>OX387966.1:15266607-16516607 GCA_947578425.1 Eugnorisma glareosa | reverse complement strand
CAAGACGGGTTGGCGATTTCAGACTTTTATAAGTCCAGGTTTTCTCAAGATATTTTCCTTCACCGATGTCTGTGATGTTCAAGATAAACTTAGAAAGTACTTACATAAGAATTGAAAAAGTCGCATTGGTACTTGCCCGGATTTGAACCCACAACCTCATGCATAAGAGGCGAGGCCTTAACCTCTAGGCCATCACGACTTCATCATGATTTCAAGTAATACTCAGTAATAACTCGAGTTGAGGGAGAGTCAATTTTCCAAATAAATTTAAACATTTACTTGTAACAGTTTGTACGAGAATTTTATTCGTAAACATAGCTTCAACTGAAAATGCAATAACACTTATTTGAATACCGTTAATAAAACAAGAGTCCTACCTGAAAACAAAATGTAAATAATTTATTTAAATGGTTGAAATTATTTTATTTTATTAATTGTTTGTGCTTTTGTATAAGCGTTTCGGGCCACTGACTACCTGTAACGACTGTCAAGGATCTACAAATGACAGCCGGGACCAACGGCTTAACGTAAACTAAAGCAAACCATTTTTCATTATCCTCTTGATACATGCCGAGTATATTGACACAATTAAAAAGTCATTGTGTCTCGCGTAGATCTACGTTCCGGCACAAGAAGGGTTAATGTATCTCAGGTCCCCTAATTTCGAATGAAATCTCTGTAGACAAAAGAATTCTTTCACTGTCCAACCCCTCTAATTCCGACAACCTAAAGGAATACCTCGCCGCTACTTTGGGACTCCCAAATGAACATAACTGTCATATTTGAGTGGCGTTCTTGTCTCACATAGAGAATGGAGTCTGTGACGTCATTGTATATACAATAATACATACGTTATGTACAAAGGTACGTCATTGTGTATGTTATTACAAAGGTTTTGTTTTCTTTTGAGTGTCTGTGTGCGTGAGTGAGCCAGGGTTGTTGCTTTTTGATATGTTGTTAGACGATAAACACAAATTGCGAAATAAGAGCAGAGATCATTAATTTCAAGAGACAAAAAAGAAATTAGTGGCAATAAATTAATTGAGAAAACTAGTACTTAAGGCTTATTTTATTTGTCGTATTTTGATGATACATTGTACCGAATGTCATGTTGAGTACGTTATTGAAACCTAAATCGACAAAAAAAAAATTGTTAGTTTTCAGTAGGTACTTCGTTAAACGAAGTTTTTATGCTAAATAGGCTTGCGTTTGGCCGCCACTCGCCTGATGTGAAGCGATGATGTAACAAACGAAATGCAGTACATAGTTAATAATATCTCTTAAATAGTGGTTTAGTTCATTGCGGCATCTAAAATCCCGTTAAAAACTATAAAACTACTAAAAATGCTCAGAATTATTTCTAAACTCCTTACTACATTAATATTATAACGTAGAATTTACGTTTAAGTTCACGAGCAACTAAATTTCATCTAAAAAAAAAACTTAAAATAAACGTAATTACAACTGCCAAATTGCTACATGACGCATCATGTAGCAATTTGGCAGTTGTAATTACGTTATACATCGGCTGCTTGAACTTAGTATCGTGGTACAACTCAGAAATTTTGTATCACTCAGGACTGTAGGATCATGGGATTGTCATTCACGAAATAAGTAGTCTGCTCATACCAAAAGAAGGTTTAGTTTCTATGACAAAAACATTACTCTCCTTCTGACGTAGTCGGGTAAAAATAAGGTCAACTGGATCGATAACAGGTTGTGGTAATCATTTATAAGCTAGTCATTATTTTTTAATCTTCAACCTCCTAATATTAGTGACTTTTCAAATCCGCTACAGACTTGACGCAGCCCATTTATCAAATTAGGGGTAATTACTCGCATTCCGCGGGACATTTTCTTCAATTTACACGAACTATAACGTAATAACGATTGAAAATATTTCCATTTATGTTGTGAATCAATTTTTGCTTTGCAGTTTTAAACTGCGTTCAAATTAGGACCAAGGTTAGATAAAACGATTTTGACATTGTGATGTTTTCTATTTTGGTGATCAAAGAGCACACCTTATTTTTATGACCAGAGGTCTTTACCCTATACTGGGATAGGTAACAGGCTTGTTGGTGTACATGGTGTAATGGACAGCCCTCTGCAGACTGATGTGGTGAATTCAGTATATCATATTAAGATGACCGGTACAAGAAATTATTTCAGGAACGTTACGGGAATTCAATAAATTTGATTTGTTTTATTTACCGTGGCAAAACGCACATAGCGAACGGCAAGCGCGACGGTGAGTTCGATGAACTCTAGGCAGGAAGTGAAAAGCTGATTTTACGCGTCGTTCGTTAGAGTATTTCAACATCCATTGTTGGTTTATTTATTTTAGCCGTATTATTTACATTAATGGAGTGCTGCGTACAGATAGTGCAATTTAACATTGGAATAAAGGAAAAGTAAATGAAAAAACGATATAAAAATGAAAATTTTCTGAGAAAAATTCCGGTAGAATATGATTCAAAATAAGGAGCTGAATGCACCATGTCAGTTTGTGGAGGGTTGTCTCTTACACCCTATTTATGTAGGTAAGTATTTTTTGTGTTTATTTATTTCTAGTAATCAAGTATTATTGTCAACCCTAAAGCCACAAAAGTACCATCACCAACACACGTGTTAAACACACGCATATTATTTCAACTGCGAAATTCCTTAAACTTTTCAACTCAACATGTAAATTCAGCACTGAAATAAAATAATGAATATCATGTTAACCGTTTAATTTCAGACTGACGATCACATTTATTCGGTTTAAATTATTTTGCACTCATTACACGCTTCGTGCATGCCATGTCATGAATTTTAAAATCAGTGTGAGCAGAAATTACGTTGGTCTAGTAATGGCAAACGCGACTACCGATGGGTTCGATTTCTTAGCCGAGCAAAACGGTTATATATTTCTATAATCTTTAAGGAATTCCTTAGTAGTAACAGGCTATGGATTTGTGCTCAATTATTTGCCAAATACTCGTTCCGAGCAAACTGACGTAACGATTTTAGATTAATGTAGGGCCAATTTAATGATAAGATCACATTTGACATCTGTCAGTTTTAGCTTCATAGTGAGGTGACCTGCTTTAAAATATCGATTAAAGTGAATGAATCGAGACGGACTTGTAAACATATGTGAATTGAATTCAGTTATTATAAAAAACCGGCGAAGTGCGTGTCGGGCCACACACAATGTAGGGTTCCGTAGTTGCCCATCAAAACATGCGGATTTGCCTCCGAACGATGATTTTTATTGTAATAATAAAAAAAAACTTACATTTGCAGTTGATAAACCTGTGCAACCCATGCTATCCATAGTTTAGGAAAATATGTTATCCAAGTACATTTTATAAGTTGGTCGACTTATACAAACGTGTAAAGCCTACTTAGCTGTACGTTCACACAACAAGTTACAAGGTTACGTTGTCGAATTTTGATGAAGTGTCAAATGTGATCTATTAAATTGGCTCTATATTAGCACATTGGTAAGTAGGACTGACTAGCAGCCAAACAGTCTTGATAATTTATAAATGGATATTATTACTGCGTTGATTATTTCATCATACAATTATTTTAACATTGCGTGTGTTTTACTCTTGATTGCAAAAAAATTGCTAGGTAGGCTGCATGAAAAGAAAATCAAGTATAAATATTCTCCTGGCCTCAATTTGACCCTCATAAATTGTTACCTATGAGAAAATACACACCTGAGGCATTTTGCTTGGAAGAGATGGTTCATCATTTTGTTTTTCTAGTTTACTGGCAACCCTGGTTTAAAATCACCGGTCATGCTTGAGAGAGTGTGATCATTCAAAAATGGAATCATGGATTTTTGACACGACGAACGTCAATTATTTTCTCGCATGTCAACTGTTTTCAGTCAACTATTCTAGAACGACGCACAATTTTGAATATCGAAACATATTTGATTTTAAATAAATTATAACATTATCATCATCCTGCCCTTGTCCCATGATAATTAGGTTCGGCGCAATACATTAATTATACTTCCATTCTCCTCTGTATGGAACTAGGAGTCAAAATTTCTGACCGCATTAGGAATAGTTAACTTTGTTACAAATCGCAGCCGTCTGCAACACAGCCGCCAAATTAAAATGCAACTGGCCAGGCCATGCACATCTGCCGCATGTCGCATCAACATTGGACCTAAGCGGCCACAGATTGGGTAACGAACAAATTGGTAATTTGTTGATAATCATACAATCAGAATTCAGGATGACAAATGTCATCCAACCATTATTTTTATCTTTGTAAGTGGCTGTTTCAATGAAGAGTTTGCATACCATTAAATTATTGACAATAATTATGATGTAGGGAAGTAAATCTAGGGCGGCTTGAAACATCTTTAGCGCTGACATTTTCATACATTTTGACACAACTAAACATGTTAAAATCCTTAAATCTAGATTTAACTGGTACGTGCAAGCCGCCCTTAAATATTATAGTATTGTATTTTTGTTTATGACTGTATTAAAGTTGCCGTTATGAGAAATTGCCCATTTGAGAAGTTGCCGTTTTGAGAAGTTGCCCTTACGCTAACGAAGGAACCCGGCGATGCGGTAGGCCCAGAAGGAGATGGCGCGACGAGCTGGACTCTTATCAAAAGGATTGGGCCCAAATAGCCAAAGACAAAATAAATGGAAATAGGGAAGAGGGGCCTTCGCCCTGCAGTGGGACACATCAGGCTCATAATAATAATCTCCTCTGTCAACCATCACGCTATCATTTACTCCCCTTTCATATCATTCCTCACACAACCCACCCATCATCCTTTCCTCGGTCTTCCTCACCCTCTCCATCCGTCAACATTTATATTATCACATAGTCACATGCGATTAAAGGAGGTGTTTTTTTTTCGGCCCAAACATGTACCGAGGTACAAATTACTATTTAAATTCTTTCCAATACATTGTGTTATTAGCAGTATTTTAAATCCTTCAATATTCGATAGATTAAAAAATAAAAGAATATGAAAAAACACTACCTCGAATCATATCTGCGTTCAAAGAAACGTTCTTAACAGCGCTGGCGGCTGTCAAACTATTCCATCTGTCAAAATATTAAACTCTTTCGAGATCGGTCGATCGATCGATCGTCTGACAAGGGCTAAAATAATCTGAATGACAATATTGTCACCAACAACAACAAAAGGAATAAGATAGTAAATTATCGGCCCTGGAGCACTGTCTTTTGGCCAGTAGCTAACCAAACGCAAAAAATAATCTGAAATGTGAAATAAATGTATTTTTTAAATTCTTGATCCTATAATGTTTCACAAGAAAGTGTGCCGGGAAAATTAACCTATCTTTAATACAAAACTAAATTCAAAATAGTATATTTTTAGTTTTTCATACGTGTTTAAATGAAGTAACGAAAAGCATCATCGGAGAAATGAATTACGAGATTGCCAGATTAAAATTCTTGGGTTGCAAGTTTTAGCATCTTTGATCGACAATTTCAGGTGGTACAAATGCATTAATAAATCCAATATTTTTTTTTTCAGAATGTGCGATTTTTTTCCTATAAATTCGTACCTTTATTGTTAAGGTACATTGTTTGGCCACAATTGTATGGGGGAAAAAACACCTCCTTTAAATTTAAAACAATTATCAGAAATACTATCTGTTAACCTCTGAGTGCAGTGACCTTTATTGCCATTGATTTAAGGTTTATTCAACAGGTATAATAGCCGTGAATGGATTAAACAACTGACAAATAATTTTAAACTTTTTGTACTGTTTACAGGCAGAATAATACTCCATTTTGTTTTCCTATTTAATAAATAATAATAATACCAGCCTATTACTGTCTCACTCTGGGCCCTCTTCTCAACAGAGAAGGCACGAGCATTGATCACTATCACGCTTGCTCAAGACGGGTTGGCGATTTCAGACTTTTATAAGCCCAGGTTTCCTCACGATGTTTTTCTTCACCAATGTCTGTGATGTCCAAGATAAACTTAGAGAGTACATATGGATTGAAAAAGTCACATTGGTACTTGCCCGGATTTGAACCCACAACCTTATGCATGAGAGTAGAGGCCTTAACCTCTGGGCTATCACGACATTACTAATTATTTAATAATTAATTAAATAAACTATTAAAAGGATCATTTTAGCTACCATACAAAGACTGTCTAATTTCAGTTAAAAGCGTTAACGTCGTACGGCATTTCATACAAACTTATAAGTATTTTTTTTTTTCCGAAATGACTGAACCTGTCTTTTAAAAAAAAAAACGATATTTAGATTTTCCATAGAAACAGAAATTTCAAATTATCTTTTGTTTTAAAAGACATTTCGAAAATTCCTCTCTCAAATTTTTAGACATATGTATCCTGCTTAAGCGCATGAAGTTTAATTAAAATCGGTTCAGTCATTTAGGAAAAAGATTACTTGAAAGTTTGTATGAAATGCCGTACGACGTTAACGCTCTTAAACGGAACCAAGGAACCCAGAATTCCACAACCCAAATCGAATCCTCACAAAACGACGCAACTTTGCAAGCTTCCAGAACAAAGAGATAAACTTGCGCTACGAGTATACTAAAAGCTCTCTCTTTGATTGCAGGAGTGCGGTATAGAGATGGTGGTGGTATCGGCATGACAGTATGTTTGTGGGACACGGTACGGCCACTTGGCAGCCGAGAGCCCTACAGTTGATGCATTTTGGTACTTCTAGTTTCCGTGCTAGTTTTTCTGTTCGTGTTTTTTTTTTCTTTACGCTGGTTTGTTTGCGGGTGGGTTTTCTATTCAGACAGTGTCGTGTTCTATTTTTAAAACTTGATAGTTTACAATTGACGACTTTATTCTGTCTTTGTGAGACTTCTTTGAATACATTGAGAGGCTGTTAAACAAGATTTTATTTTATTTGTATAGAACTTTTATTTAATTTGTTTAAGACAGGTTCAATGTTCATAACATAACGCTCAAGGGTTAAGGGAGATGTACATAATAGACAATACACCCATATTTTGTAAGTTATGTTTATGTCCCATGTAAAAGGGGGTGAGCATATTGCCTTCCACCGAACACCGTGGCAGTTACTGAGAAATGACTGATGGAAAAACCTAGTAACACTTTGCCCAACATGGGAATCGAACCCAGGACCTCATACTCAGCAGTCACGCCTGCGACTAGGTACTAGAGAGACAGACCAACGGGTAAGTAACATAACCTTTTTGAAATTCCTGAACACTCACCTTCCACGAATGCTTTATCTTTCTTTGAGATTCAAGTTCATTAAAGCAGGTATCAAGTTTCCTATTAAAATAAGAATCTTGGTTTAAGTTCCTGAACCGAGGTGAACCTCATAAACAGCTCGTTATGAAGTAGTTTCACGTTTATCTTTAACACTATTAATACCGCGTTGACTTAGAGCAGGAACTTAATTTTAGATTGCCTATAGAAAGGAAATTCTCGTACTAGACTAAAGATAACTAAAATAATATGTAAAATGTATTTCCTGTTATAGGAGGTAAGCCTGTTGCTGTCAATGGACCCTTTAATATAATATACGCTCGTAGGTTCCGTATTATATTATTTTATTTTAAACTAGCTTCTGCCCGCGACTTCGTACGCGGATCCTGTTGCTTTTGCCAGCGACAACGGGGTCGTCAAGAAAATCGAAGATCTGAAACGTCTGATGTAGAATTCTGAGGCCCGGGGACGGGAAAACAACTGGATGAGCGAGACGATTGAAGACGTTCCAGATCTTTCATTTTCGTAAGTCAACAGGAAATGCCCATCAGACTAAACAACTTTTGCTAAGACGTCATTCCTTAATATGTTATAGTGTCGCTGGGCTTTGGAGATCCACAACAGGGTTCCAGATCTCCAAATTTATTCTCACAGCAGAAAATGCTCTTTACGTGGAATAATTTTTGCTATGACACCATTTTTATATCTCTTATACTTTAGCTGTTCTGTTGCGGTTCTGCATCAGGTGTTCCAATTTTCAAAATAAATTATAGCCTATATGTTGCCCAGACTTAATACCTACACAACAAATACCTTTTCTTCCCGTTATTCTGTCAAATAAATATGACTTCGGGCTTATGTTATTTGAGTGTTTAATTTCCTTTTCCGTTTATCTTCGTGACACGGTAGCCTACCCGGTAACGCAGGGGAGCAGTCACTTAGATTTTAATTGATCAGGGATCTTCAAATTTAAACTATAACTATGCCTAGTAAGAGGTCAAATCTTTCCCAACGTTCCAAAGGAGCTAAAAGATTGAGGATCATAAGATCCCAAGAATCTACCGAAGAGCGTCAGGAGAGACTTGATGCTGTTCGAGAACATCAGGCTGCAACTCGCTCCGTAGAAACCTCTTCGGATCGCGAAGCACACCTGCGTTCTCAGCGTATTTACGCATTTACATCCAGGTCTCTAGAGACCAGTGAAGAAATCATGCATTGTCTCGTGAGTCGCAGACGTTCACAGATAGATAATTGCGCGTTAGTTCTCAGCGTATCTACGCATCTGCTTCTAGGTCTCTAGAGATAAGTGCGGAACATGATGCGCGACTGCCCGCTATGTTAAGCGTTTGCCTAGGTTGGCCCGTGGATGGGTTACCTCCCATTACATACCGAGTTTCGTCACTTCCTCGCTGAACATCTGATGCAGCACCGCAACAGACCAGCTAAACTATAAGAGATACAAAAATGGTACCATAGCAAAAATTGTTCCACGTGATGAGCATTTTCTGCTAAGAGAATAAATTTGAAGATCTGGAACACCTGAAGTGGAACTCCAAGAGCCCAGCTACACTATAACATATATAGGAATGACGTCTTAGCAAGAGTTGTTCAGCCTGATGAGCACTTTCTGCGTAAAGACTTAGTTTGATGTACAGAATGCTTGGTTGACTGCTTCGTGAAGGGTCTTTTTGTTGTAAAGGTATTAAATCTGGGCAACATATAGGCTATAATTTATCTTGGAAACTTGATCATCTGATGCAGTGATAGCTTTGATTTCCATATCAGGTGTTCCAGTGTTCTTCGCGATCCGAAGAGGTTTCTACGGAGCGAGTTGCAGCCTGATGTTCTCGAACAGCATCAAGTCTCTCCTGACGCTCTTCGGTAGATTCTTGGGATCTTATGATCCCCAATCTTTTAGCTCCTTTGGAACGTTGGGAAAGATTTGACCTCTTTCTAGACATAGTTATAGTTTAATTCTGAAGATACCTGATCAATTAAAATCTAAGTGACTGCTCCCCTGCGTTACCGGGTAGGCTACCGTATCACGAAAATAAATGAAAAAGGAAATTAAACACTCAAATAACATAAGCCCTGAAGGCTTATTTATTTGATAAAATAAAATAATAAATGGGAGTTTTGGCCAGTAGAGTCAAATTTTCAATGATTCATCGAATTTTCATCGAAAATCAGTCCTAAACTGTTACCGCCTTCACCGCGTGGAGGTACTCCCAGCTTATGTTATTTTATAATTATACAGTAAAATTAGTGATAGCTTTGATTTCCATGTCAGGTGTACCAGAACTACATTTTTTTTTTTTTTTAATTTTCAATTCCACAACGCGTGTGCCAGATCTTCAATTTTTATACGTCAACAGAGAGTGCTCATCAGGCTGAACAACTCTTGCTAAGACGTCATTCCTATATATGTTATGTAGCTGGGCTCTTGGAGTTCCACATCAGCTGTTCCAGGTCTTCAAATTTTATACGACAACAGAGAGTGCTCATCAGGCTGAACAACTCTTGCTAAGACGACATTCCTATATATGTTATAGTGTAGCTGGGCTCTTGGAGTTCCACTTCAGGTGTTCCAGATCTTCAAATTTATTCTCTTAGCAGAAAATGCTCATCACGTAGAACAATTTTTGCTATGGTACCATTTTTGTATCTCTTATAGTTTAGCTGGTCTGTTGCGGTGCTGCATCAGATGTTCAAGTTTCCAAGATAAATTATAGCCTATATGTTGCCCAGATTTAATACCTTTACAACAAAAAAAAAAATCATTTAAATCCGTCGAGTAGTTCCGAAGATTAGCGTGTACAAACAAACAGACATACAGACAAACAGACAGAATTTTTTTTTTGGATTCGTGCTCTATTACTGTTTCCAAACCCCCCTCAATAATTATTTTTTTAATATATTCAATGTACAGACACAGTTTTTTTACTGTTTTATTATATGTATAGATGATTTAGTACCGATACTGTTCTGCTTAGTAGGTTCACTGAACTCCGTGTGTTGCGGGACCGATGAGCCTACTGTGCAGGGGCAGACAGTGTCTAAGTTTATTTTTTAAACTTTTGAATTACTAACATTATTTTTAAGCATAATTCTTGTTACTAACAACCTTGCCTTGTCTATGGACTTTTTTTTTTCTGATTTATGTGTTTTTTTTTTAAATGAAAGTGTTAGGTTTACTTAAAAAGATTATAATTGGTTAATTTTTAATGTTGTGTGTACAATGTATAGTTTTAAGTGTAAGTACATAGATTTCGTATTATTAAGGATTCTTTACTAAACTATTTTAAATTGTAACTTACAGTGCAACGTTACACGAATCCGAACTACGGACTGCTAATGAAAAAATTCTGCCGAAAAACGTGGCGCTTGCGACGACCAGAACAACGAGTTAGTACAACGAGTTAGTAGATATACACGGTGTAACAAGACCCTTAACGAAGCCGAAAGGCACATATTCTCCCCGTCATTGAGATCATTTTTTTGTTCTAGACCATACCTGGGAACCTTCTAGTTATGGAGATATTGGGGGTCAAAGTTACAACTTTTTCAAACTTTTTTTTAAATCCATGTTTTTAATGTAAGATTTTTACTTTAAACACATCCGCGACCTCCGTACTATTTAATCCGTCCAACAGAACTATGTTTTGAGTGCGTTTTATTGAGTACTACCGTAAAACGTGATTTGGCAACCTAAAAAAAAACATTCGCCGCAATATTTTATTGCGTAAAGTTACTTAGTTTGATGTGCAGAATGCTTGGTTGACGGCTTCGTGAAGGGTCCTGTTACACCCTGTATAAAAGGTTTTACATAAAATACACCCAGTGGGCTGGTTCGTAACCACTGCTCTGTAAAGGACTCGTAACTTCGGAAAAATATTGAACAATAAAACAGAAATGCGTAATGAAACGTAGAATGAAATATGTAGCTGTAATGCCTGCCTTTTCTTTATTATAGGCCCTACGGATCTTATGGCTGTATTCAATTCTGAAACAACGTGCGCTTGAAATCATACGTAACGCTAGTAGCCTTTAGGGCCAAAACACATACACATTACGACGATACGACGTCGCATCGCAGCATGATGAAAACTGTCCATGCAATATAACATAACACCTGTAATCCCTGAATGTTTAGGCAGAGGTGTACCTAATAGTACACCCACATTTAGTTATGATTAAGTCGTATGTAAAGGGGGAGAGCATATTGCCATCAACCGGGGACCAATCCAGACGTCGTGGCTGCTACTGAGAATTTCCTAGTGGATAAACCCAATAACACTCTGCCTTATCTTAGATTCGAACCCAGGACCTCCTGCTCAGTAGTCATTAGACGAACGAAACGATGCAATCATGCAAAAAAGCCATAGCAAGTGTTACTTGCGGAAAGATTTTTACTTCGTATATTTTCTATTAGACAACATTGTATCGACACAACGCCGTTGCAATGTGCGGCAATAGAAAGTAATATAATAGAAAAATGGTTTCTTGATCATTTAGTAAGCAGTTTAACAGAAGCAGAAACAACATGACCTTCAACTAGGTTACAAGGCCTGACCTGGTGAAGGTTGCGGGGATCCGTTGGATACGAGATGCACGGGACCGGTCAATGTGGCGACACTTGGGGGAGGCCTAAGACCAGTGGTGGACGTCTTTCGGCTGTAATTATGATGATGATGAGGTTACAAGGCAGTTGGCAGTGAGCCCTAATAGTCTTATCGTGTGTAGATGTTTTGGCTCTAACACAATCGTATCATACTTCTCGGAATACCTACTGGTCCCCGATACAAGGCTATTACCGGGAAGCATTTCCAGCAGCGAAATTGGTTACGCAATTCGGGCGCTGACACACGAAAACACGTGTTTCCAATTTTGCGTACACTAAGACCGGGTAACCCAATTCTGTAATGCAGGTATCACGGCAGATCCATACGAACAGTAAATTGTTCTATTGTGCGAGTTATCGTACACAACTCCTTAATTAAACCGGTCCCTAACAACAATTGACCGGCTAACTTGAAATACGATATTTCCCACTATTCTACACATGTTACTGAATATTAGGAACCCGCCCCTAACGATAAACATCAACCCCTTTAAATTAACAGTCACGTGTAAATATTTCACAAAGTGGGGGTTAGAACAAAGCGTATAAACCCGACAGAAATCCGAACCTCACCTCTTTTGTTACCACTACTTTCTACAGAGGGAAATGTTTGTAGTTTCTTTGTTATAAAGTTATACAGTATCCACAATACAACTCAATGTTGCGATAAAAACTTTGCGCGAAATTGTACGGACCCGTTTATCCAACTGATTGGAAATTAAATCGTTGACGAAAAATGTGACACGATTTTCCCGTTGAATGTTAATTTTAAATGGAATTCTGTGTGTCGTTTCACACGTTTGTTCCTTCTCGTTGAATTAATTAATTGGCGCGATTTTAATGGAATTCGGATGTACGAAGTATTGGAAGGAGACGAGTGAGCACAAGTGATGTTTTCGTGTGTGAAATATTATTGTTATTACTATAAGCCTATATTGTGCCACACCAGGGCAAAGGACTCCCTTCCTTCTGTATTGTTATATATTTTAATGAAACAGCAGTATTTTATACTTTTCTGTTTTTTTTATATGATTGCTCTTACACACATGCGATAAAGTAAATGGAGTTATATCTGACATTGTATTTGTGTTTTGCTTGAAGGAGACATTTGATAATGACAGATTGGTAACGTTCTGTTACTACACCTTCCTTCCAGATTTCGCGATCTAGTGCGATTTTAGGTCAATCCTTTGCGAAACAGTCCAGCTAATTCCGCCAATGTGTGTAATAACAGGCTGAAAAATGTCCGTACCGTTACATCATTTCTGGAAAAAAAATATTATGCCCACTAGGCTCTTAGTAAAGGACTACCATTGGTGGACGCTGAAGATGAGAAAATGGCTTATATAACAACACACTACGATCACTAATCCTTTAACGTAGCAGACTAATGATTACAATATGTCTGTGACCGTATCATAGACCATGATTAATTATATATTGTGCAACGTGAGTCATCGGTCGATGTGGAAAAGCTTGGAAAAGGCCTAAATCTAGCAGTGAGGGGTTTGGAGCTGATGTTATGATGATAACTGACATAATCGTGAAATCCGCAATAACGAATTGAATATCACAGATACTGATCATTTGCCGAAACACGTAAAGAAATAATCACCAAAAACATACGACATTTCCAACATTCCATCCAGCCAGTACCAATACTTGTATTGAGACAGAACACGATGTTTGCCGACAAACAGATCGCGTCAGCCGAGCACAATAGATCCTTCGCCTTGTATTCGACTGAAAGCACCTATGTACAGTCGCGAGCATTTACATGTTACAATCCAAACAGTTGATCGGTCATAAATACTTTTGACTGGTGTCAGCCCAGACCCCTAAGAAGTTAATATATGCGTTTTGTCTATTGAAAATAGTACATTACTGCCGCGGTCTATAATGACTAGCACTATACAAACCTTGGCCCACAATGACTGCTTCGCTGGTCACGCTATGATTGCCTCGAGCTAGCCTAGCTACGCTCTAGGCCTTTCAGCTTGGCCATCATTGCAGCCCTTGCTGTTCTCGCTGTGAAAGCCTCGACCTACGGTCTCGGCCTTTATCTCAGCTCGTCCATCAACTGCTGCACGCTGACCGCGCTGTGCCTGAAGCTGCGCTACGCTGTGCTGTCGGCCATCATAGCGTGACCAGCGAAGCAGTCATTGTGGGCCAAGGTTTGTATAGTGCTTTACTCAAAAATGCAAGTACCTAATCTAAATAAAACCAGCAAGTAATTTAAATAAAAAATATTTGTACCTATCTCTAGACAAACAGCTGTGTTTTAAATAAAATCTTTTTGGATTTGATTTTTTAAAACGTTGAAACGTCAAAATAGCGGCCGGCAAAACATTGCCGGCCTGTTAGAGCGGCCAGCAAAACTTTGCCGGCCGCTCCTTGAAACAGAACGGCAAGGTCGACTTTGCTCAAACAAGGTTGTCAAAATAATGACCACATTACATGCATTTTTCAGTAAATATGTTTTTCCAGAACGTCTCAGTTATAATTACCTAGAATTACTACAAGATGATATTTTTCAAAGGATCACAAAAAATACCTAATAAGTCAGCATCTTCCTCCCTTGATATTTGGGAACGGCGAAACACGTTTTTTTCTTCCATAGTTCCATTCTCCTGTCAATCGCCACACTAGCGTAAAACCTAATGTAAATGTTAGTTGTTTTTGAAATATTTTTAACCGGTCAAAAGTAGTTTTGACCGTGATATAATATACCTACAATTACCAAAACTCGAAAGGGATTTTCTCGTGGAATATCGGTTCCAATTGCAATTGCAACCTTGGAGATAAGACCTATCTAATTTTTTTTTTTTTTTTTTTATTGTTTATCCGTGATCATGGTGGTGAAATATCGGGAACTCAAAAACAACAAAAACATGATAAATATCGGTTTCTAGTGTTAATGATATTAAGCAATATTTGTTATGCGTTGTACGTTTATTGTTTATTTTATTTTTTGTCATTTTGTATGCACGACATGTCCCTGCGACAAACAAAGATATATTTTCTTTATTTCTTTTCTATAGATGCATACTCCTTTATATTACTGGGGAGTATACTACTCGCGGACGCCCGAGAGGCTATTTCAAAACAGTACAGATTTTAATAGAATTATGTACTATTTTCATAACCACATCAAATTTTAATCAATACAGTAAATCGCTTAAAACATTTGCTATGTGTATATATGTAAGTGCTCGTGCCTGTACCTAGCTACTATTGCCTCTGACAATACTACCCGCTGATTTTCATCTATTGTCTACTAAAGCGACCGGAGTTTTGGTATTTGTCCGGCTGAGCTTTTTGTATTGTATTGAGTAGAGAGGGAATTTTGACTATTTAAAAAGTTTGTGAATTATTTATTCATGAACGAATAATCATGTATCAGGTCCAGGGAAGGCAAAGGGTCAGGTCTACCTCATATTGGGTTTTAAAACATATATTAAAGAATAGAAATTAAACAGAGATATCTGTTTGAGAGTATACAAGATTTGAGGGGAAAGTCCTCCTGAATAATGAATCCCCTCATCCTCATCATCATCAGCCTACAGTAGCCCACTGCTGGACAAAGGCTTCCTCAATCGCACGCCACTTAACTCTCATCCAGTTGCTATCAGCCACCCCGCGAGGATCGTCGCTAGCCTAAGGGCGTCCCACCTTACGCTTACCGATTCGCGGTCTCCACTCAAGAAAACGTCTACCCCAACGATGAAGCGATGCTTCTACGGCTAATACCGCCGGCCTATTGCCACTTCAGCTTATTTATTATGTGAGCTAAGTCGACAACCCAAATTGCAATTAATGACAAAAATGCGATTTAAGTTTCTGATGTATATAAAGATGTTTGCGAAAAATAAATCACGTCAGCTTAGCACAACAGATCCTTCGTGTTGTATGCGAATGAGAGCACCTAAGTACCACACCCAACAAAATTGGTGGTTTTCACCTCTATGCGTTTAGAAATAAGGTTGAAAAGTGGTCAACCGCGAACTTAGCTGGCTGTACCTACTAGTACCTCTGTCAACACAACCCGCTGATTTTCACTGTTAGAATTTCTATTGTCTCTTAAAGCGACTAGAATTCTCAGTATTTGTCTAGCTAAGGTTATTGTCTTAGTGTTGAGTGGAAAGGGACCTTTTACTTTTTGTTTGATAGGAGAATTACATAACATCACGTCTGTAATCCCCGAAGGGATAGGCAGAGGTATACCTAATAGTACACCCACATTTTGCCAGTTATGTTTATGTCCCATGTAATATGAGGCGATATTACACCCGGCACAAATCCAGACTCCGTGGTTGTTACTGAGAAATTCCTAATGGAAAAACCCAGTAACAATTTGCCCGGCCCGGGAATTAAACCCAGAACCTCAAGCTCATTAGTCGCGATTGTGACCAGAGAGGGTAGAGAAGCATTGTTATTCTTTCTTTCTTCTTTTTCGTGTGGTTAGTAACTAACCTAGTGTCAATTTTGAGTTTCACCAACTGGATATACGTGTGTCCAGTCTCTCGTGTCCAGCTGGTGATTAACACATTCAGTGCTGGGAACCCACCTGGTGGGTTCACTCAAGTCGCACTTGGGATGCCAAGAACCCACCTGGTGGGCTCATTTTAAATGTAGGTTTTTCTTAGCGAATACAGAATCAAATAACGAAAAAATTAAAACAGTTGTATATTTTAACAAGATTAATAAGAATACGCCGTGGTTTCAAATTACAAGCATTTTTATTTTCAATAAATTTTCGACCACTTCCTAGATGCCGAGAACCCACGTGGTGGGTCCTATTTCAGGGGTGAAAAACCAAAGGCACGATTTTAAATATTTTCTAAAAATAATTGTTTTTACATTTTAGGACACGAAAATGAGTTCAAAATCAAGGCTTTTTAGTGTTCGATATCAAAATAGACAAAACCTAATACTTATTATTGTGCGATTTAGTCTGCTTGCCCGTTTATCTCTCACAGGCACTCACAGCTACATATTTCAGAAACTATTATCGCTACACTTGACATTTGGAATACATAATGCTAGCATTTTTCAATTGAATTGCCTAGACTACGACTACCCTTCGTGTTAGGTTTCTTTAAACCTCAAACATACAAAATGTCGATGCACCGACTTCCGAAAGTAGTTTTAACATTTTTGTGTTTTTTTTTAATTCGTTTTTTTTTGCAACATTTTATTTGTATATCGTATTTATATACCGTGAAGTTTAAACGAGCAAGCTCATCTCAGTGTGAACACGGTCGCGCGAAGTACGGCAAGGGCACATCTATGATTTATTCCGATGTTGTATTTAAAATAACTGCACTACTTATGGTCGTTAACCTAACAAAATCAAAATGTCATCAAATCCGTTTTTTGTTTGGTTTATTATGTTAATATATCGATATCCATCACAGCTGCGGAGTATCGCTAGCTAATATAATCCGGTACTACAAGAGTTACTGGGTGGTTCACACAAAACTAACTGTCAAATAAACTACCTACAAATGCAAATGCAATGTTTGTAATCATTCAAAAGTTTTAAAATGTTATTTATTAAAATATAAAAGTAACACTAATTGCGATAACGTAAATTAAATTTAAAAAAAAATTGCATGAAAATCTCACAAAAGGTTGAACACCCCTGTCACGGGATTAGAGCGGGCGATTTTACTTTTTCAATTTTTTATTATTTCTTGATTATTGCACTTCCCCTACCCTACTAGGGCATGAAATTACCCCCACAGATAGCAAATATAGCGATAATACCCCCTGAAAATTCTATTTTACCACTTATTTTAGGGTTTTAAATCTTAATCTCAAACCTAATGCCGAGAGCCCTCCAGGTGGGTTCACTTTTGCGCAAACGTAATGCCACAGACCCACCTGGAGGGTCCACTTGCAATATGTATGGTGGGATGGCACATGCGCACTATGAAACGGGGGTCGAATCGAATGTGTTAACCCAGAGTTTTTATGCCGCCCATGGGCCTCTGACTTGGCTTGTTATTCAAGTGCTATTTAAAAATATATTCAGTTCATCTAAATTAATAATAGGTTAGCAATTAGGCAAACAATGGGCATCAAGTAGATGACGATCAGAAAGCAATATTTAATTATACAGAAACACAATGGTGGAGTGGGAAAATCCACGTGATAATTAATTAATTGCAAGTAATGACAAAGACGGGAATCTTAAGTTTATAAATGAATACCATAATCGTTAAACATTAAAAAAGGCCCCTTCTCTTTCAAAATTTTAATTACATTACGCATTTAGATACACCCAAACTTAATTAACAACGTATATTTTAGTAAACAGTATCCATAGATGGTTTAAAAGCAACTAAGTAAGAGCTTATCTACATGATGGATAATAGATTTGTACCTAACACCCCGAAAACAAAAAAAAAGGAAAATAGTAGATTATACAACAAGTGCATAAAAAGGGAATTTAATTCGAAGGACTAAGTTGGATGCCGAGAGCAGAGAAGGATTCTAGCGTAGAATCCTGAGCGGAGCGAGGGATACAAGAACCGAGATGTTTTTTTTTCATGAGTTGTGTGACCTACTTTTTACCATTGACTGCGAGAAAATAAATACAATACAATAGTAATTTATTGCTCTCAAAAAGGTACAATTTTGGAACATAGTATCTAGGTTAAGGCAGATTCAAACCTTTGCGAGAGCACGAGTCTTACTGGGTACGAGAGCTGGTATGACAGAAGAAAAGGAATAGAAGAATAGTATTTATATTTCTCGTGTTTTAATAATGACAGCCACTCGGGTCGATCTTCAAAGTTAAGCGGGGCTTACCAAGGTCGGTCTGTGGATATGTGGATGTGGGTTGTCAGACTTTCGGGCCACTGATTACCTGTAACGACTGTCAAAGAAATACAAATGACAGCCGGCTCAACGGCTTTACATACTTTGCGAGGCACGGAGGAAACTCGGTATGTAATGAATTAGTGGTCACCCATCAACAGACCGACCTTGGTATGCCCGGCTTAACCTTGAAGATCAACCCGAGTGGTTGTTAGTATTAACCCAGAAGAAATATAAATACTATACTTATGATTATTTTCTCGCAGTCAATGGTAAAAAGTAGAGTAGGTACACAACTCGTGAAAAAAAATATTTATCTCGGTTCTTGTATCCCTCGCTCCGCTCAGGATTCTACTCTAGAATCTCTTGCTACGCTCGGGATTCTACTCTAGAATCCTTTGCTGCTCTCGGGATCCAACTTTGTCCCTCGAATTAAATTCCGTATTTTTTCACTTGTATATAATCTACTATTGTTTATAATTCGTGTTTGTTCCGAATTCAAAATATTTTTATTCAATCAGTACAGTGAGTAAAACACAGTTCTATTCACTGTTATAAATGAATACAATGCCCTTTTTCGAGTGGCAATGGTAAAAATACTATGATAACCAAAACGTCTGTCAAACGCCGTAATGAAGGCAATTTCATCATAGCAATAATTGAACAGTACATGATGCCCATTCAAAAAATTTTCTAACACAAACCGTAAAAATAAACCCACGATAAAGTAAACCGACTGTTTTAAACCCCCTACCACACAACCTTTAAAATTTCGCCCGCACGCCTATCCTAACCCGGGATAAGCAAAACACTCGATATCTATTTTTACGACGCTGCCTCTATTCATCTTATCTTGGGAGGTTTATAAGCGGGGACCGGTAATGGTGTTTACCCACAGAGGGCTGCCCCCATCCGACTCAGAATTAGGTTTTTTTATTTATTTATTTGTTAAGTAGCTTCATTATCGGACTCTGTTTATTCGGTGCGACAATTTTGTCTGATATCGCCTTTATAAAACGACTTGCCGGCTTCCTTTTTTATTTATATTCGGCTTTCATTGTGGCTGTATTCAATTACAATGGATTTTTAAGAGGAGTGCGTTCTCTTGACCTATTTCGAGTTACGATCCTCTGAGAGGGCAATCAAAGTAAATTATATTCGGGCCATTCTTGGTTTAATTTTATTACTATTGAAATTAACTAGCTGCGGATTTAACTTTTCATCTCTTTGTTGTGTGAATAATTCAATTTTAAAGCCCTAAGTTTTCATTCAAATATATATCTTAGGTATCTACCTAATCTTAAAGCTTAGGTCATTAATTGGTGCCTTTAATTTGTTCTATAGTGTCTACGTGATGTTAATATAAATGCCTGAAGAAAAAAACCAATAACAATTAACATTTGCGTCCCCAAAATAGGATACAGTCAACCACACGTAGTCGTAACAGTTTCACTACGAAAACCGCCTTGCTGCTGCGAGAAAAAGGTGTTATCAAAGTCAAATTGCTGACATGAACGCGTGGTAGATTGTACTACAGATTCGTACGACTCATGTTTGGTTGCTAGATTTCCGTTGGGAGCAATAATTACTCAGTTCACACTCAATGTAACATTGGTATTCTCTGTGACATACATATGTGATATGTGCTGAGTTTATGCATCAATTGCTCAGACATCTGAAATCCTAATCTCTTGATATGTACACTGTACAGATTAAACAGTCGAAGCTGTCTACTGTCTAGTCTATGTATCTCACTCGAACACTATGTAATGCTCGATCTGTTTGCAAGTATTGAATAGTAGGATTTTGGTACACTTGTTTTAAATTATAACAAAATAAATAAATTATACTTCTTTTCCTTTCTTTATCTTTTTTATTAAAAAAATATCCTTACTATAATATGTATAATATTATAAACGCGAAAGTAAGTTTGTTTGTTACCTTTTCGCGCCTAAACCACTGAACTGATCGTCCTGAAATTTTGCATATACGTTGTCAGATGTACAGAAACGGAGATAGGGTACCTTTTATTCTGAAAAAAGTACAATTCCCAAGGAAAACAAGAATAACTTTCTTATGATAATAGATGGCGCCACGAGTCTTTCGAATCATGATAAAACCCGAATTGATTGTCAAATTCTAAATTAACGCGAGCAAAGCGAAATTAACCTGGATTTATAATCAATACATATAAGTTTAAAATCGCCAACCTGTACTGAGCAAGCGTGGTGATCAATGCTCGTGCCTGTTCTGTATGAGAAGAGGCCTTTGCCCAGCAGTGGGACAGCAATACGCTGATATATATTATACTGATTTTGCTTCTATTTTTTTTATTTATTTTTTGTTCTTATTATGTCATAGTTTCCTAGCCTACTACTGTGAAAAGAAACCGAAACAAACATATTCCATTTACCTTTGTACATTACCTTATATTCCTTTATGTGTTTTATTTTGTATAATGTGTAATATAAACCCTCATACATACAATTATCTTACCCGTGTCACGGCATGAGAGATCAGCTAAATTCTATCACACATTAATTGCCTACCCTTGTCATGTCTAATTTATCTTGAGACGTCAAATACTATCTAATGCTAGCGTTCACGATCTTAGCTTGTTCAAACCCAAAATGACCTTATTGTATTATTGTTGAACAAACAATGACCAAAATTATAATACCTACAGTTTCAGTCTTGTTCTAGCAACGAGTTGAAGAAAATAGTGAAGCGCGTAGCAGATGCCTACTACGACAGCGTAGCGTGACGTCATCGCCTACGAGATTTCGTAGCAACGCGTCGCTATGTTTATTCGTATAATCAATCTATTAACGTCATAACGTGCGTTTTCGCTTTTTTTTGTGTCTGTATAATACCGCTATAATGTGGCTTTAATACATAGTAATTTAAAAAAACAACATCTATGAATATTATAGATTAAAGTCACTTTTCGTGTATGTTTGTATGACGAAGTTGTTCTCCTAAACTTGACAGCTGTTTTTGATGCGACTATTAAAAAAAAAAATTTACAAGAATTTAGGTGTATAACACATCCATATAAAACTAACATTATTATGGACAGTGGAAATAAATACGTTCGAGGCATTTATTTCCAGTCAAATTAAATGTAATTTCCACCCATATAATGAAGAAATCTTCATTTTTGTGATGATAGCAGGAGCGGAAATAATATGATTATTTCAAAAAGGTGCCACGAAAGATGAATACAAGAATATTATTCTTCTCTTAAACAAGAAAGCTATAGTGCTTTTATAAATATAAGTTAGTGAAGCGACTTCATTACATGTTCGCACAGGGGAGTACTCCGTATATCAGTATCGGTATCTTTGATATTATCCGACGATACCAATATTTCATACTTGAATGTATGAGTCTTAGGTCGACGATAATAACTTATTTTATCAAAGGTGTATAAAATACGCATGAGAGTATCGTATACAATGACTTTTACAGTAGACTTCTAAAGTACAGGCAAAAGATAAAGGTAAGTCTGGGCATAAAAGGGAATTTTGTGAGCGTAGGTAATCGTTTATGAATATTGTCCTAAATCGAAGGACCAAGTTCAGTGTCTCTTCATCGAAGGAAAGAAAAAATATTTATTTGTCGCAAGGACATGACGTGCATACAAATTAAGAAAAATAAATAAACATACAACGCTTAACAAACATTTTGAATACAACTTCTTGGCAAACCTCAAGCCATTAAATTTCTTATAATTTTTAATTAATTACATTTACAAAAGGCATTCATGAATGCAAATTACTTTCCATCAAATTATCCAAAAGAGAAAAAAAAGGAAAATTGTTAGATCAAAGCCCTTTGTGAGTTTAAGCAATTAAAAAGCCGGTTAAAAAGGAGCCACGCCTGGTAAACAGAAGTCTGTTCATAAAAGTGATGCATGTCTAATGAACTGCCTTTCCAATTTAACAATGAAGCTAAATAAAAAAAAAATTGTTCAACAACATGCACATTTTGCATGAATTAACTGATCTTGACATGTGGAATTCAGCTTGAATAATAAGATGTTTTAAATGATTTTGCAAATTCACAAAAATTATAATATTTTTAAATGTGTGACCCCATATCGGAAAAGGCCACTCGGGGAGGGGGCCCCGAATGGCCTTTTCATAATAGTGGCACGTTCATAATAGTTCATTCAATTTAAGTGTTTACTAGCTTTCGGCTTCAGCCAAAACTTCGACCCATTTTAGCCGAAGACGAAGGTGGCCAAAGCCGAAGCTACAAGTCGGACACAAGAATCTAATACAGTTGACACAACAATGACACTTTGTCTGGTCCTCTGCTGGTGCTCACACACGAACAGATTTAATAGAAAAACTACGACAAAATAAATCTAAAAAGCCAATAATTATTTACTTTATATGAAAATAGACATAGGGCTGAATAGGTTTCTACGAAACTGGGCAATCGGATCGCAGTGGTATTTATTTGCTATTTCCTACCAACATACCATCGTATTACCCAGTAAATGGGTTTTAAAGGTCAGATAGGCTTTCGCTCCATGTAAAATACTGGTATCCATCTGCATGCGGATAGACTGGAAGCTGACCTCAACATAGTTGGGAATAGACTAAGAAGATGACGAGGATTCCTGTCAACATAAAGAACGTTCACCGATCTTCGAGAGCTTTCTTTTTCGAGGATGTAGTGCTTAACGTTACAGCGTTTTTATGCCGTCTATGTGGACCTCTGACTTGGTTTTACATCCCGTCAAGAAATTTCTCTCAATCATGCTGGTTTTATCACGATGTTTTCCTTCACCAAAGCAATTGTTAGTTACACAATACGCACATGTGATGAATCAGTAAATCAGAGGTGCGTGTCTTGGGTTCGAACTTGAGACCTATGATTTGGAAGTCCGATGGTCACAAAACTAGTCTATCTAGAGATAAAAAAAATAAAATATACTCGAAAAAATACTCCAAACAAACTCAAAAGTACTCCAATCACCGATCCACCAGGTACAGGGAACACTAAAATTATTCAACCCTCAAATGCGGGCACGCGTTAAAGCTATTAACCCACAACTGCTGACCGCAACTCCACAAGGTGTAGCTACTGTCGCTTGTATTATGTAAATATGCGGACGACGGGTGCTTAGTACCCATGCATTGTAAATACAGTTCTGCTGACTCTGCGAACCAGATCGTTTGCTCAACAAATTTGATAAAGGTTATTGATGAGTTGGCCGTCATACTTGGAAATGAGGTGGTGGCGGATAATTAATGCTGTAGGTATTGAACTGTTGTCTTCTGGGCCATGAATAGTGCATGAGTATTGGGTTGATTATGATCATAGCTGTTGGTTTGATTACACCTTTAAAATTGGCCACTATTATCTTAGGGGCCGTCTCTCGCAGCGAGAGAATCGTGGCGATATTATCGTATAGAAATACATGGCACGACGATAATGTGTGTAGTCAAGACGGCCCCTTGGGCTTTTGGTTGTTGCCTATAGCAATATTATTATATTGCTCATTGCTCAGAAACATTTTCCTGAGAAAACTGACCGTAGCGATTGAAATAACAAGTCAAAATGTTCAGCACACAAAGAGAGCTACTGCACACAAGTCATTCATTTATATAAAATGCTAATTGAATAAATTTTACCCACCCGCATTTATTTAAAACAGGCACTTGAAATAAAATATACCTGAACAAACAGAATTAATTTTGTTTTTCTACCACGAGCAGGGATGCAAAACATTTTTCCCAAGCGCAGTAAAACTCCCCACACTTTGTTTCACAACAAAAGTATAAATTAAAGACAATTCTAGAAACATTGCGCTGAAATTTTTTAGGAAAAATTGGTTGCAACTTTCCGTTGTAAGTACCAAGTTTTGCCTCTTAAATTGCCCAGTGTGCAGGATACGCGCAGGTCTTTCCGAATTTCAATTTAACTTGTAATAAGTTGGCCAAGTTGTCGAAATTAGCTCGGGGGCGAATTTACGAATTGCCGACGAGAAAACGATACGCCGTCTGTCCTAAATTTTGAATAGATTGAATATTGTTTGTTGTAATTATTATGGATACTTGGTCGGCCTTGGAGTGGTGTATTTTACGTTTATTTTTAGGCAGCTGTAAAATGAAAAGTATATCTGGACAATGACTTTCCTTTGTAAGTCTGAGTACCTATACATTTTATTTCACCGCCAATTCACTTAACTTCCGTTATTTCATTACTAGCATAAGCCCACGGCTTCGCCCGCGTGGAGTTTAGTAATTGTCTAACCTACCTAAAACGTATCTCTGTGTATCATCTAAATCCGTTCAGTAGTTTTTGCGTGTAAGAGAAACAAACATCCATCTATCCAGAACCTTTCGCATTTATAATAGTAGTAAGAAGTAAGATTAGGCGTATATCCAACTAAAAGTATGATATTGTTCAAAATATCACCTATAACTATATATAATATCTAAATATTTTGACGACCCGAATGGCGCAGCGGTAGTGGGGCTGCCTTACGTCCCGGTAGCAGCAAATGTTTGTGTGATGAGCATGGACATTTGTTTCCGAGTCATGGATGTTTATATGTTTAAGAAGTATGTATTTACAAACAAAAAGTATCTATGTAGTATTATCAACTATCTAGTGTCCACGACACAAGCCTCGTTGCTTAGTATGGCACCTAGATGGCGCTGTGTGTAATGTCAAGCGATATTTTTTTTTTTAAAGTACGAATATTCAACGGACATTCTTATATTCAGTGGCGGTACTTTCATTCAGCCTAAAAGCTTAACTTGCACTTATAACCTTATGATGTTTGGGTTGTATTTTTGTATTGGTATTACTCTTCATGATGTTAGGGTTTCTGAACTTTCTGCTTTTTGTTTCTTATGTGAAATCTTCAAATGACCTACCGCCTCTGGGCGGAGCGGAAGGGAGTGTCAGACTTTTACTGACTAAAACCCATCCATGTTCCTTTTTTAGCCCTTTGTGTTCCAGGGCCGCGGTATCTCTTTCAAACAGGGCCCTTACGGACCCCTTCCTGTTTGCTGACTCTCTTTGAGGCGCGCGTGGAACACGAACGCGCCGTTGACACGGCCTGTCGTCAAAAGATGGACGGGCGGTGATCTAGCCCATTACTCACCGTCCACAGGCCCGCGTCTACGGTGGCCAGGAGCCACCACGTGGCCCCCGACGCCCAGGGCGTCTCCCGCGGTAGCTGGCTCTCTCCCTCTCAAGTCCCGCCACCTCCTTCGCTAGCATGACTCTGAACAGTGTGCTTGCTTTATGGGTTTGCCGTATTGTTGGTCCCTAGGCACGCCACTTTGTTTATAAGCTCCCCCTCATTTTTCCAGTCAAGTCTTTCAAACAGTGGACAAACTATAGACCTGTCTATATTCCAGCTGAATACGTCAACGTACCGATTTTTTCTAACCTAACACAACTACTAAAACATGCCAACTTTGCCTGTTTTCAATGTTTGCCAATTTACTAACTGCAAATAACACGAATACGACTCAAATGGGGCAAACAAAGAAAGATTACTTACAGAGAAAACATTTTAGTTTGTCGCAGAGGTATTTCATAGAACTGTTTATGTGGGTGGTGGGCTATTCAGCAACGCAAGAAATCCGGCAACAGTTTGGTAGCAATGTTTGTCGTTTGCTTTGAGTGAATATTTTGTGAGTAGCGGTTTATAATTATAGGTATTTAACAGTAGCTTTTTTTCGTGGCTTTGCTGGTCGAAAATCACCTCACAGAAAACTACTACCGATATAAAAAATATTCTTTATCTTATTTGGATCAGCGTATAAAGGTTGTAACAAGACACTTAACGAAGCCGAAAGGCACTTGTTCTCCCCGTCATTGCGATCATCTTTTTGTTCTAGACCATACCTGGGAAACTTCTAGTTACGGAGATATTGGGGGTCAAAGTTCCAACTTTTTTTTTTTTTAATAGTTGTTTAAATGTAATATTTTTACTTTAAACACCTCCACGACCCCCGTACAATTCAATCTATCCATCAGCATTATGTTTTAAATGCGTTACATTGAGTCCTACCGTAAAACGTGATTTTTCACCCCAAAAAAATCATTCAGTCATTTCCCAGCAATAATTTTTGCGTAAAGTTACTTAGTTTGATGTACATAATGCTTGGTTGAAGGCTTCGTGAAAGGTCCATCCTGTATATGAGTGAAAAGGCAAACTTGCGTTCGCATTTAGAATGTTGGTATAAATGTGTTTAGTTATTTTTTAGATTAAGTGTTTTATTATCTAGCAGCTTATATTGTTGTAAATTATTGTGGTTAAGATCAAGAGCCATGTCTTTCATAAAAAGGTTTTATTACCTGAACTAAAAGTGTGTGCAGCTCAATTGGTTGGGGGAACAATGTGGTTTGAAATTTAGTTGCAAGATTTGACCAATACATAATAACTAACTTAAAAGGCTAGTTAAATACAGCGTATAAGAAAGGATCACTGTGATTTTGAGAGTGATGCAATAATACATAATATTGAAAGAACTGGATCATATCCATTTCAAGGTATGATTTAAAAAATCCATTAAAAATCAATAACAAAAACTTATACAGATAGCAAAACAAACTGGGCGGTAAAACGATTTAGGCCAATTCTACGAAAAACGTTTTCATGTTTTTTTTAAAACTAAAATGAAAAATAACTATCAAGCCAGCAGTCAGATTATTCAACCGTATCGGCGAATTCAAACGGCAATAAATTGCGCGCTGCATGTTCGACATATGTTACGGTTGCGGGTTTCGAGCTATGCAATCAAATAGCTCTTTTAAATGACCGCAAGTAATATTTTTGTATTTGTGATCAGATAGAAGTTTGCATGATGATGAATTATTTAAATACAGCGTGTAACAGAAAGGGTATAGTCATATGAAAGACTATGGTACGGACCATCAAACTGAACAACTTTCTTTATGGGACCACAATCGTAATCACAGAAAAATAATCAACTGCCTCATACAAAATTTCAATACCTACTCAACCCAAATGTATGGGACAGCTGATTTTTTTTTACGATTACGATGGTGGTCCCATATAGAAAGTTGTTCAGTTTGATGGTCCGTACCACAGTCTTTCATATGACTATACCCTTTCACACGCTGTATATTGTGTAAGTTTATTGTGCAACATCCGAAACTCTGAAGAAAAAGTAGCGGGTTGACGAGGTCATTAGCTTGATTTGATAAAAAAAAAACTCATTCTATCATCGGACGAGACGCGAAGTGTCACCATAAAACATTACTTATCGTCATTATTTAGCTGAATACAAGTTTACATGCACATTACTTTTCAGTCACCATGTGCCACTTTCAGATACCGTATTAATGGTAATGAATACGGTATGATACGTTAAAATCACTTTTATCAATTAAAATCAAACAAAAAAGCAGCATTTCTAAAAGCCGCAACTCATATTGATACAACGATGTACAGGAAACCCCATTTCCGAGAAATATTCATCAAATAAATCTTGGTTCTTATAAATTATATAGGAGATAGAGGACTCTTCAATGTTCATCACTTAATTCGAGATCAAGTGGTCCGTGAAAATAGAGAAATCCTTCGATTAGGGTCTGTACCTACCAGTCTATACTTAATAATAGTAAAGCTCCTTATGTGCAATAAGGGCTTGTTCACGGAAGAAGATACGTGTCACTTGGTGTATTTTTATTGAAAAGGGAGCGCAGAGTAAAGAATAATATGCAGCCCGTAATATTAACCGCCTCATTGGTCGAGTGGTCACAAGCGCGACTACTGAGCATGAGGTTGGGTTCGATTCCCGGGTCGGGCAAATTGTTATTGGGTTTTTCTATCAGGAATTTTTCAGTAGCAGCCACGGAGTCTGTATATGTGCCCAGTTGATGGCAATAGGCTCGCCCCCTATTACATGGCACTTAAAAACATAACTGGCGAAATGAACTACGTATAAGACAGTTACTACTGGGTTATACGATACCCCTTAGTATTTATTTATTTATTTAAACTTCATGTACAATAGTGGTACATAGGCGGACTTAATGCCATTAGGCATTCTCTACCAGTCAACCTTTGGGTTTAATAAGAAAAAGCTGTGGTAGGGTACAAAATAAATATATAAAAAAAAAATATATATATAATTACAAAAAGTGATACTAATACACATAGTAAGACTGGTTGTCAGACTTTCAGGCCTCTAACTGACTGTATCGCCTGTCTAAGATGTACAAATAACAGCCACGACCAACGGCTTAACGTGGTTTTCGAGGCACGGAGGAAACTCGGTATGTAATGGGTGGTCACCCATCCTCGGACCAACCGAGGCAAGCGCGGCTTAAACAAAGATCAACCGGAGCGGCTGTTATTAATAAACCACGAGCCTCTTACTTAAAGTTACCGAAAAGCTTATAAATCACTACATAGTATAAAACAAAGTCGATCCCCGCAGTCTGTCCCTATGTATGCTTAGATCTTTAAAACTACGTAACGGATTTTGATGCGGTTTTTTTAATAGATAAGGTGGTTCAAGAGGAAGGTTTATATGTAAAACATTGAACCCGTGCGAAGCCGGGGCAGGTCGCTAGTAAATAATAAATAAAAATAAACTTCAACCGACCAAAAATACCTAAAATCGAATTATAACATGATAAACCGTTTAAAAACAAAAAGGACCCTGTTCCACGTAGTTCATGATACGCATAGAGGAAAATTTCACGATAATAACATTTATTTTCGTTTTATATGCAAAGTGCTTGTCCACTTATATTATGTGTCAAAGTAGATAAGGTAGCCAGCGTCCTCTCTTTGTCTTGTTTAATAATTTTACACGTTGTTTTATTTAATAATTTTATCTAAAGTCAATTCTTGCTTCTAGTTTTAGACACCTGTAATGTTGTGTTACATAGCAAATATGTGTTTTTTTTTTTTAAAACATCTTTAAATCCTGAAGGAACCGCCCTGATCTAAAGTGATGTCTCGCGCAAACTCACCATCTTGGCGGCCTTAGACGAAATAAAAGATAGCATTCTCTGATTATAACTGTAGGGATTTTGGTGTTGGCTGTACATGATGTAGGCCACATACATATAAAATGTACTGACGATATCCAAAGTAGGCATGCTGCGATTAGAATAATGTATTAAGTTTTTTTTTTGTCAATATGCGATTGTTGGCATCACGCGATCAAATGTATGGTGGTTTCAAAATATTGGCATCGTGCTACCCATTACTTGAGAGCCCAAAAAAGTAGTCTTATTGCGAAAGTAGGCATCGTGCTACGAAATCATGTTTTCTAATTTAGTGAATAATTCTTAATGTCATATAAACAAACAAAATGAACAAAAATAGGCAGGTCGTCGTTCCGTGTAGTTAAGATATTAACTTAAAATAACTGTCAAGCGAGTTTGCAATCAACATACATTCGTAACTATTTTGATAGCACAAGTAAACTAAAAAAAAATGAAGCCACAACACGAAAGCGTAAGTTCATAATTTACTTAGAATTTTACTAGGTTACCTAGTTTAAAAATAAATGTCCTTGTTAACGTTTTTTAGATAGAAAAAAAAACTGGCCTAGATAGAAACGGCGCGCGGCGCAGAGAAATGAAACTTAGTTACTAAATAGAAATTGCCCACATTCATTTTCTATACTATCATATTATAAAGAGGTCTTCGGAGCTGCTACTGATCCGATTCCGAAAATAATTTCACTGCATTCCATATTTATGGAAGCAAAGCCGTGAGCAAAAGCTAGTCCATCAATATTTATGAATAGTGTACATTTTTTGTAATCAGTAACAGTTATACAATAGTTATATTGTTATAGGTGCTTAGATACTAATTTCCACAACCAACAAAGACTTACTTTGTCCATTTGTCACATTAACAAAAACCACCGAATATATTTTATATAAAAAATATATACATAAAAATAATATATATAATAAAATAGATATTTACTCACAAGTAATATGAAACAAAAATAACATTCGCATATTAAAACGAAACAAAAAAATTCAGAAACCAAATAAATAATTTTACCAATTCATAAAACAAACCAACGTAATATTATTTTACATTTCGGCTTTTAAAATAACACATCAATAAACATCTTCACATTTAAATGCAACAAATAAGCAAATAAGGACTCCTACAAACGAACGTGGGGCTTGCAGCCTGTGGGTGTGGTGTGGCGTGTGGCAAGCCTAATGTCCCGTGGAGATGACCAGACGGAATATATTAATGTTGAACAATGCAAACCACGCTTGCATAATGTAGGATTTATTGTTTCTTTTTTTCTATTCTGATTTGTGTTGAGTTTATTTTGTGGTTTTACAACTGAATATTATTAAAAGCGGACTCTTAACTGACCTAGTTTTTTAACCAATTTTAGAAATTCAGTACAAAAATATAAGACTTGTCTTTTGAGTCATTTTGCAAGTTGGTGTCAGAAGAGCGTACCTTTCCCAACGACGTTTTTATTTTACAATGATCAGATATGATTCCTATTAGTGTGATAATAATTACTCTATTAAACTTAGGTGTTATATTGCACCTCCTAAGTATGTTATATTTATTTTTATTTAACACATGTAGGTAACGATTTTGATGAAATGATGATGCTCCATAACATTGAAATGAGGTAATTTCAGTCATACAAACAGACAACTCTTTAGAAAATACTTCAGGATTTCCACCTACATCTATTAATAACTTCGCCACCGGCAAAGGGACACAAATAATCTCAGCACTCTACATATTTTTTCCGAAAGTAATTCAACTCAGCTTCAATACATTCCATGTGTCCTTGGACGTTACATAAGAGAGAACCGAGGCACACAGCATATTCATGTATTATGTAACCACACAAAAAGGTAAACCTTAAATCATTACTACGGTGTACGCAAAGAATAGTAAGTTACTGATTTATTCAAGGAAAAGTTATTTGATCAATGGAATGTCTATTTTTATTGAACACGTTAAACGTAGAATCAAGTTTATTGAATGTTGGCTATTTATTCAATACGCTATATTTTCGAGGAGTTTGGGGGGAAACTCTGGGGCCATGGGTTCCGAGTGCTCATAGCCTGTTTAAGGAAATTTCGAAACGCCTAGTTGACGCTTCCTGTGACCTACAACTACGTTACTTCAGTCATTTCTTTTTCAGGAAAAGATTTTCCATAATATTCAACCAAGCAATGACAAATTTTATTTTCTCAGTTAACTATTAGACTATCATTATACCATTAGAATTGGCATAGGTAGTAATTTTCTAGTAAATTGTTGGGACATTAAATAAATTACGGGTTGCCGCAGACAACCTGCGCTGGCTTCTCATGGAAAAGCAAAAGAAGCATTCAATAAGAAAGAAAGAAAGAAGAAAATCGCGTGCAAGCTAATGAGTGCATTGCAATTTCTTTAAAGCAATGAAAACTGCAATAAGCCGTAATAACAGTGAAACGGTGAATAGAAAAGATTAACCCATTTTATTTTTATCGTGAAAAGACACTCCCCTTTATCTATCAAGAATTGGAATAATAAGTGGACTTTCAAATTGCGTAAAAGCCATGGTAAAGACAATACTTTTCGCAGCGATTTTCGGAAACACAAAACAGCAACTGCAAAACGCAACCGCAAAGCAAACAGCAGCCAAAACGCAACACAGTCACCAAATCACCGGCCGTGGATACTTAAGTATCACGTCTACTATACCCCTAACAATTTAGTTTACTTTTATAAATAAGTACATTAATACATTTGAAACCGACGTTTCCTTTACCACATTCGAAAAGAAAAGCTAAAGTCAAAGTATTTTTGGTCATACAGTAGGTCTTATAATAAAGTCAACTATAAGGTCGTGAACTCCTTCAAGTCCAAAAGTTTTTATATGTCAAACTTTGTGTCAGCAGAATGGACAATTGGATATTCATTGGACTACCCTTTTTATGCAAAATGCCAAAACAGTTTCAAGGAGACGAATACCGCGACAAATAGCAACTAAATAGATCAGCTAAATTATTAAATTACTATGCAAACTACATTCTTTAATATTCACTTCAAAATGGATGCCATTTTCTTTCTAATGACGTCAGCTGCAGCTGCATGCAAGATAAACTCACTTTGCCCAGTTCAAAAATTTCCACGATTCCAAACTACGAAAGTTTGAAACTCCTTGTATTTTCTTTCCTGCAAGTTTTATTTATTTTTGTATTGGTAGTTTCTTAATTGCAGTATACTGTTGCAAATGGTTGAAAACAAATGACAGGCGACAGTTTAATTGTTGAGTGCGCTAATATAACTTTTAAAACTTACTTGCTAAGTGTTATTATTTAATAAACGTTTGCAGTGGAAATATGGGTGTATAAAATGTTGCAAGCCTCTCCCGCTTTTAGGATTCAACCACGAAAATGTTTATGATCGTGCATGGAAGCAGTGAAATGCTTGGAATCTGCAGTGAATTTTACGAGCTGAATAATAACACTGCATTTTGTTGCTCCATTTCGTTGCCTAGATAGTTTGTACAGCATGTTACTATTCTTAAATTATAGCCAACGAAAAATTTATCGGCTGATAAAATTAAAATTCATTTAATTTTATATTTTTCGAAATTATTATTATATTAATATTATAATCATGTAAAGAGAGCTTTTCGAAAAATTCAGTTTAAATATATACAACCATATAGCATCACGCCTGTAATCCCCAGAGGATTATGCAGAGGTGTACCTAAAGTAAACACACATTTCACCTGTTAGGTTCAAGTCCCATGTTATAGGGATCGAATCATTTGACATCAATCAGACTCAGACTCCATGATCGCTACTGAGAAAATTCCTAATGCAAAAATCGAATAACACTTTGCCCGAATTGGGAATCGAATCCAAAACTTTATCTTAGTCTTAGTCGCGTGGTCGCAAGCAGTACTGCTGAGCAGTACTGCTTGCGACCACGCGACTAACGATGCAGTACAAAGTATATAAGCCGTCATAATATTTAAACCTTAACATCATAAATAACAAAGGAGCCTAATATTGAACTTAAATTTTCATGTTCGATAGCTTTAGGACCCCCCACAACCAATGAATGTACTACATCTACATAACTCTTAAGTATAAGAACAAAGTGCAAGCTCAACTCATACATCGGACGCAATCCACCATAAAATCTAAGCTCGAAAAGATTCTACCACTTAACCAACTTTTAAAAGCACTTCATCATTTTCAGAAACTCCCTTGTATAAAGTTGGCTTGGCCATAAGTGATTCTCTAGCGGGTGTGGTATCGTATACAATGTAGGAACTACAGTCAAACAAAGATGTAGGTATACAGGCATCGAATTTGCAGCAGTTTTAAACAATTATGTGACAATAGTACATTATTGCAGCGGCCAGCAACAGAGGCATTAATGAACGAAAGTGTAAATATGGGTCGAGGCGAAGCCGAGGCACACATACGTGAGTCCATTAATGCCTAGTTGTCGCCAAGGCTTGTATAGTACTTTTCTCAAATAATCCGAGGAAATACAATTACTTTTCAAAATCAATGATGCACACAAACAACAATAATTTTTCTCGCTTTGATGAGTTCATTTGTTTTTTTTTTTTCAATAAACCACTTTCTATTTGCAACTAATTCGAAATTTAAATAAAACCTGTGATATGTTGCCTCCTCGGTTACCGTGTTTCAGAGTAAAAGATCGTTCCATTTTTAAATAACACGACAAATATATGAGTTTACTATGTAATTTATTTGGCCGCTAAACACTACAGATATGTATTTTCATATAACTTGTGCCGGCCGCTCTGGTCGCATGTATCTGGCCAGTACAGTAATTTCGATTTATCTCGAAGAAGGTTGTCAAAATAATGCTCAAATTTCGAAGCATGTTTGAGAAAATCGGATTGTATGCCTTTTTCTTCATAAAAAGATGACTAAATTCAGCCATTAGCTTAAAAGTTATGAAAGCCCATATTAAACATTTACGAACCAGCAGTACACGAAGATTTTCCCGAGTTGATGTGAGCGAGCACCGGTGAATCTTAAAATTCACAACAAAGCATAACACAACATGACGCCTGCAACACTTGAAGGGTTAGGCAGAGATGTACCTAATATTAGTACACCCACATTTTGCCATGTTATGTGAAAGTCCCATGTAATACGGGGCGAGCCTATTTCCATTAACTGGGCACAAATCCAGAATCCGTGGCTGGTATTGAGAAATTCCCGATGGAAAAACCCAATAATACTTTGCGCAACCCGAGAATCGAACCAGGACCTTTTGACCTCAGCAGTCGCGCTTGCAACTAGATCAACGAGGCTGTCAGCGTTCAGGATATTCAGAGTAACATAAACATTTGGCAAATTTTATAAGTATTATTCTTCTACTACATTGGTTGTAAACTTGTAAGTGCATTCGGTAGGGTCATAAACTCATTGTACTTTGAAACCTATACTTTAGGAAATAGGTCTTATCTTAAAGCAGCAACATATATTCCAGAAAAAAGTCACTTTTGAATTCTGCCGAGTGTTTACATATTCATATTTTTTTATTTGAATGTAATAAGACTAATAAGTCATGGTTTCTGATGAGATATTTAATGATTTGAATTTGTACTAGTGACTGTACACTTTCCTCTTTGTTAACTGTACAAAGAGATTTGAACTTGGTATTGCCAAGTTTGCTTGATTTCGTACCGTAATATTGGGTTTACGGTATTCGGGAGGTAGAGATCACGTAATATCGGAAGCCATGAACGTCAGGGCCCGAAACGAGAAATATGATTCAGTTTCTTCTACGTGTGACGTCAGAGGGATATGTTTGTTTTTGCAGAATGATACGTGAAAAGAAATGTAGATATTGACTTTGTCTCACCTCCTTCTTGTGCGAGCGTTGCTATATTTGTACTTGCTGTAGATTTTAAAAGTTTATTCTTACTTTATTGCACATAAAATAAAAAAAATATGTACATACAGATTGCAATAATATAGCTTATGTTTTACAATGGCGAGCTTAACCATGACTTGTGGTTTCTTACAGCAAACCTAATTTCGATTTCGAGTTTGAAGTTTCAACTTTATTTCTGGTATATGATCGAGTACTTACTGTACTGAGCAGTTATAGACTATTTATATATTTATGATAAACTATTTATATACATACATACATATAAATGCATACATACAAATAAATAAAATTGTAGTGTTTGTAATATCAAAATTACAGCTTTTTACTGAATGCATATTGTGAAAATATATACGGCACTTATACCAAAAACACATTTTTTTTCAGTTTTTGTCTGTCCCTCGTTCTGCCTGTCTGTCTGTTTGTTCCGGTTAATCTCCGAGACGGCTGGACTGATTTTGACGGGACTCTTACTGGCAGATAGCTGATGTTATAAGGTCTAACATAGGCAAGAATGAATTTTAAAAAAATAGGGTCCTGAGCAAAAAATTTAAAATCCTTGAAATTCGTAACAAAATTCGATTCAAAAAGGGAAGTAATATTTTTTTATAATAATTTCACGCGAATGAAGAAAGCGGGCAACAGCTAGTCGACAATATCTAAGATATTCATTTGTTTAGCTTTGTGTTTGTTTAGCCTCTTACTCGATTATAACTTAAAAAATTGTTTGGAAACCCAATTTCCAATTCTATAACGTTATCACATGCAAGATAACAAAGAAATAATTAGTTACCTACTGTATATTAGAGCCCCAGATCTTTTCTCTAACAACAATTGAACTCAAAACGTTCTAAAGAAGAGAATTAGATCTTGAGTCTGAAAAGATCTTGTAGCGACTCTTAATTGTATCGTTTCATAAGTACAAAGTTTCTTTCTTGCTGATTCAATTATAAAACTTGTTCTTTCAACGAACGTGCAAAATTAGTACTTACTTTTAATTAATTATAGCTAGTAGAATTCCAATTGCAAAACAGGACTATAGGTATTAAAACTTGTAGAAGAGTAATTTACTGTTTTATTACACTTTTCGTTAAATGCTTATACTTTACTATTTATAGCTTTAGTCAAGAACGATTTCCATTTTTAACCTCGACTTGTAACTGAATTTAAGTGATCCTTACTCAAAAGAATGTTGTTTGAGAAGCCGACCTATTAATATTAACATAGGAAAAAATAAAATGTAATCAGTGAAGGGTAATACAGAAGCAGTCACACTAAACCAAGCCTAAAATTAATATCGGTATTCTTCACAAGGACCTTTTTTTCTCCTTTACAACTGCAATGGGTCAAAATCTAGCCTTTTTTACCTACCTTCAGAGCGTAAGCGTCTTTCGGCATATGATACAAACTTTGAACTCATTTGTTTTCGAAATGACTAAACCGATTTTAATGAAATTTCGTATGCATAAGCAGGGTACATATGTCTAAAAAGTTGACAGAAAACATTTTCAAAACGTCTTGAAAAAAAAAGATAATTGGATTTTTTTCTATGGAAAACCGAAAATCGGTCTAATTTAGCTGTAACTTTATTTTTCAAAAATGTTCTCTGTCAACTTTTTAGACCTATGTATCTTGCATATGCGTATGAAGTTTCATCAAAATCAGTTCAGTCATTTCGAAAACAAATGAGTTCAAAGTCTGCATGAAGTAACGTACGACGTTAACGGTCTTAAATGATTTCTGTTACGATAGTGATTTTTTATTGTTTTGTTATTTCATTGACGAAAGACAGAAAATTCTTGCTATGAAGGTACAATAACGTTTATCACCAAATTTATACTTTTTATTTGTACAACAATTTCATCGCAACAATGAAAAATTTAAATGTAAATTGAGGGCAATATTGGTAATTATTCTTAAAGGGACTCAATTAACTACAATGGTACTTATCAAGATTCAATTATGCACCAAAATGTACGCGTAATTCCCTTTATAGTTTTACCCCCATTCAAATTTAAATTAAAGTGGTGTGTTGCAACAGATTAATCAAAAACTTGTTAATGTAGTTTTTGTGTCTGGTCAGTGGTTCTCACCAACTAAAATAACGGTATTGCTATCTCTTTCTCGCAAACACAACAAGAAAAAAACGCATATTCATGGTATTGATTAAAACGCAGTGTTTTTTTTGCTAATAATTGTAATTTTTATTCTTGAAAATTGTTTTTTTCCAGGTAACACTCGATTGCACATCTATGTACAACTTGAGCTGATCCAGCGTTATACGGAGTTTCAAAAAAAGAAGAGGAACACCAGTTTACTCTGGTTTTGTTACTGGTGGCGTGTGTGCATGAGGTCCTGGGTTTGATTCCCGAGTCGGACAACATAGTGTTATCGGGTTTTTCCATCAGGAATTTGTTAGTACGCCACGGATTCTGGATTTGGGCCGGATTGATGGCAATAGACTCCCCCCCCTATTACATGGGACTTATAATAACTGGCGTAAATTGGGTGTATTAGGTACACCTCTGCCTCACCCTGTTCGGACTACAGGCGTGATGTTATGTTACGACGTCAGGCCTACTGTGCCTAATTTTTGTTCGCACCTGAATCTTGTCCCTCTAACCGTATCAAACCATCCACCCCAAAACCCAAAATTTTGAGCAAAAAAAAAAAAAAACTTTATCTACTAGCTCATAAAAGAGATTTATGCACGGAATCTAAATATAGAATCTGACTTTAGGCACTATCTATATAGGGTAGTACTCACAGCCAATGAACCGATATTTTTACAACATAAAAAAAAAACAAAAGAGCAGCATGATTAAACATGCCTTTCCTCCAAGCACTCAAGTCAATATATGGGGCACGAGTTCAAATCCGCGCGAATAATCCGATTGGACGGTCCAAAGGATAGGAAGAACGCTTTGTTGCCCAGTCGCTCGCGTGTCCTAGACTAATTCAATTATCATAGCTGGTGACCCCGGTATACGGTATTATGAGCAACCGTTAGTTCCTTGTCCGGCACGATAAACGCCTATTTACGGACACTGGGGACGAAATTGACCCGCTTAATGGTTGACGCTGTTAAAATTTAGTTGCAGTTGAATTTAAATGTTGTCTCTGAATATTGATATTTCTGGGAGTCGGAAATGGGGATTGAGTATTTTGGATGAAGAAGAGAATTGTCGATATTATGTAGAAAACAAGCAAAAGGTGTGACGCATTTGAAGTTTGATTAACATAGATCTGCTTTACGAGAATATCGAAAATGTTATAGTGATTTCTATTTTTGCTGTTGCGCGCGACCTTCATCATATAAAAATATCACGGCTTTTATTAACATGTCAAGGATTGTGTTTTTAGTGCGGACACCAAACCTTTTTTTTCCAAAATAATGGTAGCTTAAGCTACTCCTTATAACATTGGCTATCTGCCAGTAAAAGTACCGCCAAAAACGGTCCAGGAGATTAGCCGGAACAAACAGACAGACAGACAAAAATAGAAAAAAAAATGTTTTTTGTTTCTTGTACCGTATATAATATGTATTTTGATATGCATTCAGTAATAAGCTGTAATTTTGAAATTACATGCAGACACTTCAATTTTATTTATTTGTATAGGATACATAATATCATATTGGTGGAGCCTCCAGCGTAGCATACTAGCATACTGATCGTGATCTTCAATAATAAAGTAAGTACCACTACTGGCTTAAACTGGGAATAGTTTGTTTCAGAAAATGTAAAACTGACGGTACATTTCGCACTAACATTTCCCATTTGAAGATCGCGCCTATCCACTACAGTTTACCAGCAAGTATCGTAGTTTCAAGTCGACCTACAAAATGTTTGCCAGCAACGAGCGGGCAAAAGCCATTACCGAGTACACCCCAAAAATGAGCCTTTTTAGTGCAGGTTTTTACCGGGTAAGAACGATGTTTAGCAATATGGACGTATAAAATCGGAGGAGTATCCTGAGTAGATATCAGGGTATAAAATGTCGGTTTTATCGACAAGCCTTCACATCTTTCGACCGTGGTAATCCCTAGGGGTAATTCTGCTCCTGATGTTACGTACATACGACAGCAAAGCGTTTGTGTATGTAGATTCGATTTGGTTACGTATTACGTCAGTCATTTGTCCTCATTAATTTGCGATGTGGATATGTTCATTACGTGGTGTAGACGTGCGTTAGCTATTTTGGATTGAAGTTATTTTGTGCGCGATGGTCTTGCTATATCCGCAGCTTAGCGTAGCTTTTTTTTTTCGCGTACCCCTTATTGTGGGATGTCGTTAGATAGATCTGTCACTATCACTACATAGTATAAAACAAAGTCGCTTCCCGCTGTCTGTCCCTATGTATGCTTAAATCTTTAAAACTACGCAACAGATTTTGATGCGGTTTTTTTTAATAGATACAGTGATTCAAGAGGAAGGTTATATGAATAACATTGAACCCGTGCGAAGTCGGGGCGGGTCGCTATTATAAATAAAATAGTATAGTTAAGTCATTACTTTTTCAGGAAAAGATTTTCTATAATATTCAACCAAGCAATGACAATTTTTATTTTCTCAGTTGGGGCGGGTCGCTAGTAAAAAATATATTGCTAGTTTGTTCAATTATTTTTTTCGATTATAGGATTCGTTTGTGAAATATTATTTTTTGTTAGGCTCAAGTGTCCCCCTCTACCAGCTAAACGGTTGTGTTTGGGTGTGTGAGAAAAATCACGGTGGTATATATCGAAGTTAAAAGGAAAACTATCACATCTAAGTAGGCTTTACAAGGTTACAAGTAATAGTCGACCAACTTATAAAATGTACTTGGAAAACATATTTTCCTAAACATAATGTATGGAGGACAGGTTTTTTAACTGCAAATGTAAGTTTTTTTTTTATTGTTACTATAAAATTGTTCGGAGGCAAATCGGACCGTAGGAAGTGTCCGCATATTTTGATAGGCAACAACGGATGGCCCGACACGCCAGTGGCTGGTTTTTGCCTTTATGAATTTCTACTTTTCATTACTGTATGAAGCGTTGAAATTGACAAATAAATAATTTACAATTTGACTGTTCTTTTCTAACATAATATAATATCTACCATTTCCCATTTAGAAAATTGATATTTCAACACTTACATCATGTACACGTTTATACTTACACAACCATACTTTGTCGTATTAATTACATACTTTAGAAGCAACGCGTAGGTACCTACATTTATTTGACTTACTTTTGTTTCCGAAGTAATGTCACATTGTGTGTACTTACGTGGGCGGCTTAAAAACTTTGTTGTTTCGATAAAGTTTTCTATTTGTCTTCTTCATGGAAGTGTGTTTTTGAGATTTGTACTTTACTTCTGTGGTTGCTATGTTAATTCATTGTTCTTTGTTAATTGCTCTACGGGTCGTTTTTTAGGGTTCAGTACCTCAATCGGCAAATCGGAACCATTAAGGATCACTTTGTCTGTCTGTCTGTCAAGACCCTTTTTCTCAGGAATGCGTGGCGGTATCGAGCTGAAATTAATACCAAATCTGCTACCCCTTGGATCAATGAAAAAATCGAACTTGTAAGTCAACGCGATCAAAAGATATGACAGTTTATGTCGCATATTATGCGATTTCACAAGGGAATCAAAACCTATAGGGTACTTTCTTTTGAACTAGAATCATGAAATTTGGCAAAAAGCAAGGCCTTACAGCACAAATAAAGAGAAAATTCAAAAAAAAAAAATGTTGAAAATTAAAGGGTGTCCCCATAATACATAGTTGACGCCAATTAAGATATTTTTTTTAAGATAATGGTACGGAACCCGTCGTGCGCGATTCTGACTCGCAAGTGGCCGGGTTTTATTTTGAATGGAACTGGAAGCTGACTCCATCATAGTTGGAGAAAAGGTTATGCAAATAATGAATTAATACTTCCCGCATCAGTCATGTTTTCTTTAGGACCGTGTACGATCAGAAATTAAGTGAGCGCTAATAACCATAAATACGTAGCTCTGCTACTTATTTAAGGGCCAGAATAACCCCAAATTGTGAAAATTTAATGGCTCTCGTTTTAATATTACCGCAGCATTCACTTTGTGATTCATATTATAGCAAAGTTGAGGGCTACTTCTAACTTGTATATGTTTCGAAAACAATAGGCAGTCACTCCATGTAATACTGGTATTCAGTTGCATCCGGTTCGACTGGAAACCGAACCCAAAATAGTTGGAAAAAGACTTGACAAGTGATGAGTATTTGTCATCGTTCCATCAATAGTGTAGTTCACCCTTGTCTTTTTGTTTTTTTTTTTCCGGATGGGAAATCATCAAATAACCCCTCCCGCTCTGGGCTGAGCAGGAGGGAGTGTCAGACTTTTACTGACTAAAACCCATCCATGTTCCTTCCTTTGCCCTTGTGTTCCAGGGCCGCGGTATCTCTTTCGAACAGTCCCGCAACCCTGGCAGGCATCGGTCCTTTCGGACCCCTTCCTGTTTGCTGACTCTCTTTGAGGCGCGCGTGGAACACGAACGCGCCGTCGACACGGCCTGTCGTCATAAGACGGACGGACGGCGAGCTAGCCCATAGCTCACCGTCCACAGGCCCGCGCCTATGGTGGCCGGGGGCCACCAGTGTAGTTCAACCTAAAATAATCTTCTTTATAGTGTGATAATCTTATTTATAGTGTGAGCGCGAAAGAACAATTTAGGCTAAGGAAGCGGGGTCATAATTTAAATTTTAGCTGTCATCCCGTGCTGATAAGGAGAACTTAATGTACTCGTAAACGATTCAAAGATGTCAAAATAGAACATATTGAAAAAAATACAGATTAAAGTAAACCAACTTCCTTCGGATCACTCCACTCAATAATAAACCAACAAAAATAACGTTCTGTCATAAAAAAATATTCTCAGAGAGCCCTTTAATAGACCGCGTTCGTCGTAAACTGTAAAATTCCTTTTACCGAAGGAAATGTTTCTGTTTTCTAACTCAAGGCGAGTTTTATGGTGGCACATAACTGACTTGGCCGGTCGTAAAGCCTTTAGAGTGACGACTTGGACCCTGCGCAATGTGTTGACACTTGGCCGAGAACGGGGAACCTACTCGATTTCAAATCATGAAGTTAGTTGCGGATTACTTTTTTACCCAACTGCGGCGAAGCCCAAAAAGAGGGTTATGTGTTTGTCCTGTATGTATGAATGTCCGTTTCTTTGTTCCCTCGTAACTCCTATACGGATGAACGGATGAATGGATAAATTATACGTCATTAGATTTGTCTAGATGGCGCAAGTGTCACTGGCTACATTCAAATAGAAAAATTGCGAGTTTGGGGTATCATTTCGAGTTAATTTTTAAAACTTTTATTTAACTTGCAATATTTGTTCGGGTGGAATCTTGCAACTCAATTTTGAAGCAGATATCTTCAACCGATTGAGCTGAAATTTTGCACGCACCTTTGGTTCTGGAGACAATATACGTTTATGGCAGACATTACTTCGTCCTACAGCCAGGATCATCTCACGAGAGAACTCCTCAACGGGTAATAGCGCGAAAACTAAAATCTTGTACACGCGTTAAATTTTGATAGATAAAGATGATTTCTATCATAACCTCATCCTGCAGCCAGGATTGTCTTCTTACGAGGGAACTCCTCAACGGTTAATAGTTTGGATTCTAAAATTTGTAGATGCGTTCATATTTGATGGATGAACATGATTTCTATCATGATCTCATGCCGCAGCCAGGATTGTCTTCTTACGAGGAACCTCCTCAACGGTTAATAGTTTGGATTCGAAAATTTGTAGATGCCGTTCATATTGATGGATAAGCATGATTTCTATCATGACCATATCCAGCAGCCAGGATCGTCTTCTCACGAGGGAACTCCTCAACGGTTAAAAGCACGGATACGAAAAAAGTGTTTAGATAATTATGCGTTATTAAAAATTATTACGGCAAAACTAAACATTTGAAAATAAAATTATTAAAAAAAAACTTTTTTTAAAACAAGCTTTTGTTTAAATGCGCTAAAAAGAATAAAATAAACTTTTCCTTTAAAACTTTTAATATCAGCTTATAACGTCATTACACAATTTATATGATACAAAAGCTTGTCGCGAGATTAGCCTGTGTAAATAAACAAGTAAGTACTTACTTAAAATAAATAACTTGATCTGATTGATTTAAATTTTTTAATTTTCAACCTATCATCCTAATATCTGTCTTTAAAGGCACTTTAAAAATGTAAAAACTTAGGCAATCGAAATGTTTTTATAAAATCAACAACATTTTCTCTGAAATCGAGACCACTACACGATAACGGGTAAGAGCAAGTTGTCACTCAAGAGCAAGTTGCGTCTCTACACCGCAGTCATCCGACCGATTATCACATATGTCTGTGACGTTTTCGCCCATGCCCATCCCCGTCACCTACATAGGATGCAGATCTTGCAGAATCAATTCCTCCATAAGATCACCGGAGCCCCCCCGTATGTCCGTAATGACAGCCTCCACTTAGATCTTAAATTGCCTACCATCCAGCAATTTATTAAACGCCTTTCAAAGCGTTACTTTAACACAGCTGTCAAACATAAAAATCCCCTAATCGCATCGGCTCCCGGTACGACCCATCACGTATCAGTAGCGTTCACCGTTCACGGCACGCTCTTCTAACCCCCGATGACACTATCACCCTTCTCCAGGAAAGCAATAGGGAAACCAGTACGATTAGAAAATACAAAAACGGACCGCGCGCCGTCATTCCGACCTCACCGCCGTGGTCCGTCGCGACGTCCCCTTTCAAACCTTCCCCCCCGACCCTTGCAAGAGCCAGCCCGCGATGCTGAGCCAATAGCAGTAAACCAGCCCCTAAACCAGATCCAGCCTGTCCCCTTGCTGCCCTCCCCAGCGACGCCCTAAGCCGAGGCTCGTACCCCGCAGGGGGTGCCCTTAGCGAGTGGTCGCTTAGTTTGTAAGCTCATTTTGCCCCTGGCTGGAGGCCTTAAATTCAAGGCATCCACAGGATTAGACCGGTTAAGCCATAGCCAGCCTCATAGGCTGAACTGCGTGATGAAAAAATCAACAAAAATAAAACTGAAGTCGAGATGGATAAACGTTACCGTTAACGTGGCACTTTTATCATCATCATCATTTCAGCCGAAAGACGTCCACTGCTGGACATAAGACCCCCCCCCAAGTGTCGCCACACTGACCGGTCCCGTGCGACTCGCATCCAGCGGATCCCCGCAACCGTCACTTTCGACCATCATCGGCCCGCACTTAAGTATATTCCTGTATATCTTGGACTTGTAGTTGGACAATTGTGCGACAGTGTCCGGAAAAACGCTCATTCCAAGCGTTTGATAATGTTTATTATTTTTTAAACTTCTTATGTAACAAAAAGTAGGCTCGCAGCTATATATAACTTCACTGATACAAAGATCTGTGGCGCGTACTGTACAACGAATGGTCGTCCAGATTACAACCGAGAAAAGATTTGTGGAGATGAGAATTGAAAATGGTTGGACGTGTGATAAGATCTAAAACAAGATTACTTATAAACCCTGTACTGGGAATTTCGTTTGTCCTGAATTCAAGGGTATGCTTACGTACCTAAATTCTCAACCGTCGAGACCCGAAATAACTACAATATTCAAAAAGGTAAAGAAAGGTGTACGTAACCTAGAAAAAATATCAGAAGCTAAATGCATTAGAAAAACTCTGAACTCAGTGATGAGGCATATAGTAAAATGGCATAATGATGGCTATCGTTTTTGAGCTCACCAGATGGCGCCACTGTCACTTATGGTCATGTCAATAATTCTATTTCATACTTTAAAGTACCAATAACTTCATAAAAAGTTTCCTGTATCATTAAACCACTGAGACAATAGAGTTATAAGGTGTGTCAAGTATTCTAGTGTGCCCCAAAGATTTATGCACGGAATGTGCTTTGTTGTTAAGTGGGTTAACCACAATCAATCAACAGGTAGACGGACTCACGATCGCCAGTGAACGTCTTAGCCGATAAGCTGTTTTCACTTTGCATATGGCTTCATCAAGCGGCCACTAGTAAAGTTTACATAAATCAAGGAAGAAAATGGTATAAAACTGTTTACTGCGCAGACTGAGTCTATAGAAGTAGGTCACTATCATTGTTTTCAGAAGATGATAGTCTGTCTTAGAGACTATCATCATATGAAAACGATGATAGTGACCTACTTTCACGACTAAAGAACCTCATGGCCAACGTTTAAATGTCTGTGATCTCTTTGTTGCCATAAGTTAACAACAGTCGAACAAATCTGATGCAATCAGATGGAACCGCGTACAAAGCTCAATGACGCAAGAACGAAGAAATTAAGCGGAAACACACGACAAAGTACGAACATACCCGAAGCGTGCGACCGTAATGGGAGGCAATATGATGTGAATTTATACTCATGCTTCCACATTTTCATAGCAAGTCCCCAGCGAGCTAGATAGAGAAAAGCGAGGACAAACGGCAATCTTTATCCACATCGCTTGCGCTTTCCACCTTCATATACGATATGAATGCAAAATACCCAAGTGTGCTTCGCATTTCTGTAAAATGTTCCAAGAGGACCAAGAAAATATTATTATAATTACTCCATTCATATTATAATGTTGCGCGTTTTCGTATTTGTATGTTCTCACGTTAATTTCACGTCTGCTCATAAAAATTCAAAATCCCTGTAAGACCAGAGCACAAAAAATGTGAATAATTTCAGCATATTCATTTGAATTATCGTTTATTATGCGGTGTGGAGAATGCCGCAGTGGATTATCCCACGAATACAATATATGTTTGAGGATTTTTGAAATGGTATCCCTTTTGCGAGCTGGGGTCCTGGTAACTGCGAAGTGTGGCACACATTAACTACACTCAATTAATAACTGAAAATATAACGCGAATTCTTTACTCTGTTAACTTTATTCGTTTCTCAATAAAAACTGAAAAAAATTACAAAAAAAATAGAAGTCCTTAAAAAAATACTTTTCGTATACTTACTACATGTAGATGAAAAGTATTACCTATAGGTGTCGAATAAATAATATGTAACTTTAACTTCGGTGTTAGCGAAGATATCCGCTTTTAGGTAAGATATGAAAGAAACTCGATTTTTTCCTTTTTTTTACCGGGTTCGCCCAACTTGGACGATTATATCCGAAATGTACGAGTACCTACATCGTTTTACGCACATTGTCGGAAAAACTTCGTTCCATTTTTCACGCGCATAAAATGTTGACATTACGCTGCGAAGTTTTAAAAATTCAATGCGTATTGAGTTGTAGAAAAATTAAATAATTTGGTAATAATAAGTATGTTGCAAAAGTCTATTTTTCAATATTTTGGAGTTCTTATACTTTTTAAACTTTGCCAGTTATCGCCTAGTCCACACATTATGGAAAGATTGATGATTCCAAAAAAAATACAAAGACTGTAAAAAATTACTTGTTTTTGTAAGAGATGAATAAATTAAAAAAAAATATATTATGTCTAAAACAATAAATTCTATTAGCTGTTTATCTTTACCTATTTAAAATCAACGCAAGCTCGCTTTACAGATTTTATAAAAATAACTAACCAATGAGAAAGCAAATTCATTCAAGATAAAACTAAAGTTCTTTTGAACTATCCTTCGGAACTTTGCTTCACTCACTAATGTTTAGTGATTAATGAAAAAATATCGCTCAGTCATTCAAACCGCGCTTCACGATCGGCTCACTTTCATTTTTTTTAATCCAGATTTCTAAAGAATCTTGGTAGTTCAGGGTAAAAGATCTATTTAGGGAAGGAGAGATATCGGTTGACTAGCTATATCTAACGTGGCTACAACACGCCAAAAAACTAATAATTAAATCTTTAGATGCCCAACATACTTAGGTCGTGCAAAAAGTGTTCACGCAATGAGTGACATCAGAGACAATTTTCAATATGAATAAGCGAGACAATAGTTATTATAACAAACTGAACAGAAATGTAATATTTTTTTACGCAGTGGAGCGATTCTGGCTGAAAACAATTTACCCAAAATAGTTTTGACACTGTTGAGACCTGTTCTGACCTGACGTCACTGAAAAATAAGAATTCAAAAACGATTCGAAAGCGAATTTCAGCAGAAAATAAATTTTTAATTCCAGAAAAAACCTGTCAGAACGTGTCTAGTAGTGGACGGAGACAGGGCTGCAAATCCCGTTCTAGTTTTCATAGACCTTTGAACAATTTTGTCCAACTACCGCATTGGTTCCCAACCAGTGTTCCCAACCTATGGTCCTACCTAACCTATGGTCTGTAGACCGCAAGAGCTAAAATTATGATCCGCAAAAGACTTCAATTTTTTAACTTGTACTAAAATGTAAGCTCGAAAATCACATCGATGAAATCGAATTTAAATTTTCTAAAAAAAATACGTATTTTCTATAACATTATAGCTACTGTTTATACTTATTAGTTTTTCAAAAGTACCAATCGATTGAAGTATTTTATTTTTTAACCATCCCCGCTAACAAACAAAAAACAAAGTGGTCCATAGACAAATAAAAAAGGTTGGGAGCCACTGTACTACCGGTTATCTAACCCTTTAACAACAAAGGCTGCACTCACTACATTTTATGAATTAAGTTGATGATAGAAGTATTAAAGAATAAAGCTCTCAGTTGCAGCCCTGGCTGAACGCCAAGTTTCCTGGTGCCGAACGATTATTTCATTTTGACTTATTATACAGTGTTGGAAACGTTTTAATATCTTATGGTGGATAATGGAATGTTGAGGATTGGTGATTTTGTCATGTAGTAAGTTTTATTTCAAAGATTTTTTTTGTATTTTAATGGGTCTATCTATTCATACACGAAATCTCTTAGGGGGTCATTGTACTTATCGTTATGAACAAGTTTTACTATGGGACCAACCCCGAAATCGCGAAAAAAAAAACAGCTGTTCCCTACAATATGTTTGCATTAACTCGTCAAAATGTGCTGAACAGCTGATTTTTTTTTCGCGATTTCGGTTTTGGTCCCATAGTAAAAGTTGTTCATAATGATGAGTACAATGACCCCCTAAGAGATTTCGTGTATGAACAGATACACCCTATACATAGGGATGGTGACCGCAAGTCTACGTCTAAAGCGCGGGTTTTCATTCATTTCAGTTTTGTCGGATTGCTAGAAATAATCGAAACATAATATATTAAATTCTCTCCCTTCGGGAGTAACTCCTTTTTAATAGGTTACTGTTAGCTGACATCATCCCACTGCTGGGCAAAGGCTTCCATTGACTTCCATTTCCTTCAATCCAGGGCTAATTCGGGCCACTGGTCGTTGGTTTTGTCCAGCTCGTACCGCCACCTTCTATCAGTGTTTAATAAGTACCTACACAATTAAATTGAAAATAATCTTCTAAATTCAATATTGTGTTTGATCCAAAATACATTGAAACAGAATCCTAATCAAGGGAAACCATTGTCTTAGAAACAATATCCCAATTTTACTCGTGTTTTTACCAAGTTGTTTGTCTCAGGACAAAGTTTTGTCCAACAAATTTTGCAGACTGAGCTAATCATAACCAGAAATCTAGAAAATACTATAGATCCTATTCCAACTTGGTAACTCAGTCTCGTACTTTCCGATCGGGTGCTTCCCTGTATTTTGTTACACAATATATTTTTGAGGAGGAGTGTTTTGACGCCATTTTTTAAGTTTGTTGCTAGGTTATTTACTAAGGTTATTTCAAATTTATAAATGTATAATTAAAATATGCTATTATCTATATATATAGATAATAGCATATTTTAATTAAACATTTATAAATTCTCTAATACAAATACCAAGGTTTATATATTATAAACCTTGGTATTTGTACTAGAGAAGTAAAAAAAAAAATATATATATTTTTTAGATTATCTTAACTTTAAAAGATACCTTTTTTAATATTAAATTGGCCTACTCTTCACTTCAACCTTGTCCTGAGGACAGATTTGAAGCGAACTGACCCAAACGAAGCCTATTAAATCGCAACTTAAATACATTGGGGTCATAATTATAAACTTCCGAATTCCGAAATCCTATTCGCAGAATAATAATTTCATTTCTTTTCCTAGATGGAACTTAGCCCAATAACAATCAATTTAAAGACATAAGACTACTAGATATTGACCTCAGTACAAAGTTTATGCCAAGTGAGAATACTAGTCGAGTTTGTAAGACCCGCTTTCCAAAGTAAGCGTATGAACTTTGTTCCTTATTATCTATTCCACGCGATAGTTCGAAACCCAATCAGTGTTTACACCGATACACCCTTTTACTTTGTGCATTAAACTTGTTATTATGGGTAAGCTGGATTAACATATTAAAGCGGTTTTATACTGCAGTGTTTGGGATTTTAAAATTGACAATGTATTTGTGTGTTTTTACATCGTTCTTACATATATGTATAATCTCAACATGAATGATGTAACCAAGATCTTGTAACAATATTTTGATTGAAAAGAGTGTCCATGGAGTTTCTTGCCCATTCTTCTCCATATAGATCTACGCTTTGGAATGGGCAACTGCAGTACTTTCACAAGTTATTATGCCTTGTGTCTGTGACTGTAGCTTCGCCTTTGTTTTTCTGACTTTCAAAAGTGCCTGCTAAGGTCTAATTGAAATAAACGCTTTGAGTTTGAGTTTGTTTTTGGGATTTAGGTTCAGTGAATGAAGAGCCTAATGTATGGATGTGGTAGTTTTGTTAAAGGATGACGTCACTGCAGCAAAAAATATACTTATAATTTTGTACGTGGCGTTAGTTCTATATATAGGCTTTGTTCTACTTTTGTTGAAGCATCAGTGCCACCGTTGGCTCCACTTAATTAGGCACAAAAATTGTCAATGCCAAAAGTCAATAAGATTTAGCTACAAGTATTTCATCAGGCGTTTTACCTTACTGTCCTTGCTTTCTTTTTCAATGTCAAATTCAATAAATCAAAAGTTGGCCCACTGCGTGCAACATCCTGAGTTTCTTAATTCCCTAAATTCCTGCGAAGTTCCTTCCGTTTTTTACATGGTCCTTCGAGCCGGATATTATATTATCTACATACTAGCAAAGTGGAATTGCATAATTGGTAGCTGGAATTGTATATTTTGGAAATTTTATATTGAATGAGTGACGAGGTAACAAACACGTGTTTGGAAGAAGAGTTCATCGGACATTAAGTGAAATAGAATAGGAAGTTTTTACGCATTACAATATTAATTAAATGCACCCAACAATCATTAATATTAAATCAGTTTTGTTCCTGTAAAGCATTTCACATAACATTATTTTTGAAATAATCGAAGCAGTATCTACTTTAAAAAAAACTAATACAGACACACACAGTCTTAATAGTGGGGTCCAGAGGCATGCAATTTTGCACAAGAGGAAGGATTGAGGGGATTCAAGTTTGTTATTTTTGCCGCTAGCTAGTCCTAATAAAAAAAAAAACTTAAATAAAAGAAAAACAAGCCTATATTCAAGTAAAAAGAAAGAAAATTAGGTTTATCTATAATATAATATTATAAAAAGGTAAAATTTGTTTAAAGTTTGTATGTTTGTATGTAGGGCTTAATCTCTGGATCTACTGAACCGATTTTGAAAATTCTTTCACTAATAGGTAGCAACATTATCGCCGAGTGCCATAAGCTATATTTACAACGTGCCCGTGGGATAATTTCGGGCAAACGCGAGCGAAGCCGCGGGCAATAGCTAGTATAATATAACATTAAACGCGTGTACAAAGTTTCGTGTCCGTGCTATTAACCGTTGAGGACTTCTCTCATAAGGAGTCGATCCTGGCTGCAGGCTCAAGTCATGTCTCTCATAAAAATGTATTGTCACTAGAATCAAAGGTGTGTGCAAAATTGCAGCTCTATCGGTTGGGGAAACTGGTTAGAAATCTAGTTGTAAGATTTGACCAATACACACTAACTAACTAGGCAAGTTGAAATATACAGGGTGTAACAGGACCCTTCACAAAGCCGTCAACCAAGCGTTATGCATCAAACTATGTAACTTATTAATAATTATGCAAACATTTTTGCTGGGAAACGTGGTTAAAAATCACGTTTTACGGTAGGACTAAATGTAACGCACCCAAAACATTGTGCTAATGGATGGATTGAATAGTAGGGGGGGTGGTGGAGGTGTTTAAAGTAAAAACATGTATTTAAAAAAACAATTGTGAAAATGTTGTAACTTTGACCCCCAATATCTCCGTAGCTATAAAGTTCCAAGGTATTGTCTAGAACAAAAAAAATATCGCAATGACGGGGCAAACAAGCGCCTTTCGGCTTCGCTAAGGGTCATGTTACACCCTTTATAATAGCACAAAGTCACTAACAACGCATTGTTTCCTCTGATAGACAATGAATTGACGCAATATCACACCACAGAGTAACATAACTCCATTCCAATACTTTTCCCCCCTTTTTATCTCATCCAAAGCTCCCATCTAAGTTTGAATACACAACATAACATTCTCTTTATGCTTCTCAGTGCCAACTGTATATAGTTCGGCTCAAACTAGTTTTCTTCCCGTCCTTGGCCCAATTTACCTTGATATGTTGTTTAGTTCATCTCTCTGTATCACGTATGGCCAGGTCAAAGTAATTACATGATGACGATTCAACCTAGTTTTTCTTGTCCGTTTTGGCCTTCTATGTTGAGCTTGAAGTTACTTAATTATGTCAATGTGTTTTAGCTTTTATTGTAATAGGAGTAAAGGGTATTTTTATTAGTTTTAGTTTTATTTATTTAATACTTTAAAAGCACACAGAATGTACAGAGGCGGACTTAATGCCAATGGCATTCTCTCCCGTCCCAGTCATCCTTTGGATGATGCAGACACCATGGAAACAATGCAGTGATGGTTTGTTTTTTTTTATCGACAGCGTTCTGATTCGCTGAATCTGAAGATATTAGGAACGTTATACCTCAATCCAGCCAATAAGCGTGATTAAAGCTTTGTAGTCTAATACCGACCCAACACTTCACATGGTTGACATTAACCACGCAGTTTGCTATTACGTAATACATAACATTACGACTGTATATCCTTGAAGCGTAAAAAAAAAAACAAAATTGTTTATTTCTAATACTTATGACATAACAATCAAATGATAGGAAGTACCTTTTGAGCAAAAAAAATACTTGTATTAGGTACTTCCGCTCTTCCGGTTTACATTAACATTACATAAGTGAGAAATTTAACAGTAAAATCAAATTTAAAATCAATACAATAAAAATTAAATTTAAGAAGTAAATCAAACATTAAATTAAAAAGTTAATTAAATTAAAAAGTAAATCAAAAATTAAATTAAAAAGTGAATCAAAAATTAAATTATAAAGTTAACCAAAAATTAAATTATAAGGTATATTAAATTAAAAAGTACATCAAAAATTAAATTAAAATGAAATTCAAATCAATACAAATCAAAATTTTATTTAATCACTAAATTAAATCACAGACGCAATTTATATCGAATTATGAATCAACATAAAATTAATATTAAAATTCAAATCATCATCAAAAAATCAGATCAAAAAGAATACCAAAAACAAAGTGACAAAATTATTTAGTTTAGTGTGCGCATAGGGTGTGTATGTAAGTAAGTGTGTATAGTGTATTTGTGGCCAGTGCAGTTGGTGTCGGTCCTACTAATTCGTGAGGTACTCATCACGAACTATGTGATCGTATGCAAGATTGACTCAATTACTTCGTAACTTTTGTTCATCAGCAATTGAGTGAGTGTTTTTTTGCAGTTTTTTGGCAGTTATGTCATAGAATAAATGTTTTGTTCTTTATTTAGAATGTTGTATAAGCGAGATGATTGTTGTGTATATTGTCTCCTGGCAAATTTAGTTTTAACTGGGGTTTCTGGAGCGACATTATTCTTGCTCCTAGATTGTGTCCTGGAAGGGATGAACGGAAGGGATTTATGTTTTTTTAAAGCAATCTGAAGAATATAAATATTCCTAACTTACAAAAGATTCGAGGTTAAATAAAGACTTTTAGTGGGGAATCTCATTGCTTTGAAGAACATAACCTTCAGAAGTGCTCTCTGTGCCCTCTCCAGCTCCAAAAAAATTGTTTTTATTGCACCGCCCCAGATTGGTATACAATACATTATTATTGACTGACCCAAGAAGATGTATATTTGCCTGATAAGTTCTTTTGTAGCCACGTGACGTAGTAACTTGAAGGTACATATTAGTTTCCTAACTCTACCCATTATTACATCTAAAAGTCGTTGGTCAAGCATGACACCAAGGTATTTAGTTTTATTGACCTTGTTTATTTTTAGACAAGTGCAGGCGGTGCCGGAGGAGTCGGAGCATGTATGGATTTTAATCTGGAGGTTTTGTGATGGATGGGAAAGATTGTAGATAGAGAAACATATGTGATTAGTCTTTGAGACATTCAGTGTTAAAAGGTTGCGATCGAGCCAGGCAGCTATCGTAGACAAGCCACGTTCAGCAGTGCGGCCAACGCTGCCCCATGACTCTCCCGAAAAGACAATTTCTGTATCATCGGCGTAAGAGAATATATGAGCATCTTCTATGGACAAATTACACAATCTGTTAATATAAACAAGGAACAGCGTTGGGCCTAGCACGCTACCCTGTCCAACTCCGTATGTGACGGTTTCTTCAGAGCTAGTGAACAGTCCTATTCTTACCATATATCTTCTCTCGTTTAGGTATTCCTGAAACAGCTTGAGTGGGACACCTCTGACGCCAATGTCTTCTAACCTGCGCAGAAGTATGGGGACAGACACTGTGTCGAAGGCTTTTTTGAGGTCTAGAAAAATTGCTAGGCACTTACTGTCTACTTTTTCAGTGACAATGGAAGCAAGTGCTGTGACTGCATCTTCTGTAGACCTGCCTTGTCTAAAGCCAAACTGTGAGGGTGAAATAATGTTATTTTTCGATAGATGACTAACCAAGCGTTGGTTTATTAATCTTTCCACTATTTTAGACAGGGACGGGAGGACCGATATCGGTCTGTAGTTCGACGGGTCAGCTCTGTCCCCACTCTTGTACACAGGTGTTATTACAGCTTGTTTCAGGGCGGTGGGAAAAGTTCCCTGTTCAAAGCAGAGGTTAATAAGCAGCCGGTGGCACTATCTGATTTGAGGCTCCTAATTACGGCAGCAACCTCATCAGGGTTCGAGTTGAGTAAAACGAAAGATGAAACAAGCGGATTTGGATCTCTCAAAGGTACATTAAGTCTATCGTGATGGTCGTTGTTATTAACTGGCCTGTCAGAGTTTTTTATTATGTCGTCAGGCAAGCGCTTGCCTATAGTGGAGAAGTATTTGTTAACGATGTTTACTGCTTCGCCAGGGGAAACAGCTGATTCCAGTAATTCTGTATTTTGTGTTTTAGGTGGCTTTCTTTGGGTTACAGTTTTTATCGTATGCCATAACTTTTTAGGGTTTTTGTTTGACTTATATAGCTGATCACGATCATGTTTACGTTTTTGTTTTTTTATTATGCAGCTGCAGTAGTTTCGGTATCTCTTAAAGGTGATTTTCAGAGTTTCATTGTACGGGTCTAGTTTCAGCTTTTTTGCATAATGTAAAAATAATGGGTAAGGCAGAGTGCTATCTGAAGTTCACTCAAGGGCGAATTTATTGTCATCAACCGGGCATTGGTATATAGAATAGAATATACTCTATTGTACACCAAAATTATAATACTATGGTTACAATGGCGGTCTTATCGCTGTTAGCGATATCATCTAGACAACCATCGCTGTTAGCGATATCATTTAGATGGATCGGAAGCTTTGGATGGTATATTAAGTTTGAATATAGGAAAAACTCCTACGAACTTCTGCAGTTCTTACCTAATTTTATTCATTGAATACTCATTTTCGTCACAACTTGCAGACCTTTTCCCTACATGACCAAGACAACGCTTTACTTCCAAGAAATGAGCACGAACAAATGCATACTAAGTAACTGTTACATTTCTAACCCTCCCGTGCCAAGAACATGCAATCAACCCTGATTCGGAAATAAGTTTATCTTGCCAACGTGCCACGTCCCGATCACAACACGCTCGCGTCGCGGTGTGAACCTCTTCAGTTTTGTAATCACGTCTCCTACTAAATGGTGGCTTTGCGTTGCAAATAAAGCGGTTAGTAACTACTATTAATCAAAAACCAATGTATAATATAAACTAATTGGCTTGGTTTGATTACAATAGAAGGTAACTTTTAACTGCATCCGGTTAAACTGGAAGCCGACAAAAACATAGTTGGCAAAACGCTAGGCAGATGAGAAAATAACTTTTATATAACAACATCAACAAAAATGAGTTGATATCACATTATCCGCTGACTTAAGTTGGCGTTAATTTTTGGATAGTTTGATATCCATAGACGTTCAATTACATATATTTTCAACGTGCCATGTCCCGATAACAAAACATTCACGTCTTGGTGTGAATCTCTTAATTTTTGTATTCACGTTCCCAACTTCATCTTAGCGTGTCGATTACGATTTAAATTGAGTCAACCCAAAATTTGGCGACGAGTTTGACACTTTCACTAGCGTCCATCAGCTTCAACTAATAGGGGGAGACCCCACGTTATAATTAAACGGCTACTTAGTTGTTTTCAAAAAAAAAAAATACAACAATAATGGTTACATTATTATATAAACTCCTTACAACGATTTAAAAGTTCCGTTAATTAAACAACAAATTCAAGAATCAACAGAAACTATCCGTGGAAATTAGATGACGGCGCTATTTAGGTGGATACTTGTCCTTTAGCTACCCTGCATCCCCTTGCATTCTGATCCTCAGAAATAATCCTGTATTATTCTGGAATGCAGGATTCTGGAACCAGTCTTACCAAGGGGTATCGTATTACCCGGTAATAACTGGGTTGTGGAGGTCAGATATGCAGTTGCTTCATACAAGTACTGGTATTTAGCTGCATCCGGTTAGACTGGAAGCCAACCTTAACATAGTTGGGAAAAGGCTAGGCAGATAATGATTCTGGAATACAGGATTGTTTCCGTTTGTCTACGTAGAAGAATTCACAAGAACCCAAGTGTCTTTCCAATGTGTCACGTTCCGAATACATCACGCTCGCGTCGCGGTGTGAACCTCTTTAGTTTCGTAATCACGTTCTCTACTAATTGGTGGAGGCCCCGCGTCGCAAATGAGCCGGTTACTTAAATAGACTTCAAGGCTCCTCGAGAGCCGAAATGGTTGGAACTATTTAAGTGGCTTTTGGAACTATTTTAGGGCGAAATCTTTGCTGGAAGTTATAATACTTCAGTGATATGTAAGTTTGGAGTTCATCATGTTAACAATTTGATAAACCATGTGCCAGCATGAAAACAGGCAGGTATTTAGAAAATAAATGAGGTCACAAATATGTCTATGCTATACAAGTTATAGACAAACCCTTTACGAAGCCGTCAACCAAGTATTCTGTACATCAAACTAAGTAACTGTATGTAAAAGTTATTGCTGGGGAACGACTTTTTTTTGGGGTTGAAAATCACGTTTTACGGTAGGACTCAAAGAAACGCACTCAAAACATTTTGCTGATGGATGCATTGAATAGTAAGTATTTTTTTTTTTTTTTTTTTGGAGGTGGCATCTCGCAGTTCAGCCTCTGAGGCTGGCTACTGCTTAACCGGACTATTCCCTGTGGATGCCTTAAAAATGAATCTAAGGCCTCCAGCCAGGGGCTTAAAACTATACTTAAAAACTAAGCGACCACTCGCTAAGGGCACCCCCTGTGGGGTACGGGCCTCGGCTTAGGGCGTCGCTGGGGGGGGCAGCAAAGGGACAGGCTGGATCTGAGTGATATTAATTAGGGGCTGGTTTAAAACTACCGGCTCAGCATCGCGGGCTGGCTCTGGCAAGGGTCGGGGGGGGTTCGTTGAACGTGGGCGTCGCGTCGGGCCTCGGCGGCGAGGACGGAAACATGGCGGTCTGTATTTGTATATACGTAAAGTGCTGGTTTCCCTACTGCTCTCCTGGAGGAGGGTGATGGGGTCATCGGGGGTGGTGAGAGCATGTCGCGGACGGCGAACCATGCTAATACGCGAGGGCTCGTATCGGGCGGCCGATGCGATCAGGGGGTTCCTATGCTTGATAGCGGAATCGAAGAAACGCTTGGAAAGACGTTTCATAAACTGAGCTAAGGTGGGGATCCTAAGGTCTAAGTGGAGACTGTCATTACGGACATAATAGGGGGCACCGGTAATCTTACGGAGAAAACGGTTCTGAAGGGTCTGCAACCGGTGCAGATGACGCGGGTGGGCATGGGCAAAAGTGACACAAGCGTATGTCATAATGGGACGGATGACGGCGGTATAGAGTCGCAACTTGCACTTAAGTGACAATTTGCTCTTTGCCGTGATCATAAAATGGAGCCTACCCATGGCAAAGGCAGCCCGGTCGCGGGCTGCTCTTATATGCGCAGCAAAGGACAGGTGGTTGTCGAGAATGACTCCTAAGTATTTGGCTTGCTTCTCCCAAGGGATCGGCTTGCCGAACATAGTGATCGGAGAGGGGACGGGACGTTTGAGACGCGCCTTATGGAATAGAACTGTGGAGAACGTAGTGGGTAGCATAATTGTTCTAAAATTTAATATTTTAAATATTGTTACTAATATTCTTATTGTGCTACTGTTTGTTTTTCCTTAAATAAATAAATAAATAAATAAATAAATAAATAAATAAACTGCCTGGCTTTTATCGGGATTGACCTCGATTCGCCACTTACGGAACCAGGCTCCTAAAGCATTGGCTGCTTTTTGGAGCTGACGGGCGATGGCGTCTTGGCCGTGCCCAGTATAATAGATTGCCGTATCGTCGGCGAAAAGGGCCAAGTGAGCCTTTTTGCTCTTGGGGATATCAGAAGTGAATAGAGTGAATATGAGGGGGGAAACGACAGAGCCCTGAGGGACTCCCGCGCGAATGGGGTGGGGGGAAGAGAGGGTTTTCCCTATGCGATAGCGGAAAGTACGATTCGCCAAAAAGTCTCGCAAGATGAGCACGAGACGATCTGGCACACCGAGCTGATACAGCTTGTATATCAGCCCGTTGTGCCAGACTTTGTCGAACGCTTTCGCTATATCGAAAAATAACACACCGGTCATCGCTCCACGCTGGAAGCCAGCGCTCAAGTGCTCTACGATGCGGTGGACCTGTTGGACGCACGAGTGTTCGGTCCTGAAACCGAACTGCTCGTTGGGAATGAGGCTCTTAGCCTCGGCAAAGTCTTTGAGGCGCTTATAAATAAGCCTCTCATAGATTTTACCGAGCGCGCTAAGGAGACTGATCGGCCGATAGCTAGTCGGCTCGGATTTAGGTTTACCCGGTTTGGGAATACCTATGACGGTGGCCTCTTTCCACACTTGGGGAAAGATGTTATTGCTCAAGGCGCCATTGAAGATGGCCGCCAACAAGACTATGAGCTGAGAGGGGAGGACTTTGAACACCCTATTGGTGAAGCCATCGGCGCCAGGGGCTTTCCGAGGCTGTAGCCTATCTATTATGTCTTTCACTTCGTCGGGCGTGACTGAAGGAAGAGGACAGTCGGGGTCTTCTACTGGGGGGAGAGCGGCTCTACGTTCGACTTCCGCGTCCACCTCAGCGAGATGTCGCATGTCTACTGGTAGAGAGCTGGGCGTGCACTGAGATTCCAGGCTGTCGGCCAGGCATTCAGCCTTCTCAGAGTCGTCAAAGGCGACGCTCTTATCGGGGCGAATGAGAGGAGGCATAGTAACCTCGTCGCTGCTAGCACGCAACTTTCGTTGCAGTTGCCAGAAAGCTAAGTGAGTGGGCTCGAGTTCGCTAAGCTCCTTGTCCCAACGATTCGAACGAAACTCACTGGTGCGCTGCTTTACAGCAAGCTGCAAGCTGCGCATGTGAGCCTTGTTCGCATAGCAGGGAAAGACGCTATAGGCACGAACGGCCGCGTTCTTCTCGGTTATCAGATCACGTATGTCATCGGGTAGTTTCCAGCGGTGATCGCTCATCGCTGGGACTTCCCGTGAACAATCCTTCAGTACGGATTGTACGTGATCTGTAAACAAGTTGATGGCGGCCGTCGTGTCTGCGACTGAGACTATGTGATCGGGGATACCGTCCGTGAGAGGAGACATGTCGGATTTCAGCTTATCGCTTACTTTCTTCCAGTCTGTTATCAAAATAGGGGCAGGGGGCTGGCTGGGGTCAAAGAGGCCCGAGCTAGAAACGAGATGCATGACTACCGGACGGTGGTCAGAGTTAAGCTCGTGTAGCGTCTCAATCGAGTCCAGCCTGAGGCTGACGTTCCTGAGCAGCGCTATATCGAGCACATCGGAGCGCAAACCGACAGTGTCGGGGTAGTGGGGAATAGTAAGGGGTCCATGGCGGTATTTAAAGTAAAGTATAACATTAAAAACTTGTGAAAAACTTGGAACTTTGACCTCAAATAATACCTCCGTACTTAGAAGATTCCTAGGTATGTTGCGAAATAAAAAAATGATCGCAATGACTGGGAGAACCTTCGGCTTCGTTAAGGGTATTTCCAAAACCTATTATTTAAAATTGCATTAACCATCTCAACTCACTTTTGCATGTCCTATATAGAGAGTAACAAGCCGTAACCTGGAAAGAGTCAACTGAAAAAAGAAACAATTTCATCTCTTTACCACAATTCCTCTGGCAAGCCTCCGTACCATCAAAGAGAAAAATATTCCGAACATTATCAGGAATCCTTGCATTACAAACATCAAAAAGTGCACATACAAACAAAATAACAAAAATTCCTACAGCTACTCATACATGGATAGAATTCCTTGCATAACGTAATTACGAAAGTGGAGCGCTGGGTAGAGGAATTTAATGCGTTCATGCGTGACAGTTACGCTTTTGTGCATGTGTTAAAGATTGTACAGATTTTTGAGTAATGTATTTAAACATTCTAAAAATATCAAAAGGAAACAGAAAAGGGGGTCTAAAGATAAAAACAAGCGCAACATTTTATTTTATTTCTACATGGTCGGTCTCCACGTAAAACAAAAAAAGAAGTGTTCCCACAAAAACTTATTCACTGTTCTACAGAAAATGTTAGTTGCGCTGGTAAACAAATCACCTCTTCGCTACAAAACTACTCCGTTTTAGGTAATAATCTGCTACAAATTCTGTGCATCCTTTGAACAACGTTTTCCCTACGTGGATTCAGCCACAAAAGATTTTGCTACGCGAACCCACCTACTGGTTACCAATTTGCTACGCGAGGCCAGCTACGAGGCACGACTGAGCTACGAGCCACGGCTCCGCTACGCGAACTCAGCTACGAGTCACGGCTCCGCTGCGAGAGCACAGCTACGAGCCACCACTGCGCTACGCGAACGCAGCCACAACCCCACAACACATGGATCGGCTTAGCGAGCTCAGCTACGAGACACGAATCCACTACGCAAGCTCAGATACAAAGTCTAAAATCTATCTCATTCAGCTACTTTCGCTTCACTATGCATTTTCTCTCTACAAACTATTGCGTCCGACTATTTCTCATCGACTACAAACCATTTGTCTTCACTCAGCGATTTTAACTGCAAAAACCACTATTGGTTTTCATTTAGCTTGAAATTGTCACTCCGTTGCACGTTTATTTCCACATTTATACGAACTACTGTTGTAAGGACTGCTACGAGTCTGTCTTCGTAGCCAGACCATCGTATTTACAAGTTCTTGTGTCCTGTGATGAGGTTCTTGGACTAAGCAAGAACTTTATATGAAACCGCATGCATACTGAACACGTAATACGATTTGTTTGTTGTAAGTAAATTGGGTCATTTTAGGATTTTGGAGTGATAATGACAAGTAAGTGGTCGTTTAATAACAGCAAACTAAGTTTGTTTTCTATGCTCTCAGACCCGGGAAGAAAACATCATGAGAAGAAAACTAAAAACTTAAAGACATGTGACATGAACCATGGTGGAGTGCGGCCCATTTTCTTTGACAGAAAGGGTTTCTTAGCATTGGGATCATTCCTATTTATGCTAAGATTACTCTTCATTAACGCCTCTGACGCCTCGGTGATCCTGGGTTCGATTCCCGGGTCGGGCAAAATGTTATTGTGTATTACATCAGGAATTTCTCGGGAGCAGCCACGGACTTTGGATTTGTGCCCGGTTGATGGTAATAGGCTCTGTTTAAGTACCATGTAATACTTGTAATAGCCCCCTATAAGCCCAAGGTACTTAAACGTAACTGGCGAAATATGCCCTCCTGATCAGAAGGGCTAAGTGGCAAAATGTCCAACAGCACGAAACGTCTAATGAGCAGTAAGTCTAATTAGCAAAACGTCCATGTAGCAAAACGTCCAACTATCAGATGTTCTGTTTAGCAGAACGTCTAATTAGCAAATTGACATTTTTAAAATGTTATTAGATACACCTCTGTCTAACCCTTCGGGGATTAAAGGCTGTTATGTTATGCTAAAATCATTTTCAAGCTATTGAAGTGGTCTACTAATTACTGATGACTTAATTTCTCACTCAAGTGCTAAAAAAAATCTGTAAACTTTAATTACCTACTGAAAGATATTCCTCAATCAACTTACGTATAATTTAAATCGAAACTAAGATTTATCCGTAAGCGGTTAAATGAAACTTTTAATTAAATTAACACAGAACAAGATTAAACTAACAGCCTGATAGTTATCTATCGTTCAGTTAAAAGTTGTAAGAGATTAATGGCGGAGTCTTGTAGCCTAGTTTTGAAGCCACGTAAAACCTATTAATTTCTTATCCACTTCCAAGTATCTTAAAAATTAAATGATAAAATGTAGGTCCAATGTCCGCATTTTTATAAAACTGTTCTATGGTCTATAGAAGATTGATTTACGTATCAGTAAGAAGTACATTCTAGGACAACGTGGCAACGCCGCCAGTCTCTTGGGTACATTACCAGTTGACTGCGATGAGGAGGAGTTTTTTGACGCCATTTTTTAATTTTATTAATAAGTTAGGTACTTTAGGTTATTTTAATTTATAAATTTTAATGTATAGTATAGTATAAATAATAAATGATAATATTAGAAGGTAAGAAGTATGTATTACTTGCAAATGATCGCTCAGGTCGATCTTTAAGTATGCCCGTTTTTACCTAGATTGGTGCGTGGATGAGTGACTAAACAAATACATTACTTACCGAGTTTCCTCCGTGCCTAGGAAAGCACGCGGTAAGCGGTTGGTCCCGGCTGTCATTTGTAGATCTTTGGCAGTCGTTACAGGTAGTCAGTGGCCCGAAAGTCTGACGGCCTCTCTTTCCAAGGGGTATCGTATTAGCTAGTACTAACTGGGTTGTGGAGGTAAGATAGGCCGTCGCTCCATGTAAAATACTGGTATTCAGCTGCATTCGATTAGACTAGAAGCTGATCCAAACATAGTTGGGAAAAGGCTAGGCACATAATTGGTACATTATGTATGTACAGAAACGCATCTTGTTCCACATCACTACATAGTACAAAACAAAGTCGCTTCCCGCTGTCTGTCCCTATGTATGCTTAGATCTTTAAAACTACGCAACGGATTTTGATGCGGTTTTTTTAAATAGATAGAGTGATTGAAGAGGAAGGTTTATATGTATGACATTGTACCCATGCAAAGTAATGTAAATCTCGAGACTATTCATGGACTAGTGTTATTTTACGACAGATGCAGCAATCTGCATAATAATACTACTATAGAATTCAATAAAATATGACTAATTGAATACTGTAATATAGCTTGTCTCTGTGTACCTACTTATTGGCCTTGAATTATGATATTCCTATACAAGAGACTTTCAAGTATATAAATGGTCCTTTTTAAGATTCCGAACAAGAGGAAATCGGAACCTTAAGAATCTCATTTTCTTGTGTATTTTTGTTTCACGTAAAAAATGGTATTCTCGAACTCAGTGTACCTGAAAAGGTAATGAAAAACAGGTCCTTATTTTTTGTCTAGTTTTATTTTAGTTTCTTCGTGGCTTTCTTATTACCATTACGTTGCGAGACAGCTGTGCCAAGCTTTTTGCCATTACTTGTTTTTATGTATGTACGTTGGTCTTGCGTTTTATTGATTTCCTAGATGTCTTTGTTAGTAAAAATATATTTGTGAACAAAATCATTGAAATACCGTACATTTTCTGGTAAAAATAAACCATTTTAACACAACAAAAAATAATCAACTCAATCTTCAACAGGAACCCTCTCAAAAAATACTTGAGAATCGCAACACCAACAAATTGATCACTCAATCCTCACCACGGAGCAACATAAGGCAATTTCAATCACAACATCAGCACATACAGGTTAAATTGGCACGCACCGTTTTGTTGCATTCGCAAACAACTTGAGAAACTAGGTAGCGATCCTAATTAACTCTGTGCCACTACAACAGGCGCTTTCATGGTATTTAGTGCTCCACTTTGGAATTTATACAATCGCTGAATTCGAAAACTTTGCTAATATAACAGGCAACGGAATGGAAACTAGTGTTGTTGTCTATTGGACTTTGTTGTCAACAGGAAACGACTTCGATTTAGTGTCTATTGTACGAATGTGTGTGTTTTTGTTGTGGAATAATCGTAACTAATATTCTAAATAGCTACACGAATTTTGATAAATTTTAGTAGAGCGATTGACTATAAGAATAAGAATAATTTATTTTAAAAAGTAGATATTACAAAAGTACATTTAGGTGCTGTAGTGTAATTTCTTAAACAATTTTATAATTAGCGCTTAGTAAACTATGACTCAAATATATTAATAGGTGCAAGTAATGAAGAAGTCGAACTCAAGTGTTAAGTAGCGACCTGCCTGATCTAGGTTTATTTAAACCTGTGTTTCAGGCCATCACTTACAATGCATCATATAATTAGTAAAATAAAAAAAAGTTTTGAAATTAAAATAAATCTATTAACAACTATAACAAAAATCCAATTGGTACAAAAACATTAAAACTAACTTAAGTAAATACGTGCAATTAGATACCAGGGGATAAGATAATCAAACTAGGACTTCTAGGAGTTTTTCTGTGTCTACACGGACACAGAAAAACTTCAAGTATTGCTAAATAATCTGATAATACAAAAATACATTTCCTATAACTTAGACTATAGAATTTTAGTTTCTTGTTGAGTCTATTATACAGAAAAGGTCCTAAAAAAATATAAAGTCGACTAGCAAAAGCATGCCTAGTTTGAGGCATTGGGCAAACTAGGTCCCTCCTTCTCCTATCGGAAGGAACAGGGTCATAGGGAAGGGTAGAGTGCTGCTGTAGTATAATGTGAAGAATAAATAATTGCCGACTATGACCTGGGTTAGAACTTTCTGTCCACTTACTACTATCAACGTTCCGGCGGGCAAAACCGCGGGCAAAGCCATCATACAAGGTGTGAACAGACCCTTCACGAAGCCGTCAACCAAGCATTATGTACATCAAACTAAGGAACTTTACGCAAAAATTATTGCTGGGAAACGACTTTTTTTGTTGGGGTGAAAAGTCTCGTTTTACCCTAAGTAACTCTAGGTAAAAACTTGTGAAAAAGTTGGAACTTTGACCCCAAATATCTCCGTAACTAGAAGGATCCCAGGTATGGTCTAGAACAAAAAATACATCGCAATGAGGGAGAGAACCAGTGCATTTGGGCTTCGTTAAGTGAATATAAACATTAAACACCCATCATATGTGCAATAATTCATTTTAATTACTAATTGATTTAAAAACCACAACCTTCAGGGGATGAATTAAAAAAAAACCCTTTCTTAGTTCTTCCTCTTTGCAACTGTTGAAAATCATGTTTCTACACCTGGTTCAGATTGCGTAGTGCAAGAACGAATGAGTTGTAAGTATCTAGATATGTGTGGCAGTCTATGTGTCTATTGTAAACTAATATTAGTGCGATCTATTTGCTTCAATAAGGTCATTTGACTTGGCAATGTTATTACCATCTATTTGCTTTAATTAAGTACGTTCAATCTGCTACTATTACATAATGATATATCAATATTATCATAGGCAATGTCGTAGGATGTGGAAGTAACGCATGAATACTCCTTTAGTTAGATAATTCATGTTAATGGCTTACTATTCTGTACTTTAAACCTACCTACTAACTTATGTACCCCAGCATCTGCCTAGCCTTTGCCTAACTATGTTGGGGTTGGCTTTCAGTCTAACCTGATGGAGCTGAATACCAGTATTTTACATGACGTGGCTGCCTATCTGACCTCCACAACCCAGTTAGGACTGGGTAAAAGTAACGATAAATCGATTTTTGTAAGAGGTAAGCCGGAGGACATATCTTTAATGTGAGTAAATGATTTTTCTCTAAAATACTGACTGTGCCATTTTTCAAAAGGAAGCCGGTAGGAATCGAGTTGTATGGATCCTTCCCCACTGCTGGGTAATACGATACGTTTTGGTAAAGCTGGTTGTCAGACTTTCGGGCCACTGACTACCTGTAACGACTGTCAAAGATTTACAAATGACAGCCTGGGACCAACAGCTTAACGTGCTTTCCGAAGCACGGAGGAAACTCAGTATGTTATGGGCGGTCACCCATCCAATGACTAACTTAAGCAAGCACGGCTTATCCTGAAGATCGACAAGAGCAGCTGTTAATATTTAGCAACGAGCTCCTCCTTTAACTAACATAAGTACCAACCTATGAATAATATTTTTAGTTTGATTTTGTTCTAATCATTATGGTTTTGAATTCGTAAGTCTTGGTATTCCATGGATTTAAATTAATTGTATAATGTATCGCTTAAGCCCTCAAGGCCTTTACAAAATTTCAGCTGAAACAAAATTCTGTTCCTGCAAGTAACTGATAAAATATCGTAACATTTTGTTAATTTGCGATCGTAATTAAATTATAATTGAAACAACAAAACAGAAGTGGCCTTTGTTAATTATAGACTTAATTTTAAATTGACTGTTCTTTTCCGATGAACTTGTTTCCATTTTTCACTTCGCCTAGCAAAAGCAATTTATTTTCACTTACTGTCAATGTTCATTTAATAAATATTGCGTCTCGGGAAATATAATTTGATAAAGGTAGCAGTGGCGAAGATTCCATACAACTCGATTCCGACCGGCTTCCCTTTGAAAAATGGCACAAACAGTATTTATAAAGACAAGTAATAAAATCACATTAACGATAAGTGCTCCGGCTTACCTCTTACAAAAGTTGACCCTTTGCTACTGATAATAATAGCTTATATGTTTGATAAAAAAGGTTATATTTAGATTCAAGGAAAGATTCAGATCATTCTAGTGTTTGAGAAAATTGTTATCGTGGATATTAAGGAAATTATTTTCAGTACGCTACTGCTGACGTCACTGTTCCGATTGGTCACCATTTTTTTTTCCAAACAAGAAGGCCCTATTCGTCATCACAAGATAACAAACGAATTTTTATTTATATGATAGTTCCGATTCGTCTTCAGTATGCCATGGGTTTATTTAAAAAATATATATAAGGTCTATCTGTTCATACACGAAACCTTTTAAATGGTCATTGTACTCATCAGTATGAACAACTTTTACTATTGGACCAACACTGAAAACGCGAAAAAAAATCGACTGCCCCATTCTCTGCGCTTAACTCGACAAAATGTACTGAACAGCTGATTTTTTTTCACGATTTCGGGTTGTGTCCCATAGTGAAAGTTGTTCATAATGATGAGTACAATGACCCCCTAAGAGATTTCGTGTATGAATAGATAGACCTTAAATATGTAGGTGCAAGGAGACAGACCATTATTCATATAAATAATGTTAGTGTTAAAATAGATAATGTTCAAAAGTCCGACGGCAGATTTCAATAGATTTCAAAAACTAAAAGATGCTTTATTTTCTGTAATTATCTGATATGTTTTGATCACATAACAAATGTGGTCGCGCTCCTCACAGTACAAACTACTATATCAATCTGCACGTGGAAATAATTCGCTTAAAACTAATGCGAAATTTAGTTTTAATCAAAATCAAAGCATTTTTCAAGTAGGCCAGTTACAGTTATAACAGTGAAATGTAACTACAGTTCCAGTCACAAGGCATAAAAACTGTGAAAGTACTGTAGTTGCCCATTCCCTAGCGTATAGATCTTTATGGAGAAGAACGGGCAAGAAAGCGAGCAAGAAAGTCCATAGACACTCTTTTAAATCAGCATATTTTATTGTTACGAAACCTTGGTTACATCATTAATGTTGTGTACCATACACTATGTGAGAACAATTTCCTGATTACGATTTCTTCTAATATGTTAAATACCTAATAAAATATAACTCTTAACCCAAGAATTCAACATCAAATAGTTCCAAACATCCCAAAACTTCGATCAACCCGTATCTCCAGCACTACATTCCCCGATATTACCCCAAACGGTACGCAAGACGTAAACACAATACGGTCCATACTAAACTGGGTTTGTATTAAATTTGCATCAGTAATGAGAGCGGGATTAGTATCTGCTACACTAGCAGCTAGTAAACATGAGACGTGCCAAAGTTCGCGTCGAAAGTAAATTAGCCCAAAGGGAAGGGTTACTTCGTACGGGGTAGAACGAAAGCGGTGGATTGTTATGTAGTTAACGTTAGCAGTTGTGTATTGGGATTATCTTTTACGATTAAACACATCTGTACTAATATTATGAAGAGGGAAAATTTGTTTTTATGTAGGAGATAATCTTTGGAGCTACCAATCCGATTCCGAAAATTCTTCCACTAACAGAAAGCTACATTATCCCCGAGTGTGATATATTTAAAACGTGCCCGTGGGTTAATTTTTGTACATAACGGGAGCTAAACCGCGAGCAAAAGCTAGTATTCAGTGTTCCGTACCCGAAGGGTAACCCACGGGGCCCTATGATTCAGCTTCCGCTGTCCGTCCATCCGTCCCTCTGTCTGTCAGCGGGCTGTATCTCATGATCCGTTATAGGGGGACAGTTGACATTTTCACAGAATGTGTATTTTGTTGGCGCTGTAACAAGAAATAATAAAAATAAATTCAAAACTAAAGGGGGTTACAAGGGGGGTTAGGGGGGGGGGTACGGAACACTTCATGCCTGAGTTTGACTCGCACGTGGCCGGTTTATACAGAAATGAAACAAAAGGAAGGGGACTCAGACCCTTTGGGACCACCAATCATATTTATCGTTTAATTTAAAACGTCATTCTGTTTCTGACATTCGTTTGAAGATGACAAATATAGCATAATGTTTTCATTAAAAAAACATTCTGCACGCATTTATTGCTTAGTTGTGCAAGTGGGCCTAGAAAGCAAGGAAAAACAAAAAAAAAACATAAAAAAAGAGATAATATTGTGTGTCTCACAGCTGCGCAAAATAGGCCCTCAGGCCTCAGTTTTGAAATAAGCCATGAAATGAATGATAATTCTAAACTGATCTATGTATTAGAAATTGCAATGTATTGAAACCAATAACAAATTCGACATCTAAAGTGACTATTGGAATCGTTCGGCTAACGCTATCCGCATTCATGTTCTACTTTGACTTTACAGCGGAGTGATAAAAAAGCGGAAAAAGAGTTTAGAATTAACGTTGCGCATTCCAGGCCACGAACTAGTACGAGTGCACAAAAACAAAAAACAATCTACAAACGGGTAACTGAAATTCCGACCCATCACTTCTGATACTATCCTTAATTCGCACACGTAGCAGTTCTAGTTGTATCGTTTAAATGTATTACTGATTCGCTCTTTTTATGGCAGCTGCACACTCAGAAGTTGTTCTACAATAAGGGGCCATCCTTAAATTACGACACACGTTAAGAGGGGGTGGCGGGGTGTCGACGAAGTGTTACGTTTTATGGGAGGGATGGTAAGTTTCGTCACATTCCCAAATCTAATATTAAATTATCTAAGTATTAAAACACCAAACTATTAACGAAAAATTAAAAACATTTTCAACTCTATCTGTATGAACATGTAAAATTGCAAGAAATGTGTCGTCATACCAGAGAGGGAGAGTCGAAATACGTGTGACGTAATTTATGGATGACCCTTAAAGCCAACTCACAATCTTTTATTATTTCAGTTAAATACTTCAAACTAGCCAAACATTCTAAAAGTAAATTTTCAAAGATTTAAATTTTTTCAGTATCGATACTATATTATTTTTGTTTTTTTTTTTTTTTTTTAACAGAACATCTTGAGAATGTAACAACACAAACCAGTTTAACAACCTAGACTAAAAATAAAAATACATTTCCAAAAATGTATTAATATTTTTTTTTCACATTCAATTAAATGATTTCATTACTTTTATTGGTTCTACAATCACTTACTTACAAATTATGGTATAAAGAGGTTTTAATTTTAACATTTGGCTGGGTTCAATGCCCAGCCAAATTTTACCTAACACTATAAATATCCGACTCACTATTAATCGATTTAAAACCAGCATTTATTGTCCAAAATCAATACGATTGGGAAAATGTGAGGAATTTTGATATGAATTGGTACATTTTGGTAGAACTACTCGCTCTAGGAGGCCAGGCTATGGTCACACACAGATCGCACGAACAAACTCCTGTCGGTGAACGGCTAGAGAAATTGCAGTGTTACGTTCCGCTAGTGAATTTTACGACTGGCCGTGATGTCGTGTGCCCTCTGTGCACGTACGTGCTGCAACATGCACCACTTTAGAATCACTTTGGGAGTTCCTCTATGAAACCGCTCGACTAATGGCAGGACATTTTACGATTCGGACGTTTCAGTGACGATTTTCAGAATTGATAACAATAATAAGGGAATGAGTTTTTATATTGTCAGCAGCAGATAATTTTATGTAAGTTATGATACCATTTTGTTAAAGTATCGAGGCTAAAATAAAAAGAAAAATAAAATACGAAATCTTTAAACCATCCCTTTATGTAAACATCATTTGTCTTATTCAAACTATCTTCAATTTATTTTCTCGACAGTAACATCGCATCGATATACATTTTCCAACTTGATTCATATTTAATTTCAACGTCTCGAGATTACACTCGCAGCGTAGGCGGGCAGATTGCGATTGCGGTTATTTATCTTATTACGAGCGACACAACGGCCATTATCCTTTGTTTATCGCCTGGGGGCCTGGCATTGTGGTCGACGTCATTAAAACTTAATAATGGTGGATTCAATCCGCCGTAGGCTGCGTTTACCGTCCAACGACCATGTGTTTATTGTGAAAACGGGAGGCAAAACCCTTTGTGATTTCTATTTGCTCGGTTTTTTTGTGGCACACGGAGCGGACAGATGGGCAAGCCAGATAATTGAGTTTTTAATCTTGGCGTTACGTTTCGGACGAGCGGAATTGAATTTTCAATGTCAGCGGAAATTATGTAACGAAAAATCCTCATCTTTTGCTGACTCCGAGTTCTGACATTGTTGATTTATTATTTCTTAACAAGACTGGATATTGGTTTTTGTGTTTTCGAACTCTCTGGGCTCAATTTTATAAAATGCCTATGCCAGGAAAACATGCTTAGCCCGCACGGGATAAGATATGATCTTAACTTTACCTATTTCCACAAGGAGGGTAATCGTGGCGCAGTGTGTTGAAGCAGAATGGCTCATATCCTTTCGAATCTGACCATGCATATGCATTATGTACGTGATAGCACACGATTCTATTAATGATTCTTCCAGCACCCTTTATCTTAGCAATTTCAAAAAAAACTTTTATGCAATTCTCTGCCTTACACCGGCTACTTTATAGCTTACTTTAATTATACTGCCCCAGATCATTACCAAAAACCCAGCCCATAAAAACTTTGATACCCACAAAATTGGATTAGCTCCCCCAAAAAAATTGCGAAATCAGGAACAGGGCCCACAGTTTATTATTTCATTTAAGTACAGCCCACCTTTCGGTAAATTAGTAAGGAGAGTCAGGCTAAATTAACGAACCGCGTGATCTTATTAGCTACCTCACTCAAGCCATTAGGCTGGCTCTAGCTGGCACGCCATTGTACTTTACCTGTTCAAATTTAATAGAACCCTTTAAAGATATAAATTTTGCTGGAATTGTCTTAGTTGGCGAAGTGCTCTCTTAGTTGCGCCATTAATGCACGGAACTGAGAACTAATTAGTTACTATGCACGAATTAACAGCCGCAAATGTGGGTGCTGATGGTCAATGTGTTCATTACAGAGCACCTATAGAACCAATTGGAATCAGGAACTGCTGCGGTTGCTAATCGAGTGACGAGCCTCGCTCGCCTATCGGCGTCCCATTATCCGAATTTATACCGAATGCGCAATGCACCAAAAATAACAACATCACAAGTTAGAACCGTTCCTGTAAACAAACTCTAAACTAGGTTACATGTTATTAAGGACCAAAATCGCTTACCACACTTCAACAAAGTATATTTCCAAGATGAAAAATATGAAGTTTTCCAAGTAAACACGTCAAGTGTCGGCAGAGTTGAAATTAGTTGGCGTACTCCCATTGAAGGCTGTGTGGGTGAACAACAAAAGAGCAAAACAACGTGCTATCTACCCAAGCGCAGGCCAGGCCAGGCCATTTTTTTTGTTTGTTTTAAAGTAGGTACCTACTTATTTTTTAAACAGCAAGAGAATAAGGTTTTGTTGTGAAGTTAAGAAATGCCTCAATTGTGGTTGTTGTGTTATAAATTATATCATTCAACGAACAGAAATATTATGTTTCAAATTTTTTCTCTTAGGGCGAATTTCATCAATGAAACTGTACGTGTTTAGCACATCTAAACTGCGTTCAAGACAGACAGCTCTAAACAGTTACAAATAGATGAACGTTATTTTAATGATACCACAGTAGATAAAGATATTATTACAAACGAGTAAGGTTAACAAATTATTAGCTACGTCAATGTAGAGGGTTATTATATAAACATGGATCGATATTATCCGTCTAGCCGGTATCATGTTAACCCTTTGACGAGGTTAAACTATTTTTAGACAAGGCTGATCTACCAACGAATGTATTTTTTTTAGTTTCATCGATTACTTTTAAATGACATCGTAACAGTATATCTTCAAATATTAAAGAAAAATCTCCACGAGAGAAAAAACGCAAGTTGTTGTTTGACAAAAAAAAAGTATTTTTTGCAACGTCTTGAATTTACTTGAAATGAACCTTAATACACTCGTACAGCTCGTTTTTAGACAGGAAAGAAGAAAAACAAAGAAAGACGAGGAGTATGAAATAGCTCAAATGTTTTTCTTTAAAAAATATATAAATGCTGCAAAAAAATGCATGAAAAAATAAACTCTTCTATAAACCTTACTCGTGGTTATTACAAGATTTTCCGCATTCATATTGCGATATTCATTTTCCGTCCCTGTGCCTCTTATTTTGATATCTTCACCAGTAGAGTAGCTAAAGAATGATATTATACTTAAATATTACCGATTTCCTCGTAAGTCATATCCAACAAATCATAACTAATACCAGGATAAATGAGAAAGTAAGTTAGTTTGTTTATCTCCCACGTTACACGCGATCGATCAATCTCTTTGACATTTATTTTGCATACACATAATTGTGGGTTTAAGTTAATATACACGAGGATAAGTTTCTGTGTTACTGGGGAGTTTCTTCACTTTTTTATAAAAACTTTTATTTTTAGTTCGTTCGGTCAAATTTGGCAACTGAATTTCAAACCAGTTTCCCCGAACCGATTGAGGAATTTTGGGCACCCCTTTGGTTCTGCTGACAATACATTTTCATTACAGACATGACATAATCCTGCAGCCAGGTGTGCCTCCTCACGAGAGAACTCCTTAACGGTTAATAGCACGGAAACGTAACTTTGTACACGCGTTCAATGATAAATAATGCTATTTTTTTTCTTTTCAATTAAGTTTTTACTTGCTTATTTCATTATTAACAACAAAAACAAAAAAAAAAACGAATATTATTCTCTTCATTTTTTACAGCTAAAACATTAGAAAGTCGCTATTGGAGGACTGTCAAAAAGCTACTGATTTTCCGCTAGATTAAAAAAAAAAAACAGGCATGTACTGGATCTAATACGGCATAATAATACCACTTCATCATTCTTCTGCCCTCATTCCAATTCCTTTGGGGTCGGCGCAGCATGTCTTCTTCTTCCATACTTCTCTATTACTCGTCATCAGCAGTAACCTCCTTTCTTGCCATATCATCCTTCACACAGTCCACCCATCGTTTCTTTGGTACTCTTCTTCTCTATTCCTGTAGCTATCCACATTCACACTAAAACTCTCCTCACGACATTTTCCTAACTCCTCTGCATCACACGCTCAATGCATAATAATACCTAAAGTATTAAAACATATTCAGTTACTGACAGCAAGTAATAGAAATTAGCTGTTAATGTGAATACCTTAGAATTAGGTCCTAGATTAGGTATCTAATTGTTTCCAAGTGTTGTGTGCGTTGATTAATTAATTACCTGATTGGGATTATAGGTTTACCAGTAAATAGCCAATATTTTTCTATCTCAAGCAACCAGCAAGAAAACCTTATCTAAATAAACTGAATGCAAGACGCAAATACAGTCCCTTTTTTTCCGGATAGGATATCATCAAATGACTTCTCCCGCTCTGGGCTGAGCAGGAGGGAGTGTAAGACTTTTACTGACTAAAACCCATCCATGTTCCTTCATCGCCCTTTGTGTTCCGGGGCCACGGTATCTCTTTCGAACATTCCCGCAGCCCCGGCAGGCGTCGGCCCTTGCGGACCCCTTCCTGTTTGCTGACTCTCTTTGAGGCGCGCGTGGAACACGAACGCGCCGTCGACACGGCCTGTCGTCATAAGACGGACGGACGGCGAGCTAGCCCATAGCTCACCGTCCACAGGCCCGCACGAAAATACAGTCCTCAAATGCAAAAAATCCGGCCAAGTGCGAGTTGCACGCTCGCACGAAGAGTTCCGTATCATTATCTAAAAAAAAAACACGTTTGTTGTATGAGAGCCCCCTTAAACATTTATTTTATTCTGTTTTTAGTATTTGTTGATATAGCGGCAACAGTAATACATCATCTGTGAAATTTTCATTTGTCTAGCTATCACGGTTCACGAGACCTGGTGCCTGGTGACAGACAGACGGACAGTGTAGTCTTGGTAAAAGGGGTTCCGTTTTTACCCTTGAGTACGGAACCCTGAAAATTGAGTTGTCTGCGCAAGAAATACCTACTTTCCTTTTCTTACAACCAAATAAACTCCGAAACCAGCAAAATCGGGAACAAAACTGTACATAAAATAAAATGGTGTCTTTATATGGTGTTGCGGGTGGAACAGATATACTCGTACTTGGCAGAAATGGGAACAGAATTTAATATAATACTAGGATTATATTCTTATTGGACTGCCTCAAGTGCGACTGCAGAGCATTAGGTCCTGGGTTCGATGCCCGGGTCGTGCAAAGTGGGTATTGGATTTTTCCATCAGGAATTTCTCAGTAGCAGCCACGTAGTCTGGATTTGTGCCCGGTTGATGGCAACAGGCTCGCCCCCTATTACATGGGACTTATGTGGCTGTACTAATTAGGTATACCTCTGCCTAATCCCCGGGGGGTTAGACTGAAGTCTACCTAATAGTAGGTACACTCACATGCAGGCATGATGATATGTTATTAGGATTATAGATAAGCCCTTAATAGTCTTTACATACTATGAAAAGTTATCTCAAGTTACCAACAAGAAAACCTAAAATAAACAAACTAAATTCAAGATGCAAATGCAAATGCAAAAATCGAGTTGTCTGCACAGCAAAATACTTTGCTTTCCTTACAACAAAATAAACTGCAAAACTGGAAAATTCGGAAGCAAAACTATACATAAAACAGTATCTTTATATTATAGTGTTACGGTTAGAACAGATCTAGTTGGCAGAAATGGGAACAGAATTGAATTGGGACCACCGCGATGTCCCCGCATTCCCAAACTCAATTATTATTTTCTCTGGTTCTGAGCTTGGGTCGTGCCGCTTAGCCATTATATTTGTGGTTCCATTAGTAATATGTGTGATAATATGATTGTAATCGGGGCAGAGATTTTTGATAACTTATTTATTTACTTTACTTATTTGTTTGATATTAATTGTTACAGATTTTTTAAGCTTGTCAATCCTGTATTTATGAAAACATGAATCAGACTTTTTGAATTCGACCGTTTTCATTCTACGACTGAACGATTGCTTTATAACAAATATTTGGATGTAACTGGAACAAAAATTAAAAAGTAGGCATCGTGCGATCAAAATGCTGGCATCGTGCTATCTAATGTAAGGTGGTTTCAAAATGTTGGCATCGTGCTACCTATTACTTGAAAGTGCTACCTATTACAAAAAAGTAGTCATAGTGCGAAAGTATAGAAATCATTTTCTCTGTTCTTATTTCAGAATATTCCGATCGGCAGCCTTTGCAGACTTGCCCAAATAATGAGTATCAATAGAGACACCTAGTTCTGTACCAAGAATTACTGAAAATACCTGAAAACCATCAACTCCAGTCGTATAGTTGGTCTGCAGTATATTCACGTAGATTCCACGTTAGTTGTTATAACCTAACTACCCTGCTATAGTGACTTCTGGAAAATGATTTAATGGTTCCCCTATTCAAATGTGAACTTTAGATCTGATGCACTAAGCTTCAATTTATATTGCTAAACAAAGTTATTACGTAGAAACTAGCTAACAAATTAGATGGAATAATTACGTAATAGGGACGCTAATTTCAGAAAGGAAAACATCAGCGTACTGTACTATAAGTCTTCTGAAGGTCAACACAAAAAGACCTATTAATAAAATAATATCAGAACCAAACCAGAAATGATTCAAGAATATTTCAAGAGATATTCGACAAAGCCTTTTCAATAGGCGTACCCCCATAAAATAAGGAAGAAATTTCTCAAAATTATAATTCCGTCCATCTGGTTTTGACGTCTAAATAAAACGGAGGGGGACAATACTAAGATATTGCAGTGATAAATTCGAGAAATACTGGATGCCTCGAAGCATTTGTAAGCTTTTTCAATAAGATTAGAGGTAAGGAGTACCATCACTCTCCGAGCCAATCGAAGGTGCGGGTCGGGCGAGGTCAGTGCCAAGATTACTTACGTTTTCTTAGTTATATCGGGAGGAAAAGGATTTGCTGAGCTATAGAGGTCGGTAAAATGTAGCTTTAGTGGTTCTCTTTCAAACTTCTTTGGATGCAGGTGACTGAGTAGTTCAAGTTTGCAAAGAGGTCGGTTTATATTTTCTAACCGTGTCAGTGTTGCAATTTTTTTTTGCAGCTATTTATAAATTAAATAAATATACATAATAATATGTTTAGTGAAATAATTGAGAGTAAAATTTTGAAGTTGACTCTGTATTTGCACACAATCTAAACCACTGTAATCTTTAAATCCGTAGGTTTTAAAGATCACAATAGTAGGTTTATCTTAAGTTGCCACCAGTGACAAGCATCTGTCAAAAGTGTCAAATCCTTTTTTTAAAGTAGTTCGAATATATTAAAAAAAGTAGATGATAATAATTACGAGTATGTTAAGTGAAATAACTGAGCGTACGATTTTAGACTTGCCTCTGTCTTTGTACCAAAATACAGTGATATTTATTCTCGTTACAATAAGGTTACTATAAGGTTGTTACCACCTGTCAGAGGTACAGTAACTGTGAAGGGACTGTATTCGACTCGTGAGACATCAAATCACCATTAAAAAGCGTATAGTACCACTTTAAGTGCTGAACTTGGCAGGAAAATTTGTATCGATATGTCAAACTTGGTACATTTTATTTTAGTTCTGTGTTTTGGGAACCTGCACAGATAGGTAAGTTTGTCGAAGTGTGAAGAGTGAGATTTTTTCCCAAAATTGACTGTGACATGGTGTGTTTTATTCCAAATATCAAGAAACTCTACGAATTTCTCTGAATAACTAAATTTCATTGCCATATTATTACTAATACTAAATACTAATAAATATAGTACGGTGAACGTTAACTAAACAAACGTCACGTATTTCAGCCGTTTGGCAGATATTACACTCGATTCACGATAGGAATTTAATACCGCGAAGCGTATTCCCATTAAATTACCCGTTTACAGTATTACAGACAGCCTATTTGGTGTAGTATTAGTTAATGTAAAACGTGACATACATAAAGTGATGTCGGTACCAGTTTAATTAGCTATAATTATTATTCTAGATTGTACCTAACTTTAATTAACTGATACTCTATTGGCAATTAATTCACGGATTTCGTGCAACAGTTTGCTTAAAATCTGTGCGTTAATTCTTTGATAGCAGTTCTTTCTAAAAGTCTAGCAGTCATTGAGAGCTCTATAGTAAATTGAGGATGAGAGATTTTACCAAACGCTGATAGAAAAAACCGGCGAAGTGCAAGTCCGACGCGCCCATGAAGAGTTCCGTACAATCGTAATAGGGTACAATAAATTAAAAATTAAATAATTAAACATTAAAAAATTAAATAATTAAAAATTACATTTTTTCTTTATTTATTTAGGGACATAACCGCAATGCGTATGTCAGTCCCATCGTACCCTAAATACACATTGTTCATATCTGGGCCATGAACCTGAACAGACTCTTTGCATCATCACCATTTGGTTGAGCCAGGATTTTATGGAATGTGCCTACTTCAAGTCTGTTCAACCTCAGTACCCTAAACAAGTCATTTCTCCCAGACTCATGCCGAACACAGTCCATCAATAAGTGGTGTATCCCTTTAATTGTTAATTTATTTAACGAAGAGAAAAGAAGAGCCAAAGATAGATTATCGCCCGATAATAATCGCCCAAAGATAAATTAACAATGAAAGGGGGCTCCCTTTAATTGTTAATTTATTTAACGAAGAGAAAAGAAGAGCCAAAGATAAATTATCGCCCGATAATAATCGCCCAAAGATAAATTAACAATGAAAGGGGGCTCCCTTTAATTGTTAATTTATTTAACGAAGAGAAAAGAAGAGCCAAAGATAAATTATCGCCCGATAATAATCGCCCAAAGATAAATTGGCAATTAAAGGGGGCCCCCTTTCATTGTTAATATATTTTTACTATTTTTTATTAAAGCGGCAACAGAAATACACATTCTGTCAAATTTTAAATGTCTACCTATTACGGATTATGAGTTGCAGGCCGCTGACAGACAGATAGACGAACGAACGGAAAGCGGAGGCTTAGACAGACCGATGACGGACGTACGAAAAGCGGAGGCTTAATAATAGGGTCTCGTTGGTTACCCGTCGGGTACGGAACACAAAAAAGGAAAAGGTCAAACTAAAGGCAGATAAGTTTGAAAATAATAACGTAGATTTCATCACACTACTCTAAATCATCAAACTAAATCAGTTTATCATTGCAATGTCTATGCAATGATAAACTGATTTAGTTCCTCTTAAACCAGTACCTATTGTTAATTTTTGTGCCGAAATACAAATAGAAAACCAGTAAATTAATATAAAACAAAAACTACCCTCAACGGAAACCATAAATCATTGACCGACGACGGAGTTTAAATCAAAGAGGGGGAATAAATTTCCATTAGCAGATCATGAGAGATTCCGGCCGAAGTAGCGACCGGCCGAGCGAGATTGCCGCAAAAACTCACTAGACGGAGAATACATTTACTAAGATATATAATAGGTATAGCTAGATAAGGATAGTTGGAATATAAAAAGGATAGAGAGGTTTTTGAAATAGTAAGTGGTAATATAGGTAAATGTCAGTTGACGTGTTGACGTGTGTGTGTGTTGTCGTGTTGCGTGATTTGCCGTATTAAATCCATACTAACATTAAAATATGAGAAGGATTCTGTGCATCTAGTACCACGCAGACATGAACTGGGTCAGGAAATAGGACACTTTTTGTTTGGGTGTTAGGGTTGAAATTAATATGATGTGGATTTTGAAAATAAAACACGTGTGGTCTGTGCAAACCTGTATTTGAGACTGACTCTATAACTTTTGGAACCAACAAGTATAGATAAATATAAAAAAGTTTAGTCTAAACAGTTTAAAATCTAAAACTTTTTATCCCTATAGCCACGCAGGTGAAACTGACGGCACAAGCTATAGTGAGTAATAAAATTGGGAATTACAACAGTCTAAACATAATGACGTATATGAGTAATAAAATAAGTAATGTAAAATCTCTAAGTCTTGTACTCCTTCGTCTTCAAAGACAAGCCTTATTTGCAAAAGTAGATGTGCTTCAAGTTTGTGACCAATTTTTTATATCCGGTGGTCGATTTTAAAAGGCAAAGAGATTGTTTTCTCTCTTTCTTTTCCTTTTCAAAATCTATTGAACAGCTTTATTTAAGTTCCGCTTTTTAAACTTTCTAACTACTCCTAGAAATATTAATTCAAAAGACACAGCATGTCTTACGTAAAATAAATCTGTGTTAAATTGAGAGACCAAATTAAGTACCGTCAAATACTCGTGCAAGCTAGAAAATAATCCTGTAATACACTTCGTGGCAGCGTATGTTAAGCTCTTAAGCCGTGACAGGTTATCAGCATCGAGCGTGGTTTAAAGTACCAGGTGAACGGGTGAGGTAACATGGACTCAAATGTACTGTACTTATTTAATTATATTCTATAGGACGTGGTGTTCTGACGATTCTGTGCTAGTGACACAGAGACATGCACATTATGTTTGAAGTGGATAATGACAGCATAAAAAAATCAAAGCATTTATTTCAAGTAGGCCAGTTACAGGCAATTTTGAATTGTCGAAACAAAGATAACAATGAAATGTAGCTACAGTCCCAGTCACAAGGCATAAAAACGATGAAAGTACTGTAGTTGCCCATTCCGTAGCGTAGATCTCTATTTAGAAGAACGTGCAAGAAACTCCATGGACACTCTTTTAAATCAGCATACAAAACCTTGGTTACATCATTCATGTTGAGATGGTACACTATGTGAGAACGATGTAACAAGATGTGCATATTTAATGTATTGTCTGCATGCATTGTCTCATTGGCGTAAGTCGAATTTGCACCTATGATATTTGATATAATACGATGATTATAAAACTGGTTTTAGACCTGACCTGGTCTCTGACCTGAGTTTCCCATTCAATTTTGACTAAAAAGCACATCAAATCAAACAACAGCATCATCAACAAAATTTAAATTATGACAAAAAACTCAATAAATGAAATTGGAGATGACGAAACGGCTCAAATTCTCCGTTTATACTCTTATAAGGAAACAGAAACCGTTCTCCAAGGTTCTTGTGTACGGAAATTGTGCATCTATTCCCCCTCTCGCGTTTCCTTACAATTAATTTGTTACGAATGCCTCCAGACTTAAATTTCCCTCGGGGAAGTGTATTTAACAAACGTTTATTGTTCCGTATCTTTGTTAGTTTCCGCGTATATAGTTCTGCCACTATGAGACGGTATGTAAGTAAAGGAATACGTATTTGTTTGTACTTTGTGACCTTAAACACGTTCATTGTCAAGCCAAAATGGTGAACTTACATAGATGGCCAAAAATCGTTGATTGTAGTGGCCAAAACAATTATCAGAACCTAATACACTGCGGACACTGTTTTATGGCTCATACATATGCTCGTATAATTGAAGATGATGATGTGGCGATTAAGGTGGAAGCGCAAGGGTAGCCCGCGAAACTCAATTTTTTGCAATTTGCAATGAACTTAGAGGGTTGTATTGATGATTTTAATTATTATAATTCTATAACGACATACGTGTTACTGACGCGACTCATTTTTCTTCAACATACAACCTGACAATGACCTGTGAATTGCAAAAAACGTAAGAAAAATTGAATTTCGCGGGCTACCCTTGCGCTTCCACGTTAACGTGAAAGAATTTCTGGATTGTCGTAATTGAAAACTATTATGAGCTTCAAATACCAAAGTTGGACTATTTAGCACAGAAATCTATCTAGTCTGTCAGAAGATTTGGCAAAACTCTAGTTTAAATAGTCTCAATGTTGTTAATAATTAAGGTAATCCCCAACACAAGTATTTTCAATTACTTACTGGGGATGTCTCATTTATAATCCATGTATCATGTATCATGCTTTTGAGACAAATAAACATTTTTCATTTTCATTTTCTAGTTTACCAAGAATTTTGACACAGAAAAACTAGTATTGCATAACGTAAAAGAAACTTCATGTTTCTTTGCTTTTCCTGCAAGTGCATATTTTTGCGGGCGTTATTGCATCCTGCATTCAACCCATTTTTAATTATTACCGACTAGTTTGCATAACATTAAAATGTCATGGATTTCCGCGGAGTAACGCCTGATTCCATAACTAATCAAACTTCCAAGAGTCCAAGAACAAGTGTACTAGAACATTATTGTTTATTTAAACGAGCGAAGAACTTAAACAGCCAAGCACTTATTGAAATTGCTTCTAAAATAGGTATGAAAATTCTAACTGAAGAAAACTTTAACGGCAACAAAATGCCTGGAATTTCTACAACACTTCGGATAGACCCTTTCCAGTAATCCTTGAAGTTTATCGGAGTAATAACACTTCAACTGGTATCGGATAGATTCTTGATGTTTGAACAAAAACTTGAAATTTTAATCTGCTCTAAAGTTTGTCTGCTCTCAACCTTTCGCTAACGTTACTTCTACATAGTCATGCGATCAAAAAAAACTTTGATCTTCAAGAACAATATTTATTTTGTCGACTCCAGTCATTTCTAGTCCGTGAATTCAACTTATACGCATATTTATATGGATAAAACTGTACCCTTGCCTTCTCTCAGCTGTTGCCGCGTCATGTAGGAAGCACTTCCTCGGAAAAGGGATTATAAAAGTGCTAAAATTTATGCTCGCGTATATAGGGACCATTTCTTTCTACTTTACTGCTGCTAGTAATGTTTCGTTTTGCGTGCTTTTGTTTATCGTTTGTACTTTAGCTGTTAAATGTACTGTCTGGTTTATTGTACTTTTATCCTGAAAAAATAAATTGGCCCACTGTTTTCAGTAATTACATTTTGTACTTTTGTTTTTCTAACATCTGTAAAACTCATATTATCGTTTTATTAATATATCTGAAAGACAACACTTTCAACGACACGTATCCTATTTCCAAAAATAAAATATTCTAAGATCTACTTACGTGTACAATGCCTCGGCTCATCGGAGGAGTCTCCGCAATCATTCGAACCATCACAGTAACGATTAATCGGTATACACTTCTTATTCGTACACAAGTACTCGGAGATGCGGCATCGAGTATCGTTCCCATGGAGAACAGGCAGAAGTTCGGGCTCCGGTATGTCTTTAGGACCATCTCTTTGGTATATATTGTTGTATGTTTCTCTGGTCTTCGGTGCATCGGTGACGATATCGCAGTCGGTGAGCCTGAGAAGCGTAGCAATGATAATCCCAAGGCCTAAGGCTATGTTGCTGAAACCTGCAACAATAGAAAGGCTGCGTAAGTTTGAGTGACATTACAAAATAGAACCAATGCCGTTACATCTCTGAATTAAGCTGAACTCAAGACCACCCAACCCTTAAATATGATGTAAAGAAAAATCAAGTCGTTTATTATACCATTGGACAAACTTATCCCTTTGATGTTAATATGAGACAGTTCTTTTTTTTTTTGGTTTGGAAATCATCAAATGAACTCCCACTCTGGGTGGACTAGAAGGGAGTGTCAGACTTGTACTGACTACCATCCATGTTCCTTTGTGTTCCAGGGCCGCGGTATTTCTTTCGAACAGTCCCGCAACCCTGGCAGAATATGAGACAGTAACGTCGTATTCCGTAAAAAACGGTCACGTGAAATTGCAGAATACTGTCAAACTTCGTGCAATTAGACCGGTAACATCACAGTTATGTAACGAAATATTGGTAATTATAAGAAAAACTTCAAAATAAAAAATAAAGACGGACATAGAAAGTTTTCCTTCAACCTGCTTATGAGACAAACAAGTAAATTCGGCTTGTCAAACATTCAAATCAAAATCTTTGATTTTTTGAGTCCCTTTAAGTCTTTTCCGCTTTTAATATTTGTACAATTTTTATTATTATTATATAGCTGTTATGTTTTGTAAATAATAGAAGAGATCTATGTAGATACCGACTGCCTCGTTAGTCTTGTGGTCGCAATTGCGACTGCTAAGCATGAGGTCCTGGGTTCGATTCCCGGTTCGGTCCAATTGTTATTGGGTTTTTTCCAACAAGAAATTCTCAGTGGCAGCCACGGATTATGGATTTGTGCCCGGTTTATGGCAATAGGCTCGCCTCCTATTATATAGGACTTATACATGGAAATGTGGATGAACTAATAGGCACATCTCTGGCTAACCTTTCGGAGATTACAGGCGTGATGTTATGACGTTATGTTATCTAGTTTTTTTTTTTTTCTTTTTTTTTAGTTTTTTTTTTCATTTTTTAAGTTTGTTGTTAGGTTATTTACTTTAGGTTATTTTAATTAATAAATGTAATATTTAAAAATGTAAATAAAAATTGATACCTAGATATCTTCTTCCTATTTAAAATTTAATCTGATCTTAATAAAAGTTTAAATAAAAAAACTCATGAATTATTTGTTACTCTTTGCAAATCTGAACATCTTTTCACTTTGTTCAATTACTATAACCACTATTTACTGCAAACAAAAGAGTATCGGTCTCAGCGTATTAAGGTACGGCAAATATAGGAGCAGGTTACACAAGTTGATTAGAAACATAAGCAAACAGGGCGTGCAAGATCATGTTTGCTTTTAATTTCGGTTTGTTGTAATCATGCCTTTATTTATCGCCCTCCAGACTCATTTGATAACAATATTGTTTTTGAAAGGTATAATGGTATCGTACCTTTTATCTACATCAATATTTTCTGTAAACAAGGTGTAAACAAACCCTTTACGAAGCTGTCTACCAACCACATCAAATTATGTAACTTTACGCAAAAATTATTGCTGGGATTCGACTTTTTTTTGGGGTGAAAAATCACGTTTTACGTAGGTAGGACTCAATGTAAGCTCTCAAAACATTGTGCTGATGGATGTATTGGATAGTCCCGGGTCGTGGAGGTATTTGAAGTAAAGAAATAACATTTAAAACTCATACTAAAAAAAAAACTTTGGACCCCAATATCTCGGTAACTAGAAGGTCCCCAGGTATAGTCTAGATTCTAGAACATATCTAGAAACCTTCTAGTTAGTCTAGAACAGGGATCCCCAAACTATTTTGGACAAGTGACCCCTTTTCCAAAATGAACTGTTACCTCAGACCCCCATGGCCAAATTACCTACTTTTAAGATCAAACCCCTTATTCATAATGGTCCGCTAACTTAAAACAGCTGCTACAGTGTGTTATTTTTCATTCTGACTTAGGTCAATAGAAGAAGACAGAGTGAGAATTAGCAATGCTTTAAGTTAGCAGACTATTATGAATAAGGGGGCCTATCTTTAGTTTTTTCCTATTGACACAAAATACCTAGGTACTAAGGTACCAATAGGAAAACTTTGCACTTGGTTAAGTGAGTAAAATTGACTTAATTTTCGTATCAAAATTTAACAAAATAAAAAGACATACAATTCAGTAAATATCAAGTTTAATTTATAACGATTATTACAAATTAGGTACTTAAAGAATTTTAAGTAGGTAGGAAATTATATTTAAAAAAGTATTAATTCGCAAAGAGAAAATAAAACATTCAGTGTGATGGATGAACCTGGTGACTATCTACCAATCTAGCTACATCCGGTTCAATATTGGTGAGTTGCAGCCTTAAATCTCCACGTTCGTTGATTTTCAAACGGTTTCTTTGTTTCGTCAAAATGTTTGTTACCACACTGAAGCTTTTTTCAACTAGGTATGATGATGGAAAAGCGATAAGGTATTTTTCAGCAATGTTCCACAATGTAGGATACTGTGTTTCAATGTTGCGTTGCAACCAGAACTTCTGATAGCCTTGGTTGAACTTCTGCTTAAGCTCTTCGTCTGTGCTGATGGTAATCAACTCTTCTTGCATTATCACATTGGCTTCTTCTATGGCTGTGGTATTGTACGGATTTATTATCCATTGAGGAATTTGTAAATTTAAAAGATCCTCAAACCTCTCCGTAAAATCCTTGTGTAATGCGTCCAAGTGAGTGACATATAATAAAATGTCATCATCTTGAAGCGTTTCTGGTAATTTTGACAAATGCAGAAAATGCGAATATTCTTTTCTGCCTAAATTTTGTTTATAAAGGATTAGTTTACCCACGAAGGCCGATATTATTGATTTTGTTTTAATCAAGTTAAGATCGTCACCCTGCAGCTGCAAATTAACTTTGTTGAACATTCCAAAGATATCAATCAGTCAAGTAATAAATATCTGTTTTACAATTGTTCAGATTTTCTTTCAAATTCGGATCTTTTTCTTGTAAAAACTCCAACACAGATTCAAAAACGGCTGAAAATCTTTCTAAGCAAGAGCCTCTTGATAGCCAGCGAACTTCAGTGTGAAGAAGTAATCGAGTAAAGACTTCGTCGTTTTCCTCACATAGCTGAGCAAATAACCGAGAGTTCAAAGAATTGCTTCGAATCTTGTTGATAGCATTTATTACATATTGTAAAGACTTATGCAATCTAGGACTCAGCTTTTTTGCTACTAAATGCTGCCTGTGAATCACGCAGTGAATGACCAGTATTGATTTGATGGAGATGCAATAAATCCGAACTTCAAGTAGTCCAAACTGTATTGTCTGCATTTTTTTTTCGTGTCCGCCATCATAAAACTCTCAGTAATCCTGCAAATAAAAAAATAAGAAACTAAGTACCTAAATTAAAAACAATACCTAATAAACTGTTAAATTTACTGGTAAATTTTTACAATTGAAACAACTGAGGCAACTGCAAACTGTTGCAAACAATCTACAGATAGCTCAACTGATCACTATCACACAGTGTGCAGTGGGGCAATGCTGATGCGCTGTGCCGGATAAAAACTGTTTGGTACTTACCCTGTTAATTTTTCATAAACTGCAGATATTGTGTGGTTACGCTATTAACTCGCGTAGGGAGCTCAGCATTTTGTAAATTCTTTTTCAGTCACTTTACTTCACTTAATTTAGCTATGTAATAACTTTGTAATCTCTTGAAATAAATGAGTACTTATATGAGTTATTATCGTTCAAGCTCCAAAGAATTTCAAAACGCAAATGAACTTTCAACCTAAGTGCAACCTCGTTAAATAGTAAAATATCAGGAACATGTTTGGACTTGCAACTTGATCATGAATTCGTTCGTGTTAAATCGCGCAAGCGTCAAATAGAGAGCAAGTCAAAACGCGCCTGAAAGACGTACGCTCGAACTCATTATCTTGCACAAACTTGTCCACACTGACTTGCCGAGTTTTTCATCTTGTACGAACTTGAGGCTTTATATTACTACAACAATGCTATTTCCTACATAAATATTAATTATTCTTAGTACACGTAACGCAACATAAACAATACAGTACCTACCTACCTATCTTGAAAGTTTTAAATAAGAACTTGTGTTAATTTAATAGAGGTCGATTTTTAGACCTCGTCGACCCCCATAATCAGTTTTCATTTATGTCGACCCCTAGGAAACCGATATCGACCCCAAGGGGTCGATATCGACCACTTTGGGAATCCCTGGTCTAGAACAATACAATGATCGCGCAATGACTGGGGAAAAAGTGCCTTTCGACTTCGTTAAAGGTACTTTTACACCAATTACTATGCAATGTGGTATTGAAAATAAGGCATTGTTCTTCAAAATTGATCAGCGGTCTTGTTTCGTTTAGATCAAACCAACACTTTTTTCCGCTCCATACTTCTTTTGACTCTGGAATCCTAGTACCCCAGTGGGGGCAGACTTCCGATTTCACTGAGGGTCTGACATTTTTCACTTTTCACCCTTATACACTAAGTAATAAGGTTAAAAAGTGGTTGACCGTAGTACAAAAACACACCACACCTTACAAAGATCAAAAACAAGACATCAACTACCAATGCAATTAAACCACCGCAGCCAACCATTTCAATAAAAACATTATTCAATAGAGCTCCACAAAAACAACTTTTCAATATAAGCTCGATCATCTCGCCAACTAGAAAAGTTCTTGTTCCCCCGGGTTTCGACTGAATAGCAGTATTTTATGAGAAACTGTCATCAATCTTCCTTGGGACTGCTTCAATGACATCTTTTCATGGTTTCCGTGTTTTGTATTGAAACGAGTTGAATAGACTAATTCAGTGTTTCTCGAAATTGTCCAGTACAGCTAAGACGTTATTAATAGTAGTGATGGCCGATATTGGGGGTATAGTTGGGTTCTGGCTATAGATAGATAAAAACATTATATAGGGTGAAAGATTGGAACTTGCTATCGCGGCATAGCCAAGCCACAAAGTTGGTCACCAAGGTTTTGTAAATAAATGCTTTGATTTTGGTCAAATATTCGTGAATCCCAGCAGGATAAAGCTATGTAAAAAGGATTAAAAAAAATAACTTGGGAGATTAAGGTGTTTTGCGGTAATCCATGACAATTTAATTTACTCTTCGCAAAGAAAATAAAGTGGTTGAACTTAAATTATAATGGTTTTTTAAAAACGTGGAGCATTCATGTGGTTTTCGGAAAGCAGTTATACCCCATTTTACTCTTCGGCTTCGCAATCAATTCAATACGAACTGAGTTCAAAGAAGGAACAATGAAAGTGAGATCTATTAGACAGCGGAGTGGAATTGTTACTTTAGTGTGAAGTGACGATTAATGTGCTTTGGACATCACGTACACTACGTTGGCCTAAACAGCAACCTACACGATAAGAATTCGATAGAGTAGTGTGGTAGGCTACTCTGCGGGGTTATGTAAATAAGCATAGTTATATCGTCACTGAAGTTCCAACACCACGTATAAGTCAAAAATAGCAACTTTACAGGAGAGTGGAAAAACCAAATAATTATACCTAGGTAACAGTAGGTACAGAACCATTTTTTTATTTGTGTTCGCTTGTCAGACAGAGACGCTGCATGTTTCTGATTAGCTGAAACAACGTCGTTAAAGCAAATGGCATAAAAATATCAAAACCGCCAAAAAATAACTTACGTAGTATTAGAACTTCAACGACGATATATCACGCTCAACTGTGATTGCGTGATGCAGGATTTTTAATTCTTAATTTGCGTCACAGATGTCGCTGACGTACTTTTCGTTAATTAGACTATGTGCGCTACAAATTGAAATCCCGATGTAACTAATACTGTAAAGAGGTAAGTTTGTCCTTCTCCGGAACGAATGATCCAATTTTACAAATTCTTTCACTAGCAGAAAGCTACATTATTCGTGAGTGATGTAGGCTATAAATTATATCATGCATATTAGCCGAGCTATGACAATTTTGTGGACGGAGTCGCGGGCACAATAGGTATTACTTATTGCAAGGCGATTGTCAGTTTATCTATTACGTCTGCTTTGCGGACAATTAACAGCATTTCTTGTGCTCGCAGAATGACCTATTTACATGGACCACTGTACAAGTAAACACTATTTACACAGTATGCACTGAATACTAATTTACTGTATTCATATTATGAACTTTTCATATTTTTATTATTATATACTCCGAGCCATAAACAAGGCAATACATTATTATTTATTACCTAGCTCAGTGAAATCGTGCATCGTTCAAATAAAGCATTAGCTTATATTATTATGCTAGTAGTTGCAGGTTAGTACTCGTAGTCCAACGTTTTATGACCTGTAGAAAAATATTTTCAGATTCTGATTTCCCCTGCGACTCAAAGATACGGAAAATGCTGTTTTAAAATGAGCATGAGTTTCCATGTAAAGGTACTGGGAACTGACGAAAGCTTGCGTTTAATATTTTTGCTTTCAGTGAATATTCGAAATTTTTCTCATTTGTCATAACATCACGCATCATCATAACTGATGAAATGTGGGTGCACCCATTAGTGCACCCACATTTTTCCTGTTATGTTAGAAGTCCCATGTAATAGGGGGCGAGCCTATTGCCAACAACCGCGCATAAATGGAGACTCCATCGCTGTTACACAGAAATTCCTGATGGAAAAACCTAATAACACTTTGCCCGACCTGGGAATCAAACCCCATGTTCAGCAGTCGCGTTTGTGGCCACTAGACCAACGAGGCAGTCGAATTAGTTTTCATTTGAACATAACATCACGCCTGTTATAACTTGAAGGGTTAAGCTAAGATGTATTTGTTCTACAGGATGGAATTTAACAACGCCACCTGGAGGGAAAGTACATCATCGTCACCATCAGCTGGTGATGATGACTTTAAACAACCCGTTATATTTATCTACTATACTAATATTATAAGAAGGTAAAGTTTGTGAGGTTGTAGGGGTAATCTCTGGATCTACTGAACCGATTTCAAAATTTCTTTCACTAATAGGAAGCTACATTATCCCCGAATGTCATAGGCTATATTTACAACGTGCCCGTGGCATAATTTCCGACCAAGGCGCGAGCGAAGCCGCGGGCAACTAGCTTGTTTCTTATAAAGTTACTATTTGATCTACAGTTTGACAATCTTAGTAGGAATTAATTAAGAAAGTCTGCCGGCTATAGTTTATGCTAATGGTTTTTGACGACTTACTTTTTGAATTCTATTTGGCATTTTTAATTCACTGTTGTAAAATACTTAAAATATTAAAATTTCCAAAAGATCGGTCAGAAAGACCTACAACTTTCATGGTAAGTACCTTCATATTATGTACTGTTGCCCTCCCAATGCAAGTATGATCATCAAATTCTTCCGGCCGTAGTCTCGTATATTACTTGGGGTCGGCGCAACATGTTTCTTCCTTCCAATGTCATCATTCAAGTCGAAAAATAGCCTTTTTGCGGCCTTAGGAGAAGTAATACCTTTATGACTTACTATGATTTCTTCCATTTATTACAAAAGTAAGTAACTTTTACTTATAATATTGCCATAAAAAGCTCGAGGTCGAGCACGGCCAACATTTCCGCACGGATAAAAGGAAAATTATCAATTAATCATAACTTCTTTTGTTTTCCCCGTTCTATTGTCATGTATTCACAGAATATCTTTATTATACAGGATGACTGGGTATTTTATACATTTATTTTGGCTACTAAAAACCTCTAAATAATATCAGATTAAGAATTTAATCGGCTGCGCTGTTTTATATACAACGTGTAACAGAAAGGGTATAATCATATGGAGTACGGACCATCAAACTGAACAACTTTCTCTATGGGACCACCATCGAAATCGTAAAAAAATAATCAGCTGTCCTATACAAAATTTCAATACCTACTCGACCCAAATGTATGGGACAGCTGATTATTTTTTTACGATTTCGATGGTAGTCCCATAGAGAAAGTTGTTCAGTTTGATGGTCCGTACCACAGTATTCCATATGATTATACCCTTTCTGTTACAGGCTGTATATATCACTCGCCTTTTTAATTTTGGATAAAGATGTTCATTTTTGCAATCAACATGGCAAAAAAATCATTGGTTAAAATCACACTATTTTTTATGGCGCACAAAAAAACAGCGTGATTTTAACCTATGCTATTTCTTAATGATGATAAAATTAAAATAATATGTTTAACGAATTACAAACATTCTCAGATAGACACAGACTGTCAGAAAACTAAAAAGTAGTTTAGTCAATATTTCCCGTCTAAATAAGTACCAGGAACCTATGAACGCTTAGTATGTGTCCACGTCCAATCACGTTACATAAATACGTCCCTATTCATATCATTCAGAGCATCGCATGACATGCCGTCCTACAATAATTGTATGGACCTCATACACCCTTGTCAAAGGAAGCTTGATCTAGGAGCGATAAGTCATTTGGATTGATAGCAGCGTTCAGGGGATCTATTTAGGAGTTATGTGTGACAGCTGGATGATATAATAGGTACGTGGGTTATATTGTAATAACGTAATGTTAGGATAGGTTTGTTTGTATCTGGGATTGTTGAATATAGGTTAATACGAGTATGGTTATGTGGGTCGAGTTTATGAATTGGATATTTGATTCCTGCGCTCTGTTTTCACGTTAATATTGTGTGTACACAGTAAACACTGTTTGAAATAAATGCTTTGAGTTTATGCTAAAAAAGGATGTAAAAAAGAAACTACTTTTAATTAGTTATCCTACACTGTAACAGTTGATTCTAACCTCGGAGGTTCGATGACGCGCAATATGGCCGCCACAGTACAAGGGAAGGACACAAGCCATTTTGTACTTGTAAAGTTGGCAGAGGATCGTGATTTTCAAATCTTCTTTATCGTGTGGTTGGTGCCTAACCTGGTGTCACAGTTTTAATGCCGCCCATGGGCCTCTGACTTGGCTTTACATGCCGTCGTGAAATATCTCTCAGGCATTTTCCGGTTTCCTCACGATGTTTTCCTTCACCGAAGCAAGTGATAATTATACAACACACACATGAATCCGAAAACTCAGAGGGTTCGAACTTGAGACCTATGTAGACTTATGACTTTTCAGTACGACGGTTACACCACTATGCTTTATTAAATGAGTACCACCCTTAGCAGAAATAATGGGACTTTTTGTTCCCACTAGTTCTACGATTTTGTACCACCTTAAGTCGTAAGACTAGTGGGAAATATTCCCATTAGTTCTATCGTAGTATTGTTTAGTGGAACTAGTGGGAACGAACCGTTATAGGGTTGTCGTCAGTAGCTACTTACACATATTTTTACTAATACCGACCTCATGTTTTTCCACAATACAAATACAGGCCACTAAAAAATGTAAATTAGTATTAAAAATAAGTTGCAGGTCATTCGAGCACCATTCTGACTTTAAAGTCGAGTAATATACAACTTTTGCGGTTAGCACGCGAGTGCTGGCAGCTTTGTAGAAGACGTTTGAGGCCACGCGAGCATCATTCGCCGTTAGGTTCAGTAATATTTATTTTATTTTTAGAGAAGATTTTTTTTTCGTGTTTTTTTTTTAAAAACACTTTTATAAAGTATGTTTTTGAGTTCATTTCGTTTTAATCTGGGATTATGGGGAGATGCAATGTCGTTAAAAAAAGGAATAGTAAAGCACTCTTATACGGCGTGTAATAGAAAGGGTATAATCATATGGAATACTGTGGTACGAACCATCAAACTGAACAACTTTCTCAATGGGTATCTCATCGTAATCGTGAAAAAATAATCAATTGTCCCATACAAAATTTCAATACCTACTCGACCCAAATGTATGGGACAGCTGATTAATTTTTTACGATTACAATGGTGGTCCCATAGAGAAAGTTGTTCAGTTTGATGGTCCGTACCAGAGCATTCCATATGATTATACCCTTTCTGTTACTGCACACTGTAAACGTACTTTTGAACAATAAAGGCATAATTAAGTTACAATTGTCTTATAACTATCATTACATACTTAACGTACTACTTAACTGATACTTACAAAATTAATATAAAAATACCTATCTGTTGAAAGTATCAACTCTAGCAAAGATTTAATATTTTATTTACATTAATTATAAACTACAATTTATAGATCTATAATAATAATAAAATATGTAAAAGTATCAAAAGGGGAAATAATTACAAGGCGTCAAAAAATTCGCCCACTTTATCTAGAAAATCTTCCTTGTATTCGAAGCCTACCAACTGACCCCGCGCTGCTATTGTTTGCTTTGTGTGTCCACTAAGCCAGCGTGTGTGTAATTCATGGAAGTTTGCCCACACTTTCCGACCCACCTGTTTGTTCAGCCGATGAAACGAACGTCCGGTAACAATATAAAACTGTTAATAAATGAATAGCGTGTTTAATGGCCACACATTGTTGCTGTTAAATTGTTTTAATTTTGTTGGGGTATGTTTTAGGTCTTATATTATATGAAATTGTATCAAATTAATTTTATTATGTTTTAATATTTAAGGTAGTAGCTATAGTAAACTCATAATATTAAACTTTTCAGAATTGAATGATCGATCCGTAAGCAATCTTTAGGTATATTCTGTAGAGCATTAGACCCGGACTCCACCGGCTTTCAAATTTTCAGTAGATTTAACGTAAGCTGTAGAGGTCCACGCTTTGGAATGGGCAATTATAGTACTTTCACAGTTAATATGCCTTGTGACTGTGACAGTAGCTATATTTTTATTATTGTTGTCTTTGTTTCGACAGTTCAAAAGGGCTTGTAACTGGCCTACTTGAATAAATGATTTTGATTACTGACATAATGTAATTTTGTCTAAGCTCTCTTTCTTTTCAAGCATAATCAGCCTATAATGTTCCCACTGCTGGGACACACGGCCTCTTCTCTATGAGAGGGAATGGGCTATGATAATCCACCACGCGGGCCCAGTGCGTGTTGGTAGATGTCACATGTCTTCAAATTTTTTGGTTCTAGGACATGCTGGTTTCCTCAGGATGTTTTCTTTCACCGTTTTGAGAGCAGTGGTGATGAATTTAAATTAAATAAAGTAATGCGCCTGCCTGGGTTCGAACCCACGACTAACTGTTCGTAAGTCGGGACTGCCACCACTGGGCCACCGCTGCTCTTCTTTTCTTCTCGTAGGTCCCACATTATTAACGTAAAAGTAAAAGTTTGTAACCATTCCATGAAAAAAATTCAATGTTAAAAAATATCTAAAAACCGATTACCCAGTAAAAACCCTTAGCACTCTCTCAGCAAAACCTAAAGCACTTAGTTAACGAGTGGAATTAACACGTGAAGCTCGTATTAACGGCCATTAAGCAAATTGGATGCTAATTCAAGTAGTGTTCTGCCGGTATTACGGGAATGCCGACTTCAGATTTGAGGTGAAAGTATCAAATTATGTTGAGCGCGGTATGCGCTGCGCCAAAATTGACGATTTATTTCTGAGATTTCGAGGGTTGAAAAGAGACTAGATTGGTAGTTAGCTATATCTATAAACTGTTCCTTCTAGGTCTTCAAGCTTTTTATATGCAGATAAATTCACCTTGGCAGCTCAGATGCCTAGCTTCGAAGGGGTTGAAGAAATATTGACGAAAGCTGGGTCTCTTGAAAGTAAAGAGCTGGGGGCCTAAAATGGAAGCTTTATCAGAATCATAATATGAATCAAGCTAAAAATTTAAAATTCTTAAAATTGTCTTTATGGTTATGACCACAAAGTCCATTTTAAGAGTTTTAAATTTTTAACGTGATTCGTATTATGATTCTGATAAAGTGGCCATTTTAGGCCCCCAGGTCGGACCACATTGGGAAGATTATAGCTATTCAGAGAAACAATCAGGCGACAGTCGAACGGACGGACAGTCAACGCAGTCTTAGTAAAAGGGCCCCGTTCACAGATATAAATATATATAGATACCTGAAAAATGCAAATATAACGATCTGTATGAAAACAAACATGCCATTTTTCGACTACCTAATATGACGTCATAAGCACTATTTAGTTACTATACAAACAAAACGTATACAAAATAGACCCCGTTTCTGTTCTTTAAATGTCTATATTAAAGTTCTTGAGTTGTAACGATGGTTGTTTTAAAAAAAAATGCTTACTGCGACAGCCACGTTAACCATAAAATGCTTAAACCGGGTACACGATTGCGATGCTCTTGCGTTACCGATGTATATCTAATCTGTGGTCTCGTTGTCACGCTTTGGATACGGAACCCTAAAACCAACTACAACAATACAATAATGATTTAATGAATTGATGATTACAGAAATAGGATTTTACCTCAACGAGGTAAAATGTTCAGCTTTCAGACGGTATTACAAGATTGCGGACCGTGAGCACGGATTGGAGATAAAAGTATCAAAGTATGTTACGTGACCGAGGCTTTACTGCTAAACTTATGTGGGTAAGACTTTCGTGTTGAAAGGGTATCTGATTATGTGGGAGCTAAGTATTTGATAAGAATGTAAGATGATTATAAACAGAGAAACTGAAGCAATGTAAGAGAGGCTAGACTAGACATACCATCAGGGAAAACTATAATGAAAATACTTAATTTACATAAGAATCCGATAAACTTATATCAATCCTTTTGGAAGTTGTTGTAAAAATATGAAATGCTTTAAATGCGAACTTTTCTAGGCATTCGAAAGTAGTAAGAATAGTTTTAACCCGATTTGAAAAAGAAACTAATATACACGGTGTAAACGGTCAATTTACGAAGCCGTCAACCAAGCATTCTGTACATCAAACTAAGTAACTCACATTTTTATTGTCATTTATGAAGTTTTTTTTGTTGGTCTGAAAAAGCATGGTTTACGGTAGCAGTTTTTTTGGGCTGGCAACCCCGCCCAGGGAAGACCCAAAACAAAGAGCTCGACAAAATTTTATCAGAAATTACAGATAAAACTGCCTAAAATTGCATAAGTGCGAGTGCCGACGGCGACCAACAACATAACCTCTGCGATGCAGGTATTTACTTACTTTTGGAAGGCGATTTTACAACTTGATCCCATTATCTATCGGCATAATTGGTGGTTAAATTTTTCAAAAACCACGCACACACGCACATCGGACATTTATTTGGAGCTAAACAATTTTATTCCACCAACATTTTACGGAAAAATTACATTACTGCGCCAGCGCCGAACGAACTGTCTGTCACTTCGTTGTTTATTTGGATTTAAACGTCATCTGTCATCTGTCATCTGTCATCCACTCGACGTTCCAGTCAACGCATGAATTGAACAGATGAATTGAACACCTGCCTGCTGTCGTCGGGTACGTTCGAAAAGTGTAAAAACTTAGTTTTAGGGGTTGACTTTTGATATCATTGACATTATTTAATTCTTAGTACATGACATTGTTAAATTTTTATATTATTGCATTTTAGAATTTCGACTTTTAGGTATTTATTAATATACCTATTTACTTTTTGTTTTGTCCGTTGGAATTAATTATTTATTAACTTAATTTTGAATTTAATTGATATATGAAATAACTATTTGGTAAATACTTATTCAATTAATGTTGTAATTTTTATTTACTTTATAAAAAAATAATTGTGAAGAGATTAATTTTTTGGTGATGTAGTTTTTATGTTCCATTTATAGTATATTTATAGTCTAGTCTAGTTAATGTTTTTTTTTTATTTATTGTTGTTTTTAACAGTCAGTCATTAATTTGGTTTGTGTGTCATTTATTTTTAGAATTTATACAGATTGTGGTAGAATGAGTTCCTCCTCTTTGTCGCCGTGCCCTCACTGCCCCGATTCATCGCGTCATTTTAGTTCTCGGGGCCTCAAAATACACATAGGGCGCATGCATAAAGATGTGACGTCTGCTATAGAATCGGGTGGCCAGGTGACTTTTTCAGCGAGTTCAACGCAGCCGTCTCAGGGGCCTTTGCGGCCCGCCGCAACGCCCCCCGGGGTGTTGTTTCAAAATCTGGCTAAACTCAAAAGAGATACGCCCGTTTTGCGACACATCCCTCGGGGCGCGCGTAGTTTGGCGGCGGGAAAACTTTCCCAAATTATTAACAGCTGTGTGGATAACAATGGCGTTGAGGATTGGTACTCTCTCCTTACCTTCTCTTTTAAAGCCTTAAAGACTCCAAGCAGATCGGATAAGGGTAACATGGTGCAGAAAGTTAAAAATAATGTCGGTTCCTTTGGCCATTGCTGCTTGGACTCGCCGGATACTGATGAAGGAAAGTCTTTTGGATCGCACTCTATTTTGAGGGCAATTGAGACCAAGGTGCATGAGGGGGACCTTAGAGGAGCAGTTCGTCTGTTAATGTCCGACGATACCATGGCTCAATCTGCTCCTGAGACTCTTGATGCTTTGAAGTCAAAGCACCCCTCGCCGTCTCGTCCTCTGGTTTTTCCAGATCCCCCAGATCATTCTTGTTTACCACTGACTGTCACTGTCGAAGATGTGTCCCTGGCTCTTGGCTCCTTCTATAGTGGTTCGGCTGCAGGCCTGGACGGAATCAGACCGGGACACCTAAAAGAACTGACGTCCAGGACGGCGGGCGACAATGGCCAACGCCTTCTGGAGTCATTGTGCAGGCTGTGCAATTTCTTACTTAGTGGTCAATTGAATCGAGAGGTATGTCCATACTTGTACGGGGCGTCCCTTTGTGCTATCACTAAGAAGGATGGGGGTTTGAGGCCAATTGCCATCGGTAGCACCTTTCGGCGCCTGACAGCTAAGCTGGCATGCCGATCCGTTAAGGAAGAGATGGCAGCTTATTTACAGCCCCATCAATTAGGCTTCGGTACGCGCCTCGGGTGCGAGGCTGCCATACATGCCACTCGTGCTTTTGCGACGGGGGCCGAAAACGCGAGCTGCGTTATTGTGAAGCTTGATCTCAACAATGCGTTTAACACCCTGGAAAGGGATGTTCTCTTAAGAGAGGTGAAGGGGAGGACCCCTTCCTTATACCCGTTCCTCCATCAAGTTTACGAGGCACCTTCCAATCTTTATTTTGGGGATTCATTGATCAAGTCTCAGGTTGGAGCTCAGCAGGGAGACCCTCTTGGGCCGCTCACTTTTAGCCTGGCCATCCAAGCCTCAATTCACGATCTAAAATCACCCTTGAACGTGTGGTACTTGGATGACGGTACCATGGGTGGCAGGCCTGATGTCGTGGAACAAGACATCCGCACATTAATTCCACGTCTCAGAGAGTTGGGCCTCGAGGTAAACTCTGCTAAATGTGAGTTCTTCCCCTGTGGTCCTGAAGCTGAGCCAACATTCTCGCACTTTTCGTCTTTTCTTCCGGGTCTCACCATGCTGTCACCTGACTCCTTCAGTCTCTTGGGTGCCCCGATCTTCCCTGTTGCGGTCCCTGAGGCCCTAGAGGATCGCAAGCGTAATTTACTCGTCGCCCACAAAAGGCTCAAGGATCTTTCTGCCCACGTCGCTTTAGTACTTTTGCGCATGTGTTTCGCGGTACCAAAGTTAACATACTTTTTGCGGACTGCCCCGACGTGGTGGTTTCCACAGTCTCTCTCATCTTTTGATGAAGCTCTTAAGGAGTCGGTAGAGAGTATTTTGAATGTTTCGCTGAACGAAGCTCAGTGGGCGCAAGCGGCTTTGCCGATCCGGCATGGAGGTCTGGGGGTTCGTCGCGCACGGGATGTCGGCTTGCCGGCCTTCTTAGCGTCTGCACATGGGGTTACTGACCTGGTCGCTCGCATTCTATCTCTTGATGGCGAACAAGTCAGTATCCCTTTCGCAGCGGACGCTCTGGCGGCCTGGTCAGGTCATTGCCCTGGCGGTATCATCCCGGAAGAGCCTCAAGTGCAGCGCTCCTGGGATGATATAGGAGCGAAGGCGGTTCTAGCCGGACTTATAGACCGAGCGGAGGGGGTGGATATGGCGCGCCTAAAGGCAGTGTCGCGGTCAGAATCAGGAGCGTGGTTGCAAGCGCTTCCTTCACCTCACCTGGGAACTTTACTTGACGGTGACTCTTTGCGGGTGGCGGTGGCTCTCCGCCTGGGCTGCGATGTCTGTGAACCACATTTATGCATCTGCGGGTCCAGAGTGGAGGCCAACGGTTACCACGCGTTGAGTTGCTGCCGGTGCTCAGGGAGGTTTCCGCGGCACCATGCTCTCAACGACATTGTCCGGAGAGCGCTGGTTGCCGCCAATATCACTTGTGTCCTGGAGCCGCCGGGTCTCTGTCGGTTAGATGGCAAAAGACCGGATGGCCTGACTTTAGTACCCTGGCAAAAGGGTAAGTGCCTACTTTGGGACGCAACGTGTGTTAGCACGTTTGCCGCCAGCCATCTCCCTCGCACAGTCAGGTCACCCGGTGCCGCGGCTGAATCAGCCGCTCTCAAAAAGCGGGCCAAATATGCTGCCTTAGAGCCGAAATACTTTTTTGTCCCACTGGCAGTGGAAACCACTGGTTGCTGGGGGTCCGACGCTATTAAATTTGTCGCGGAGATCGGCCGGCGACTTAGAGAAAGGGGCGGTGACCCACGCTCTGGTTCGTTCCTGGTGCAAAGGCTAGCCCTGGCAATTCAGCGCGGAAACGCTGCAAGTGTCATGGGCTCCTTTGCGCCAGGAACAACTATGAGCGTCTAGTGACGTAAGGTTTTTTTTTTTATTTTTGAATTTTTGTTATTTGACATGCCTATGTAATTATATTGTGTTATGTAAAATTTTAATAAATAACTATTGTTTTAAAATAGATACTGTATTTTGCATAATTCATTAGATGCGATCCGATGCCATTAAAATCAACTTTCCATTTTTTTAAGATACTGCTTCTTAGCTTAGCACGACGGCCTTGTTGATTAAGCGAAAAAAACAAAAAAAAACAAAGTTCTATCACCCTAGACTTCTTCGTTAGTCGACTGGTTGCAAGCGCGACTGCTGAGAATGAGGTCCTTGGTTCGATTTTGAGCAATCGGGCTCTGGCAGTGTTATTAGATTTTCCTTCAGGAATTTTCTCAGTTGCAGCCACCGAGTCTGGATTTGTGACCGGTTGATGGCAATAGGCTCGCACCATGTAACATGGGACTTAACCATAACTAGCGAAATCTGGCTGTACTATAATTAGGTAAACCTCTACACAACCCTTCGGAGATTACAGGCGTGCGTGAACAATATAACATTATATTGTTCTATCATTCTCTGTCTTTCACAGACGTACGTTGAGCGCACAACTGATGTCTTTTTTTTGTATTAGCCAGTACTAACTGGGTTGTGGAGGTCAGATAGGCAGTCGCTCCATGTAAAGTACTGGTATTGCCTGGGACGTGCTTGGTTTGCATGGAAAGCTTTTCCCAGCAATAAAACAAAAAAAAAGTCGTTTCCCAGCAATAATTTTTGTGTAAAAATACTCAGTTTGATGTACCTAACGCTTGGTTGACGGCTTCGTGAAGGGTCTTGTTACACCCTTTATACAGTGTTTTGTCTTAACCGTATACACTATTATTTTAAGCAAATTATATAGACCCCTTGACATTATACACATTAGTATGTTAAGTTTAACATTCAAATTCTAGCTCTTAAAACTAAAGACGGGTCCGTAAGGACGAATGTGCAACCGTGGTCCCGTGGATAAGGACCTTTGCAAAAGGAATTATAATCCCTAAACAGGATTATGAACTAAGGAGTACTGCTCCAACTTTTGGGTTTATAGCACCTACTTAATGATGTACTGCTCGGATCTAAAGAGGGTTTTAAGATAGTTGGTAAAGCTACTTGAGCAAGGGGACCCATTGAAATACTAGGTAGCTTTTTTGAACATATTCCATTTTCACGCTGGTCTCTATTCTGAGGGCCTGTCTTACCAATAAAATTGAACACGATCAACACTTCTAAACTGCGTTCGAACACTGACAATGTCATTATTTTGTGGAATAACGACACTGACAGCATCAACAGCAGCTGTGGCCTTAAAGTTAGACAACCAGTCGTACCAAGAGGTACCTACCGTATTACCCACTACTGGGTTGGGGAGGTGAGATAGGCAGTCGCTCCATATAAAATACTGGTATTCAGCTGTATCCGGTTAGACTGGAAGCCCACCCCAAAATAGTTGGGAAAAGGCTACGCAGATGATGATGACTAAAACGGACATTTGAATGCGATTTAGATTTGCTTTCAGTTTCATTAGCGAAGTTCCGTCTAATTATAATAAACAGCTTATAACATTTACCTCTGAATATTTTATTTCCTAACTCGAGTTTCAAGCCAATTAATAATAAATAGTCCTGTAAACAGATTATCTATGAGTTATCTATAATAATATTATATCTATACTAATATTATAAAGAGGTAAAATTTGTTTGTAAGTTTGTATGTTGTTTGTAATCTCTGGATCTACTGAACCGATTTTGAAAATTCTTTCACTAATAAGAAGCTACATTAACCCCGAGTGATATAGGCTATGTTTACAACATGCTCGTGGAATAATTTCCGACCAAAACGCGAGCGAAGCCGCGGGCAACAGCTAGTGTGTTAATAATCGGTTAATCTAGGTAATCAGTGACTAAAACCGCGAATGTGTCCAGTAAACGAGTTTAACCGACAAACAATATTCATGATTAAATACTATTACACCTACAGTAAACAAAACCGCTCTTATTCAATATTAAAATAAAATATCGTTTAATAAATTATTTTCAACTAGCTGCAACATAGTTTTGAAATACAAAAATAGTATTTAATTGGTCAACACACAGTGAAAACAGAACATGGAAGGTTCAATCAAGTTTTCCATCGAACGTTGTTTTGCTTCAAAATACCGATTATTGTACTAAAACAATTACATGAGGTCTTGGCTAAACTTCAGCTAAAGGCACTATACCTACTACAGCAAGTATATACAAGGTGGAACGCACACCGGCGCACAAACGAGTACATCAGGACTTACATCATTCTGAATCCTTCCACAAAGAAATTTTTCATCGCTATTTTTTTTTAAATCTTTCGCTTCCTACCAAAGTGCATTATTTACACGTCAAAATATATGGATCATGCAGAGAGAATTCGGGTAAGAGCCAATACATTCTGAAACCCATTCGAGCCATGGTGAAAACGTTAAGCCGCTCAGTTGGTCTTGGCCATTTGTTAAATCTTTGATCACTTTAACGGCAGTCGTCAGAAGCCCGAAATCTGACGGCTAGTCTTCAAATCAAATAATTTATTCGCATAATGTGGGTATATAGATGGTACATAAATGTTACATTACACACTATAACAATAAGGATCCTCATATTAACCATCTCTGGTATACGAAACATAAAATAAAAGCATATAATAACAATGAAACGGAATGGGTGATATATATAACTTTACATACGTAATCTTTTTCATTTTATACTAACCTAACTAGGTATTATTGCACTAGATTAAGAACATAGTGAGGTGTTACAATAATTTTATATCCTTATCAAGTAGTATCGTGTTACGGATCGTGAAAGTGAGATTGGCGGTCGCTCGGTGTTAGATCGAGGTATTCAGTTGCATCCTGCTTCCATTCTGACTGAATGATGACCAGAAAAACACTGAGAAAAGGTTAGGTAGATTGCCGGTTCTACAAAAAAAAACATGAAATAGGCCGAAACAACGTTATCGAATGAACACAAACGGAAAGGGTACGGTCGAATTCCCAATGGAAATTATGGGAAATCTAACATTCTACGCAATACTCAATAGATCATTGTGTAAGTGAAAGACGCTTATTTATGACTTTTTCTCTCCCGATCACATTTTCTTTCAATATCTGATTGTGCTGTTTAGAAATGTTTCTTAGAAAATATATGGAAATACTCTGAAAGCCGCAAAGCTGCTTAGTGGGAGTTCCTTGAAAGAAAATATACATAACAAATTCTTAATAATACGTTTACTTACACAATAATGGCAGGATATAATTTGTTGATTATAAAAAGTTAATGTGTTGGAATGATTCCATTTGTGTATTTTTTTTTTTTGTAAATCGAATTACGGCAAGTTTCTTCATCAAAAGTAACAGCCAAAGTAAGGTCATAAAGTTAAAGGAATTTGCTATTATATCAGCAATGGTCAAGTAAAATTTAAACTTTTACTGATAACTTTCGTTGTTGATGAAGAAACTGGGTGTTTATAGATTCGCTAGTTATTTCATCAACATTGCCTTAATCTTCTTCAACAAGAAAGAGATAAAACTTGTAAGTTTATATTTAGGAGGTAATCACAGGAACTATTTATCCAATAACTATTTTACTCTCTAAGATAAAAAATCTAAAAATATATTATTGACATAGCTTAGGCAAAAAGCAGTAGAAAAACGTTAGTTTTAGTTCATAAAATAGTAAACAAAATTTTAAAATTCAATTAAATTTTTTTAGCTTTTTTAATCTGTTTCATAACACCATTAAACAGTAGTCGCCATGTTAATACGTCATACGGCTATTTAAACTAGGTGGCAATTGTCAACCATCAGCGTACCTACCGTACCTGTAGTCTCACATATCACTGCATTTGTTTACACAGCCAACTGACGTCATGTCACGTCCACTGCGCCCAGCGTTTTCGTCAAATTACGCGATAAATTTGAAAATGCAAAATTTTAATGCATTTTTATGGCACTTAACGATTGAATAAAAATGTTGTGAATTTTTTAGTGGTTCATCAGCAGTAAAGTAAGTAAAAGTGTAACCCTTTTCAAAAATGGGTGTACACCCTATTTCAAAAATTCATAATGATTGAAAAGTCACTGTTGCTAAGAGCAACAGAGAGAGAAGTCGCTGGTAGAAGCTAGTATCCAATAACAACAAAATGTAACATTAGGTCACCCTTAAGTATACACTAATGTACCTACCTTCATATCAGTTATTTTTATCTACCCATCTTCAAATGATCAAAACAAATTAAACCTATCAATATGAGACAATAGATTTGACTCGACCCCTGTCAAGACGTCTTCAATTTTGATAAAATCTGCTCCCATTTCTATCCAAAGTTATTGGTAGGCTATCAGATCTGTGCAAGTTCCTTATTGGAAACACGTCAAACGGGAGGTGTGATGGGTCGCGGAAATGTCAGAGTGGAAGACATCTTGAGACATCTGTCACAATGGTATGGGCGGAGCTTCTCTTGCAGCGAAAAACGTGTGCCGTTTTTGAGGGGTTTCGATTCGACTCGGCTTCTTTAGGCGGCAGAATTAAATGTTTGTAGATATATACGTTCGTAAAAAAGGTAAGTCGGCTTAACTCGAATTGTGTTAGTGCCGGGCCCGGACATGATTCAGCGATGGTACGGGTATCTGCCGATTGACAAGTCGTACTTGTCTATTAAGTAATTATTATTTTTTAGTCTGTTATTGTTCCGGGTCGGCTCTGTTGTTAAAAAATTCTGCCATATCAAATCCCAATATCCCGAGCCAATATGTGTGCATCAACCCTAACTTGCAGCGGAAAAAGGCCCGCCATTTTTAAAACTTTTTGGACGTTGCCTACTATCTGTTGAATGTCACATACGCTTTGAGTGGAAGCGTACACTAACAGCTGTAACGGGAACTGTGTCAATATTTCTTTTTGAAATGGATGGCGTTAAATGTTAGCAGAGCTGGTGTGCCGATTTTATGGTTTGGTTTGATGGCAGCTTTATCGGGGTGAGAAATCATGCAGATACAGGTTGTGTCGATGAATTTAACAGAGTTGTGGTAGATGCTGTATTTTTAATAAAAGTAGACTTAATGTAACATTAATGAACGCTCGTTAAGCCGTTGGTCCCGGCTGTCATTTGTAAGTCTAAGACGAAGTCTGGCAACCAGCCCTACCCGGGGGTACGTTTAAGTAAGCTGGCAAAATTTTGGCCGGATAAAAATTAAACATGCGAGCGCTCGCTGAACGGAGTCATCGGTCTAGATCAATTTTGACTGTCAAATTCAATTGACAGCTCAGCTTGTATATCATTCTGCCCCTTTCGTCTACAACAATTTGCCTCATAAGTAATTATAACTTCATCCATAATCCACAAATAAAATTCACGCAAAACGATGATTAAGTACTCGTCAGAAATATTCGTTTCTAGGGCGCGAATCTAGCAAATAAAAAAACAGACAGCTCAATGTCAATGTCAATCTGACAGCAGAATAAAATTTAGCGAGGTAAAAAGGTCGCTAAAATTTATCCTAGTCAGGCGAAAACTTATACCAGCGGACGACAGTGAACGGGGCAGATTAAATTTTAGTCAGTTTAATTTTTCACCTCTTGGTGTGCTTGAACGGGGTGTTTGACGTTTAGTGGTTATGAAGTTTTACCCAATATCAGGGCTGTGGATGTCATAGAGACAGATCGCTATTCACCTCCATCTGGTAAGATTGGAAACCGTCTCCAACATAAACATAAAACACATTAGGAAAAGGTTTGACATAGCAATATACAACTTCTGAAACACGTACATCAACCAAAAGTTTTCTTAATATATTCGATGTCAAAATCGTTTTCAGTCGAACCCAACCTTAATTGTGGTACAGATGGCATCTATCTAATGAACAGATTCAGAGGATCTACGGTTTGATTAAATTATTCCATTAACACAGTTTTAGCTGTAATGTTTGTTTAATGGTATTAAATTAATTACATGTGGACACAGTAAAATGTTTATTGAAAAGTATTATTAGAATGGAGGTCATATATTCAGTCACTCCATGTAAAATACTGATATTTAACATTCAGTATTTTGAAATAAGTGGCTGATGATGATTATTTGAATGTAGGCGGAAACTGATAACATTGTTTTTAGGATGTATGTACCTACAAAAATTGTTTAAACATCTTGCTGAAATTATTCTTTGCCAATTCACATTTGTTGGGAATTTAGACAGGCTATTTTTATCATTTACCTCGACGAGCTCGTAGTTAAATAATAACAGCAGCAGGGGTCGATCTTCAAGGTTAAGCCACGCTTGCCAAGGTCGGTCTGTGGATGGGTGACCTTTATTACATACAGCATTTACTTCGTGCCTCGGAAAGCACGTTTAGCCGTTGCTCCTGGCTGGTATTTGTAGATCATTGTCAGTCGTTACAGGTAGTCGGTGGCCCAAAGTCTGACAACCAGTCTTATCAATGGATACCGTATGACCCAGTACTAACTGGGTTGTGGAGGTCAGATAGGCAGTCGCTCCATGTAAAATACCAGTGTTCAGTAGCATCCGGTAAGACTGGAAGCCGACCTATTGGGAAAAGGCTAGGCCGATTGTGATGATTTGTATCGACCACAATAGACTAGAATAATAATAATATTACTATGTACAGTGTTAGAAATACACGTATAACTATTTCATACCAGGGGGCCTAAAAAGGCTGCTTTATCAGAATCATAATACGAATCACGTTGAAAATTTAAAACTCCTAAAATGGACCTTGCGGTCATAACCATAAAGACCATTTTAAGAATTTTAATTTTTTAATGTGATTCATATTATGATTATGATAAAGCGGCCATTTTAGGCCCCCGGGACTTTTCATCAACACGTTACTGCTATATTCTCTACAGGGAGTGTCCTATTCTCCAACTCATCGTCAGACATCTCATAAACACACATAGTGCACAAGTGAATTGTTACTAACATAGTTTCAAGTTTCTATTTACTAACATAATTTGTATTTTATCATATGTATGTTAGTCTTTAAGGTAACAGACCAGATCACAACAACAGAACAGACAGAACAGATCTATGGGCCAAAGTAACCTGTAAATAAATGAATGTTATTGTTATAAATGCACTGTTGCATGCCCTTACAAGAGCTAATTCATTCACTTCTGTATTTCAACCGCCAGAAGTACAAATTAAACCAACTTCCCAAAACAGTAAATTACATTCCACAATAGTTCCTCCCTTCACGACTTATGCTCTTGATTAATGAGAGAGTTTCTCCTCTCAGTTAATATGATCACGAATGGTACGAAACAAAACGAGTTCGAAGGCTGCCTACTTTCCAAGAACGTTAAGAAGTTAAGAGTTATCTCGTCGAGGTAACTTCTCTGTCGAACTGTTGGAAACAACACATGAGATGTTGTTACAGGCATTGGAGATAAAAGTAATTTGTTGCTGTCTTTAATTTTAACATTTTGAAGTTCTGTTCCGGGTATATCTAAATTATTATGTACAGAAAGTACTGGCGTGGAGTAGAAATAAAGTTAAAATGAAAAACTATGATAGTAACAAGATACACGAAAGAAAGATTATGACAAACAAAAATGACTTCCAACAAACATGCTAAAATGTCTAAAATAAGAACTTCCGAAAGTAAAATTATTTTAGCTCCTTGCTTTTTTTTTTTAAATCCATTTTTTTTTTTCGTTGCAATTTTTTATTTTATTATTTTTACTTTGTAACTAGAAGTTATTAAAGGACCATCAGCATAGGCCTGGAAGAAAAAATACAAAGGATCACGTAAATTGACCCAGTAATCACGGAGTAATCTGTGTACTTAAATGAAAAAAAAGATGCTGGTGGAAAACATAACCTTCTCCTTTTTTAGAAATCGGTTAAAAAGATAATTAATAAACAAATATGATATGATATACAGCGTGTAACACAAAGGGTATAATCATATGGAATACTGTGCTACGGACCATCAAACTGAACAACTTTCTCTATGGGACCACCATCGAAATCGTAAAAAAATAATCAGCTGTCCTAATCAAAATTTCAATACCTACTCGACCCAAATGTATGGGACAGCTGATATTTTTTTTACGATTTCGATGGTGGTCTCATAAAGAAAGTTATTCAGTTCGATGGTCCGTACCACAGTATTCCATATGATTATACCCTTTCTGTTACACGCTGTATATGTTATGATATTCAAATATCAGGTAATTGAAAGAAAGAAAAAATATTTATTGGTCGCGGAGACATGACGTGCATACAAAATTACAAAAAAAAAAAAAATGTATTGCCCTATTATTTTAATTGTGGAATATTATAGTCCAATTGATCAAAGTTAATGTCAAAAAACGTACTTTTTCTAAATGATTTTATGACAAATCTACCAGGCATGCAATAACAATAGGAAGTATCTCCAATTCTAAAGGATATTCGATAGCACGCTTTACAAAATCGAATGAATTGTTAGAAGATAAAACAGATATGGAACAAAGACCGGTAACATTTATTGAGATTACAAAGGTCCCGGATTAAGCCATTCGGTGCTTATCGGCACTATTGGGTACTTAATATAAATAATGCTTGTACTCTGCTATTCTCAGTTAAGGTTTGACAATTAGATTTGTAGATTTTAGGGCAGCCATGTTGGGGTTGGCTTCCAGTATAACCGGATGCAGCTGAATACCAGTATTTTACATGGAACGACTGACTATCTGACCTCCACAACTCAGTTAGTACTGGGTAATACGATACTCCTTTGTGAGACTGGTTGTCAGACTTTCGGGCAACAGACTGACCTGTAACGACTGTCAAAGATCTCCAAAAGATATCCGGGACCAACGGTGTATCGTGCTTTCCGGGGCACGTAGGAAACTCGGTATGTAATGGGTGGTGACCCATCTACCTAGGCAAAGGCGGCTTAACGTGGAAATCGACTCAAGCTGCTGTTTTTATTAAGCTACGACCTTCTCATAAATTACATAAATGTTTCAATAATCATTTAAAAATATAATGGCAGACACATTTTCTTAGGACCATCAGTTATTAAACATGGTATTTTCTAAGAATACGCCGTTGAGATTTCTTTTACACCATATCCATCGTATATTACGCGTAGGTGTACATAGTCTAATGGTTTTCCTCCTAAATATATTAACTCAAATATGTATACTATTTAATATGCGATTAGTTGTTCTTATCTATAATTAAACCTATGAATAAATCAATACGAAACTAAGCAGTTAATCCCCACGCATAACAGGTAAATAAAGTTATAGTAGTTACTAGTTGTTGCCCGTGACCTCCGTCCGCGTAAAATTATTATATATAAGGTGTATCTGTTCATACACGAAATCTTTTAAGCGGTCATTGTACTCATCATTATGAACAACTCGTGTATGAATAGATAGACCCTATATAACTACCCTTTTTAATCAGATTTTGTTAACAATTCAATGGGTGAGAACCTTAATTCTTTTTCCAAATGAAAGTAGATATCTAAGATAAATCTTATAACATCAGCTATCTGCTAGTGAAAGTCCTGTCAAAATGGGTCCAGCCTTTTCGGAGATCAGCTGGAACAAACAGACAGACAGGCCGACCGATATATACTTCTTAAGCATTCAATAGAAAGCTTTTATTGTAAAATCACAAACAGATACTTCAATTTTATGTATTTATATAGATTCTGAAGGGTTTGATAGGAATGAGATGAATCTAACGTTTCCGGGTTAAAGGATACAGATTAAGCTGGATGTCGACGTTGGGAAACTCATTAAGGGCTTAATTGAAGGTCATGGGGCTATCGAATAGATAGCAGACCGGAATCGATTCCTAGTTCCAGGGGCAATTGAGTCCTTATCTCTTAACGGTGTGTATTGCCGCTCATTTAACTAAACTTCGAAGCTCAATCAGCTTGGAAATGAAACAATCTTGTAATGTATTAAATAAACCTTGCTAGTATAGAGTTATCACTAGATAGTATAAAAAAAGTCGCTTTCCGATGTCTGTCCTTATGTATGCTTAGATCTCTAACACTATGCAACGAATTTTGATTTTTTAATAGATAGACTGATTCAAGAGGAAGAAAGAAAGAAAGAAGAAAGAAAATATATTTATAAAGGAAGGTTAGGAAAGTTGGTTTAGGAAGGTTTAAATGTATGACATTGCACCCGTGCGAAACCGAGGCGGGTCGCTAGTATAGTATAAAGTTACGTATGAGTAGTTCAGGAAAATGTCGTGAGGAAAGTTTCGAGTATAAATGTGGATAGGTATAAGAGTAGAGGAAGACCAAAGAAACGATTGATCGACTGTGTGAAGAATGATAGGAGTTGTCTGATGAGATGACGAGTAATAGAGAAGTATGGAAGAAGAAGACATGCTGGGCTATCCCAAATGAATTGGGACAAGGGCAAGAGAATTATGATGGAGTACAGAACTGTTCGGAAATCATCTTGGTCAGTCTTTGTGCAGAAAAAAAACAACCAAAGGGTGTGTTTAACTAGTAGATAATATACAGGGTGCAATTTAAGTAATAGGCAATATTTTAATCTAAGGCTCTACTCACGATACTGATTGCATTAGAGCTAATAATTCGCAAATCAATAGTACATTTTGATATAAGTGGGGAAACTTTGTTATTGCATTCGAGCGCGGAATTAACACCCGAGCTGTAGGCGAGGGTGTTATGGAGACGTTTTTCAATACACTTTCGAAGAAATAAAATATTAGAACAAAGTATTTGTGTCAGGAATTATTAGGAAACTATGATTTAAGTTGCCGTTTTACCGCGCTTTGTTTTCGCCAGGTTGTAGAAGAAGCAAAGATATGATAAGCTATTCAGCCTAATATGAAAAAAATAAAATTCAAATATTTTTTAATTTAGAACACAAATAAATGTTAATTTCTTTTTACATGTAAATATTTGTTTTGAATAATCATGTTTATTTAAGATATTCTATTTATAAACACAATCTCAAAAAATATTTATGCCGTAAAGACGCATATCTCTTTGCCGAGATTTAAAAAAAAACAGTCACCGCCGACTGTAGCTATAGTCATTGAACCCATTTGGACTTATCTGTGGAAATTTTTATTTCCGCACGTGTGCGGAAAAATATTAAAAAATCCACGCGTGTGAAATAAATTACATGTTGAACCTAATCGTAGTGCGATAAGAACCAGTTTTCGAGAAAGTGTATTGAAAAAATATTATTAATGCAAGTATGGAAAACTTTAAAAATGTAGTAATCAGATTGCAAAGGCTTATTGTTGCAAATAAACACTAAAAATAATAAAAAAATACTTCTTCAAGCCCAATAAGTCTTGAAGTATCAACATTTTAAAGCGCAGTACATCGCGTAACGAAAAGTAAACAAACATCAAATAATAATAATAAATAGTTTGCGGCCGGCCGCCCTAATGCAATCAGTATCGTGAGTAGAGCCGTAGATTAAAATATTGCCTATGACTTAAATTGCACCCGTCGGGTACAAGTTGTGATACCTACTGTTTCTCAGCAAGTATTGTGAAAAACTTGCCAAAAACATGTTGTGTGCATGAATTGAAGTTGTGTCAGACATATTTTGTGACGTATTTTGCTCAAGTTTTGTATGAAACTGGTTTAAAAAACCGTGAACACCACATGAAGTACGCGTACGTGTACGGGTGTTTAGAAGGGTGTGGTAAAAACTGAAAGTAAGGTCACATCTGTCGAAGGTATTAGCTTACCGAAGACTGTTACGAGCTATTTTAAATTTCTAGTCGAAATATCACCGAGCGTCAACTCACTCAGCCATGCACGAATTTAAATAAACCGACAGAAATATACAGCGATCACACGTTATTCAAATAAAAGGTTCCACAGTATTTGACTTTTAGAATCGTAAATATTTCAACGTACAGCACACAAATCGTTAGATGCATGGATACGTCCCATAAACCCATGCTTTACGAGGCACCCTCTGATGCTCTGCTTTTTATTTCAACGAGTATGTTTGTTCTGGTAAAGCTATACGTTTGGGTTTTTGAGCGATAAAAGTTTATTGAAGTTATTCTACTGCAGTTCAAAATATCGTGATAGTTTAATCATCGCTAAGTCGATCCAATCAAGAACTGTGAAACTAACTTCTCCTCATTGTTGTCACTGTGGTGAAGTTGTCAACAGACTTGGACACCACGGCCTGTCATGCAGCCGAAGTGCGGGCCGTTTTGCACGGCACGCGACCTTAAATGACATCATCTGACGAGCTCAGCTCTTCCTAGCTCATCGTGCCGTGCTAGGGCTGCCGCTGCGGCTGCAGAGAGCCTCAAGCGGCGCCGGCGTAAATATAGTAACCTTATTGGTAACTATATTTTGGAGCCGTTTGGGTTTGAATCTTTAGGACCGTGGTCCGATTGCTCACAACCTTTTCAAGGATATTTCAAAACGCTTAGTTGACACTTCCCGTGACCCAAGGGCTGGCTTTTACCTTGGCCAAAGACTTAGCGTTGCCATACATCGTGGCAACGCCGCCAGTCTCTTGGGTACATTACCAGTTTACAGCGTTGAGGAGTTTTTTGACGCCATTTTTTAAGTTTGTTGTTAAGTTAGTTACTTTAGTTTATTTAAATTTATAAATGTATTTAATATATTAAACCTTCTAGCGTTGGTGTCCTTTCCACCCTATGTATAGATACAACCAACCATCAACCTTATACAGGCTATCGCTTTGCATCCTGGTCAAATTTAAGGAGGTATCTATACAATGATTCTCGACCCGAATCGATAATAAAAAGGGTAGGTTTTTTTTACGGAAATCGGTAAGTGCAAACCACCCGTATTAAAACGCAGCACGTTCCTAACTTCCTAGCTATAGGGCTAGGAACAGACGGGCTGCGTTTCGCGCCGTCACTCACACAAACGCAAGCGTTTATTCCACAGTATAAATATGGACAGTATGGATATTATGGGGTGGTTTACATAGGGTGACTGGTAATTAGTGAACGATACTTAAACACGTGATTGTACTCATGATAACAAACAACTTTCCCAAAGAAACTTTTGTTTAAATACCTATTCACTTTTATCACAATAACACAACAGCCGTATGAAATTCGCGCGCACGCCCCTGTGACGCAGCTGTTAGCTACGTGACGTTGTTCTATCTCATTACTATCTTACCGTGCACCAGTGGGTAGGCAGAGCACCCGCGCGGCGAATTTCATACAATTATTATGAAAAAGTGACTGCGTATAAAAAATGAAGTTTCTTTGGGAAAATTGTTTGTTGTCATGAGTACAATCACGTGTACAAGTATCGGTCACTAATTACCAGTCTCCCTATATACACTTATCGATTTCCGTAAAAAATAAATAAAAATACCTACCCTTTTTATTATAGATTCGGGTCGAGAATCATTAGTATAGACAGGTGTCTATACTAATGATTCTCGACCCGAATCTTCCAGGATGCAAAGCAACAGTATAGTATAACATACTAAGCCCATCTCAAGAACCCAGAGCGGTTTGTTCAGGAGAATCCTGCGATCTTCCTCGTAACTAGTTATTAAACATCCCAGTAAAAATACATACAAAACGCTCATACATTTTGCTGAGACTGACACAAATCGCATCAGACATTCAGCTCTCCATATCGCGTGACAAAAAACAACGGCTCAGCTAAAGCAACATGGCACAGGTATTAAAACGCGAAGTACGGAGTACGGGGCGACCAAACAACATGAAATTTGAATAATCCGGCTCGCCTGTCCCGCACTGGCCAGCGGAATGACGGCATAACAACATATTAGGTTTCTGTACAGTGACGTCAAATTTTACGGGTTGTTAGTGTGTTGTTACTTACACGAAACATTTGGTTCGAATATGTTTAAGTTATGTCGGTTGGACGCAGGCAGCGGTCGTTGTGCGATGCTTAGGGGCTATGTACTTAAAGTTCGGTCAAATGGCTACGGACCAATTGCGGACGCGACTCAGGACAATAATGTACTGAAGTATGTATCGGTGCCCAAGGCAAGGTTAAAGCTACTTCTATTGAAAATCAGTTCTCACTTTTATACCAGGAATTCAGAAACATTAGGACATTAAAAACAAACTGTGATGACAATGGGTGTTGTTGGTAAAGTGAATAATATTGAGTATCACCCGTACGCAAAAGACGTGCTTGGACGTGGAGTTGCGGACACCAACCCGTTATACAATACAATATGGAGTATAACAGTGAGTGATAGTCCACAACCCAGTTAGTAGGTACTGGTTAAAAAATATCACCAACGAAAATTTTCCTCGACGTCATAGATAAAGTTTATATAGGTTAGTTGTTTGTGTAAAGATGAGACTGACGGTACCTACGTTTCTAGTAAAAAAATCAACAACAAGCCTCCAAAAAATATCAAAAAGTCGTCAATAATAACAAGATCAAGACAGTGTCTTCAATGAAATTTGAATAATCCATCTTCTTGTTACGCGGGCGGGCCGTCGAATAACAACGTATTATTTCACAGTTGCTACCAGAACTGATGGAAATTGTTTTGACAACATAATTTTATTTACTGCGTATCGCAATAACGATCTTAGAATGGTCGCATTGCCGGCGTACCCTAAGCAGTCAGCCCCGCTAATACTACCATGCTGGCTGGCTATATTTTAATTCCTTTTTTTTTAATTCTTTTTTTAAAAACTTTTTTAAGCTTTCGCGGTTTACAACTAATCGTATACTGTAAAAGTATAGTGTATAAGTTTAATTCTGTTTTATTGCCTCATAAGCGTGATCTTCTCCGTGGATGGGTGACCACCCACTACATACCAGGTTTTCTCCGTGCTTCGGAAAGCACCTTAAGCAATTGGTCTCGGCTGTCATTTGTAGATCTTTGCCAGTCGTACAGTTAGTCAGTGGCCCGAAAGTCTGAGAACCAGTCTGACCAAACGAACTTCCCGGTACTAACTGGTTTGTGGAGGTCAGATAGGCAGTCGCTTCATGTAAAATACTGGTACTTAGCTGTATCCGGTTAGACTGGAAGCCGACCCTAACATAGTTGGGAAAAGGCTAGGCAGATGATGATGATTCGTGCTCTTGAAAGCGATCTCGCCTGATGGAAAACGATGGATGATTTCCATGATGCGATACGAGCATGCACAAACCTTGACAGAGAGTTCCATACTTTGGTTGTGCGATAACAATCAAGTGCCTAATGCTACCCTACTGTAGTCCAGAATTCACACGCTTCTGCGCACGCTGCTTCGATGTTCCATCCGTAGAAGACTGATAGGTGAACATCATTTTACCCATCAGCTAGCTTTAAAGCTTGGCCACCATACTTCTTAACAGTTCGTACCACTACGAGTGAGGGATGGTCGTGAAAACAGACGTCATTAATCATTTCCAGATTAAGATTATAATAATATCATAATGTGGTGGGCATAATTAAAAGAAAAATAGGAAAAAAACAAATGACTTCCAACGGACATCTCATAAGTTTCCCATACTAGGTTCAGAAGCAAATATCTCAATACATTATTATCTCCGATCTTCCAGCTTCAGAAATATAATATTTTCCGCCACATCTATTTTCATGTGCCTACAACTATGGCCCTAGCATATTGCTATAAATTACAAGATGGCTGCGTATTTTATCAGAAACGTATAAATTACAAGCTGTCATATTCAAACTGTATTTTATTATCTTACCTTTTATCTATTTGTGTGTGTATCTTTTGCCTGAGTTACTGGTAATAGAACAAAGAAAAGGCTTCGCACAGTCACAAATCAAGAAACTTGACAAAAGAAGACTGCGATAGTATATAAACTATATAACTCATTGTACAGACGCCAGTATATCAAGTTGCCCGAAACCTTAAAATTTCCCCAATCAACCTTAATCCTAATTGTTTACCGATAAAGTTGAAAATCTATTAAAGAAATTTGATAGATTTTAGCAGCTTGATGTGCTGGCAACTGTATGTCTACAGGATAGGGGTCTATCTATTCTTAAAAGAGAAAGAAAGAACATTGATCAATATGCACTCACTGTGTGTTAGCATAAAATAAATAATTGTGATCTCAGTGAGTTAATTGCGCATACACTTCAGTGTCATGTTAATTTTATTAAAAAAAAAAACAACCGCTTTCATAACGTCATTTACGTTGTTGAGCCAAGGAATATTTTTAAATGTGAAGCGACATGGATTAAAAATAAAACGATTAAAACGTGGTGTGTATTAACAATTATTTTGTTATGTTCATTTCCCTTATGATAATTCGGTGTTAGACTGCGATACGCTTAATAAAATGGCACAAAACCCAACGGGTAAAAATTCTATCTCTAAATTCGCCAAAGGAATCGACGCTCGCTTCCGTTACTCTAGATTGAACAATAACCAGCCAACAATCTCATTCCGCTTTCGATCTAGAAATCCAACTTTCTACCTTAGTTCCTATTTATTAGTAAAGTTTTTATGAAGCTGGTGGCCAGTATCAGTTTCATAAAAATGTCTGTAGCCACTCAAGTATTCTTTGGGTAGAAATCCACGAAGCGCACGAAACCACGGAATCCAATCCTGATAGTATTGACTGTTAATATACACGGTTAAACTCTGCAGTTTGGTAAGAACAACTTTGAGAGGGTGGCTAGAAGAATTCAGCTGGGCTGGGCAGCGTTTGCGAAGCTTCATCAAGCCATTTCGTCGGATATTCCACAGAGCCTAAAGACTAAGGTCTTCAATCAGTGCGTCCTGCCTTTTACGGCTTACGGGCCGAAACGGTGCGGCTGGTCCATCAATTTAGGTCACTCAGCGAACTATGGAACGGGATATGCTTGGACTCTTTATGAGGGATCGAATCCGGGACGAGGTGATCCGACAAAGAACCAAAGTTGTCGACATAGCTGACAGAAAAGTAACATATGAAGTGGCAATGTATTAGAGTTTCTTAGTTTGATGTAGAAATTCTAGGTTGACGGCTTCGTAAAGCGGCCGTTTACACCATGTATACTACTAGTCAGAAATAAAACAAAGATATGAAACATTAAGTAGGTCGAATGTGGGTATAATAGCCGTTAAAGTAGGTTTCTATAGTAAAATAATTAGGTATCGTGTATGAAGGCGGGTTGACAAGCTAACTACTTGTATATCGATCCAGCTCTAGGCCATAGTTACTGCAAATAGCGCACTATTAATAGGTATAATGTGGATATACATAGCCTAAAGAAAAGCAAGAAGAATATTGAATTAAAGATGGCATAGTTCTTTCTAAACCTCTGCTTTTAATTTGACATGGGAGACAATATTTCCGAAGGATTGAATGTGTTTTTGTTATCGACTTTTGTTGGACGTAATTATGTGTCTGTCAATCTAACACACACTCTGAAAACAGGATATTTACAATGCTTACTATTTGTTTGGAGTTCCCGATATTTCGGCGCTGTTGGAAGCACGGATCACGGATCACGTTATTGCGGGTGGGTGTTTATGAGCAGACAAATCGGCCTACCCTCTTTATCCCGATTTCAGTGTTAATGGGTATGTTAGTGACTATCAGTTTAAAAAATTATATCTGTCAATCTGGATGAACATTGTACTGTACTTGATCTTTTCGATATAGCCTTCTATCTTCACTCACGGTTAATCAATTAATACTACCCACTGAAGTCAGATATGTTTCTGACTATTACAACCAATATAATTCTACATATTGGTAAATCAAACACAGATCTGTCGTGAGTAGATATCAGATGCTGATATAGGTATTGGTAAATAAGCCAAAAATAGATTAATGTCAAGGTTAAATTCAAAACATAATAACTTCACATGTCTTAGGCAGAGGTGTACCTAATATTACAATTCACTAGTATCTTAATTTATAACATAATATTTTTGGATTTATATTCATCGATGAAATGTAATATTAGTATTATTATAAAACATATTTAGTTTGAATTATTACACAAGTACCTTTGTACTTATGTAATAAATAAAACTAAATATTTCCAAAATAAGACTTGTATATATGAAATAAACTAACTTACTAAATAAACATCAGCTTAGGCGTCTAAGTACTCCTCCACTTCGCTATCATCCGGAAACGTGCCCAGAAGACTGGCAGCATTGCCACGTTGAATGGCAATTCTTTGGCCAAAGAAAGAGCCCAGCCCTCTGGTCACGCAAAGTCAGTCAATTTTCACTAGTTGCGTTTAATTCCCATGTAATAGGGGGTATGCCTATTGCCATCAACCGGGCACAAATCCATACTCCATGGCTGGTTCTGAGAAATTCCATGACGAAAAACCCCAATAACACTTTGCACGACCCGGAAATCGAACCCAAGACCTCAGCAGTTGCCCTTTCAATCACTAGGCCAACGAAGCAACTTATTTTAAATAACGAAACACTTCACAAACTTAATAATTCGAATCGAACATCTATCTAATCGAACGAATCAGATCATTCCATTCCGACAGTTCCAACACCTACGTCACATGCTTATCTAATACAAATCAACCAATCGGTGACAACTAGCTAATCCATTTTCGAGGATTGCCAATACTGAGTGCTATTACTATTTGGTTTAATTAAAATATGTCCATAATGCAACCTACATTGATGAGTTTGGAAATTAGCGGTTGGATTCTGATATTAGATTTCGTAATTTGAATTACAAGCGGATTAATTTTAATCCTGTTTGTTTATAGTTATTGATTGATAGTTTCATAAAGTATAGTTATTGGTTTTTGATAATTATTTGGTACAATTATTATCGACTTATATGCAGTAACGTCAAATTATGAATTTATTTAAATCATCATTTATATTGCCTGCCCACTACACATGTATAAAGGGTGTACCAAGACCCTTAAAACTAAGCCGAAAGGCACTTCGTCTAGCCGTCATTGCGATTTTTTTTTTCCTAGACTGTGGTCTAAGTGGTAAAAGGTTCCCAGGTATGCCTGGGAACCTTTTAGTTACGGAGATATTGGGGGTCAAACTTTTTTTTTTTAAATGCATGTTTTTAATGCAAGATTTTAAACACCTCCACGACCGGGTGCTATTCAAGCCATCCATCAGCACAATGTTTTGAGTTCGTTACATTGAGTCCTACCATAAATCGTGATTTTTCACCCCAAAAATAGTTTCCCAGCAATTATTTTTGCGTAAAGTTTCTTAGTTTGATGCATAATGCTTGGTTGACGGCTTTGTGATGGGTGTGTTACACCATATATGTTACATTATTTTAAGTCAAACCAAAAGAAACTTTAGACGGTAACCAATTCAATAGACAAAAATACTAGTCAAAATTGAACAGCTCGAATTAGCGTTCAGTAAAAATAGAACATGTATTTTTTCAGCTTTCCCATCCTATAAACCTTACCACAAAAGTTAATTACCAACAACTACAAATGAAAATGCACTGATCCCCGTCCACCACGGCTCACTTAGCCAGTAATGTGATTCAGTATGTCGGACCGACTCGCCGACCAGACCGAGTAGTCCCGCGGGCCTCGTTAAGGTAACTCCTGACTCAACTTAAGGATCACGGCATAAATGCTTGGATCACAAGCTCATGTGAGTTGCTTGTGTGCTAAGGGGAGCAAATTACTTCAATATTTAATGGTAATGCTGAGAAGTTCTGTTCGTTTTAATTGTTTTATGTGTTTACTAGATCATAGAAATGGTTGTAACTGTAAAACAGCTTTTTTTCGCGGGTAGGTGTAAAAAAATACAGACGTGTCTCCAATATTGATTTTATATTTAAAATAGAATTTCACGGTTGTTTCACTTTATTTTCATAAATTATCAGTTTATAAGCTCTACACAACGAGTACTCACGTTTGCAGCGCATATATGTGACTCAAGCCCTAATTTTACACCACCTGCCAGCTCATCATTTGACATTATCACTGTTTTCACTGTCACTGGACACAAGTTTATCACAATCTACAATGTCTCAACTCGACAACATCGTATCTGCACAGAAGAGCCTAGAAGATAACTTTATCCGGAAGATGAATGAACTGGAAGCGCAAATTCAGTGTGCTGGACCAGCCAAGGATACCGTGGCAAGGGTAGCTGAAGAGTTTCGCACCTTCAGGGAGCTGATCTTCAGCATGCTAAATTTACTTAGAAGACAGATCAGCGAGTGTGCTGCACAGGTTGACGGGTTGGAGTCCCGGCATCGAAGAAAGGCGCTGATCTTCCAGGGTTTAGCAGAGGTTGACGGAGAGGTCAGCAGCGAGGTCATCTTAGAGGTGATAAATAAGAAGCTAGCCCTTAAAACTGTCACTGCTTCTTCCATAAAGGTCTGCCACAGACTTGGCGTAGCCAATAAGGATCACCACAGGCCCATTCTTGTCAAGTTTTCGAACTATGATGACAGGTCTGTGGTCTGGAGAGCCAAAACTGGGCTGAAGGGTACTTCTATCTCTGTCAAGGAGTTCTTGACAAAGACCCGACAATCCATCTTCGGGAAGGCGCGGCTTCACTTCACTATGCGGTCGTGTTGGACTCAGGACGGTGTCATTGTTATTAAAGCCCCTGATGGAAGCAAACACAAGATCACATCATTCGAAGAATTGAGTCCGCTGCTGGTGAAGTATCCCAAGGTTCAAACTTCTGGTGATAGCCTGAAACACAAGACGCGTTAATTATGGTAATACTAAACTATTATTAACTTACAGCATACCTATTCCTACGTTGCGTAGGATTTACTTACCTTAGAAATTGTCTTCTTTCATTGTTTATTATTTTGGTTATAGTTTGAACTTTTAGCTTGTAACCAATGATGTTGTCTTTGTTTTTTTTTTTCGTCACACGTCTCTGTGATTACATTTTACAAGTTTCGCATACATTATTTAGTTTACCCTCAACAAGTTGTCTTTGTTTTCAACTTTTCATTTCGAAATGTTACTCATGCCAAATTGCCATGATTGTCAAATGTGACATCGTTTAATGAATGACGTTTTTTAAGATCGGATACGTTCACGTAAATTAGATGTTGTGTTGAAGACATATAGGGTGCGTTCCGAATACCATAATAAAGTTAGTTTGTCCTTACTTCTTGACTACTTATAAAGTAGTTACGCGAACGTTATTTTATTTCATGGGGTGTTCATTGTTCATTGTCATTACGCTGTTATTTTTAATATGATGATGTTAGCTGGCGGGTGGTGCAGAGATGCAAACGCCGTACTAGATTTTTGTGTAGTTCTCATATATTTATAGTGATTTTATTGTAGCTCAGTTTCATTTTATTTTATTGTATTTATATTATATTTTATATTTATGACAACTCTTTTTGGGGATGAGTCTTTTTTCTCTGCCAACGAATCTGCTGCCACTTCTGATGATGATAGTTTTTGTTCCATTACAAACACTCTTGGAGATCTTTTACGTCAAAATTTCAACCAAAACCTTGACCGACTGTTTAACGTTTGTCACATCAATGCCCAGAGCATTCCAAGCCACTACAACGAATTGTATGATACTTTTACGAATAACAACGTCCATGCCGTCCTGATTTCTGAGACCTGGCTAAAACCTGAACTCCTATCCACCACTTACGCTCTCCCAGGATTTGTTCTTCTACGGAATGATCGAATCGGTAAGAGAGGGGGTGGTGTAGCAATTTACCTTCGTGCTGATTTTCCTTTTAAAATTCTCGCTACTTCTTCTTCAAATAGTTCGGCTGAGTTTCTTTTTCTCGAGGTTTGTGTTAAAGGAGCTAAAACCGTTATTGGAGTTGTGTATTGTCCCCCTTCCCTTGATTACTTCATCGAATTCGAGTCGGTCCTAGAATCTTTGGGTTCGGAATACGCACATCACATTGTCATGGGGGATTTCAACACCAACCTCCTTTCCAATAATTCCTCTCGATCCTGTAAACTCCTACATCTGGTCGAGTCAGCTAGTCTGCACGTGTTGCCTCTCCAACCAACTCATCATAACACTGTCGGTGATGACACCTGGCTCGACCTAATCCTCATCTCTAATCCTTCCTTAGTCTCCTCACATGGTCAATATGACGCTCCTGGCTTTTCCCATCACGACCTCATTTTCTTGTCTTATATCCTTAAACCTCCTAAACCCAAACCTACATTTCAGTACAGGCGTGCCTTTGCGCGAATGAATAATGAAAAACTTATACAAGATGCTTCCAATATCGACTGGACACCCCTGGAAGAGGCCACCTCAGCTGATGACAAAGTTAATGTTTTTAATTCAGCTGTAGTCAAGCTGTATGACACCCACGCTCCCATCAGGAAAATCAAGCTGAAGCGCCCGCCAGCGCCATGGATGAATCGGGGAGTTCGGATGGCAATGCGACGAAGGGACCGCGCATTCCGGAAGTTTAAAAAGGATCGTTCGGAGTATAATTGGACCGTCTTCAAAACTGCTCGAAATCGTTGTAATCAGATGATACGCAACGCTAAACGCCGCCACATTCTTGATAATATAACTTCTTCTTCTCCTGCTGATATTTGGAAGTTCCTTGGAACACTAGGTATCGGCAGATCGCGGCATTCAGACATTCCTAATACATTTGGTTTGGACGATCTAAATCGCCATTTTGCCACTGTTCCTACTCTTGATAGTCCAACCAAATGTCAAACTGTTGACTACCTTGCTGGTCTGACGCGACCCAATATTACCCCCTTTGCCTTCACCCCAGTCGATCCGGGAGAGATCAAGAAGATTATCCTCTCCATCAAATCCAAAGCCGTGGGCTACGATAACATCAGTCGCCACATGATCGTCACGGCTCTTGACCAGCTCCTTCCTGCAATCTCCCATGTCATTAACTTCTCCCTTTACTCCGGTGAATTCCCTTCGCTATGGCGGAAAGCCCATGTTCGACCACTACCTAAAATTCCTAATCCCACTCTTCCCAGTCACTTTCGACCAATTTCCATCCTTCCCTTTTTATCTAAAGTGCTTGAGGCCTGTGTCCACAAACAATTCTCCCACTTCATTCACCAAAACTCCCTCATTAGTCCATTCCAATCCGGGTTTAGGCCCGGCCACAGTACCGTTTCAGCTCTCCTTAAGGTGACTGACGATATAAGGCGGGGAATGGAAGACACTAAAGTTTCCGTTTTAGTGTTGATAGATTTTTCCAATGCTTTCAATACCGTCAGTCACGAAGTCCTTCTATCCATCCTCTCCTATCGAATGGTCTCTCCCGGGGTTCTGGATTGGTTTTCTTCTTATCTTCGGGGGCGTCAGCAGTCAGTTCTTGCGGGAGACTCTTCTTCCAGCTGGTATGATCTTGATGCTGGCGTCCCTCAAGGCGGTATATTATCTACACTATTGTTCTCTATTTTTATAGATCTTATAACTACCCAGCTTCAGTGTTCGTATCATCTTTACGCTGATGACTTACAGCTCTACAGTCGGGCAGGTGTTGACAACTTATCCGATGCGATTGAGGAGCTAAACCGGAATTTAGCAATGGTGAAAAATTGGTCTAAACGCTTCGGGGTTGCGGTTAACCCAGCCAAGTGTCAGGCGATTATTATAGGGAGCACCCATAGCTTACGAAGGCTGAATGGTTTAGCGGTACCGCCGGTTACCTTTGATGGCACAGTCATTCCGTTTAGCTCCGAGGTCAAGGATCTGGGTTTGTACGTTGATACTTGCCTGGACTGGCGTAAGCAGGTTGCGAGTGTGAGTAAAAAAGTCACTGGGACATTGCGGTCGCTTTATAGATTGAAGAATATTCTTCCATCACACATAAAGGCAATGCTGGTTCAGTCCCTTATCTTCCCTATAATTGACTATGGTGATGTGTGTTACTATGACCTGAATGCAGATCTCCTCAATAAACTTGACCGACTTCTGAATAACTGCATTCGATTTGTATTCAATCTTCGTAAGTATGATCACGTGTCCGAACATCGGTCGCTCTTAAAATGGTTACCCATCAGACAGCGCAGAGCGCTAAGGGCTCTGACAACCTTGTTTTCTCTTCTCGACAAACCCTGTTCTCCTTCCTATCTAACTTCTCACTTTCAATATTTATGCTCTGCTCACAGCAAGAATCTTCGTTCCTCCAATAATCGCCTTCTACGATGTCCTTCTCACCGCTCTGGTTTTCTCAAATCCTCCTTTCTTGTCCAGGCGGTTTTCCTATGGAATGCGCTCCCTCAGAAAGTCAGGATGGCCACCAGTCGGTTTACATTCAAGGTTAAAGCTCGCGAACACTTACGTAAGACGTTGGCAGACTCTTCCCACAGTTAATTTGTTGTATTTCTCCATCCATGTATTTTTATCTCTCTTTACTTTGTATATTTGTTTGTATGTATGTATATATGTATTTATTATTATATTGTAAGCTAGAAAATTTTCTGCATCATTGCACCTACTATGTTATGTCTCTGCATCACCCTAAGGTAGACTGGTAGAAAATGCCCAAGGCATTAAGTCCGCCTTTGTACAGTGTTTATTACATTATGTGCATAAAGTTTAATAAATAAATAAATAAATAAATACTTTACTCTCTCTCCCTCTATCTAGATTATCTCCACTGCACTTGCTCAATTTTCTCCCCTGCACATCATTTATTCTCTTCCCAGGGTTCTCCCCAATCTCTCCACTGTACTCTCTTTATACTCTCCTCTCCAGTTTCTCTGTCCCTCTCACTCGTCTCTGTCCCTGAGTGAAAGTTTTGAATTTGTGATAGTAGGCTGTTCTATTAAAAAAATAAGGTCCAAATCCACCTGATGGGTAAATGCAGGTAGACCAGCATCTAACTGCATTTATGACGGCGGCAAGAAGCTAGCGAACCGATGCAACACTAGCGGCGCGCGCGTATCTTCACTCTTATTGTGTGACATGATCCCGTCTCACGCGAGCATTATAACCACTCGTTTAAATATTAAGAAATAGTATATTATAATCAGTTGTAAAATATTACACGATATTCACAAGGAGTTTGGTGTCTAATTTAAACTCAAGACGCTGACACGACGACGACGACCTGAGGCAGACACACCAACACATCGATAGTGAAAATATAAAGAGCATTAGGGACACCGTGTTATTAGATTTTCAACTTTCAGCGTTAAGCTGAACGTTTCAATCCAACATCGCGCTCATGTCCGTTACGATATTTCAAATTTTCCCTTCGACATGGTAGACCAACCTGCACATCCCTCGATGTTATTCTCCTTTAATACCACTACAGCTGAGTTCTGACTGATAGGTATGTACAAATTGTGCTAATATTAACAACCCTACAGAGACGGATAGTAGCTCTAATATTTACTTAATTTTCCAACTCCCGAATCGTTTACAAGATTCACAAACTTTCCCTATCTTATCAAGTACTCGGTAAATATTTATCAAGAAGGAAATATAAAATCAGATATAAGACCCAGACTACCTACTCACTGCGATTAGATCTGACTGTAAACAAGAGAGATGCTAAATTAGGTCAAATTTCAAGTCGAGAGTAAGTCACTTTCGTCCGACGATGATGCTTCTAAAGCCTTCGTCACATTGACTAAGCGAGCGAACATTGTGTTTGCTGGGTACAGTGTTTTATGTAAGCTTGAATAATTATAATTTAAGTGGGAGGATTTATTTGTGCTTTAATTTAATAGCTAGCTATTAATACAGGCTGTAAGGGAAAGCCATCCACAGGCTGATGGGGTGAATTCAGTATATCATACTAAGATGTCTGGTACAAGAAATTATTGCAGGAATAATAGGGGACCCTGTATACCTCGACTAAGATATACCCAAGCTATTTCTACAATATTTAATTTGTTCTATCTTAAATATCTAAATAGTATTATTTTGGAAGTCAATCTAATATCGCTTTCTCGAATAATTTCCCATCAAATGTCTATCTATATAGAGTATAATTTAGGTACAGAGTGCACGTCGGTGTACCCACAGTATGTGGAAGAAAATGATCAGATTCTAAACCACATACAGCCGCTACAAACATAACCAAAACAATCATCCTAACGCAGGTGCCTAAAAAAACAATTTCACGAAAAAAATAATGAATCGCCCGAACAATAACGACGCATTACCCCATCTGAGTGTCAGAATGAAGTCAAGGAATTTACGCAGACGGCCCGCGAATAACCCCAAATATTTTCTGTGTAGCAATCTTGAGGAGAGTTTATTTAGATTAGCGTCTCGTCAACTGCCTCTCTGTATTCATGACGTTTTTTCGCCGGCACTTTTCTCTGTACAGGATAACTTGAAGCGTCAAACTCGGAAATATATATAATTCCACCGCGAGTCCCAAGCAATCATCCCCGCGCTTTGATATTGAGTATTCATGCGTCTCAATGTGATGCGATACGATATATACGACCATTATATAGTCAACGGTGAATAAAATGGAAAATTCCCGATCTCCGATCATAAAGGCAGACTAACTAATGTCTGAGAAAACGTGCCTCACAAAGGAATTGCGAAACAAGACACTTATCGTTGTGAAAAACTGTTGAATTGAAGCTTGAACGGATTTTATTTACAAAGACTTGCTGAACTGCGAAATAAAACTGTAAATCATAAAAGATTTGCTCTTAGACAAGATTGAACGAAGTGTTTTTTTATAGCTCATTTAAAATGTGAACGAATAAGCAGTGTCTCATATCTACTCCAAAAATTAACAGTAATATTCTAGTGATTGATAAACTCAATGGTACCTAGTCACAAATTAAATGAATCTACAAACCGCAGTCAATCAAAGTCGAATGAAAAAAATATCAAGCACCTGAATATTAATAAAGCTGTGGGTGGTTACCTTAAGTGTTTTAATATTATAAAAAACTAGTGGTCGTTGAAGTTTCACACGTTTAAATATAAACATAATTGAACAAGTCCTACCAACAATGTGCGATCCTGATTTCATTGTGTGAAATTTTCAGAAAAATGTGTTTGGGTGTTGATACAGAAAATTGAAATACACTGTTTTCACCAATTTCTGTGTGTGACAACATCAGACAGTATTTTGTCCTGCTGCAGGCAAAATGCCTGTTTTAATACAAAGGAGGATCGTACATGAATTACCAGGCATGGTAATGACCAAGCCCGCAAAAATTCGCAATGGACTTTGGATAGATCGTCATTTTTGTAACGATGTCATGACGACGTCATATTTCATGGATAGAAGATAATAACACTTTGATTATACACTGACATACAAATTGTTGTTAAAATACCAAAAAAAAATCTGATTAACTATTAAGTTATAGAATCAGGCGTTACTTTGCGGAAATCCATGATAATATTAAATGTAATAAAAAATATTTATTTAATCCCGCGAAATATGATCCAGGCCTAGATGCAGCACCAGGATTTTATTTTCACGGAACCTAATGATTAACTATTGTATCTGCGCCGCGGACATTCGGACAAACGTGCTATTATTATCACACAAAAGAAAAAATCTTGGTAAATAGTATAGTCCCACGATATCTGACTACTAGTATAAAAAGTACCCTTTGAGTTAATCAAAGTTATAACCTATCTGTGTGCCAAATTTCGTCCAAATCGATTCAGAAGTTTGTGGAAGACTATCAAACACTCACCAATTCGTAATCCATTGCTTGAGATGTTGGAAAAATTCATTTGTTCACTGTACCACCAAGACAGCGAGAGGATATAAACATATACCATCACCATTGTTGTCAGAACAAAGAGTCAATTACCGAGTTTTGTCTTATTGCTGCCAAGAGAAATTGGACTTAATTGACATTGTTTTCTCGAAACAGGGATTAATACTGTCGTCGTATTTTGAAAATCTTGTTACAACTTGCTGAATGAGGCCCTTAAAGCAATTTTGAAACATTCGTACCATTTTCTGGAGAGTAGAGAGTAAGGAATCGAACAGACGGTGAGTAAAAGAGTAAAAATACAAAAAAAAAATACTAAATATTTATATCCAGCAAAGATTGTACTAGTACATTATCCATCTTTGATCAAATGTAGCCTTCCTCATCGCGCATAGTTTTTATGGTAAAATCAATTTTTGCATAACCTAATATCAAAATTCTGGGTCTAGAAAAGTGTCAACCATTTTCAAAGCTTTTCGTATTCCTACAGTAGCTAGTAATTGACTTTCAACAAGATTGGCGGTAGCTTAAATATGTCAGTTCAATACAATTTAAAATTTTCTAAAATCTTTATCGCTAAGCGGTTTTTTATATTTCACTAACTTTTGCTCCCGGTTTCGCTCACGTTATGTACGGAAATTAACCCACTTGAATGTTTTAAATGTAGGCTACATGCTACTTGGGGATAATGTAGCTTCCCATTTGTGAAGAAATTTCTGAAATCAAATTAGTAGTTCCGATGATTACCCCCTACAACATACAAACAAATTATACCTCTTTAGAATATTAGTATAAATATAACAATGCGCTAAGCAGAAGAATATCACTTTGTCTACGGCCGATCTTTCCAACATTTTGGAGAATCCATCAGTTTTTACGGTCACATAAGAAAACCCGTAATATTTATGTGTTTATACATTTTGTTGTGACCTCTCGTTGCACGAAAAGTCTATACGTTGTGGGGTCAGGTTATACTGGATATGTATACCTTGATATGTCGCAGTATGTATGAGTCACGAGAGTAATTTGGGTTCCATCAGCAATGCCCAGGTGTGGGGAGAAATTTAGATTATCTTTTACGTACGGCATGTTTGATGAGAAACCGAGTCAGTATTATGAATCAATCTTCTTTCGTAATAATTTCACAATTTTCTTTTGTAATTTTATACGAGTATACGTTACATTTTTTTTTGTGTAAGCTGTTTAAATCCATAAAATATTTGCTGGTAAAAAGATGATTAGGGAAAGTGACTTGTAGATACCTCTGTCTAATGTTGTATTGTTTTACATTCAACAACAAAACGATCGATGAAACGCTTAGTTGACACTTCCCGTGACCCAAGGGCTGGCTTTTACCTTGGCCAAAGGCTTAGTATTGCCATACAACGTGGCAACGCCGCCAGTCTCTTGGGTACATTACCAGTTGACTGCGTTGAGGAGGAGTTTTTTGACGCTATTTTTTAATTTTATTAATAAGTTAGTTACTATAAGTTATTTTAATTTATAAACCTTAATAAATCGTTCACAACAAAACTAAATTTGGTTTTCATAGTATGTTAATGAAACACAAAGTTGTTGCTGCAGTTTGATGACAAAGTCCCTAATCTCAAAATATAAACAACAAATCTTATTCAAACCAATGTTGGTTGTAAGTTTTTTTTTACGGTCTATAATCCTATATTTTTTTCAGAATATTCCTCTTCTTACTTTAGAAATTAGAGGGGGGGGCACACATTTTACCACTTTGGAAGAATCTATCTTTCAAACGATTGACTTTGGGAGAAAATGGTTTTAAAACCTCAATGTCATTTTTAAAGACCAATCTATAGACACGCACGTATAGGTTTGATGAAAAAAATCTTTTTAGTTTCAGTTCCATGTATGGGGAGACCCCCCTTATATATTTTTTTTATTTTTGTATAAAATCGTAAAGGTTTTCACAGAATACATCTACCTACTAAGTTTCAACTGTGTAGTCCTAATAGTTTCGGAGTAAAGTGGCTGTGACATACACGGACAGACAGACATGGCGAATCTATAAGGGTTCCGGTTTTTGCCATTCGGCTACGGAACCCTAAAAAGCCCATTTAGCACGAGAAACCTTTTTCTGTCTATTCCCTTTAAAATTACACTTCGTGACAAGTAGGAACTGGCAACACCGCAAAGAAAAACACTTTTTAATTCGTCACGTTATTCTGCCGCGGGCTTAGCAAGCACAATATTAAAATTAAACGGTAGAGCTAATCTAATAATAACAACAAACAAAGTAAATAAATACCCGTACAAACATAAACATTAATTACAATAGAAATTAATTGGAAACTTTACTAAGACACAATAATTGTACGCCTTCAATAGGCAATGAATTTTAACGAGCTACTAAACAATTCGGAGATAGTAATCCTCAAATTAATTGTCGGAATGTTGTTCGATATAGGCTCGAAAACTTCTCTGTCACGAATATTTCTGACATCTTTATTACGTGTTTCAAAGCTAATTCTACGAGAAGCCATTTTGATATTTTTGCGAAAGAAACTTTGTCTGCATCGCTGCCTGGGGCCTTAGTCTGCTATTGCAATAGTGTCAGAATGGTCTATCATTGATTTAATAAGGCCCCGCGCAGTCGAATTACCATTTGTACGCACGTCAAACGAGTTTCGAACGCGCTTCGATACGCCGTGGGCTAGGGGCCTTATTAAATCAATTATAGACCATTCTGACACTATTGCAATAGCAGACTAAGGGCCCTGGTCGCAAGCGCGACCGCTGAGCATGACGTCCCGAGCTCGATGCTCAAGTCGGGCAAGTGAAGTTGTTCCATCGGGTATTTCTCAGCAGCACCCACGGAGTCAAGATTTGTGCCCGGTTGAAGGCAATAGGCTCATTACATGAGACTTAATCATAACTGGGTAAATGTGGGTGTACTAACGGGTACACCTCTGTCTAACCCTTCGGGGATTACAAGCGTAATGTTATGATTATGAAACCTTGTCTGTGTAGCCGTAGATCTATATGTCTGTCAATTACCTTTTCATGCCTTACTTTCAATGTTTTTCACTCAGCACGAAAGCCTATATCCGTATTTAGGACATAGAATACTTTTATATAACTTGGAAAAAATTCCAATACCCAAGCGGCTGAAGCCGTGGACACAGACGCGTTGCTTATTTAATGTATACTATATTTCTGTCATTAGATACAATTGGATTCCACCAAGAAATACGTTCAGTACAACTTGAAAGGGTAATACACATGAAGGACCCTTTTAAGTTTTACTAAAGGTCGAAATTAAAAGACCGGGGTAAGTCCGGCAAAGTTCTTTCAAGTTACACGTCACGGAGAAACAACAAGAGAACACACGACAAAATCAGTTACGTCATCAGGACAGTGTATTTATTCAGCCAGGGGAGGCCTTAATAAATGCTTACCGTAATATGTCTTGACGCCTTGCTTTTGTCATTGTTTTTAAGTCATGTACACTAATATTATAGAGAGAAAAGATTTGTATTTTTGTGGGTGTGTATGTTTATAATAAATAAACTCAAAAACTGATGCGCCGATTTCAAAAATTCTTTCACCATTAGAAAGCTACATTCACCCTGAGTAACTTAGGCACCCGTGCGAGGCCGAGACGGGCCGCTAGTTAGTTATAACTGTACCTATTCAATCAAGAAACACTTTCGGTAAAATTTGAAAGGGTCATTTCCGTTCGACCATTCATCTACAGGAATGACCCTTTCAAGTTTTGCTAAAGGTCTAAATGAAAAGACCGGGGCGAGTCCGGCAAAGTTCTATGAAGTTACACGTCACGGAAAAACAACAAGAGAACACACGACAAAATCAATTACGTCATCAGGACAGTTGTTTATTCAGCCAGGGAAAGACATATCAGCGTAGGGTAATTCCGGCTAACGTCAAGGCTACGCCATTAATATCACTCGGTGCGTCGTTTATATGGATTACGTTGATGTTTTTGGGACCAATTCCTTTATATGCGACGGCTTTCTCTAAGGTTAAGGTAATCCGTTGATTAAATCGGGTAAATGCTTTCGTCTTTTTATGAATGGTATTTGGAATCACGACCGGGTGCTATTCAAGCCATCCATCAGCACAATGTTTTGAGTTCGTTACATTGAGTCCTACCATAAATCGTGATTTTTCACCCCAAAAATAGTTTCCCAGCAATTATTTTTGCGTAAAGTTTCTTAGTTTGATGCATAATGCTTGGTTGACGGCTTTGTGATGGGTGTGTTACACCATATATGTTACATTATTTTAAGTCAAACCAAAAGAAACTTTAGACGGTAACCAATTCAATAGACAAAAATACTAGTCAAAATTGAACAGCTCGAATTAGCGTTCAGTAAAAATAGAACATGTATTTTTTCAGCTTTCCCATCCTATAAACCTTACCACAAAAGTTAATTACCAACAACTACAAATGAAAATGCACTGATCCCCGTCCACCACGGCTCACTTAGCCAGTAATGTGATTCAGTATGTCGGACCGACTCGCCGACCAGACCGAGTAGTCCCGCGGGCCTCGTTAAGGTAACTCCTGACTCAACTTAAGGATCACGGCATAAATGCTTGGATCACAAGCTCATGTGAGTTGCTTGTGTGCTAAGGGGAGCAAATTACTTCAATATTTAATGGTAATGCTGAGAAGTTCTGTTCGTTTTAATTGTTTTATGTGTTTACTAGATCATAGAAATGGTTGTAACTGTAAAACAGCTTTTTTTCGCGGGTAGGTGTAAAAAAATACAGACGTGTCTCCAATATTGATTTTATATTTAAAATAGAATTTCACGGTTGTTTCACTTTATTTTCATAAATTATCAGTTTATAAGCTCTACACAACGAGTACTCACGTTTGCAGCGCATATATGTGACTCAAGCCCTAATTTTACACCACCTGCCAGCTCATCATTTGACATTATCACTGTTTTCACTGTCACTGGACACAAGTTTATCACAATCTACAATGTCTCAACTCGACAACATCGTATCTGCACAGAAGAGCCTAGAAGATAACTTTATCCGGAAGATGAATGAACTGGAAGCGCAAATTCAGTGTGCTGGACCAGCCAAGGATACCGTGGCAAGGGTAGCTGAAGAGTTTCGCACCTTCAGGGAGCTGATCTTCAGCATGCTAAATTTACTTAGAAGACAGATCAGCGAGTGTGCTGCACAGGTTGACGGGTTGGAGTCCCGGCATCGAAGAAAGGCGCTGATCTTCCAGGGTTTAGCAGAGGTTGACGGAGAGGTCAGCAGCGAGGTCATCTTAGAGGTGATAAATAAGAAGCTAGCCCTTAAAACTGTCACTGCTTCTTCCATAAAGGTCTGCCACAGACTTGGCGTAGCCAATAAGGATCACCACAGGCCCATTCTTGTCAAGTTTTCGAACTATGATGACAGGTCTGTGGTCTGGAGAGCCAAAACTGGGCTGAAGGGTACTTCTATCTCTGTCAAGGAGTTCTTGACAAAGACCCGACAATCCATCTTCGGGAAGGCGCGGCTTCACTTCACTATGCGGTCGTGTTGGACTCAGGACGGTGTCATTGTTATTAAAGCCCCTGATGGAAGCAAACACAAGATCACATCATTCGAAGAATTGAGTCCGCTGCTGGTGAAGTATCCCAAGGTTCAAACTTCTGGTGATAGCCTGAAACACAAGACGCGTTAATTATGGTAATACTAAACTATTATTAACTTACAGCATACCTATTCCTACGTTGCGTAGGATTTACTTACCTTAGAAATTGTCTTCTTTCATTGTTTATTATTTTGGTTATAGTTTGAACTTTTAGCTTGTAACCAATGATGTTGTCTTTGTTTTTTTTTTTCGTCACACGTCTCTGTGATTACATTTTACAAGTTTCGCATACATTATTTAGTTTACCCTCAACAAGTTGTCTTTGTTTTCAACTTTTCATTTCGAAATGTTACTCATGCCAAATTGCCATGATTGTCAAATGTGACATCGTTTAATGAATGACGTTTTTTAAGATCGGATACGTTCACGTAAATTAGATGTTGTGTTGAAGACATATAGGGTGCGTTCCGAATACCATAATAAAGTTAGTTTGTCCTTACTTCTTGACTACTTATAAAGTAGTTACGCGAACGTTATTTTATTTCATGGGGTGTTCATTGTTCATTGTCATTACGCTGTTATTTTTAATATGATGATGTTAGCTGGCGGGTGGTGCAGAGATGCAAACGCCGTACTAGATTTTTGTGTAGTTCTCATATATTTATAGTGATTTTATTGTAGCTCAGTTTCATTTTATTTTATTGTATTTATATTATATTTTATATTTATGACAACTCTTTTTGGGGATGAGTCTTTTTTCTCTGCCAACGAATCTGCTGCCACTTCTGATGATGATAGTTTTTGTTCCATTGCAAACACTCTTGGAGATCTTTTACGTCAAAATTTCAACCAAAACCTTGACCGACTGTTTAACGTTTGTCACATCAATGCCCAGAGCATTCCAAGCCACTACAACGAATTGTATGATACTTTTACGAATAACAACGTCCATGCCGTCCTGATTTCTGAGACCTGGCTAAAACCTGAACTCCTATCCACCACTTACGCTCTCCCAGGATTTGTTCTTCTACGGAATGATCGAATCGGTAAGAGAGGGGGTGGTGTAGCAATTTACCTTCGTGCTGATTTTCCTTTTAAAATTCTCGCTACTTCTTCTTCAAATAGTTCGGCTGAGTTTCTTTTTCTCGAGGTTTGTGTTAAAGGAGCTAAAACCGTTATTGGAGTTGTGTATTGTCCCCCTTCCCTTGATTACTTCATCGAATTCGAGTCGGTCCTAGAATCTTTGGGTTCGGAATACGCACATCACATTGTCATGGGGGATTTCAACACCAACCTCCTTTCCAATAATTCCTCTCGATCCTGTAAACTCCTACATCTGGTCGAGTCAGCTAGTCTGCACGTGTTGCCTCTCCAACCAACTCATCATAACACTGTCGGTGATGACACCTGGCTCGACCTAATCCTCATCTCTAATCCTTCCTTAGTCTCCTCACATGGTCAATATGACGCTCCTGGCTTTTCCCATCACGACCTCATTTTCTTGTCTTATATCCTTAAACCTCCTAAACCCAAACCTACATTTCAGTACAGGCGTGCCTTTGCGCGAATGAATAATGAAAAACTTATACAAGATGCTTCCAATATCGACTGGACACCCCTGGAAGAGGCCACCTCAGCTGATGACAAAGTTAATGTTTTTAATTCAGCTGTAGTCAAGCTGTATGACACCCACGCTCCCATCAGGAAAATCAAGCTGAAGCGCCCGCCAGCGCCATGGATGAATCGGGGAGTTCGGATGGCAATGCGACGAAGGGACCGCGCATTCCGGAAGTTTAAAAAGGATCGTTCGGAGTATAATTGGACCGTCTTCAAAACTGCTCGAAATCGTTGTAATCAGATGATACGCAACGCTAAACGCCGCCACATTCTTGATAATATAACTTCTTCTTCTCCTGCTGATATTTGGAAGTTCCTTGGAACACTAGGTATCGGCAGATCGCGGCATTCAGACATTCCTAATACATTTGGTTTGGACGATCTAAATCGCCATTTTGCCACTGTTCCTACTCTTGATAGTCCAACCAAATGTCAAACTGTTGACTACCTTGCTGGTCTGACGCGACCCAATATTACCCCCTTTGCCTTCACCCCAGTCGATCCGGGAGAGATCAAGAAGATTATCCTCTCCATCAAATCCAAAGCCGTGGGCTACGATAACATCAGTCGCCACATGATCGTCACGGCTCTTGACCAGCTCCTTCCTGCAATCTCCCATGTCATTAACTTCTCCCTTTACTCCGGTGAATTCCCTTCGCTATGGCGGAAAGCCCATGTTCGACCACTACCTAAAATTCCTAATCCCACTCTTCCCAGTCACTTTCGACCAATTTCCATCCTTCCCTTTTTATCTAAAGTGCTTGAGGCCTGTGTCCACAAACAATTCTCCCACTTCATTCACCAAAACTCCCTCATTAGTCCATTCCAATCCGGGTTTAGGCCCGGCCACAGTACCGTTTCAGCTCTCCTTAAGGTGACTGACGATATAAGGCGGGGAATGGAAGACACTAAAGTTTCCGTTTTAGTGTTGATAGATTTTTCCAATGCTTTCAATACCGTCAGTCACGAAGTCCTTCTATCCATCCTCTCCTATCGAATGGTCTCTCCCGGGGTTCTGGATTGGTTTTCTTCTTATCTTCGGGGGCGTCAGCAGTCAGTTCTTGCGGGAGACTCTTCTTCCAGCTGGTATGATCTTGATGCTGGCGTCCCTCAAGGCGGTATATTATCTACACTATTGTTCTCTATTTTTATAGATCTTATAACTACCCAGCTTCAGTGTTCGTATCATCTTTACGCTGATGACTTACAGCTCTACAGTCGGGCAGGTGTTGACAACTTATCCGATGCGATTGAGGAGCTAAACCGGAATTTAGCAATGGTGAAAAATTGGTCTAAACGCTTCGGGGTTGCGGTTAACCCAGCCAAGTGTCAGGCGATTATTATAGGGAGCACCCATAGCTTACGAAGGCTGAATGGTTTAGCGGTACCGCCGGTTACCTTTGATGGCACAGTCATTCCGTTTAGCTCCGAGGTCAAGGATCTGGGTTTGTACGTTGATACTTGCCTGGACTGGCGTAAGCAGGTTGCGAGTGTGAGTAAAAAAGTCACTGGGACATTGCGGTCGCTTTATAGATTGAAGAATATTCTTCCATCACACATAAAGGCAATGCTGGTTCAGTCCCTTATCTTCCCTATAATTGACTATGGTGATGTGTGTTACTATGACCTGAATGCAGATCTCCTCAATAAACTTGACCGACTTCTGAATAACTGCATTCGATTTGTATTCAATCTTCGTAAGTATGATCACGTGTCCGAACATCGGTCGCTCTTAAAATGGTTACCCATCAGACAGCGCAGAGCGCTAAGGGCTCTGACAACCTTGTTTTCTCTTCTCGACAAACCCTGTTCTCCTTCCTATCTAACTTCTCACTTTCAATATTTATGCTCTGCTCACAGCAAGAATCTTCGTTCCTCCAATAATCGCCTTCTACGATGTCCTTCTCACCGCTCTGGTTTTCTCAAATCCTCCTTTCTTGTCCAGGCGGTTTTCCTATGGAATGCGCTCCCTCAGAAAGTCAGGATGGCCACCAGTCGGTTTACATTCAAGGTTAAAGCTCGCGAACACTTACGTAAGACGTTGGCAGACTCTTCCCACAGTTAATTTGTTGTATTTCTCCATCCATGTATTTTTATCTCTCTTTACTTTGTATATTTGTTTGTATGTATGTATATATGTATTTATTATTATATTGTAAGCTAGAAAATTTTCTGCATCATTGCACCTACTATGTTATGTCTCTGCATCACCCTAAGGTAGACTGGTAGAAAATGCCCAAGGCATTAAGTCCGCCTTTGTACAGTGTTTATTACATTATGTGCATAAAGTTTAATAAATAAATAAATAAATAAATACTTTACTCTCTCTCCCTCTATCTAGATTATCTCCACTGCACTTGCTCAATTTTCTCCCCTGCACATCATTTATTCTCTTCCCAGGGTTCTCCCCAATCTCTCCACTGTACTCTCTTTATACTCTCCTCTCCAGTTTCTCTGTCCCTCTCACTCGTCTCTGTCCCTGAGTGAAAGTTTTGAATTTGTGATAGTAGGCTGTTCTATTAAAAAAATAAGGTCCAAATCCACCTGATGGGTAAATGCAGGTAGACCAGCATCTAACTGCATTTATGACGGCGGCAAGAAGCTAGCGAACCGATGCAACACTAGCGGCGCGCGCGTATCTTCACTCTTATTGTGTGACATGATCCCGTCTCACGCGAGCATTATAACCACTCGTTTAAATATTAAGAAATAGTATATTATAATCAGTTGTAAAATATTACACGATATTCACAAGGAGTTTGGTGTCTAATTTAAACTCAAGACGCTGACACGACGACGACGACCTGAGGCAGACACACCAACACATCGATAGTGAAAATATAAAGAGCATTAGGGACACCGTGTTATTAGATTTTCAACTTTCAGCGTTAAGCTGAACGTTTCAATCCAACATCGCGCTCATGTCCGTTACGATATTTCAAATTTTCCCTTCGACATGGTAGACCAACCTGCACATCCCTCGATGTTATTCTCCTTTAATACCACTACAGCTGAGTTCTGACTGATAGGTATGTACAAATTGTGCTAATATTAACAACCCTACAGAGACGGATAGTAGCTCTAATATTTACTTAATTTTCCAACTCCCGAATCGTTTACAAGATTCACAAACTTTCCCTATCTTATCAAGTACTCGGTAAATATTTATCAAGAAGGAAATATAAAATCAGATATAAGACCCAGACTACCTACTCACTGCGATTAGATCTGACTGTAAACAAGAGAGATGCTAAATTAGGTCAAATTTCAAGTCGAGAGTAAGTCACTTTCGTCCGACGATGATGCTTCTAAAGCCTTCGTCACATTGACTAAGCGAGCGAACATTGTGTTTGCTGGGTACAGTGTTTTATGTAAGCTTGAATAATTATAATTTAAGTGGGAGGATTTATTTGTGCTTTAATTTAATAGCTAGCTATTAATACAGGCTGTAAGGGAAAGCCATCCACAGGCTGATGGGGTGAATTCAGTATATCATACTAAGATGTCTGGTACAAGAAATTATTGCAGGAATAATAGGGGACCCTGTATACCTCGACTAAGATATACCCAAGCTATTTCTACAATATTTAATTTGTTCTATCTTAAATATCTAAATAGTATTATTTTGGAAGTCAATCTAATATCGCTTTCTCGAATAATTTCCCATCAAATGTCTATCTATATAGAGTATAATTTAGGTACAGAGTGCACGTCGGTGTACCCACAGTATGTGGAAGAAAATGATCAGATTCTAAACCACATACAGCCGCTACAAACATAACCAAAACAATCATCCTAACGCAGGTGCCTAAAAAAACAATTTCACGAAAAAAATAATGAATCGCCCGAACAATAACGACGCATTACCCCATCTGAGTGTCAGAATGAAGTCAAGGAATTTACGCAGACGGCCCGCGAATAACCCCAAATATTTTCTGTGTAGCAATCTTGAGGAGAGTTTATTTAGATTAGCGTCTCGTCAACTGCCTCTCTGTATTCATGACGTTTTTTCGCCGGCACTTTTCTCTGTACAGGATAACTTGAAGCGTCAAACTCGGAAATATATATAATTCCACCGCGAGTCCCAAGCAATCATCCCCGCGCTTTGATATTGAGTATTCATGCGTCTCAATGTGATGCGATACGATATATACGACCATTATATAGTCAACGGTGAATAAAATGGAAAATTCCCGATCTCCGATCATAAAGGCAGACTAACTAATGTCTGAGAAAACGTGCCTCACAAAGGAATTGCGAAACAAGACACTTATCGTTGTGAAAAACTGTTGAATTGAAGCTTGAACGGATTTTATTTACAAAGACTTGCTGAACTGCGAAATAAAACTGTAAATCATAAAAGATTTGCTCTTAGACAAGATTGAACGAAGTGTTTTTTTATAGCTCATTTAAAATGTGAACGAATAAGCAGTGTCTCATATCTACTCCAAAAATTAACAGTAATATTCTAGTGATTGATAAACTCAATGGTACCTAGTCACAAATTAAATGAATCTACAAACCGCAGTCAATCAAAGTCGAATGAAAAAAATATCAAGCACCTGAATATTAATAAAGCTGTGGGTGGTTACCTTAAGTGTTTTAATATTATAAAAAACTAGTGGTCGTTGAAGTTTCACACGTTTAAATATAAACATAATTGAACAAGTCCTACCAACAATGTGCGATCCTGATTTCATTGTGTGAAATTTTCAGAAAAATGTGTTTGGGTGTTGATACAGAAAATTGAAATACACTGTTTTCACCAATTTCTGTGTGTGACAACATCAGACAGTATTTTGTCCTGCTGCAGGCAAAATGCCTGTTTTAATACAAAGGAGGATCGTACATGAATTACCAGGCATGGTAATGACCAAGCCCGCAAAAATTCGCAATGGACTTTGGATAGATCGTCATTTTTGTAACGATGTCATGACGACGTCATATTTCATGGATAGAAGATAATAACACTTTGATTATACACTGACATACAAATTGTTGTTAAAATACCAAAAAAAAATCTGATTAACTATTAAGTTATAGAATCAGGCGTTACTTTGCGGAAATCCATGATAATATTAAATGTAATAAAAAATATTTATTTAATCCCGCGAAATATGATCCAGGCCTAGATGCAGCACCAGGATTTTATTTTCACGGAACCTAATGATTAACTATTGTATCTGCGCCGCGGACATTCGGACAAACGTGCTATTATTATCACACAAAAGAAAAAATCTTGGTAAATAGTATAGTCCCACGATATCTGACTACTAGTATAAAAAGTACCCTTTGAGTTAATCAAAGTTATAACCTATCTGTGTGCCAAATTTCGTCCAAATCGATTCAGAAGTTTGTGGAAGACTATCAAACACTCACCAATTCGTAATCCATTGCTTGAGATGTTGGAAAAATTCATTTGTTCACTGTACCACCAAGACAGCGAGAGGATATAAACATATACCATCACCATTGTTGTCAGAACAAAGAGTCAATTACCGAGTTTTGTCTTATTGCTGCCAAGAGAAATTGGACTTAATTGACATTGTTTTCTCGAAACAGGGATTAATACTGTCGTCGTATTTTGAAAATCTTGTTACAACTTGCTGAATGAGGCCCTTAAAGCAATTTTGAAACATTCGTACCATTTTCTGGAGAGTAGAGAGTAAGGAATCGAACAGACGGTGAGTAAAAGAGTAAAAATACAAAAAAAAAATACTAAATATTTATATCCAGCAAAGATTGTACTAGTACATTATCCATCTTTGATCAAATGTAGCCTTCCTCATCGCGCATAGTTTTTATGGTAAAATCAATTTTTGCATAACCTAATATCAAAATTCTGGGTCTAGAAAAGTGTCAACCATTTTCAAAGCTTTTCGTATTCCTACAGTAGCTAGTAATTGACTTTCAACAAGATTGGCGGTAGCTTAAATATGTCAGTTCAATACAATTTAAAATTTTCTAAAATCTTTATCGCTAAGCGGTTTTTTATATTTCACTAACTTTTGCTCCCGGTTTCGCTCACGTTATGTACGGAAATTAACCCACTTGAATGTTTTAAATGTAGGCTACATGCTACTTGGGGATAATGTAGCTTCCCATTTGTGAAGAAATTTCTGAAATCAAATTAGTAGTTCCGATGATTACCCCCTACAACATACAAACAAATTATACCTCTTTAGAATATTAGTATAAATATAACAATGCGCTAAGCAGAAGAATATCACTTTGTCTACGGCCGATCTTTCCAACATTTTGGAGAATCCATCAGTTTTTACGGTCACATAAGAAAACCCGTAATATTTATGTGTTTATACATTTTGTTGTGACCTCTCGTTGCACGAAAAGTCTATACGTTGTGGGGTCAGGTTATACTGGATATGTATACCTTGATATGTCGCAGTATGTATGAGTCACGAGAGTAATTTGGGTTCCATCAGCAATGCCCAGGTGTGGGGAGAAATTTAGATTATCTTTTACGTACGGCATGTTTGATGAGAAACCGAGTCAGTATTATGAATCAATCTTCTTTCGTAATAATTTCACAATTTTCTTTTGTAATTTTATACGAGTATACGTTACATTTTTTTTTGTGTAAGCTGTTTAAATCCATAAAATATTTGCTGGTAAAAAGATGATTAGGGAAAGTGACTTGTAGATACCTCTGTCTAATGTTGTATTGTTTTACATTCAACAACAAAACGATCGATGAAACGCTTAGTTGACACTTCCCGTGACCCAAGGGCTGGCTTTTACCTTGGCCAAAGGCTTAGTATTGCCATACAACGTGGCAACGCCGCCAGTCTCTTGGGTACATTACCAGTTGACTGCGTTGAGGAGGAGTTTTTTGACGCTATTTTTTAATTTTATTAATAAGTTAGTTACTATAAGTTATTTTAATTTATAAACCTTAATAAATCGTTCACAACAAAACTAAATTTGGTTTTCATAGTATGTTAATGAAACACAAAGTTGTTGCTGCAGTTTGATGACAAAGTCCCTAATCTCAAAATATAAACAACAAATCTTATTCAAACCAATGTTGGTTGTAAGTTTTTTTTTACGGTCTATAATCCTATATTTTTTTCAGAATATTCCTCTTCTTACTTTAGAAATTAGAGGGGGGGGCACACATTTTACCACTTTGGAAGAATCTATCTTTCAAACGATTGACTTTGGGAGAAAATGGTTTTAAAACCTCAATGTCATTTTTAAAGACCAATCTATAGACACGCACGTATAGGTTTGATGAAAAAAATCTTTTTAGTTTCAGTTCCATGTATGGGGAGACCCCCCTTATATATTTTTTTTATTTTTGTATAAAATCGTAAAGGTTTTCACAGAATACATCTACCTACTAAGTTTCAACTGTGTAGTCCTAATAGTTTCGGAGTAAAGTGGCTGTGACATACACGGACAGACAGACATGGCGAATCTATAAGGGTTCCGGTTTTTGCCATTCGGCTACGGAACCCTAAAAAGCCCATTTAGCACGAGAAACCTTTTTCTGTCTATTCCCTTTAAAATTACACTTCGTGACAAGTAGGAACTGGCAACACCGCAAAGAAAAACACTTTTTAATTCGTCACGTTATTCTGCCGCGGGCTTAGCAAGCACAATATTAAAATTAAACGGTAGAGCTAATCTAATAATAACAACAAACAAAGTAAATAAATACCCGTACAAACATAAACATTAATTACAATAGAAATTAATTGGAAACTTTACTAAGACACAATAATTGTACGCCTTCAATAGGCAATGAATTTTAACGAGCTACTAAACAATTCGGAGATAGTAATCCTCAAATTAATTGTCGGAATGTTGTTCGATATAGGCTCGAAAACTTCTCTGTCACGAATATTTCTGACATCTTTATTACGTGTTTCAAAGCTAATTCTACGAGAAGCCATTTTGATATTTTTGCGAAAGAAACTTTGTCTGCATCGCTGCCTGGGGCCTTAGTCTGCTATTGCAATAGTGTCAGAATGGTCTATCATTGATTTAATAAGGCCCCGCGCAGTCGAATTACCATTTGTACGCACGTCAAACGAGTTTCGAACGCGCTTCGATACGCCGTGGGCTAGGGGCCTTATTAAATCAATTATAGACCATTCTGACACTATTGCAATAGCAGACTAAGGGCCCTGGTCGCAAGCGCGACCGCTGAGCATGACGTCCCGAGCTCGATGCTCAAGTCGGGCAAGTGAAGTTGTTCCATCGGGTATTTCTCAGCAGCACCCACGGAGTCAAGATTTGTGCCCGGTTGAAGGCAATAGGCTCATTACATGAGACTTAATCATAACTGGGTAAATGTGGGTGTACTAACGGGTACACCTCTGTCTAACCCTTCGGGGATTACAAGCGTAATGTTATGATTATGAAACCTTGTCTGTGTAGCCGTAGATCTATATGTCTGTCAATTACCTTTTCATGCCTTACTTTCAATGTTTTTCACTCAGCACGAAAGCCTATATCCGTATTTAGGACATAGAATACTTTTATATAACTTGGAAAAAATTCCAATACCCAAGCGGCTGAAGCCGTGGACACAGACGCGTTGCTTATTTAATGTATACTATATTTCTGTCATTAGATACAATTGGATTCCACCAAGAAATACGTTCAGTACAACTTGAAAGGGTAATACACATGAAGGACCCTTTTAAGTTTTACTAAAGGTCGAAATTAAAAGACCGGGGTAAGTCCGGCAAAGTTCTTTCAAGTTACACGTCACGGAGAAACAACAAGAGAACACACGACAAAATCAGTTACGTCATCAGGACAGTGTATTTATTCAGCCAGGGGAGGCCTTAATAAATGCTTACCGTAATATGTCTTGACGCCTTGCTTTTGTCATTGTTTTTAAGTCATGTACACTAATATTATAGAGAGAAAAGATTTGTATTTTTGTGGGTGTGTATGTTTATAATAAATAAACTCAAAAACTGATGCGCCGATTTCAAAAATTCTTTCACCATTAGAAAGCTACATTCACCCTGAGTAACTTAGGCACCCGTGCGAGGCCGAGACGGGCCGCTAGTTAGTTATAACTGTACCTATTCAATCAAGAAACACTTTCGGTAAAATTTGAAAGGGTCATTTCCGTTCGACCATTCATCTACAGGAATGACCCTTTCAAGTTTTGCTAAAGGTCTAAATGAAAAGACCGGGGCGAGTCCGGCAAAGTTCTATGAAGTTACACGTCACGGAAAAACAACAAGAGAACACACGACAAAATCAATTACGTCATCAGGACAGTTGTTTATTCAGCCAGGGAAAGACATATCAGCGTAGGGTAATTCCGGCTAACGTCAAGGCTACGCCATTAATATCACTCGGTGCGTCGTTTATATGGATTACGTTGATGTTTTTGGGACCAATTCCTTTATATGCGACGGCTTTCTCTAAGGTTAAGGTAATCCGTTGATTAAATCGGGTAAATGCTTTCGTCTTTTTATGAATGGTATTTGGAATTAGAGTCGCATGTGACAACATGTTTGTTTGTGGGTTAAAAGAAATGGCGTTTTAGGGTTTTTCAGCGTTTTATCGAAGAATGAGGAGCGAGAAACGGGATAGAGATGTCTTACAAAAAGTTGGGCATTCTTATAAATTGTATTAGTTTTGAGAATGCATAGTTGTGTTTTATGAACTACAAGCGACCCGCCCCGGCTTTGCACGGGTGCATATTAAACATATAAACCTTCCTCTTGAATCACCCTATTTATTTAAAAAAACCGCATCAAAATCCGTTGCGAAGTTTTAAAGATCTAAGCATACATAGGGACAGACAGCGGGAAGCGACTTTCTTTTATACTATGTAGTGATAGTCAAAAAGGGAAACTTTTTTGGCAGCTTCAATAGCAAATTGGAGTTTTTTTTTTCCTATTATCTTTTTGAGTGTCCCTCTGCTGGGCAAAGGCCCTCCTTTCTGCTTCCAAACCTCTCTATCCTGTGCAATATCTGGCCATTTTCATAAGAACAACAACAACACACGGACAAGATTATTTAGATTCCTTTAGAGCCTCACACGACAAGTTTAATATTTATTTTTCAACAGTTTTTCAGAATGGGCAAATATTTTATTTATTGATGCATTCTATATTTATTTATTTAGCTAGATCAAACGTAAACCTCTCTCTAAAAAAGCTTTGTTTTCACAAAAGAACATAAGTTTTCACCGTTACGGGCTCCGCCGCTTCAGCCAATGGAACTGGAACAACAAAACTAGGAAAAACGAAGGGTTTTTCAATAAAGTGCTGCCAATAGTGGACCAGAGCAAATGTTGGCTCTGTGATGCCGGGGGCTTAATCAAACTCGAGGGTAAACAACAAATAACTAGGGAACTGACGCCTCTTCCGTTAGCAGTAAAAATATTAAATGACTGTGTGTGCTCTGGCCATTAATGGTCATACCAAGGCATGGCATTATGCGATGACTGATGTCATTATTTCAGCTTTTTCATTAGGCGCAAACTATAATAATTTTGGCCATAGGCTATTTGGAAACAAGATTTGATTTAAGTTTTTGGTCTGAGTTTTATGGGTTCGTAAATAATACTAAGGTTACCGACGTAGCCCAAAGAATTACCAAACTGAAGTGGCAGTGGGCAGGGCACATTGCTCGCAAACGGATGGCTGATGGGGCTGAAAAGTTCTGGAGTGGCGACCGCGAACCGGAAGACGTTGCGTTGGAAGGCCTCCCACTAGATGCACCGATGACCTGGTGAAGGTTGCGGGAATCTGTTGGATGTGAGTCGCACGGGACCGGTCAGTGTGGCGACACTTGGGGGAGGCCTATGTCCAGCAGTGGACCTCTTTCGGCGGAAATGATGATGATGTCTATGTAACTTTTCCTCGTGCTTTTTTTCGTGAGCAACGTGTTGAATTCATCATTTTGAATCATTAATAAAACATAGAACAATTTCTGACTGTTTTTCATTTTTATTTTAACACTCTACCAACAACAGCTATCTTATTTTTACTTGAATCCAACAATTCAACCAATTTGTATGAATCATTGGTCCATCGGCACAATACAGGCGGGTCGCACCGGTCATTTTCTTAATGAACAATACATAAGAATGTACGTATCTATCAAATACCGTTTGAAAAGCCATCTTTAACGGGAAATCAGAATGCGTACTGCTAAAAAATATCACACACAGGAGTTGAACCAGAGTAGGGCCAAGCCGGAAAAATAATTCACAATACACGTCTTTCTGAAAACACGTTAGTCCATCGCCGCGGGGTCACATAGGATATCCCGATCCCACTTCTACCGGTCCATCCCACCCCACTCTCCCACGACCCGCGGTAAATATCATCTAGTAAATCTATCTCAAGTAAACAAATAACACCCCCAGCCTTCCGGTATTTGGGCAACCCCGGAAGAGGAACCTACGCAGTTTTCTGTGTGATTGATTTTGTAGGAAAAACGTAGCATTTTAGACAGATACCGCATATAGGACAGGCAGTATTCAGGAGGTTAGTAGGTTGACATTTTCTTTCAAGAAAAGTAGTGTGGGTTGTATTGTGGGCTGTGATTTTATTGAAGTTTATTTCAGTGAATTATTATGGGTATATTTATAGTGTGCCGATGTTTAATACCACAGAAAGAAAAAAAGAATAAATATTTATTTGACGGCAGTTCCTTAAGCACACATAATAAAACAAAAAACCGTGGAAAATAACTTTAGCTTCAGAAGTCGGTGACTTTTGTTTGTTCGATTGAATTTTTTTGCCACCGACTTCTGAAGCTAAAGTTATTTTTCCACGGTTTTTTGGTTTTGAAGTCGGTTTTATTTTTTGCAAAAAAGTTTTTTATTTTTCCTTTTTTAATTGCAATATTCTACACAAATATTTGCTATACATTTATTTTACATTGTTAACAACTCATTTCATGGTAATAGGCTTATCCCCAATAAAATGTAACTTATATCGTCATCATACCTAACTGTCGAATTCTGGGTGTACTGTACACATCTGCGGGTACTCCCTGAGAGCAAACAGGCGTTATGTTATGTTCTAATATTGTGTAAAAAATAAACATCCAAGTGATTGCAGCAATCACGACAGATTTTCTTTCTATTAATTAAGCGTTCCATTGTATATCTCCGAAGATCAGCATCAGATCCTGACTTATACCTTCCATCATCAGCTCAGCAAAATGAGATAATGATTATCAGGTACAAGTATCGTTAGAAAGTACCTATATGAAAAACATTGTAAAATGTCAGGGTTGCCCTCGATTTCCCTGGGATCCCATCATCAGATTCTAACTTTGTGACAACGGGACCACCTCAGTAGCAGCTTTCGAATAAAAAAAAAAATTTGACACTCGGTCCACAATTAGCGGAGAAATCAGTGAACATACGGGACTCACAGTCAAACGTAGAACCTCCTCATTTTGTTTGAATTCGGTTAAAATATTGTCAAAAAAGTTTTGGTGAAACATTAGTGATCCGCTAACAATACATTTCATGGTAACAGGCTTACGAACAGTCCCGCAACCCTGGCAGGCGTCGGTCCTTACGGACCCCTCCCTGTTTGCTGACTCTCCTTGAGGCGCGCGTGGAACACGAACGCGCCGTCGACACGGCCTGTCGTCATAAGACGGACGGACGGCGAGCTAGCCCATAGCTCACCGTCCACAGGCCCGCGCCTACGGTGGCCGGGGGCCACCACGTGGCCCCCGACGCCCGGTGCGTCTCCCGCGGCGGCTGGGACGTGAGGTTCTCTCCCTCTCACGTTCCGCCACCTCCTTCGCTAGCATGACTGCTTCGCAGAAGGAGGTGACGGCGTCCCATTCCGTCTCGCTCCGGACCATGGATTGAACCAAGGCCGGAAGCGAGAGGTCGCCGCCGCCGATCGCCGCTACGAGGACACGGCGGTGCTCCGCCCACGCGGGGCAGATCTCCACCGTGTGCTCCACCGTGTCCTCCGGTCGATCCTCACAATGGTAGCACCCGGGCGTTTCCTCCCGCCCGATTCGGTGCAGGAACCTCCCGAAACAACCGTGTCCGGTGAGGACCTGCGTCAGGCGGAAGGTGAGGGCGCCGTGGCGCCTCTCTAGCCACTCCTCAAAGAGGGGACTTATCGCCACTATTGTGGCGTGCCCTGCACGGGGTTGCGATAGACGCTCTCTCCATCTGTGTACCCCCTGCGTCGATATTATGTTATGATGTTGTATAAACAATAAACATCCAAGCGATTGCAGCAATCACGATAGATTTGCCGTCTATTTTTGAAGAGTTCCATAGTATATCCCCGAAGATCAGCATCAGATGTTCACCAAATTTAAAGTACTCCAAGTACTAACAAATAAGATCCTGAGTTGATATTTAAAATCATAATTAATCAGGAATGGCTCAATCTAGACCACAATCGTGAATATTAGTAAAAATACGTGATAAAAAGCAACACAACACGCGAACACTCTATGACATGTGACATTTCGGCGAACTCGCGCTACACTAGCGCCTCTAGCGGCGAATTCATACGCTATAGCCCCCATTAAATTGAGTTTTACATGACTCGTATAATATTCAAATATCTAACAAAAGAAAATCATTAGCCTGATTATTAAAGACCAAAAACTTTTGTAGATTTAGCAAAACTTATAATTATACTTAAGATCTGGTTCTGTACTTTATATTAATGCGTAAAATAAGGGTCTTTAGCTTGAATTAAAATTGGATTAACTCGAGTCAAATAAGTTATAAACTTCGAACTTTCATAAACTACTAAGTTACTTAAGAAAGTAACACATTATACGGCTTCTTAATACGACTTGACTTGGTACGTACGGCGGCCAATCAAGCTATTATACAAAACCAGTTTATGTGGATCTCTCATTGTACGGGAAATCTATACAAAGGGCGGCCATTTTATAATGGAAATGTTAAGCTTGATGAGTCGCCCTGCGTACTATAATTAGACTTATGTAGGTTGATAGTAATGACAGCTGACGTAAAAAGAGAGATGATCACGGCGCTGATGTATTTCCTTTTTTTTTCTAGCAATGTTTGTATGTTATTATTTGTATGGTAGTATTATTGAAGTCAAATCTTGCAACTGAATCTTAAAACGGCTGTCCCCAACCGATTGAGCTGAAATTTTGCACACACGTTTAGTTTGGATGACAATGCATGGTGCAAAAATTCAATATGGCGGCATCCCAAAGATGGTGGACTGGTAATTTTTATGCACCCACATGTTAGATGTATCAATTACAAGAGTTTACTGGGACAAATACGAAACCTACTTCATAAAAATAAAGCAATAAGTAGTAACAAAAACATTTTTTAGAACAAATTGTTCTAAAAAGAAGAGAAGAAACTTTAAATTAAATTAAATTAAATCCTTTAATTTATAACATTATTTAATTTATTTGAAATACATAATGTTTTGATGGATTTGAGTTAATTAAATAAAAGTTTGTTTTTAAAAATGTCTTTTACTCTTAATTTATTACCTCGTCAGCATCAGCCAATAGCAGTCCACTGCTGGACATAGGCCTCTTCAATCGCCCGCAACTAAACTCTCATCCAGTTGCTACCAGCCATCCTGCGAAGATCGTCACTCCACCGAGCCTGAGCCTGAATTTATTACCTACTAAGGGCGAACTTCACCCATGAAACTAAACACGATCAGCACTTCTACTTCGTTCATGAGTTGTCACTGTCATATCATTGCCGTACAGACACTCAGACAGCTCTTGAACGCGATTTAAATGGCTGATCTCGTCGAAATTTTAACACAACGCTTCTTTGTTCAAGAATTAAAAACACATAGCCTTTAATGCAGCAGGCTATATTTTAATTCAAACCAGCTTTACTCCCGACTGTACCAGGATACGAAGCAAACAATAAAACAGCGCAGCACTACTGCTAAATAAATCTCTCTAAATGCTGCTATTTACGTAAACCTTAAAGTTACGTGCACGTCACCACAAGCCAGGCATTATTCAAGAAAATGTTTTATTATAATCCGGGTAAAGACCGGGAGCCATTGTGACCTCCTTTAAGGTCTCCAAGGTCAAAGTGAAGCGGTTTAATTGGAATGTAGGCTCCTCGTAATAATTCCTTTTGATTCGTTTTTTGCTTGTCACGCTAAAATTCTTAAAGGAATGACGAATGACCCTTTGGATTGAAATTAAGATGGCGGAATAAGAGCTTTATAGTCTTTAGCGTCGTTTGTCGTGGTTAGCGGTTTTTGTTATTGAGGTTTCTAAAGTTAGAAAATATCGATTTTGCTACTTTATTTTAAAGAACTGCCTCGTTCGTGTAGGGGCCGCAATCGGGACTACTGAACATGAGGTCCTAGGTTCGATTCCTGGGTCGGGTAAATTGTTATTGGGTTCATCAGGAATTTCTCAGTAGTATCCACGGTATAAAAGGCTGGCAACACTGGCAATGTTTACTAGACCTACGTTTTTAAAATTTGTAATTAAATATATAATACATTCCTAATTGACTAAAAAGTAGTGGAATTCAGTGCAAAAACTATAATTAACGAGTGACATTATTGGTGACTGCTAACGACAAGTGTATTTTTTATAATAAATCAACAACACTAAGTGACTGTTCAAAACACTTTACAAACAATAATATAGTGTTCCAACAAAACAAATCAATACAAAACATCATAGTTTATATCAAATAGTGAAGATAAGTGCAGTTTTATATTAAAAATTGTGCAATAACTAGAGAAGACGACAATATTAACACCGTTGAGAGAAATATTTTTAAAAATTGACCTTTGTACCCTTATGAATGTTCGACAACTAGCGCCAGCACGGCACTGCGCGCTGACTAGAAGAACCACTATAGTACCGCTACTCGACACCAGTGGCGCAAAATAAACGATTAGGGATACCACTTAAAAAAGTATATTAATATTTGGTAGAAAATAAATATTTTTTGAACACTTCGGAGGAAATTTGTGAGGAAAAATTTAAGATGAATTTCCTCGAAAATATTACCTTCCGTCGTACTAGAACCAAGTCAGATTCAATACTAAACAGCAGCGACGCAGTCTCTGCACAAACAATAAATGAAACCGGAAGCAGTGTCCCGGAATTATCGGATGACGAAGACTTAGGACTTATAAAAGAATTGCGTGAACAAGTCATGAATCTCACAATAGAGTTACAGACCGCTCGTGCCGAAATCGAGGCCCTTTCCTTAGAAAACAATAATTTGAGGAGTTTGAATAAAGACCTGGGAAAAAATAGTGAGACAGAAACAACTAATGATAGTTTACCTAAAATTAATCAAACTACTACGAAAAAGAGCATTAACGAGAACAAAAAAAGCAAGAAACAGTCCAAAATATGTACACTGGAGAACAAAAACACAGAAAAACCCGTTATAGCAACAACAACAACCCAAAATAAAACCGAAATACAAAAAAATTGTGCGAAGCGTAATAAAATCTGTATCTTAAGCACAGATAATAAAAACAAAATACTTTACATTGCAGAAGATACAATTAATAAATGTGATATTTTCCATTACATAACACCACATAGCAATATGCAACGTCTTCTGAATGGACTTCAACTACAAGTATCAAACTTCACCTTACAGGACTATTGTATAATATTGCTGGGCGAGGAGGACTTCAAATTTACAAATAGATATTTGGATTGCGTATTGCACATTAGAGAAGTATTGCAGGAAATTAGTCACACAAATGTAATTATTTGCACTCCAACATATAAATTCTTTAATAACAATTATTTGTTCAATTCAAGAATAGAAACCTTTAATAATTTGCTTTATCTAGATATAATTACTCACGGACATGCCTATTTCTTGGACAGCAATAAAAATTTAAGATATGATGACACTATGTTTGATAGACGCACTGGAAGTATAAATTACTTTGGACTTCAAACTATTTTTAAAGATATAAAAAATATGATTATGTTTATCCAAAAAAATGTAATACCATGTTCAGAAGACTGTAATATAAATTCCACAGAATGTAAAGCAAAACACCAAACAAACGTAACTCAAGAGAATAACTCTGAGCTTTTTCTTTTATAATCACATGTTTATTATTCATCAAAATATTGCTGGTCTTTTGAACAAATCTGATATCTTAACATTAAATATTCAAGAACTATTAAGCAGACAAATAAATGTTGACATAATATGCCTTACGGAGCATTTTGTTATCTCTGGTCAGGAAACTTTAATCAATATACCAAATTATAAACTTGCCGCCTCTTACTCTAGGAAACACCAAAGACGAGGAGGTTCATGTATATTAATTAAGAGTTGTTACGAATATAAAGAGCTTCACGATGTAATGAAACTTTCTATAACAGGAGTTTTTGAATGTAGTGCAATAGAACTTATCCAACAAAAAATTATAATTGTATGTGTATACAGACCACCAAATATATCTAATATTAGTGTATTTTTTGATGCTATGGACTCTGTATTAAAAAAAATGTGCTATAAATCTAATGTAAGGGTAGTATTATGCGGAGACTTTAACATAGATATCCTCAAACGTAACAGAATCACCCTGGACTTTGAATTTCTTCTTCTAAACTATAACCTTAAGCTACAGATTCGGCAACCGACGAGGCCAAAAAGTCAAACATGTTTAGATAATTTTGCTTATAACTCTCATTTAAAGTGTACAAGTGAGGTTGTTGATTTTGCTTTGTCTGATCACTCATCTGTAATACTAAAAATCCAAGTCAGTAAAACTTGCAAATTAAATTACTGGCGCACTAAAAAACGGGATTACTCAAGGGAAAACCTTGTAAAATTTAAAAATTATTTAACAGCTCTATCTTTTTCAGATGTTTATAGTGAGCTCAATCCTAATGAAGCATATGATAATTTTATAGATATTTTTCTTCTACTTTACAATCAATGTTTTCCAATGAAATGGGTGAAAATTCGATCGGAAAGAAAAATTAAATGGATCTCAAAAGGTATTAGGCTATGTAGTAAGAAACAAAGACACTTACTATGGAAATATAGAATGAACTCTTCATATAAGAATAAAACCAAATTCAAGACCTATTCACAAAGATTAAAAAAGATTATAAAACTGACACAAAAAGCTCAGAATAATTGCATAATTAATAATGCTCAAAATAAATGCAAAGCGTCATGGCAAATAATCAATAGCACCAAATATATTAAAGAACCAATTACGAAAATCAGTAAGCAAAATATTTTGATTACTGATCCCTATGACATAGCAACATCTTTTAATGATTTCTTTATTGACCAAGTTCAAAGTACATCTGAAAAAAAAACCTCCGATGGAATTATTCGTATAAACACCATCCCGAATTCAATATTTATGTCACCGATAATACCAGACGACATAACTAGGATAATCAGAAGTCTAAAAAATACAAAAAGCCACGGTTATGACGGTATTACCACAGAGGTTCTTAAATTCGTTAGTAATATTATAGCTCCACCTTTATGTCACATTATAAACAGGAGTATTATTTCGGGTATTTACCCTAATAGTCTAAAAAGAGTTGTTATAAAGCCTATACATAAAAAGAACAATAAAGAGGAAATGTCCAATTATAGACCTGTAGCGTTAATCCCTATATTATCAAAAGTATTTGAGAAGATTATTTACGAATCGCTATACACATTTTTAAACAAACATAATATATTATGCAACGAACAGATGGGTTTTAGAAAAAATAGAAATATTAATATGGCAATATACAATTTCTTATGCAATATAATGCCATGTGTAGATAATAAGATTCCTGTGTGTGCTATATATACTGACATGACCAAGGCTTTCGACTACGTAAACCATGACGTGCTTTTGGAGAAACTATATAATTACGGTATAAGGGGAAATGTCCTAGACTTAATAAGCTCTTATCTTACTGGACGAACTCAGCATACGGAAATGTCCAGAATATGCCTTGAAACCAAATGTGAGCTTAGATATACATCAGCCGGTAGGGAGGTCAAATACGGTGTACCGCAGGGGAGTGTCTTGGGACCTCCTCTATTTCTCCTATATATAAATGACTTGCCACGTCAGACACGACAACCCATGGTATTATTTGCAGACGATAGCACAGTGATAATTAAGTGTACCAACAAAGAAAACTATGAAAGGGAAATTAATAACACATTAGAAACAATTATACATTGGCTTGATACAAATAATTTAATAATAAATCTAAAAAAGACAAAAGTAATGCACTTCTACCAAAGGATACGCGCTGATGATATAAATGTTAATTATAATGGTCAAAAAGTGGATACAATTTGTGTAGCGAAATTTCTAGGTATCCTGATTGACAACAATTTGACTTGGAAACCGCATGCCGATGACGTTTGTAAGAAGTTAAATAAATCAGCCTACGTACTATATAATCTATCACACAAAGTTAGCAATGATACACTTCTACTTGCTTATCATGGGTTGGTTGCGTCAGTGTTAAGATTTGGAATTATATTTTGGGGTAACTGTAGTGAGAGGGAGGAGATTTTTAAGGCCCAGAAACGGTGTATAAGATCTATGTCAAACCTTAAAAGTACAGACAGCTGTGAACCTGTGTTTCGGTCTCTGAGGATACTGACTTTTCCATGTCTGTATATATTGGAGGTGGCAATTTTTGTAAAAACGAATCTAAACCTATTTCCGTCACTGGTCAATATAAGAACACGCAATGGCCCCTTGAGATCCCAATACAAAAACTTACTACATTCTGGTAATTACAAAACAGCACTGTTAAGGAAAAGTATTATGACAATGGGTCCTGTCATTTATAACAAAATACCTCATGGTTTTAAGGATTGTTCGGTAAACGTTTTTAAATCTAAGCTAACTGCACTACTTTTAGGCAAATGTTATTACTCGGTGAAAGACTTTTTAAATGATTTGAATTTATTTATATTATGATTGTTTTTAATTACAAATTTGACCATTTATGACTTATTTCTGACTATAATATTATTTGACTTTAATTTCTGTTTTTGCGGTGAAAGACTTTTTAAATGATTTGAATTTATTTATATTATGATTATTACAAATTTGACTATGTAAGACTTATTTAAGTACCTGCCTATAATATTATTTGACTTCACTTTAATATCTGTTTTGTTGACATTGTTTTGATTTTATTCATATTTCAATTTATGTAATAATTTGCACGCAGTAAGGTAGATTGAGTTCACTTTGCTTTCTGTTTTGTTGACATTGTTTTGATATTATTATTATTTTAATTTATGTAATCATTTGCATGCCGTAAGGTAGACTGTAGCTGATCTCATTAATTTATGTACAACATCTTATACCTGTACCTACATTCAAAGCAAATAAAGATTTGATTGATTGATTGATTGATTGATATTTTAAAGTACTAGTAAAAACCTTGAAAAATTAAAATGTATGTATATCCACGAATCCGGAATTGTACCCGTTTGATGGCAATAGGCTCGTCCTCTAATACGTGCGACTTAAACATTACTGACGAAATGTGGGTGTACTGTTAGGTACACCTCTGTCTAACCTTTCAGGGAGTACAGGCTTGATGTTACGTTATCTAATATATTTTAGAGAATTTCGAGAATTTTATGTTTCTTTATTTTATGTTAAAACAATGAATATTGAAGGAACCCCTATGCAAGGACGCTATGGACCCGAGATTGCAATGCCAAAACATAAACAGAATTAATTTCATGTTGTTTAATTAATTACTCAATTTTATAAACGTTTTTGCTGTAACCAACCTGAAACTCTCTGAACCAGAAAATGATGACGAAGCTTATTTAAAATGATTCGAATTCAGATATTGCTGAAAAACAAAATGTAACGAGTGTCCAACTAAAGGTCATATTGATACGAGTATACCCAATTTATAGGTACCTACTTAAAACAGTTTAATTCTATACATGATTTTATGCAATCATTGTTTTTTTTTTTTTGTTTCGTTTCGACCAACATTGGCGTACAATTTATTTAGGCTACTGCAGACAACGGCGGCTGACCAAATTTCACCCTTATGACCTTGGCAATAAGGTAAAAAAGTGGTCAACTTCAATTGTCCATTTTGGTACATAACTGTATCGTTTTGTTCGTAAACAATACCCCAGAGATTTTAATTATAAGGCTAAAATGTTCGGGGTTTTATAATAAAACGATTGTGTTCGGTACAATTAACTTCGTGAAATACGGCTACATTAAACAGATTTACTTAGGAGACTGAAATAAAATATGCTTAGTGCCTTGGTAATTTAAATTGTTCAGCGGTAAACACTATATTTTACTAAAAACAGCGTTTACTGGAAAGACTTTGACAGTATACCTATGCAATATTTGTTATCCTTTTGTTTTTTTTTTTGTGTACCTAGATATAATTCAAACGATGTTCAATTACTTATTTAACTAAGAAAATCAAGAAAGCTTTCGACTTTAAAACCAAAGTAACATAAAAAATATTTTGAAAATCTATTTTAGTAACATGAAAATAACGGATTTTTCCAATATTAGAACCATTGTATCTAAAATGAGTATAATATTAAACATGTCCGGTAAGAAAAAGGTCGCCTCGTCCCTTATCACACCGGCTTTAGTATCGAAATTAGAGATATACGGAGATGTGTCAGCAAGGATTGAACTACACCTGCCGAATGTGCATGACACATGCCCATCATTCATGCATATCATATGATATTATTAAAAAGACGTCAGACGTCCTGTACAAATTTCAATAATGTGCACCCTGGTTTTTCCGGAGTACTTTCCCAATATTACCTTCCTTAAAAACCGGATTAAAAAGACCGGTTTCATAAGTCTGTCCAGCCGTTCTTAAATGATTACTAACCATCACCATTTCATTTATATTTATACAAAGGTAGATTTTCATTTTTCATGTCCTTTGTTTTTTTGTGAATGACATCTCTCAGGTCAACTTAGGAGGTAGTCGTCTGCTTAACCGGACTATCCTGTGGGTGCCTTGAGTGTAAGGCCAGCGAGGGGCAATTTTTTAAAGATATCCATTATTAAACTGAATATTATACAGAATACTACGAATATATCACTCAAACCTTCTATAGTTTCATTACCATAATCTCAACAACGATATTTTGCCAAGTTAAACCTTTTCACTTGAACAACCTTTTCATACGATACAAACGATGCCTGTACGAGTTTCTTTTGACAGTTAATTCTAGACAAGATAATTCTGAGAGCTCTTGTACTTTTGATAACTTTCCTTACGGCCGTTTCTTTTAGAGCTCAAGAGAGTATGAATTTATTACTTTGAAGAGGATATCATCTCGTGTGAAAGTTTTATATGAAGGCTTACCACGCTACGATGCTCAAGGAGGTTTTATTTCGAAGTGTTTTAACAGTCTATTTCCAGAATCAACTTTGAAAAGAAAAGTGACTATCAGGCAAAATATTATGAATGTTCCAAAGTTAGCTTTCTAGCTTGAATAGACACAAAACATGGCCGTCCAACACCAAATAAATTTCAATTTCAGCATCATAATCTCAACTCAACAGAAACTCTGTAGAAATCAACAAAACAATTTGGGAATCCTATTTACAGTTACATCCTTTGCCAGCCTGTGCCCAACAAATCAAACTGTAATAAACTTCGCGATCGAGTCAGCCCTTTCTAAAACAAATGACGATCGGGTGCGCTGGGTCTTCATCAAACTCGAATCATTTATGCAAACTGGACGTCACTTGTTTGATCTAGGAGTATAAAGACAGAAAGAATAAGGGCTATTGTTTTTGAGCTCACCAGATGGCGCCACTGTCACGTAAGGTCATGTCAATAATTCTATTTTATACTTTACAGTACCAATCACTTCATATAACAACATAGTGTAAACTTCAGATACATTTGTTTACAATATTCTCCCTAAAATTAGCAATTAGCAAGCATGAAACATTTAAAAATCATTTTACCTCTAAGTACTAACAAATAAGATCTTAAGTTGCTACTTAACATCTTCAATTCTTAATTAATCAGAAATAGCTCAATCTAGACCACAATCATAAAAATACGTAATAAAAAAAGCACGCAACGCGTGAACTTTCTATGATATCAGACATTTCGGTGACCTCGCGCTACACTAGCGCCTCTAGCGGCAAATTCACACGCGATAGTCCCCATTGAAAGATGTCGTCTTAATTATAACTGGAATGACGTAATACCGTATGCTAAAGGAAAGGTAGTCTTTCTCAAACAATATGACTGAATGAATAATCATAATCATAATCTTTATTTAGCCAAAAGAATAACAACCTTATAAAAAATTAACACTAATACTTATTTTCTATGAAGCTAAAAGATTAGACTCCCAAATAATAACTCAGTAAGTCAGCACACAATAATAAATTCTGGTTGTTACGAAACCGATTCACACTGACCCCGGTACTAGTTATAAACTGTATTACAGTGGGACCTTAGTCTGCTATTGCAATAGTGTCAGAATGGTCTATCATTGATTTAATAAGGCCCCGCGCAGACGAATTACCCTTTGTAGGGACGTCAAACGAGTTTCGAACGCGCTTCAATACGCCGTGGGCTAGGGGCCTTATTAAATCAATGATAGACCATTCTGACACTATTGCAATAGCAGACTAAGGCCCCAGGTTTCCTCGTTCTCATTTAACAATATTATAATAAGCCGATTTGAGAGAAAAAATCAGATAATCTCACTTTTTTACATAAAAGCAAAACTGAGGGTAAAATATATCAAACATTCAAAATGTTGTTCACTTAGTTCTTTAATTTGTAAGTAGTAGCGTAAGTTTATGGAAAATTTTTAGATGTGAATGATGATGAGTTTGGGTTACTTTTTATAACGATGAAAATGGTGATGGTAGAAGAATTTCTTTGATATCAGAACCATGCAATGCGGACATTGAAATAAAGGATACATATACAATACACATACATACATACATATTTAATTTGATTTTAATTTTGGATATAGATTTTTTTTTTTTATTCTTTTTTTTAATTTTAATTGTGGATTATTGTTATGTTTATCTAATTTAATTTAATGTTTAACTTTTTGTTTTTGTGTTTAACTTAGTGTATGTTCATTTTAAATGTTACTTTTATAATAATTTTTAAATTTTGAATTACTTTTGGTGTTATGATCCAAAGTTGATTGAAATAAACAAATAAATAAATATGGTTCAGCGGTTGAAAATGGATAAAACAATTATTTCACACCCAGCAATTTTGATGCCATTGATAAGGCAACGTTCAAGCGACATACAATAAAACAAGCCTCAATTCGTACATCGATTAACACCGAATAATTTAACATTGCATTTAATTTGATATCACAATTCAAATTCTTAACCCGTTCGCATCTCCTGTGTTCATAGATAAATAAAGAGTGAAAATTCATATCATAATTCACGTCTTTCACGGTGAATTACACTTCAACAGACCATGTATTATATTCCTCGCTAAAACCTCCCTCGGGTGCCTCCGTTTCAGGCCGAGATCTGACGTATTATCTCACATTTTATAATATAATATTTAGACGATAAATTCGTCACGGTAACAGTCCCCAGACAAGGGTATCTTTTGTTAGTGTCAAAGATTGATTTGCTGTTTGGACCGTTCGAGACTTTGTTATAAGTTAATATTTGGTTTTTGACTTAATTCTGTTTATATTCAAAGGCGACTGTTTCAGACCTCAAACACAATCGCCGTGTAAGTTCGATGTTACTCAAAGTTTTATCCCGAGGGGCACGAGCACGAGCACGCGGACTACGTAAAATCCTATATCCTTTTCCTATAGCATTTTTAATCAATATAATAGAATGCATATGGAAATATATGCGACACTTAAAACAAAAACACATTTTTTTTTCAATTTTTGTTTTCTGTTTGTCGGTATGTCTGTCTGTTTATACCGGCTAATCTCCAAAACGGCTGGACCGATTTTGACGGGACTATTCCTGGCAGATAGCTGATGTTATAGAATAGAATAGAATACTCTGTATTATGTACACCATAAAAATTACAGATAAATGTAAAACATTATAAAAGGGGTGACACAATGGGCGGTCTTATCGCTAAAAGCGATCTTTTAAAGACAATCTTTGGATGGATTTAAGGGGGAAGGAGAGACAATACTGCAGGTAGCCTGTGGTGTACCATTTACATATATACAATAAATACATACATATACAAACATAAAACATATTACACTTAAATACCTAAATACATTTTTTTTTTTATGATCATGAAACAAGTGCGCAGAACTAAATTATAATACCTAATAAAAATGAAAATTAAGCTTAAGAAGAGAGATACAGTTTTTTTATCATGCTTTTAAAAATTGGCAGAGATTGAGCACGCCTTACAGCCACTGGCAAAGCATTCCATAAACGAACTGCTTGAACTGTAAAAGTTGGCAGAGATTGAGCACGCCTTACAGCCACTGGCAAAGCATTCCATAAACGAACTGCTTGAACTGTAAAAGTTGGCAGAGATTGAGCACGCCTTACAGCCACTGGCAAAGCATTCCATAAACGAACTGCTTAAACTGTAAAAGTTGGCAGAGATTGAGCACGCCTTACAGCCACTGGCAAAGCATTCCATAAACGAACTGCTTGAACTGTAAAAGTTGGCAGAGATTGAGCACGCCTTACAGCCACTGGCAAAGCATTCCATAAACGAACTGCTTGAACTGTAAAAGTTGGCAGAGATTGAGCACGCCTTACAGCCACTGGCAAAGCATTCCATAAACGAACTGCTTAAACTGTAAAAGTTGGCAGAGATTGAGCACGCCTTACAGCCACTGGCAAAGCATTCCATAAACGAACTGCTTGAACTGTAAAAGTTGGCAGATATTGAGCACGCCTTACAGCCACTGGCAAAGTATTCCATAAACGAACTGCTTGAACTGTAAAAGTTGGCAGAGATTGAGCACGCCTTACAGCCACTGGCAAAGCATTCCATAAACGAACTGCTTGAACTGTAAAAGTTGGCAGAGATTGAGCACGCCTTACAGCCACTGGCAAAGCATTCCATAAACGAACTGCTTGAACTGTAAAAGTTGGCAGAGATTGAGCACGCCTTACAGCCACTGGCAAAGCATTCCATAAACGAACTGCTTGAACTGTAAAAGACTTGTCATAGAAACTGGTGGAATGCGTCGGCATCTCTAGTCTTAAGTTTTCCGATGACCTCAGATATCTATTATGTGTGTCATGAAGGAACTTGAAACGTTCTTTAAGATAAGAGGGGGTTGTAGGATTGAACAGAATACTGTATAGCTGATATTAGCTTGTCGTCTAACATAGGCTACTTTTATTTTAGAAAAATAATTAGGGTTCCGTGCAAAAAAATTAAAACCCTTGAATGTGTTAACAAAATCTGGTTCAAAAAGGCTAATATTTTTTATATAATAATTTCACGCGAACGAAGGTCGCAGGCAACAGCTAGTTATTAATAAATTCTTAACGTTATGAAAATATTACAAATGTGAAACCGTATTTCTAATTTTATAATTGGAGTATTTACGTTACGTTTGCACATCCCGCTCGTGCGAGGCGGGACGCCTTAGATCTGTCACAAAAACTTTAAAGTAAGTATACTTCAGAAGTTTATAGTCATCTGCCTAGCCTTATCAGCTTTAGGGCTAGCTTTTCGATTTCAGGTTAAAATACAAACTATATTGTTTTGTTTTCACCTTCCTTCAAGACAAAAATCGTATAGATTTTACGTACTATTCCTGAAACGTTGTGGGTTTCCACCAGTGGCGAAGGTTCAATACAACTCGATTCCTAACAAGTCCTTTGAAATTGCACAGTCAGTATTCTATAGACAATATCATTCAGACATTAAAGATATGTACTCCGGCTTATCTCTCACAAAAATTACCTTTCTTGTTCTTTATTGCACCCACAAAATTTAAAAGTAGGACATAAAAAATTACAATATATAGCTTATGTACAAGGGCGAGCTTAACCCAGAATTGGGTTTTCTTACAGCAAACCTTTTTTTGATTGTGAAATTCCCCCTACCCCCCCCTCGCTTCCCCTCTGTTCTTCTCTGTTCCCTTCGCCACTGGTTTCCACCGTATTTTACCTACGATCATGATAAATATTGTATTGTTCATTATACTCATTTGGCGAATTCCTCTCGTGGGATAGATTAAAAACTCAACGCGTTAACAATGGACCTGCTGTTCGTATAACTAAATATTATAGTCTTAATGGCGTAGAAATTAACGACTATCGTTAATGATAATGACTTTCGGCACTTAATCGAGCATGTGTTAATGTTTATGGGTTGTACGAATAAATAAACGATTTACACTTGTACTTGTTTGAAATTTTATTTAATTACTAAATTAGACGTTATTTTTAATATAATGAGATTATTGTAATTTAATATTTTAACAAATTGTTGAGGAGCTCATGGCGAAATTATAACAGCCGCGTGGGTTACGCTCCGCTTGCCTAGGTGGGTCCGTGGATGGGTGACCACCCATTACGTATCGAGTTAAAAGCGCTCGGAAAGCACGTTAAAACGTTGATACCGACTGTCAATTGTAGATTTATGAGAGTCGTTAAGTAGTCAGTGGCCCGAAAGTCAGACTACCAGTCTTACCAAGAGGTATCGTATTAGCCAGCACTAACTGGGATATGGAGGTAGGCAATCGCTTCATGTAAAATTGTAAAATACTGGTATTCAGCTGATCCGGTCAGACTGAAAGCCGACCGCTACATGGTTGGAAAAAGGCTAGGCAAATGATAATGATTTTTAGTACTAGAAAACAAGCTTGATAACTATGATTCGGCTGAACAGAAGTCCAGTAAGAAGGACCTCCATTAGAATTAAATAATCACTTCAATAGACTTTTTTCTACACTCAAAATTAAAAGAAAACACAGCAACAATACTTCAAACCTCCACGCTCCTTGAACACAACTATGTACAATCACTATAGTAGTAACCTTTTTCTTAAGACTCGGGACGTTTTACGAGTCACGATAAAAGATACGACACTTTTTCACGACGAGGCAACAGATGCGTGAAGCAATCCAATATACAATCTATATTAGGCACTGCAAAATCTTAAGCGACCGGCACGTTACTTTGTCGTGATGCGAATCTGTCCAGTCATATCATTGGAATAAGTAATATCGCAACGGTTTTGACTGGCTCGCTAGAAGACGTCAAGACACGAGAGGAACCCGGTTTCAGACGGTTTTAACGTAGTTTCCTTGACCAAACAGAACCTAGCAAGGTAACAATCAACTCTTGGTCTTCTACAGTGCACCTTTAAAAAAGCAGTTGAAATATTTTCACTTCAAATGTTATGTCTGAATTAAATCATTTGAAGTAACTTTTGAAGGCTCGTATCTTTAAGATTGCAAAAGATTTTGAGGAGATGACCTTTCTCGCTTGATAATTTGCAGATGACTGACATAAAAGATGATTTCAGAAGTCATCAAAAATTACTCATGATCCTAAAGGCTTATTTCAATGTGCATGAAAAAGAATCTCCGAGATGAATTACTAAAGGAACAGAGTTTTCATGAAACTATCTGCCAAATAGAAGAAGAAGTAAGAGTATTAGACAATTATGATTTGAAACTTTCTATTAACGTCAGCAAAACATCAACATGAATCTTAAGGACATTATATAAGAGAAAGGAAATAAGTACATAGAGGAATTTACGTAAGTGTTGCTCAAAGTAAGAGTGACACCAGACTGACAGTGATCGCTGCTACTAATATAAGGATCGCGAGTATGCAGGGATGATAAATGGATGTAGACAAAGATGTGTGTGAAGGACAACGTAGAATAGATGGAAATAAAAGCAAGTTGATGCTCTCGTAATCATAATTTATCACCTCTGTCTCGCTTGGGAGTTTTCCTTGAGTGGTAAAAGCTTTAAGATGTAGAGTTGCGAGTATTTGATATAGTTAGTTAGTTGGTGTAGTCATTCGTTGGAAAGACGAGCTTTGGTAGAACCTGAGTTTAAATAAAAAATGTTTAATCATATTTTCTAACAAATGCTGTCTCATCGTTTGCTGTATCTTTCAGCATCAGTTCACGGGATCGGGAAATAACAACAACAAAATCAACAACATCTATTTATTTTTAGGCTCCTTTGGCCCATAGATATATACCTTACATACTAACATACATATGATAAAATAAAAATTGTGTTAGTAAATAGAACCTTAAAACTATGTTAGTAACACTTCACTTGTGCACTATGTCATTGTGCGTTCATGTGGCACTTGCCCGTGGAAGCGACGGAACACCACACCTTGCGGCCAAAAGTCCTCCTCCAAGACGAGGTGCAGATAACACGTTGGTATTCGCACCACGAACGCCTTAAGAGCGGCCAACCCGTCATACTTTTCATACAAACGCTCGTACGTGACTAAGCAGTTGTTACACATCTATCTTTGATTTTTTTGAACTAATAGGTATTTTGTGCACTATATCTAGGTTTCTATGGTAGCTAAAAATAAAAAAAATTGTAGAAACAAATTCAGTATAAGCCTCAAAAAATTGCTGTTTTGCACAAATTTTAACTGAAATTTGGCCGTTCATAATGTACTCATAAACTGTAAAAGTAAAGAAAACATCTCTATAGAAACCTTGCACACTGATTCCTTGCACACTGGTCTGATTAATGCAGATAGATTCTTAATGACAAATATTTATTTCACGCACTTGTAAGACTTATTCAAAAACACGTATTTCCTGGAACAAGTTTAGGAAAATTTCGAACACTATTTTTCATTCAATGTCATCGCGTTAGGCGGTATGAGGTGCGCGGGGGACGAATTGTGCGGGGTCGGGGCGGGGTAAGACGGGGGAATCGAAAGAAAATCGCCGCTGTGACTCTGGATGAAACAAGCTTTTCGAACATGCTCGCGTTGACGATAGACGGACCGGGAAGGGCCCTCTTAAAGTTGGCGTTGCGGCGCGACTCAAGCAGCTGCACTCTCGCCACGTACTTGGTCTTCCGACGCACGTACTCCATGATGTCCTCCGCCGTAGTGGTAAATACGACTTGCAACTTGACTTGTGAGTACCCAGACAGTGACTGTTTACTGGCTACTGTCCGATCGATTTACACCACTCTCGTGCCTCACTGTGTATAGCTAATCCCTAAATACTTGACGCGTGGCAAGCCCTAAAAATCTTCTTTCATTTGTTTTGTAAGCTGCCAGTCTCTGTCGTAAGACGCGAAAGCGTAAGAAGGATAAACCTATAGTCAAATTGACTTCTTCATGAAACTTATAAACAGGCGTTACAAAAGTCGGACCTCAAAGGCTATTTTCAACACTATAACGTAAAAAATACAATTTTTTGTTCCTACCGTCCAAACTCTGCTAGTTAAATGTCAGCCGTACAGTTGAAACGAGTTCACTTTGTGTCTGGCCTGATAAAATCTGATCAAACACGGGGATAATGAAAATACTTTCGCATCAGAATCTGACCAGAATTAAAACGGTTATTAAACACGATACCTTATACCTTTGAGGCTGCGGGACTGTTCGAAAGAGATACCGTGGCCCCGGAACACAAAGGGCGATGTAGGAACATGGATGGGTTTTAGTCAGTAAAAGTCTGACACTCCCTCCTGCCAGAGCGGGAGGACTCATTTGATGATTACCCATCAGAAAAAAAGGGGTTGTGTTGGGTCCAAATTAGCTTGAATGTGTTGTGCATAAAATGTTTAGTTCAAGCAGGTAGAAATCAAGGATAAGATTCGATTTCGTGGAAGGCCTAAGTCAAGAGGGCGAGATCAATAAAACCGTTTCAGGAAAGACATTTCGTTCGATCGATCTCGACATGTAGAAAGAATGGAGGTATTTGCTTTACAGGACACTACGTTCCGAAATAATAAAAAGTATACCAAGATGGTGCTCAAATCTTGCGCCACAAACGTATCAACATTATGTACGTCCCATAACACATTCTTCTTTCTTACATAATTCTCCATGAGATCTACGATTTTGGAATGGGCAACTACAGTCCATTTATAGTTATTATGCCTGTGGAAGGACTATAGGTAGCTTATTTGGCTTAGTAGGCGTTTCGGCCGCTGAGTTTCGTCCGATCCTGTCGTAACAGGAATTTCATTATTATTAATATTTTTGAGTGGTGTTTCGGACTATACTTTTACTTTACTTCAAAGTAACATCAGAAACATAATTAAGTCATAGCTATTTTTTTACTCTGTGGACATGGATAAATGATTGTAAAAAATTGATGATTTAAATTGATTAATTTGTTTTACATGATTGTAATGATTGTTGTTGTTGTGTGTGTGTTGTGTTTGTGTGTGATTGTTGTGATTGTTTGTGTTGTTGTGTTGTATGATTGTAATGATTGTAAATAAAATAAACATTAATGAGTGATCTTTTACGGGTCTGTTTGTTTTCGACTTTTGACATGTTGCAAGCAAATTGACATACAAATACAACGTAAAACAAAAGCTATTAATACAAAGGATTGCTGTCCCAACGTTTGACACTTATTTCATTTACAAGGTGTTGCTCGCGGCTTCGCTCGCGTTTTTGTCGTAAATTGACCCACGGGCACGTTGTAAATATAGCCTATGGCACTCGGGGATAGTGTAGCTTCCTATTAGTGAAAGAATTTTCAAAATCGGTTCAGTGCATCCAGAGATTACCCCCTACATACAAACATACAAATTTACAAACAAATTTACATATTGTATAGATTTTATCAGCATATTTACCGCCTGAGCTTTGTAGGTGTAGCCTTCTTGTGGACCATAAAACCTAAGCTACTTAATCTATCGCAATATCTTTGTCGTAAATGACCTCACACACATTGTGTACATAGCATTTAATAAAATCTAGGTACTTTATGTCACCTTGTGGTGGTTGAACCAACCGCAAGGTGACCGCGGGAGTGCAAGACTTAGAACTCTCGAGCTAAGTACGTTGCTACCCCGTTCCCTTTTACCTAGAATTTAAATTAACATCTTTTGTTTCACTTAAAATGTGCTTGTTTTTTGCTTTTTAACAGCTTTTGTTAAAACAGTAATTTAAACGTGATATGATATTCATATATTTTTGAAATGGTATTTTCACTATATTTCATTTGATACCCATATTGCTATGGTAAGAAAAAAAACAATCCCCTCTCCCTTTTTGTCATTTTCAGGCGCCATTTTCAAAGTTTACCGTCTAGCCGTTTGGGCTACAGGGCGTGCCAAAGAAATGCAGTCGGGTAAAAAGGTCTGGCAACACACCTAGCCGAAGCAAGGTCAGGCTCTTTTTGCAACTTTATTAATGCCATGCTTTTGCACGCAGTTTCGCTCCTGTTATGGTCGGAAATTATACCAAGGAAAAGTTTTAAATATAGCCTATGACACTCGGGGATAATGTAGCTTCCCATTAGTGAAAGAATTTTGGATATTGTTACCAAACTTCTTTATCATCTAAACTGCTAGGTTGAAATGGAACTGGTATGGCCACATCTGACGCATGTCGAAAGAGCAATTGGCAAAAATTACCACTCAGTGGATACCAAGTAGCAGGAAAAGGGGTAGGCCCAGGAGATGGCGGGATGAGTTGGACTCTTTCTCAAAGGATTGGCCCACAATCGCACTAGATCACGAAAAGTAGAACGAGGGAATCAAGCCTTTACGTTGCAGTGGGACAATGTAAGCTTATAATGATAATATCAAAACTTGCAAGCTTTACCTCATCATAATATTACCTATTTATAGTATAGAACGAATGCTATTGGGTGTTCCAACCGCTTCAAGCGGTTGGAACACCCAATATCTCCGTAGCTAAAAGTTTCCCAGGCATGGCCTAGAACAGCAAAATTTATCGCGTTGATGGGGGTTGAACACACGGTTGTTCACCAAGGGTACTTTTACCCCATTAATATTGGGCGTAGTTATTACCGGGAATTTACTATTAATATTCGTTCATATACTTGTCTATCTATTCCGCCTCAGTAACTCGAAGATTGAAAATCACTGTTTCCTAGAATCTAGCTCAAACGCTTATTAGTATATTACGATGAAGTTTGTAGTTGTTTACTTTGTTATGATACGCCAGACTTCAGTCAGATCATTATCATAAGTAAACAGATCATTTATAAGACACCTAGCTTCAGCCCGCGGCTTCACCCGCATGAAACTGTTTGATAGTAGAACTAGTGGGACTTTTTGTTCCCACTAGTTCTACGATTTTGTGCCACATTGAATCGTAGGACTAGTGGGAACAAAAATTCCCATTAGTTCTACCGTAAATTGTGTAATAAAACAGTAGAACTAGTGGGACTTTTTGTTCCCACTAGTTCTACTATTTTGTGCCACCTTGAATCGTAGGACTAGTGGGAAAAAAAAATCCCATTAGTCCTACCGTAGAACTGTGTAGTAGAACTAGTGGGAATGATCCTAAATTTTCTCACGGGGCGTACTACCACGATATGTAAAGATAGACATAGTTACCTAATTTCGTATTATAAAGGGTGTTTCGCGGGCCTGTGGACGGTGAGCTATGGGCTAGCTCGCCGTCCGTCCGTCTTATGACGACAGGCCGTGTCGACGGCGCGTTCGTGTTCCACGCGCGCCTCAAAGAGAGTCAGCAAACAGGAAGGGGTCCGTAAGGGCCGACGCCTGCCAAGGTTGCGGGACTGTTCGAAAGAGATACCGCGGCCCTGGAACACAAAGGGCAAAGGAAGGAACATGGATGGGTTTTAGTCAGTACAAGTCTGACACTCCCTCCTGCTCAGCCCAGAGCGGGAGGGGTTATTTGATGATTTCCCATCGGTAAAAAAAAAAGAAAAAAAAAAGGGTGTTTGTTGGAGGTCACATTCCCGAAATCATATACAAACTTAAATGGCATAAAATAATCAATCAAATAAAACCAATATTTTCATTGATTTTAAACACATTTTTCTGTTTCATTTCAAATTAAAGTTCTCCGCCTCTAAAAAAACACCCGTTATTAGTATGGGTACGAAGTATTATAATATCTGTGGTATGGGTACTACCATATCGATTTCATAATAGCAGGAAAAATTAATACGTTTAGATCCTAGATATTACGACTTAGTAACAGAAAACGGTCGGATTTCAGAATAGAAACAGAAAATAGGAAACCTTTTTCGGATCTGATTAGAATTTTTCTCCCGTAGAGTAGGACACTCGTTGAAAGGGGCTTTAAGAACACTGATTTTAGAGGACAAAACACTTATGACCAATCATCGAGCACTAGTAAAAATAAGATTATTACTGCGAACACATCACCATCTCAGGTCCAGTTGAAAACCAGCGTCGGGCACTAGTTGCTTGGCAATTTGCTGAACTGGGCCTATTTGGCGCAGCCGTGAGACACACAATATTATCTCTTTTTTTCTGTTTAGTTTTAGGTTTTTTTTTATTTTTTATTGTGTAGTTTTTATTTTATTTCATTTTTATTATTTTTTCTTTTATTGTTGTGTGCACTTGTGGCATGTGCCAAATAAATATGTTTTCTTTCTTCTTTCTTTCACAGTTTTCAGTTTACAGTTTGTAAAGTCAATCAATAATCCCAGACTTAGCCAGGGGTCTGCCTACGAAGCTAAGTCTAAAACCCCAGTCTACAACCCTCAGTTTAATCAACCTAGAAAGTATGAATGAACTTATGAACGTATTTGAATTGGCGAAGTAACGGTCCTTGCAAGGTTACCGAGGTTAGACCAAGGTGATGTAAAGTTCAGGGCCCCAGACAACCTGGGGTTTACAACCTTGATTTATCAAGCGTATACTCTTTATTTTTTGAAGTACAAAAACCGCACCCTTTTAAAGGGACAGTTTATTAGGTTTTTTTTATTACATTTCTATTTCGCATTGTGTTTTTTTTTTCAACAAGCTTTCGGAATCTTTCTTTTTAGGTTTATCACATTTTGGGCGCATTCGATTGAGTCATATTCAAGGACTAAATGTTTTTTTTATATTGTCTATATAGACTTCGCGTTACTATGGGTGTATGGTCATATTTACATTATGAGTTAGTTAGTTAGTTTCACGATTGTCTGGCAGTTTGAGTACTTTATGCGGCCTACCCAAATGTCTTTCCTTTGGTATTGTTCGTCGTGTCGTTGAGCTCCTTAGGTTATGAGTCGAGCTACACGGTCACTGACAAATGACAGGACATGGACAGGTCCACTCAAATATGTGTGGTTATTTGTTCAAAATACCATCTCAGACATTAATATGCATGATCCTCATATGACTTGACCAACGTCTGGACTTTAAAAGAGACTATGACCTCTGAGTTTGTTTCGGAGGTTTCTCCTCAGAGTAGTCAGTTACGAAACACCGACCCCATCTAGTTTTAAAATCGACGTGTAAAAGTGTTTTGTAAAACCAATTTACAGAAACAAAATACAATGTGTAACAGAATAAACGCACAACCTCTTACGGGGTCATTGTACTCATCATTATGAATAACTTTCACTATGGGACCAACACTGAAATCGCGAAAAAAAAGTCGACTGCCCTATACATTTCTGTGCGCATAATTCGACAAAATGTACTGAACAGCTGTTTTTTTTTCGCGATTTCGGGATTGGTCCCATAGTAAAAGTTGTTCATAATGATGAGTACAATGATCCCTTAAGAGGTTGTGCGTTTATTCTGTTACACATTGTATATGATTTATGTTTATTATTTGCCAAGATGAACGGTGAGTCTCTGTTATTTTTTTTTTTTTGTTCCTTTCTAATTATTGTCTATTGGTTTCAAGCGCTACTGCTAAGCATGAGAGCCTGTGTTCAATTCCTAGGTCGTGCAGAGTGATAGTGGGTTTTTCCATTTGGAGTTTTCTCAGTATTCTGGAGTGCCCGATTAGTGGCAATAAGCTCGCAACAATTTTTCTTGGTCGTTCACTCTTGGCAGAGTGGTTCTGGTTAAGGGGTGTCACCCACAAACGCGGTCGCTGCCTTCGCGATCCTTTTCCACCGGTCTCTATTAATTGTATCGCGAGCAAATTCTGCCACAGGGATCTTAGTGACAGATTTTGATGGAGTTTGTCTATCATTTGATGGTGATCGACAACGTGGTCTCGTGCCTTCGACTGTATCATTGTTGCGCCCCTATTACGAAATGTGGCAAAAGTTGAATTCTAGCCGTCATCCCAAACCCCCTTAAACCTAACTGGCGAATGTGTAGGTGTATGTGTGGTTGTGTGTGTGCAATGTGTGTGTATGCGGTTGTACCATAATAGGTACACCTCAGCGTATCTCTGCGGTGAAAAACAGGCGTGGGTAATGATTGTTATCCAGTTTATGAGAAGAAACATGTCTCAATTGGTTGCTCAAAGACAAAGCCCTGAAAATTACCTAAAAATTATTCGGTCAGTACCTAACAACGGGGCAGACAGAAGCAATTACTGGGCTATTGTGTCTCCAGACTTTGATTAGATAGCCTAACTGGATTATAATTGGGTGTTGGGAATGTCTTTGACAAGGCTATAGGTAAGGTTCTAGCAGAGACATATTGGTCGAATCGACAGTTGTGTCAAGGCGGTCAACTGGTTAAGGAAATGAATAATTACCTATTATGTTTTGCGATTTGCGTTTGCAAATGGATCCTAAAATCTACGCTTAGTAGGTATGTATATAACTGATATGCAAACCTAGCAATATTAAAGAGATGATGATTTCTCGTGCAATAAGGATTCCAACTTTGAGATTTGAAGAGCTATTTCTAATTGTATTGGTTCTAAAATAACATAACATAACGCCTGTAATCCCCGAAAGGGTAAGCAGAGGTGTACCTATTAGTACACTCATATTTCGCCAATTATGTTTCAGTACCAAGAATAAGGGGCGAGCCTATTTCTATCAACCGGGCACAAATCCAAACGCCGTGGCTGCTATTTAAAAATTTCTGATGGAAAATCCAATAACACTTTGCCCGACCTAGAATCGAACTCAGGACCTCATGCTCACCAGTCGCGAATGCGACCACTATACCAACGAGGCAGGTTCTAAAATTCTTTAATCGTAACAACATGCAGTAGAAGAAAATCTGGCAAACAGTTCAAGAGGTGTCGTGTAACAATTATCTTGGTATTGGAGTTCAGTAAGGCAGACGTTCCATGTAAAAAAAAAATATCATAAAAACAAAAAACCCGACTGCTACAAAGCAAAAAACCAGCACATTTTAAATGAAACAAAAGTTGGAAGCAGGCCGGGCAAATTAAGAAAATAGAATGGGAACCGCCTGCTTCCAACTTTTGTTTCATTTAAAATGTGCTTGTTGTTTGCTTTGCCATTCATTATTTTTGAGCAGTCGGGTTTTTGGTCTTATAATATTATTATTTTTTCTGATTTTTTAGTTTTTTAACCATTTGTGTTAAAACAGTAATATAAACGTGATATAATATATATATTTTTGAAATGGTCTTTGCACTAGCTTTCATTTGATACCCATGTTACTATGGTAAGAAAAGAACCCTCTCCCCCTTTTTTTTATTTCCAGGCGCCATTTTCCAAATTAATGTAGCTTGTGTCACTACCACAATTCTGACAATTTCAACGACACCTGATATGTGAAAAACCGTCCAGCCAGCCGTATGGGCTGTAGAGCGTGCCAAAGAAATGGACATACATACAAATGCTCGAAAAACATTACCCTCTTTCTGACACAGTCGGGTAAATACTGATATGCAACAGAAGGATAAAATCACTTTGAAGTTACTACGCTTATCCGATCGTATGTGCTCATGACTTTCAGTACTTAAGGCTAGAAATAGCCTTCTGGGGAAAATCCACAGACCTAAGTAAGCGGTTTACACGTATTCAAACCTTTTTCTTATGCAAATAATGTTCATAATCCTACGAGTGAATGCGAATAAGAGTTTCATGCTGTTACGGACCTTATTATATGGCTAGTATTGCTGATATTCGAATGAAACAGCTATGCAAAGTAAAGTCTAAATCCAGTATTTGAATTTTGCCCTAACCATAATGAGAATTTTTATTTTTTAAGAAGAAGTTTGCCAGAAACGTCGTCATGATGATGAGATGTTCTTTTTGACCTCAGGAATTGAGCTTATTGAAGAACAATTACTGGAAGCTAAAGTAAACTAAACAGAATTTAATTAATACCTGCCAACTGAATAACAGGTTCGTTCGTCTAGTGGGGGCAAGCGCAACTGCTGAGCATGAGGTCCTGTGTTCAATTCCCGGGTCCGGCAAAGTGTTATTAGGTTTTTCCATCAGGAATTATTTTCAGTATCAGCCATGGAGTCTGGATTTGCGCCCGGTTGATATCAATAGGCTCACCCCCTATTACATGGGACTTAAACATAACTAGCGAAATGTGGGAGTACCATTAGGTACACCTCTACCTAACCCTTCGGTAATTATAGGCGTGATGTTACGTTTAATTAATACATGATTATTAAACACATTTAACAATTAACTAGCACAAGTTTGTGTGTTTGTAAGTACTTTTGATAAATTAATTCTACTCCATTCCCTGGGCAGCACTTTGAAATATTTAAATTGTATTATAGTTTCATAAGTTTCCAACATTTCACTCTTGATTATAACCATTACGAAAGTTAACCCTTTCAAATGGCAAAAGTTGAAATGAAGGCAAACTTTTTTTGTAGACATTAATAATTAATTATTTAAATCCATGGGAATCATGTAAAATAGCAATACCTGGAAATCTGTCTATAGCGTGCATCTTCAGTCTTCCACAACAGCTTCTTGCAGGTTATTTTATCAGTTACAGATAGCTCTTAATTATATAATTGAAGAATTCAAGCACCTGTTTATATAAAATGTCTTGTACATAGTACCTACTTATACTTTATGTACGAGAAAAATAGGTGGACCGTAAGTAGGTGAGTATACCTACATACTTAGGCTAAATCGATTTGAACAAACTCGACCAACAAAAAGGTACGTCTATTGTAATAAAATGAAAGTAAGCTTCAATAAAAAGCCCCAAAATATAACTTGGATAAAAACGAACTTACCTTTTGAAATTCTCATTTTGAAGACGCTGGCTCACTCCTCACTCAAGCGGTCACAAGGATTCCATTATTACGAACTTTATTATTAATTCTACGAGAATTATAATTTTATTTGGAACTATATTTTATGCTACGAACATTCTACAATCGTTTTTGACGTCACTCATCGTGACTAAACTACGCGAAGCCTAATAACTACTCGTAAGACTATTTACTTTCATAATTACAATCTCCAAGGAGTATTTATTCACAGTAATGCTAATTAGTAAACGAGAACCCGCTTTTGCGGTAAATGTCAAGAGAGAGTGCAACTGAAAACAAGGTTGGGGTGCTAGCGCGGGAAAATGTGTCAAGGTTATACGTGGTTTTACTGGCACTTGAATGAGAACGCGGCGGACACTGCAATCAAAACCACCACGCGATCACGTAACCGACCTACACATACGACCACTATTACTAACTATTTTTATTTAAATACAGTAAAAATAACCCCGCAATCAGTCATTTTAGAATCCAAACACACTGAAACTTAACCTAAACACACAACACTAGGTTAGTTTCGACGTCACCAGCCGAGGAAACATCGACACGTCAAGTTTCAAACCGCGCTACACCAGTTTCAAACTATGGCATTTTAATATTTTTTGAAATTCCCGTCCGTGAGATGTTACCACGCGCGATGCAACATCCCTCCGCCGAGCACCGAGTGGACTGGGCCTTCCGCCGGCAGAGGCCGCTGCCCGCGAAATTGGCGCAATTTCGACGCATGCGCGTTGCATTTGCGAACCGCCGGGACCCGATGCGACCCGACGCCCCTCGCTTGATAGAAAAATCGAGGACGTAATGTGACGTCAAGCACTCGTACACAATATGGGTTAATCGGACGTAACAAAAACAAGTTTGAGAGCTGATGCTAATCCGCGGCTTTGCATCGCCCACCTCGTGACGTCACCGCAGTCGGAGCGTGAGCTAACTTACTAAATCTGTCCAGCCCTGTGTGTGCACCCATATCATTCTCTCCGGTTGTTTCCATTATTCTTTCAAGGAAGAAATACAAATCTCTTTTGTTAATCCCGATGGAGGCAGAGAAAGATTGTTTTGAATATTCGACCGCTCGGCGGCCTACCACGGCCAAAGGAAGTCTTTTTCGTTTCGTATCGTGTTCTCCCCGAGGGTTGGAAGATAGGGGAAAGAGGTGCTTCCGATACCTATCAAGATTAAGATTAGGGAGGCGTTATAATAGTAAAAAGCAATATGTGAGAAATCAAGGAAGTATTTCGAGGTGGTAATCGAATTTCTTTGAATAAGAGTGAAAAATGCTTCACGACACGGTTGGCGCAGTGGGTGAGCGATATACTGCTGCGCTGCTTGTTGCGGGTTCCCGCACGGAACAAATATTTGTATGGCCTACGTATAGTTGTTCCGGGTTTGGCTGTTTGTGTATGTGAGTTTAAATGTTTGTAAGCGCTACCACGATACAAGAGAAATTCCTAGCTAAGGGAAAAGTAAAGAAAATAATCCTACATTGACATTTAGCAGATATGTTATTTTATCCATCATCGAGGCAATTCATGACATAGAAACCAGCCCTCAGGAAATTCAAAATCGTTTTCCTCAGGGACTTAATAAGTAAAGTCCGCCTTTCCGGAAAATAATAATTCCAGTCAATTTATGTAACGCTTTCTTTAATTACTTTAAAGGTCAAAGTTATTTAAATAACGTTTGAATAAAGTTTTCTCAAAGAAAACGTCAGAAATAATACAGAAAACGCGAAAATGGAACTTGCTAATTAAACGCCTGATAGAATTGTAACGGCAAACTTACTGCTACGACATTGCTTTAAAGGGTTTCAAAGGAACTTAGTAACGCAAGAACTGGGCAAAGCAGGTTGGAGATAGTTTGAGCAGTTTACAAAGCTTTAGTTCTCGTAAACAGGGATAAATTTGCATATGGGGACGCTAATTTGTCTTCAAGCTGTTTTTGCTGATGGAGGGGCGACAGAAACTCTAGATTGCAGTTTCGTACGAGACTAGTTTAGTATTAAAGCTGCATATTTCGGTCTCGTATTTATGTAGTGAACAAAGTTACTTGATTTGTTTTATTAACGTTACTTATGTGAACTTGTGAACAGTTTCATAACAACCTAAAAATTCCTATAGCTATATTCACCTACCACTGTTTGTCTCTGCATCACCCAAAGGTGGACTGATAGAAAATGTCTAAGGCATTAAGTCCGCCTCTGTACGTTGTGCTTGAAGTGATAAATAAATAAAATTAGAAACTTACTATAAAACAAACAGCATTCTACTTACATAGGAGATTATGAGTATAATAAAATTTACCCTCGTAAAAAGGTTACGAAAGGTAATATTTTGGACTGAAAGGGATAAGATTAGGTTTCGTGAGTGTGTTCAAAGGGTTTTCTTAGTTGATTTATGTTTCGGTAGACCTTGAGATACTAACTTACGTGTTTGAGCATTCTTCTTCTTTCCAGCTTGTCTTTAACCCCCTCATTAATTAATGCAGAGTAAGGTGAAATACAGTACCTATTGTTTCCAGAACAACCATATATATTTCGAGGATTAAGATTGGTATAACTTGACTCTCTCCTATTCAAAAATCAAACCCATGATGCGTAATTTCGTAAAAAAATATGAAAATACAACATCACAGTTCCAATTTTTTTTTTTTTACTACTATTTTGATCTTGATGCATGAGACTTTTTGGTACCACTTTTGGTCATTGTCCTTTGTGAGTTTGTAAGGTTGTAGGGGGTAATCTCTGGATCTACTGAACCGATTTTGAAAATTCTTTCACTAATAGGAAGCTACATTATCCTCAAGTGCCATAGGCTATATTTACAACGAGCCTGTGGGATAATTACCAAGCAAAACGCGAGCGAAGCCGCGGGTAACTGCTGGTAAGGTGATAAAGGCTTATGTACCTAAGTAGGTAGCAGAGAAGTAGTTGCAAGTGCAACTTATCTAACAGGAATATACTTAAGCACGAGGTTTGGACTTGTAACCTGTAACTTAAAGTTTTAACACCACAAAATGATCCTAAATGGACTCCCAAATGGTTCGAATGGCCGTCGTTTTGTCGCTATTATCTGCAGCTAAAGCTTAGCCAGCCTACATTGCAATGGACGCAGTATATAACCTTGTTGACACAAACTAGATATTAGCATAGATATGAAGCATTGCGCCGGGTTTCATAATAAACGGTTAAGGAGTGGCTTTAGTTGCCCCTTCTAAATTCTCGGTTTAATTGGCATTAGGTATTATTAAACGTAGGCGTATGACTTGGATAAATCTGGCGAAATCCTTATATTAAGGATTTTAATTGCCCATAAGTTTCGGTGACTGTCTCATTGGTCCAGACGTTAGGCCGACATTTTTTGATATACAATGACAGTACTGCACGGGTAGCGTCAGTTGAAAACAACAAGAACGGTCATTGTATTATCAAAACTCGCCAAAACGATCACTATGAACTGTCAACAGAGATACGCAATAGACCTGCAGGTCGGGCAGTTTATTGGGATTTTCATAAGATTTTTTCAGTAGCAGCAATGGAGTTGGATTTTATGCCCAGTCGGTGGCGATAGGCTCGTTCCCCAATACATGAGACTTAAATATAATAGGCGAAATGTGGGTGTTGGGTGTACTATTACTAGTCCACCTCGGCCTAACCCTTCAGGGATTGCAGACTTGATTGTTAAAAGTTTCGATACGATATGTTGACGTGTGACAAAACAACCTATGCACTGTCACCGACGACGTCGTCGAAATGACGATGGGCCATTAAAATTTGTCGACCCAGCGAAGGAGATGTTACTTGTAATTAGTGGGTTACTAATGATAATTACCTATTTTCTCAGAGCGCACACGAGTTTATCTAAGTAGAAATAAGTACGTGACGCACGAAGACGAAACACGAATTAATCACAATTTGTGTATATTAGGGTTCTTTCATTACAAAGCGTTATTAACTTAGAGCTGTTGTTGGTAAAACAAAGCTTTTAACGGTAATAGTATAAAGGGTGTAACAAGACCCTTCGCGAAGCCGAAAGGCACTTGTTCTCCCCGTCATTACGATCATTTTTTTGCTCTAGACCATACCTGGGAACCTTCTAGTTACGGAGATATTGGGGGTCAAAATTCCAACTTTTTCACAAGTTTCTTTCTAAGTTTATAATGTAAGATTTTTACTTTAAACTCCTCCATGACCCCCGTATTAGTGAATCAATCCATCAGAACAATGTTTTGAGTGCGTTACATTGAGTGCTACCGTAAAACGAGATTTTTCACCCCAAAAAAAAGTCGTTTCCGTCAATAATTTTTGCGTAAAGTTACTTAGTTTGATGTATATAATGCTTGGTTGACGGCTTATTTGAAAGCTTGGTTGAACGCTTAAGGGTTTTGTTACACCCTGTAGCTAGGAACAGAAGATAGATTAACTCCATTCTACGTTTTTTTTCTTGTACTAAATTCCTGGCGTTAGCTCGGAAAAGTTAGGAATTTTCAGGGCTCCTGAGCTTTCATTAGGGCCTTTTGTGTGAAAACCGAAGACCTTTTTTCGCTTAAAACGTAAGATAAGAATAAAATAAGTGTTGGTAGGTTTTTTAGACTCAATCTTCTTTTAATTTATCAGCATTATTTTCAATTATAAATGCAACTAACGTATCACAATTTACTTAGTTGAAGAATAGCTGCATGCATATACCTTTCACCATTATGACAGTTTGACTGCCTCGTTGGTCTGCAGTCGGAAGCACGACTGCTGAGCATGAAATTCTAGATTCGATTCCTAGGTTGGGCATAGTGATAAAGGGGTTTTCCATCAGGAATTTCTCAGTAGCAGCCACGGAGTTTGAATTTCCCTTTTACATTACATGGGACTTAAACATGACTGGCCAAATGTGGGTGTACTATCAGGTACATCTCTGCCTACCTACGGCAATTACAGGCGTGATGTTATGCAATTATGAAGTTAAGTTCATGAAGATATTCAAAAACATTAAACCAGAGCCTGAATACCACTGGCCCACCATCCACCCACACTGCTAATAAGTCATTATTTCAAAAATAACTTTAGAATGAAGGAGCACGAACAAAAAGATATGACCAAAGATATAGCTTCTCCATCATTCATACATCTTGAGCCAACGCCGACAGCCGCCTTTAAAATCTTAGATCAACACAGATCTTATCAGCGATTCTTCTAATAATATTTATTGTTTCAACTCCAAACTTTCCAAAGGAGCTTGGGCGATTATTCATACAGACGTAACACGGTTTGTGGCAGGAATCTTCAATGTTATCTCGTGTTGATCTAGTCAGCTTGAATGAGTATCGCTCTTCGTTCTCGTGTATCGGTAGTGTAGATCCGTTTTGCTTCGCTCCGTTGACAAATAGTCTTGATGCTTTGTCATTAATCAGTGTGGACTGTGGATGGCAGTCACGGTTAATGTTAAAGACGTGTGGATAAAAATTTGGAAAGGACAATGGGCCATTAAGTTGGTTTCGCATGTGTAGTTATGAAGTCTCTTTATACCGATCTTAGTATTTTGAGAGAAAGGTATATTTTTAGAGTTCCATACCCAAGGGGAAAACGGAACCCTATTTCTTCTGTCTGTCTGTCTGTCACCTGGCTGTATCTCATGAACCGTGATAGCTAGACAGTTGTTTTTTTTACAGATTATGTATTTCTGTTGCCGCTATAACAACAAATACTAAAAACAGAATTAAATAAATATTAAAACGGGCTCCCCATACAACAAAGTCAACAAACGTGTTTATTTTTTAGATAATTGTAGCTAACAGGTAGAAAATGGAAACGAAACCCTTCGTCGGCGAGTCCGACTCGCACTTGCCCGGTTTTTTTAAGGATAGCCACTTGCTGGTTTATAGCCAATTCCATAGTTAGTATCCAGAGCCCTTGCATGCATTAGTTGACGACCCGAATGGCGCAGCGGTATTGGGGCTGCCTTACGTTCTTAGGGTCCCGGGTTCGAATCCCGGTAGGAGCAAATGTTTGTGTGATAAGCGTGGACATTTGTTTCTGAGTCATGGATGTTTATATGTATAATAAGTATTTTTAAAAAAAAGTATCTATGTAGTATTATCAACTATCTGGTGTCCACGACACAAGCCTCGTTGCTTAGTCTGGCACCTAGATGGCGCTGTGTGCAATGTCAAGCGATATTTATTTATTTATTTTATTGATTAGTGGGCCTTGCTTGCCCAACTAGCATATTATAGATTAGCGTAACGAACTTTTGTTTAACCCTGCTGCGACAACACTATACGATTTACAGATAAGTAGGTACCTAAGCGACTATACACTCTGAAGAAATAAACACGGGAATTAATACGCATTACTTAACATTGAACGAGAAGCGAGAATACAGCTTGCGCGTCTACGTTTGAAATTGCCAAAGTTTCCATTAGTTTCATGCTTCAAGTAACTAAGTACTGTAAGTTATAATGTGCTCGTACAGACATAATTAGGTATACTTTACACAAGCACTGGACTATACCATATTACCTACTTCAATTAACAGCTCTGGCTTTTGAAGTACCTATCTAAGTTATTTTAAATCTCTGCAGCGTCTACAAAAAAAAAAAAAACAAATTGGTACCGAACAAGTATGTACATATAATATTATTATGATCTGTGTGTAATCATGATATTATGATCATTGGAGTCGGTACTTCGGTAGCTACAATATAATTACTAAGTACGTTGTGGAAAAATAGCCCCTAAAAGCATTTTTTTCGTACGTGGTCTATTCTGAGTAAATAAGTACATTTTACTACAATTGTAATACTAATACTTACTTATACTCGTATATCTATACAAATAAATTAAATTGAAATGTCTGTTTGTAATATCAGAATAACAGTTTTTTACTGAATGCATACGAAAATATATACGACACTTATAACAAAAACACATTATATTCCATTTTTGTCTATCTGTCCGTCTGTCTGTCTGTATATTCCGGCTATCTACGAAATGGCTCCATCGATTTTAGGTACTGGCAGATAGCAGATTATACGAAGTAACTTAGGCTATCTTTTATTTTAGAATAAGAATTATGGTTCCGTGCAAAAAAATTAAAACCCTTGAAATTGGTAACAAAATCCGATTTTGGGTGTTTTATTTTCCTGTAACTTGTAGCCGAAGGCGCTTTTTATTCCATACGTAAGAAAGAAATACTCCTCCAACGAATAGTAAGGTAGTGGGGCATCGTAAATCTTGCGTTATGTGAAAGGTTGGGTCTGCTATACTACCCCTACCGCATCTTGTTTATACTCGTATGAACAAATCGGAGCCATCTTGAATGAAATCTTGAACAAGTTCTACGTAGAAAAACTATCTTGGTAATACTTTTTCTGTTACAATGGTTACATCGAGCTAATCTGTTTTTTTTTATTAAATAAAACGTTGCCCCATACTAGGAATTTCTCCTGTATCGTGGGTGCGTTTACAAACATTTAAACTCACATACACAAACAGCCAGACCCGGAACAACTACCTGTAGATCATACAAATATTTGTTCCGTGCAGGGATCGAACCCGCGACACGCAGCGCAGCAGCCAATCGCTTAGCCACTGCGCCAACCGTGCCGTCAATTGGGTTTAGATTTCGGCAAACTCGATAAAGTAGAAGGTGGAATAACACGATTGAACTGTGTCATCCTCTTTTTTTTCAGAGACAAAGATTTTAGAACATTGTGGTATTCTTTTTTTTTTTAAATAAGCAAGCGTGGAATAAGATTTGAAGGTAACAGTTAAATGTTAAGGTAAAATAAACAAAACTAAATGCTTATCCAAACAACATTCACCAACCTTTTTTCTAACCAAAACACAAATATTTTGTAACTTCGGTAACCTGCACCAAAATACTCAAAAACGTCAAATGTTTACCTAACAATTTTCTAAATAATTTATGTTTACATTTTCATTTACATTTTCGCGTCTGTAATCTCAGGACATTTTCTTAAACCCAGCTGTCGCAAAGCCCATACGTCTACAAGACGCGACAGGCGTGTTCAACCCTAGGCAATTGTCCCGGGCAAGTGTTCCCAACTTCCGCGCCCCACCTTTGTGAACTGTCACCTTCAATGGGAGAAATGAAAGGTCATTGTGTATTTTTATTTATTTTACGTAAGGTTTAGATCTTGGTGTGATAAAAAATGACTGGTATTTACCAGGTACAACGTAGTGGTTTGATCGGAGTGGTTTAGAGTTGCCCTTGCTGTATTGCAACTGGTCCCTGCCAAGCTGTGATTGGCTTCTGATTAAAAAGGCGTACTATTAGCAAACTATATTCTAACGTAAAACTACATCGTGACCTGTGGAATGGAGAAAAGGTAGGTTTTGGCCAAGTGGGACTCTACGTCTTAATAAAAACAATCAGAAAACTTTGTCAGGTAAATAGGTATACAGAGTGTAACAAAACCCTTCACGAAGCCGTCAACCAAGCATTATGTACATCAAACTAAGTAACTTTACGAAAAAAAATTTGCTGGGTAACGACTTTTTTGTTTGGGTGTAATTCACGTTTTACGGTAGCACTCAATATAACGCAATCAAAACATTGTCCTGATGGATGGATTGAATAGTACGCGGGGGTCGTGGAGGTGTTTACAGTAAAAATCTTATGTTAAAAACGTGTATATAAAAAAAAAACTTGTGAAGAAGTTGGAACTTTGATCCCCAATATCTCCGTAACATGAAGGTTCCCAGGTATGATCCAGAACAAAAAAAAAATGATCGCAATCACGGGAAGAACAAGTGCTTTTGGGCTTCGTTATGGGTCTTGTTACACCCTTTATTCTTCAAAAGTGAGGGAATCGGCATAGATCCAAAACTTATTACCCCAACTGAACATACATTCAAAAAGCAGGAACATAAACATTTTCGATTACCTACAATAAAATTTTTCCTTTAGTAACACCGCCGCCGCCGGCTGACCCAAACGACTGAAAAGCTCCCAACGTTTGGCGATTCCTACTCTCCACTCGAGTACTTGGGCCTCAACAGCACTTCAGAACACTCCTGCTTGCTAATCCCGCACAAATCCTGACCACTAGTGCACTAGTAACTACCTAAGTAAAATAAGAGGTTTATATTCTGCACCACTTTCGCATAAGGGGCTTTACCGCAATAAAGGTTGAAATTGTGGCTGCAATATTGCTTTACTTATAATATTAATAAACATATTGTTTCATGACTGAGGGCCTCCTTATTAAGTTTCAGGCGCTGCTAAACATACGACCCTGCAGAGTTTCATTCCTTGTTCGGAATCAGTGTTATTGGGGTTTCCATCAGAATTTTTTTAGTAACAGCCCAGAATTTGAATTTGTGAACGGTTGAAGGCAATAGGCTGGCTCTTTTAACATGGAACTTGAACATGCACATCTCTGCCTACCTTTGGGAAAATACAGGCATGATGTTATGCTATGTTGTTTCATAAATAGGTACCGTTTACTAACACAAAAATTAAGTCTCCTACTGCTCTTTTGCACTGGTCAGGTCAAAGGCCTTTTAACCCTTCGTGTGCCGGAACGTATATCTACCCGAGAATAGGTTTTTAATTGTGTCTATATACTCGGCATACGAAAGGTTAAAATACAAACCGTTATGAAAGTAGGTACTCTGAAATACATTTCCCGCATTTAAATCGAAATATAATTCAAAACTTGTACTAGTGAGAATTCCAACAAAATATTACTGCTTCATTCATATAATATGAACGTAGCAAAATGAAAATACAAAATCTGCACTGAGTTGTTAGATTTTCTCACAACAATATTGTGCATCTAGGAAATTTAGGTTTTCTTAAATACGGAACCACGTTTTAAACTTCTAAATTATAATGTAGTCTATTATACTGCAGTAAGTAATGAAGTCTTTTTCTTGAAGTTTTCCGTCTTCCGATTCCTTTTATATTTTATTCAAAGTTTCTGGATTTCATTTGATTTGTGAGACTTGGCGCTGGCATTTTCTAACTCCCGTTTAGTTTAGTTGATGATTTACTCCTTTTTAGAACTATTTTGTAGAAAGTATTAGTGATTATGCCTGTTGGAAACTATAAGACAAAAACAAAAAGAGGTTTTCAAAATCTTCAGGAGCTTTTTGCGTGTACATAATCATCTAAGTCGGCTCAGAATTTGTGTACAAGTTTGGCGCCTTCAGTGGTATCCATCAACTCCTATTAGATACGAAATTAATGTATCCCATCGTTTGTGGAACTCAGCACCACAATTTACCTACACTATTACCAATTTTATTCAACGATTTAATGTTCTCTTTTTAAATAACTTTTAATAAACGGTTAACCGAACCACATTCACAAATTATTATACCTCGGTAAAAGCCTTTTAATATGAATGTGGAACTCAGCAGAAGTTCGGAATACGCACATTGTTGAGCACGACAAATTGCACAGCATGTGTGTCGCTGTGTTGCCAACTCAACATAGTACGAACACTGCAACAATAGTAGCTAGCGACTTGAAATTGTTGAGAAATAATTTCGCTGCAGTAGAAAATAGTGAAGAGAAAATTGCTTACGGAAAATTGATAGTGAAGGTAGGAATATGAGAATGTTTTATTTATAAACGAGAATGTTGCAAAATTGTAGATTTTATAATGAAGAAGAAATGACGTAGTAAAAAACTTTAATATAATTTATTTGCCCTTAACCCATCCCAATTCATGTGGGATCGGCGCAGCGTGTTATCTTGCATTTCTTTTTTTTTTACGTTTTCTTATTATATTTTATGCTGCACATGAGCCTCTGACTTGGCTTTGCATGCTGTCGAGAAATGGCATGCTGGTTTGGTTTCCTCAAGATGTTTCCCTTCACCAAAGCAAGGGATAATAATGATAAAATGTATAATCTTCCGTGGTTCTACGAGTATATCAGTCGTCGCCTCAGTAGCTAACTTCATGTCTAGTTATGTCATCTTTCAACCAGTCCGTCCATAGCTTTTTGGTCTTTTCCTACTCCATTAATTATATTCAAAACTTTCTACACGACTTATACGAAATGAAAAAAAATGTTGCCGTTGACAATTTGACAGCTACAATACATACCTCCTACCGACTAAGGAAAACTCACGGAACCGGCGTGAAAACTTCAGTTATTCGATGATGACCCCTCTTCAAGAGCTACAGATTTTTCCTTGCCTCATTGAACCCTTATTGCACAGGACCGATGAACAGCTTCATTTAACCTTTTTCAAGTGTCAAAAAGGTTGGAAATATGAAAAGATTTTATAACTAACTACAAGTAGGTAGTAGCTGGTGAATAATTGTGCGATCTTGTAAATTGAAAATAAAAACATAAGTATTTCAGACATAGATTTCTCAGTATTTAGATCATATTTTGCACTTTGTAGGTAAGTGATACAACAAAGGCATGTGTGAAGCTTTATAATTTGTACTCGATCATCGTCTGCTAAGCCTTTCCACACCTATGTTTAGTGTCGGCTTCCAGTCTAACCGGGTGCAGATTAACACCATATCAAGCCTGTTATGGAAAAACATCGTAAACGACAAAATATACGTATTTCACTTTCACTTTTCACTTTCAACCAGTAAAAAATAACCATTAAAATACCTCTCCTGATAAAATTGTATGTTTGTCGCTTACGATGTTTTTCCATAACAGGCTCGATATATATTGTACTTGGGGTGACTACGATACCCCAACTTGAGAATTGAGTTCAGCTTCTTTTGAGCAGTCGTGTTTGAAACGTACGTCTAGGTATATAATTATAATATCACAGGAAAGTGAAAGGAACTTAGGTTCAAGACCACACTCTTGATTCTATTTAATTATGGGTTATAGTCGTTTACAATCTAATTTAGTTAAGGACAAGCACATTGAGAAGGTGGAGTTCACTGACTTAAGAAATAACTCTCGTTAAACTCTAGTAATTACTTATGCAACCATTTTTATGCAATAGACAAGAATTTGATCGAAGTAAGAACCGTAAAAAAGCAAAGCTAAGAATTCTAACTTTTGACAGATCTAACTTTAAGCAATTACTAAACTACAGAATACTCGTAAGTAATCACATGACTTGTTTATAGATACGGGTGTAAGATTTGCCAATCGGATTACGAAACCTTCCTTTATACGGAATATTCTGAATGGCACCTAGGTTTCAGTTCGTTTAGTTTCCTTGGAATAATTTTCATATTATGGAAATTCTGTGCGACCGAATATTTGAAAACTTCAACGTCTGGTAGCACCATCCGTCTTGGTTGGATGATCAATCATTTTTAGTTCTGGTTTCGTCTTCAGTCCTTTTGAATTGGGTACGCTACGATGTTGATATAAGATTAATAATTACTGACTGACTGACTGATCGAATTAGGAACCCCGTACTACGCTCCAGAACTCAAATGAAAGAAGTAGCTCATAAAGCTGCCAAACTGAAATGGGACTGGCAGGCCATGTCTGCAAAGCTGTGGGCCCGCCCATCGCAAAGCTGGGGTCCTAAAACAGCTACACAGGGTCGAGTCAGACCTAGGACGACGCCTTTGATGGTTGGGATTTCTCGTTATTTGGCGAGAAGAGGTGCAACACCGAGAAAAGTGGAAGGACTGGGGGAAGGCTTCTCACTTTGGGGGGGGGGGGCAAGTCAAGAAAAAATATAAAACTAAAGTCACGTCTGTAAGTCCCGAATCCCCCCCGACCCTTGCAAGAGCCAGCCCGCGATGCTGAGCCAATAGCATTAAACCAGCCCCTAAACCAGATCCAGCCTGTCCCCTTGCTGCCCTCCGCAACGACGCCCTAAGCCGAGGCTCGTACCCCGCAGGGGGTGCCTTTAGCGAGTGGTCGCTTAGTTTGTAAGCTCATTTTGCCCCTGGCTGAAGGCCTTAAATTCAAGGCATTAGCAAGTAGCCAGCCTCATAGGCTGAACTGCGAGAGGCAACATCAAAAAAAAAAAAAGTCCCGAAGACTTAAGTAGAATTACCTATAGAGCACCTACATTTTTCCAGTTGTGATTAAAAGCCGAAGGGGCGTGCCTATTACCACCATTGTACACAATTCCTAACTCTTGGCTGAGAAAAACCTAATACCACTTTGCCCAACACGAAAATCGATCCCAGGACCTTGCTCAATAGAAGCACTTGCAGCCACTAGACCAACGAGGCATTTTTATCTCAAAACAAGCTTATGCCCGCGGCTTCGCCCGTGTGGAGTTCGGTACTTGCAACTCGGAATCATACTAACGGGATAAAAAGTATCTTATGTGTTAATTTTCAAACTCAAACTCAAGGCGTTTATTTCAAGTAGACCTTCGCAGGCACTTTTGAAAGTCAGAAAAACAAAAGCGAAGCTACAGTCACAGACACAAGGCATAATAACTTGTGAAAGTACTGTAGTTGCCCATTCCAAAGCGTAGATCTCTATGGAGAAGAATGGGCAAGAAACTCCATGGACACTCTTTTCAATCAAAATATTGTTACAAGATCTTGGTTACATCATTCATGTTGAGATTATACATATATGTGAGAACGATGTAGAAAGGCGTGCACATTAAGAGCGTCCAGAGTAAAAGATTATAACTATCAACAATTTAAAAACAAAGTAGTTAAAATAAACCGTGGCAGCTAAGAGATGGCAAGTCCCAACTGACAGCGCCCGTTCACGAACATGACGCATGCATTAGCTCCATTCAGCTCAACCATATTGAAGGGAACTAAACGACCCAACACACCCGCCACTATCAGCGAGACATTTGAGTGAGCCTGACATTCTCTCAGCCACCAGGGCACATTCGAGTCAATGAAGGATAACTAAATGTAAATGGTAGCTTTACAGTACTTAGTACTCACACATGTGCTATGCAGTTATATAATACTAAGAGATTGAATCTATACAATGCAAAGATATTTTTACAATCTTCTGCAGCTTCCACAATAATTTCACACGAGCTTCTGATTAGTTTTCCCCTATGGTTGTGGAGCAGGACCAGGCCTCAAACCTGGCTGTACTAGTTGGTCCCTGTTTCTAGTATTATAGTGGTGTCTGTCACCTCTTTTACTATTCAAATGCAGATTTTTCCTAACGTACATGATGTTTTCATAGATGTATTGACAAGGTACTGTCATAATGTTAATTTCTTTAAACAGTTCCCTTAGAGAATCGCGCCTACGTAGATCATATATGTCTCTGATGGCTCTTTTCTGCAGAATAAATATAGACTCAATGTCTGCAGCCCGTCCCCTTAGTAAAATACCGTATGACATAATACTATGAAAATAACTAAAATAGACTAGCCTCGCGGTATCTGCATCAGTAAATTGGCGGATTTTTCTAACAGCATATGCTGCTGAACTCAGCCGTCCTGCAAGAGATGTTATATGCGGACCCCATTGTAGCCTTGAGTCGAGCGTGATCCCCAGGAAAACAGTATTTTCGACGAATTGCAGTTTCTCTTGATTCAATACTATGTCACTATCACTACTTTTAACATTCGGTAGAGCAAATCTTATGCACTTCGTTTTTTTCCCATTTAATACTAAATTATTAGCGGTGAACCAATTATGGACCTGCATTAAGGCGTTATTTACGTCGTCGAGATTTGTGGCACGTCTGTTTATCTTAGATATTAAAGAAGTATCGTCAGCGAATAACACCATTTGGTTTTTAAATAAATGGGGTAGATCATTAATATATACCAAAAAGAGGAAAGGACCTAATATCGAACCTTGTGGTACACCCATACTTACTTTTAAACCCATTGAGTTGACACCATTTATTTGTACTTGCTGATGTCTTTCGTTTAAATACGATTTCACTAAACTGAGCGCAAGTTTCCTTAACCCGTAATGTTCAAGTTTTAAGAGTAGGGTTTCATGGTTTACACAATCAAATGCTTTCGAGAGGTCACAGAAAATTCCTATGGCATCTTGTGCCTCTTCCCACGCAGTAAATATGTGTTTTAATAAGGTGACACCGGCGTCAGTCGTACAACGTCCTTTGGTGAAACCATACTGTTTCTCATGCAAGATTTTATTGGTGTTAAAGTGGTTGAGCATTTGATTAAGCATTACCTTTTCAAACACCTTGCTGAAAACCGGCAATACGGATAATGGTCTATAGTTATTGGTGTCTTTACTGTCCCGGACTTGAAAAGTGGTTTTACCTTGCTGTATTTCATAAGGTCCGGGAAGACTCCTTGGTCCACACACAAATTAAATATTAAGGCCAAGTACGGTGCTATAGTCTCAATAATGGCTTGACAAACTTTAATTGACATACCCCATAGATCCTCGGTTAATTTGACTTTGATTTCTTTGAAAGCTTTAATGACTGCTATGGGGTTTATATGTTTAAATTGAAACTCAACCGGATAGGCTGACAGGCTGATCCAGGTTATAAACTATCTGTGTGCCAAATACCATACAAATCCGTTCAGTAGTTCTTGCGTGAAACAGTTACAAACATCCATCCATCCTCACAAACTTTTGCATTTATAATATTACTCGTATAGTAGAATTGATCTTGTTTCATTAATCCGACCTCAAGCAATTAAGAAATCTGCTGTGGGTATTGTAAATGTAATAGAATTTCCGAGAAGCAAGATATTCCATACCGTTCCCGTACACGACTCGACTACCTACCAGCTGTTGAATGATTTTCTCTGCGAAATTCTCAACACTGATTAATGCACTGACGAACTTGCACGAGCTTAATCATTTATGCTACCAATGTTGCATGCATTGAAAATTTCAATTACCAAATCCGGATTAATACTAAGTTTAAAAAAAATCTAATTGCAACATATAGTTTTTCATAAAGAAGATGTTGATCTTCTTTATGAAAAAACTATATGTAACCTAAACTTAGTATTAATCCGGATTTGGTAATTGGAATTTTCAATGCATGCAACATTGGTAGCATAAATGATTAAGCTCACAAGAATAGGTAGGAGATACCAAAGTATCATAAAATAGAAAACAGTCTAACTGTTCTCTCTGCCGGAACACAGGCCTCGTCTCATGAGCCAGGGCAAAGAAGGAACATGGATGAGTTTTAGTCAGTACAAGTCTGACACTCCCTTCCGCTCCGCCCAGAGCGGGCCCTCCCGCTCTGGGCGGAGCGGAAGGGAGTAATAGTAATTTGATCAAAAAAATAATCAAAAAAAGTCAAAAATCTTTGATTTCTTAAACAATATTTTACAACAAACAGAATAAGTGATTGGAGCCTCCCTTTAAGCAAAAAAATAAAGGGTATTGGATGTAGTGTTGTTTCTACTGTTTTACTAAAAATCTTTTCCTGCACTGATTATGAAATAATTGACAAATAAATGATTACAGTTAATACAAACTAAAACTCACGCTTTAGAGTGAAGTCATTTTATTTTCCGTATTCTACTCAGTAAACTCTTTCATTTGATACCCATATCATGAGAATGCATAAGAAAAAACTAGTCCATCATCTTTGGGAGTCCGCCATATTAGATTTAGAATGATGTCATTTAGCTGGCATTGTCATTCAAACTAAACATGTATGCAAAATTTCAGCTCAATCGGAAACCGGGAAGTGGGTCAAATTAAACTTCTAAGATTTTTTTACATAATAACAGGTGAAGCTAATAAAAGCGAGTTAAAATTAACTGGGTTCAAAAAAACTCGTAAGTTGGCCACAAATGTAACCTTACAATTTCACGACAAAGCTGAATCTGTGCTTATCAAACCAGAGGATATTCAAATTGCGGCAGATTTAGTACAAATCCTGCAGAACCCTTCGATTTCCAATAAATAACAAATTAGCTGAGTGAAACGTTTCTGGGAGTAATTAAATTTAATTGAACTAAGTAAATCAATGACTTTAGCAACGGTTCCTACCTTCGTTTATTTACCTACAAGAATATTGTACAGGGTTTTAAGAGGACCACACTACTAGTTACGAAAATTAACAACTTTTACAATAAGATCAACCATGAAATTGAGAAATAATATCAGGTGGTCTAAACATTTTATTGCATTGCAACTCCACAAAAAGTATGGAACAGCAGAAGTTTTTCGTATTTCAGAGTTGTCTTGCGTTTTACCTTTTAACAGGTATTTTTATTTGTTTTGTACGAGTAATCTACTTATTTACTTGTGTTTATCGACTGTGCTTACATACTAATTCTGTGCTTCTGTGACCACCTTCTGAGTTATCTCTGAGATGATTGCATTTCTAACAATCAGTCTGTTTTAAAGTTTGTGTCATATTAACAGATAGTCAGATACAGTCGCCAGCGTATCAAATTACCACAGACTGTTTTTTCTCATTCGAATTTGAACTTAATGGCCAACTTTTATGGTTTAAAATCATTTGGAGTTGACAGTTCCTGGTAAATTGATGTGCTGGCGACTGTACATCACTGACTACCCCACCGTTTATTAATAAATATTTATATGTAATAATAATCAATACTGAATAGTCAAGTACTGAAGAATAATCATGTACTGTTCAAGCTCCTGTTGCTAGATTAAGACGCGTAGTCAAGTCTGAGTTTGCTTTTCGTTTCTTACAGGCGCTTAATTAATACCAGACCATAGCAGACTTACTATAACCACACTATACCACTAGAAGGCCTCTTCCCCTAAAGACGACACGAGCATTAATCACCATTCTTGTTCAAGGTGGATTGGTGATTCTAACGTTTCCTTACGTTTCCTTAGCATAAGCATTTTCAGCCTATAATGTTCCCACTGCTGGGACACCAGGCCTCCTCTCTATGAAATTTCCTTATACCTTACTATTTTCTTACTATTATAGGTAAGTATATATTTCCAGGTATCGTCATACATAATTAGAGTACCTTCACTAGTATAGAATGACTTAAGCTTGAACATACCAACCTCTGTTCAACTAATTAAACTAATGAGCTAGTCTAAACACAAATCACAACACAGTCAATTGAACCGACATCAATGTCCTAGATGACGTGGTCATTTAGTTTGTATGCATTGATCATTATTGTTCTATTTATTCGGCGAGAAAGATACATTTACATGATAAGGATTTGTGTGATAAACAATGCATTGGTGCGGTTATCTATCCTACGAGTATCCAATAAATAATAATAATAATAATAAATCTTTATTCAGAATCTCAAAAGGTACAATACTATACGAATCTAAAACTAACAATGTAGGTATAATAATGTCTGATGCCTGTACTAGGATAATCCTGTATCACATGCTGCAGGAGCTCTAACAATATGCTATATTGTAGGGCAGTAGAGTTTTTTTTTGTTTACTATTTAACATTACATAGTGACAAATTTATTTTGATTAACTTAAACTCTATTAACTTAGAACTAAACACATAATTATTACACGAAAATATTTGCGTCAGCAGTATAAACTAGGTTGCGAAACACATTCGAGGCGCTTATATTTGACATTTGCACCTAGCGACTAATGTGCTTAGACAATAAATAAAGTCGATAGTTAGTATGTCAGCGCAGTGGTCTGCTATTGCAATATTGTGTCAGCAACATGCGTCAAACGCGGAAGTCTACCCTAGAATATGACGCTCTACGTGCCCTCGTAATCGATGGAGTTGATGTACCTATATTCCGCTAATTTCTTAGCTGGGCACTCAACATCAATAACAGTACTAAAATCAAAACAAATAAATAAACCAATCATATGCAAGCAAATATTTCATAATGAACGAAACAACATGAACTATGTATTTACAGTTCCAAATCAATAGCTCACTCGTTCGTTACAGTAACAAACAACAGAAAATATTCAATGAACGATTGAATGATTGAATATTTCTATTTACAAACAAAACGTTTTTCACGTTCTTTTAACTGAATGAACTTGAGTAACTACAATAGCTTCAGTGGAGCTGTAATTGGATTTGTTCGTTCGACTTTCTGTTTTGATTCCGTGTTGAGGTAATAATCGTGTTTTTGTTAAAAAGTTCTGAAAGCTTTGCTGTTACACGAGTAAAGTTTTGATCTGATATTTGACGTTCAAAGTTTTTCTATAATTATACAAATGTATGGTTGGGGCGCCCTCAGGCTCGGTGGAGCGACGATCTTAGTAGGGTGACTGGATGAGGGTTGCCGAGAATCTAGTTGAGTAGCGTGCGATTATACAAGCCTATGTCCAGCAGTGGACTGCTGTAGGCTAATGATGATGGTTGTTGGATCACTACGGCGGAGAACATTATGGAGTACGTGCGACAGAAGACCAAATACATGGCGAGGGTGCAGCTGCTTGATTCGCGCCACAACGTCAACTTTAAGGCGGTCGTGGTGCGAATACCAACATGTTATCTGCACCTTTTCTTGGAGGAGGACTTTTGGCGGCAGGGAGTGGTGTTCCGTTACTTCCACGGGCAAGTGCCACATGATCGCACAGTGACGTAGTGCACAAGTGAAGTGTTACTAACATAGTTTTAAGTTCCTATTTGCTTACATAATTTGTATTTCATCATAGGTATGTTAGTCAGTAAGTAGCCTGAAAATGAATTGATGCTGTTGTTATTGTTTCTTGTGTAACGCTAGAAGCAGGACTTACTGGAGTCATATTATGAATTAGTGTACCTACCTTATTGAAGCTAATTTTATTAGTGACTGGTTTATTAGATAACACAACCTAAACCACTGCAGGTTGAAACAATTTTCTTTTTTTTTTTCTTAAAACAGATTTTATACAATTTTAATTAATATGATCTAACTTAACAGTCTCAAACATCGTGTTTTTTGCTCACTCTTCTCTCTACCTTAATTTCATCGACACTGACCAAGAACCTATTTAGCTGGTCTTCAAAAAAACCAAGTCGGTTGTTTACTTATTTATTTGCTCAAAACCCTTTGGTATTTCACCTAACGAGCATGGGAACTAAGAGGAGCCAATAAGCATAGTCTGTCGTCCAGATTCCGAAGCTGCCAGGATCAGACATGTACGTAGGCGGGGCGGTCGCTACCCGCTACTAGAATTTCAGCCATTCGTCCCGTGACTGGTTTCGAACGAACAAAAACACTAAAGACTCGTCAAAATAAAGGAATCGTTGAACGATTTGAAATTGGAAAGCGAAAGATGGCTGCAGTTTTATCACTGGCTGAAAAGAGGACTGATTGCGTCGAAAACTATTTGTCGACAATGTTTTTTGTGTGTCTATCTTATTCATTTCATTTTATCGGCTTAAAATATGTGTTGAGGTACCATTTAGACCGATTTCATAAAAGTAGTTGAATGTGTTCTTAGACTATAATAAACATTAGTGTGTTAAAGTTCTTGGCAATGTTTTCCAATTTAAAAAAATATGTTAAATCACACACAGCAAAAAGCCTTTAAATTGTTTGGACGCAGTTTTTCTTTTACAAGTCTACATATTTTTTTCCTTGACCTTCTTTTTTCTTTCTAAATCTTTTGAGAGCCTCAACCCTCAGAAAAATATAATGCCTGGATTTTAAAAGTCGAACGAACCAATTCGGGGATTTACCGACTAAACGACAAAAAGCTTTTAAGTCTTTTGTTTTGGGGATTTCACGAATCTTTGTCGAAAATTACCCAACCAGCAAAGTAGTCCTGGAATGCGATTTTATAATGCTATGTGGACTTATATAGCTCCGATGATGGTTTTGGTATATGCTACTGCGCTTTTAACAGCATTAATGAATGCCGTTTTTACTTCAGTACGATTAATCCTATAATTTGAACTTATATCGGTATATAGGATCATATTTCGTGGCTCCTACTGGATTAAGAGTCCTATAAAAGCTAGGAACAAAACTAATTGCATCCAGGAATAATTAATCCGGTAACTCAGACTTATATGCGCCTATAAGATAACATCTTAGGAGCATTTAAATCTTAAGACTCCTCGAGGAGCATCTACCAGGAATATATACACTGAGGCGCAATCACTCTTGTTATTTATACTTATAACCTCATATAAGCTAATATTTTATGGCCAATATAAGTAAATTCAAGTTAAACTACTGAAAAGCATTTATATTTCTGGTCTGGTTTTACATTACCTTATAAGTGTATTTTATATCCGCGTTACAAAGATAATAAAATCACTAAGATTATAACAGCACGCAGTAGGATAAAATGTTCCTATATAGTTTTATCGTATGCCATTATAACCTTAGATACACTTATATAGGCATTCCATAGTAGTTTTATAATCTAAGTAATCTCAAACAATCCTGGTTAAAACTCTTATAAGGTCACTTTTGCTTGAAACGACCAATATAGGCTAAAACACGCTTTATATAGTTTCGCAAATTCTATTATAGGATTTGACATCAGCCATTAAGATTGCAACTGTTTTTGTCTACGATATTGATAATGGATTTAAATAAGTGGAAGCGGTTAAAAAAAAGTGGTTCTTATAAAAGAAAAGTTAAAAAAAACTACCAAGATATGTTAACAGCAGTGAGCACTGATGTATTGAATTTAACTGGTGAAGAGCGCATTGCGAATTCTGGTGAGGGTTCCGGACAAGATAACTGTAGTACTACTTTAGATGGAAGAGGTTCGGACTACGAAAGTTATAATGAAAAATCATTGAGCGATTCTGAAAGCGATAATGAGACAGAACTTTCAGATTACAACAAAAATTTAGAACTGCGTTATTCTATTAAAAACTGGGCTTTAAACTTCAATATTTCTCATGCTGCATTAAACTCTTTACTTGAAGTTATAAATGTGAGAATAAACGATGTTTTGCCTAAAGATGCACGAACACTACTAGATACAAATAAAGAAAACCTACACATTACTATTTCGCCCCCAGGGCACTATTGGCACAATGGTCTGACCAAATGTTTGAAAAGAATTTTTAAAAATGTTTCCTGTCTACCAAAGGAGGTTTCTCTGAATATTAATATTGATGGATTACCAGTCTTCGGCAGTTCGCGATACCAGTTTTGGCCTATATTATGTACCATCTTCGAAATACCAAATTTGGCACCGTTTGTTGTGGGTAAGTAAAATAAATTAAACATTAATAATATACCTAAAGTTACCAGCTTCATGACCAAGTAGACTCACTCACGCTCACTCTCGCTTCATGACTATGTATATTTTTTACTGTTTACCTATTTGAATTTTGTGCCAGTTAAGTAAGTACACTGTCTTATAACCTTAACTTTTTATGACATAAAATATGAATTTTTCTTTTCAACAGGAATCTATGGTGGAGATGGAAAACCATCAGATCTTGATGCTTTTTTAGGGCCTTTAGTGACAGAAATGAAACAACTTGAACAGGGATTAATACTAAATAATGCTACTGATTTAAATGATGAAAAAGTAGTGCATGTAAAACTAAGAGCTTTCATTTGTGATTCACCAGCCAGGGCAATGATAAAAGGTAGATGATTTATTTTTGAGTTCATGGGCACTTTTTATTGCTTGCCCCCCCCCCCTCACATCAGAATGGTGTATATTAAAAAGATTTTGCCTGTCTAACTAACAACAATTACTTCAGATTACGGAATGTTAACGACGCATACGTAACATTGTGCACGTTATAAGTTGAAAAGGTAGGTTCGGTCGTTTCCAGGCAGGCATTCAGATTTTAAGCATTACATTACACATACATCAAAATAAGTTTATACCTAACTGATACTGTTATATTTCAGGCGTTTCCAATTTTAATAGCAAACATGGATGTCTAAAATGCACTGTCGTCGGTGAATATTCTCATAAATCGAATACAGTGACGTTTACTGGATCTCACTGTCTTAAAAGAAACAATGACGAGTTTCGTTCAAAGAAGTATGGACAACATCACAAAAAAGATTCACCGTTATTAAAGTTAAACATCGATATGATTGAAGATTTTCCTGTATCGGACTCATTGCATTTAATAGATCTTGGCTTAATGAAGAGGCTTCTAATTGGTTGGAGAGACGGAAATTTTGGAACATACATTACGAAATGGAATGCTCAGAATATAGAGAAGGTTAACAATTTTTTGAGAAATTGTAAAATGCCTAAAGAGATACACAGATCAGTAAGATCGGTCGATGTTCTAGCTCATTGGAAAGGATCTGAGTATCGTTGTTTTTTTTACTATCTCAGTTTTATAATACTTAAAGAAGTCCAAAGGACTGAACCTTATAATCATTTCATGCACTTATATTGTGCTATCACAATTTGCTCCAATGAGAGTTATTTCCAGTTACTTCGTGTCGCTGAAGAAATGTTAACATATTTTGTTGAAAAATTTAAGTCCATTTATGGAAAAGACTATATTACTAGTAATATACATAACCTCTTACATTTGGTTGAAGAGGTAAGAAAATTTGGAATTCTCCAAAATTTTAATGCATATTGCTTTGAGAATAAACTCTGCTCCATCAAAAAAATGGTTAGGCAAGGAAACAAAGCACTTCAACAAGTAGCTAGAAGAATAAATGAAATGTCTTCAGTGGATATAGAGAGACTTAAAGAAAGCAAGAAATGTCCGATAATAAAGAAAGGAAAATGCGGCAAATCTGGTTTGGTTTTAGATTTGGGGACGTTTATATTGTCAGCAAAGAAACAAGATAAATGGTTTCTAACTAAATCAAATCACGTGGTGGAGTTTATATCGGCAAATTATGACAAACAAGAGCAAGAAATAGAAATACATGGCTATCATATCAGAAACACCCAAAATGCCTTTGAAGAACCAATAAGGTCATCATTTTTAAACATTTGTAAATGTGATTGCCAGGAACTTAATAAGTTCAAAAATGTGTATAAAGCTGCAGACATTAAGTGTAAACTTGTCAGTGTATTGTTAAATACAAATTTATATTTGGTGCCATTATTACATACTTTATAGTTTATAATAATGGCAACTTTAGCATAAATAAAAAAGACTAAGATTTAAATTTTACATTTATTTTTATTAATCATTCAATCAATAACAGAGTTCAGTACAATAACATTTTAAAAGTAGGCGGAAGTAATTTGTACTTTAGCTTACATGAATATTTTTATCAGTCTCGGTTAATCTACCTAGCTATCTATTAGCTTACACTATAACTGACGTAACAACTCTGTAATACAACTATAATTTTATTATAGAAATTAACTCTTTAACTACGTCTATATATTTGGTCTTTAAGATTGTCATTTTTTAAGTATACTACTATCATTAGTGGTAACCATAATACCTAATAAAGATTTCAAAAATATATTAGGGTGCGTTTTCACATAACCGGATTGGACCGGCATTTTCATACCAACATTTGACAGCCTGTTCGGTGCTCGCACAGCTCGAGTCACGTAACTGTGCGTTCGCACTGGCGAAACATCACGACAAAATATGTTGAAATCGCTACTTCCTGTCAAACATTGTATGGAAAATTGACAGAAAATATAGATTCCAACATGTTTTGTTGTGAATGTTTCGCCAGTGCAAACGCACAGTTACATCTATCAAACGTATGGAAACGGTGCGTTACTCCGCTTTTGTGGAAACGCGCTCTAAAAACCAGTAAACATTTAAAAAAATAGATAATAGCATATAAGTAACATAAATGGTAATCAAATTAACGACGACGTGACAATAACATAATAATTGCTTAAAACTAGTTATCATTTCAAAAGTATTTTAGCACTTTAAAGCCCATGGTCAAATAAACCATAAACAAGGAACTTGAACATAAACTTGAACCCAATCCCAAAGGAGGGTTATGGGTGAGATCAAAAACTAATAAAAAAACAAATGACAGAAAGGTAATTAATTATTCGGCTGCACAGCAACAGAATCATGTGATTGGTTAATCACCTCCGCATTCGCAACCCCTCTCTGATGTTGTTCCGATGAGGATTCAGGTGCTGGAAGTACATAATTTGCTGGACCTGGTTGTTCTGCAGTTATGGTGGGTACAGAAGATGTTGCAATGGTATCTTTCTTTATTTTTTTGCCCTTAATCCTTTGTCTTGAAGCAGATGTCCTCTTATTGCTCTCACAGCGTTGGCGAGCATTTTTTAAAACAATTTTAAAAAATTTTTCGCAATCTGCTTTTGTAAATCTTTCGTCTGATTCCTTAACAACATCAAAGAAAAAATTAATAGTTTTTTGGAAAGCTTTGAAACAAATTTTCACGGTGTCACTGTCCTTTGACGATCCTGTCCATGAACAACCTTTCAAAAACTCTCTGTCAAATAAATGATCAATCAGGTAGTATGCATTCGAAGTGCCCTTTCCAGATCCTCTGTTACATAACCCACGCATTTTTTTTCGATATTCCTCTTTTAATATTGCATCTGAAAGGTTTTTTTCAAAAGTATCGAAATCTTTTAAACTTTTTATTATTTTTATTGCGTCGTCATCTTGTCTTTGAATCGGCGATTTTGAAGACAGTCTTATGAACTCTTCAAATTGCGTCTGAAACTCAGAATGTTTTAATATTAATTTGTTTTGAAGTTCAAACAGAGCACTTTGATTATTAAGAATTGTTTTAACATCCTGTTTAATAGTCTGCACATCCGCTTGTATTTGCTGTATTTGTATATCTTGATTCAAGATCAAAATGCTTTGATTATCTATGTTTTCAGTGCCTAGGTTGATTTCTTCTGGGAAAGAGTTTGGTTCCTGATTTTGAACTATATTTAGGGCTGCAACATAACTGTCGTCTAGGGTTACGGTTTCTTGTTGAGGCATTGTAGCAGCACTGGCTTCTTGGTCATTATTCTGAAAAATAATTATGTAAATTCTGCATTAACGACAAAGGTGCAATAACTCAAATTCAACGGAGGTCATCGAGGTTTAGTGCCGGCAAAGCCGCGGGGCGGAAAGCTAGTACTTTCCTGAATAAACTGTAAATAAAGTACTACTGTAAAACTTACCTCTACCGACTCCTGCGCCATCTGATTAAAAGACTCGATAGTTGGAGATAGCTGTTTTGTTCGAAAACGCTCATTATCCGTCTCGGTGTCGGACCTATCACACATGGCGTCTATTTCAGATTCTGCGTCTTTAAAAGTTCTTAAATTTCTCCGTTTTACTATACAATTGATAGCTGTCCAAGTTGGGTCTGGATTACAGTTTTCTTGCCTTCTCAGTTTTTCTTGTTTATTTTTGGGCCAGAACAAATTACCATTCTTTTCCCATTGATCGGGTACAGACGTCAATCTAAGTCTACCTCTTTCCATTGTCTGCACTACTTTAAACGGCATTTTTATCGTAAAAATCTGAAAGTGAATATGGTATTAGATTAACGCGCTTGCATTTGACACCCCACACTATGACCTAAAAATAGTATATTATGCAATAAATGAATAAAGGACGGATTTAAAGCGAGGGCCATTGATGAATCACGAGCAAGTGAAGGATTCTAACGAATGAATCACGACCGGCGAGTGATTCAAGTGTTAGAATCCTGAGCGACGCGAGTGATTCATGGCCCTCGATATAAATCCGTTTTATTCAAGAATTGCATACTATACTTTATACCATGACCACGAGAAAAAGAAAGATTTAATCGAAAATAGACATTTAATGAAGAAAAAAGGAGGGTAAATACGTTCAGTTCCGGGAGCCCTCCTGGAGGTTTCACCTAGCGGAAGCCCTCGCGGAGGGCTCATGTTAAATGTAGATTTTTCTTAGCAAATACAGATTATAAACCGTGAAAAAAAAACTGATGTATATTTTAACAAGATTTATTAGTGTATGCGTTGGTTTTAAAATCCAAGTATTATTTTTCTTTTTAAATTTTTGTTCACGGTTACAAATACTCACAAAAAAATTTAGAGGTTGGAAACTACGTTTATCTACAAGAGCCGGGAGTTTTACAGTGTTTTATAACACATCAGATTTTATATTCACGACGAAACACCTACATTTAAAATGAGCCCTCCGCAAGGGCTCCCTCTAGGTGAACCCTCCAGGAGAGCTCCCGGCACTGAACGTGTAAACCGTCCTTTTTTCTTCATTGAATGTCTATTTTTGATTAAATCTTTCTTTTTCTCGTAGTCATGGTATTAAGTATAGTATGCAACTCTTGAATAAAACGGATTTATATCGAGGGCCATGAATCACTCGCGACGCTCAGGATTCTAACACTTGAATCACTCCCCTACGGTCGTGATTCAGTCGTTAGAATCCTTCACTTGCTCGTGATTCATCTATGGACCTCGCTTTAAATCCGTCCTTTATTCACTAATTGCATAATATACTATTATTAGCTTCTCGACTTGACTTCCTGTAAGGCTTCTGCCTCGAATCTTGCCGGCAGCGGGGCGGCGGCGGTGGCGGCGCGGGAGCGGGGCGGCCAACGCAGACCCGTTCTTGAAACCAGCGGGCACATCACGCGGCACTATAGCGGCGTAGTGTTGTGTTCGTGGTTGTGTCGTCGAGATATTTCTTTTTATTCGCGAACGAAATATCTGAACAGCGGCGACAACATCTTTTTGATTCAAATTTATTCATTATACATATTACATAAATTACACAATACTGCAATGCAGACGCGCGGGCGGTCACCACTTGACTTGAGTGCACCGCTCGTTGCCCGCCCCCGCGTGGCTGCGTCGCCGCTGTTTTCGAGGGCCGTTCCATTTGATTTTACGCATTAGATCCTGCCGCTCCCGCGCCGCCGCCGCCGCCGCCCCGCTGCCCGCAAGATTCGAGGCAGAGGCCTAACAAGCTCCCAAAGAAAAAAAAATATTTTTAAAGTTCGATTCCGATTTTGGGTTACCATTTACTACAACTATTCCAAATTTCATTTGTCAACGCCAAATACCTATCCTCTGAGAAAAACGGCTGTGACAGACGGGACGGACAGACACCGAGGTGATCACATAAGTATTCCGTTTTGGTACTGAACACTAATAACAAAACTTGAATTGAAACTACTGAAATAAATAAAACTTAATACCTACTTATAATAAAAAAATATTCACAAAAATTTCAACTAAGCACGAGACTACGTCCTCACTGTTCAACAGTTTCATTCATACTGCTCGCTCGCTCTAACCTAACATAACACCAAATTAAAAGCGTGCGCGCGGTAATTTCCCGTATTGTGTCGTAGATAGATCCTTAAGATTTTATTTATTATTGCTCATATATCAGATACTTGAAGTCTTCAACTTCAACTTATACTGAATATTATGCTAGTTTCTAATAAATAACTAGGTAAAAATATAAGTAAGTATAGGTGCTTTCATTTTTACTCACATAAAACTAGGTAATTATAAATATTGTGTTACGTAGTACATATTTAGTTAGGTACTAGTTACAAATTTCACACTCGTCTCTCGGGTAGTGATCATAAACTGCGTAGGTAGAACAATTATCACACCAAAACCAATCTTGATTCAGCAATGATTTGATGTCGTCTCGATTCTTGGTAAAATGAAAATCTCTAGCATTAGTAGAAACCATGACTTGACAACCGGGACATGTCTCCGATAACATGAAATGTGTAACACTCCAAGGCCATTTTAAGTTCTTTAGAGATCGGAAATCAGTTTTTGTTAAAAATCGATCGATATCCAGGAATATCACCATACTTTTATTTCGATCGTTGGCAACCTGAATATAATAATTAGATATTAATTATAACATAACCATTAAATTAAATAAAAACAATGTTTAAACTAATGTTTAACCTAGCACGCACAACAAACCCTTACAATATTCCTATAACATGCTAATCTATGAATATCAATAGAGTTTGTTTTTATCTGGGCAATGTGGAACCCTAATTGGTAACAATATATAATAATATGGCGAATCTTCTTCGGTTTTAACACTCGCCAATATAGAACCAATGTTACTTATATTGGCGCTAAGTCACACTTGGCAATGCTCACCGAAAAAAATGGTAACTGTTCATGATATTTTCATAATAAATTAAATAATATTAAAATGTAAATAAGTAAATTACAAGAAGCGCTTTAAATTTTTAATTAAAACCATGATAGAATTTTCAGAAAATTCACATTCCCCTACGAATATACACCAGACTAACAACAATAAGCTTTTGATTTTCTACTATGGTTGACATTTATTATTATTAAATTAAACTTAAGTAAAATTTACATAAATACTATACTTACCCTTATTCAAAAAGTTTAAACAATTCCTGGACCGACACAACACAATTCGACTGTTCACTAAATGTGAGCTTAAAGAAGCATTGCGAGGCGCGTATTCATCTCAAATTTTCCTATAATTTACTTATATTGGCATTTGCAGGACTACTTGCATTGCCGTAATTCTATTACAGGAGCAATATAGGCGTAAACGGCATTGAAGCGGTCTATTATAAACACGATATAAGTAAAAGTTTACTTATAAAGTGGGCCCTTTTCCGGACTTATATGCGGATATAAGTCTCATATAGTCCTAGGGAAATGATCTCCTGGAGATAGTTTAAAAACTACTTTTTGTTGGTTGGGTATGTAACGCCTTAGTATTTCAATCGAAGTTTCTTACCCCGCTTTGGCGGAGCCCAAAAAGAGAGCAATGTTTTACGTAGGTTTTTATACACTAAGTACTTTATTACCTGTAATTGAAACTGTGACATGTGTAAAATATATTTTGAATAAATAGATGTATTGTGGTATTTAGAACAGAAAAGATAATATTACGTGTTATCTTCTAAAATTATACTCACCTTTTACTGTTTCACCTTTGACATTACATACGTAATTCTAGAATATACCCTTCAATTAAGGTTTTTAGCCTAAATAAGTATTTAATTAAAAAACCCACTATGGACTCTTAAATTATCGTCTGTCTATTTCAAACCCAGAATTAGGCATGGTAGCCCTATTACTTATTTATTATTTCAATAAATTACCTACCGATTTAATTCGTTCAGATGAACAGAAATAATTAACAAATATATTATGACACATGTGACTCTTGGATTAATAATTATAATTACACGCTACATAGGTGCTTCTACTTACTCTAATTTAAATACGTACTTAAATATCAAACGCAGTAATAAGAAAATTTATTACAATAATCTCCTATTAACAGATTTAATATCCCATAACTCAATGCCCAACAATTAGTTTCAACTACCTCCGATAATATCTGAGGGCCCACACTGCACCCAAAATATGTCCCAACCTTTATCTAAATCATCGAATTAAATTATACGTATACAAACTCTATGGTCTAAAACAAGAGGGGCTCCCTACTGGGCGCACCTCTAATTGGTCCGGCCTGGGACATTTAGACTCAGCAGGTATTCGGGCCCAATGTCACCTTTCACTTTGTTTGCGATTAATTATGCGACCAAAAGTATTCGAATAGTTTATTGGTATTGTGGGTTCCACGGTCTTAGATGGCGTGTGGTCTGTATAAGGTCACCACGCTACCTCAGCGCTGGTGGGTGTTTAAAAGCCGATGTCTGTCTTTTCATCAAAAAACCGACTGCCAGTGAAACAGAATATGTATATAGATGTGAAAATTGTTTTACTTTGATTTGATAGATACTGTCTTCAATCAGGTAGACCGGAGTCGAAACCCTGCTAATGACTATCGCGTATGAATTCGCCGCTAGAGGCGCTAGTGTAGCGCGGGGGCACCGAAATGTCAGATGTCATAGATTGTGCGCGCGTTGCGTGCTGTTTTTACACGTATTTTTACAAATATTCACGATTGTGGTCTAGATTGAGCCATTCCTGATTAATTATGACTTGAAGATTTTAAGTATTAACTTAGAATCTTAATTGTCAGTACTTGGAGGTAAAACGATTTTTAAATGTTTCCATGCTTGCTTATTTTAGGGAGAATACTGTAAATATATAAACCTGAAGTTTACACTATGTTGTTAAACGATAAATAAACGTAATAAAATAAACTTTTTATGAAGTTATTGGTACTTTAAAGTTTAAAATAGAATTATTGACAGGACCTTAATCGACATTAGCGCCATCTGGTGAGCTCAAAAACGATAGCCCTCATTAGTATAAGGTGTAAACGTTTCCCCAAGCTTTCTGTACTTACATCAAACTAAGTAACTCTACGTAAAAATTATTGCTGGGAAACGACTTTTATTTTGGTGTGAAAAATTACGTCTTACGGTAGGACTCAATGTAACGCACTCAAAACATTGCGCTGACGGGGGTCGTGAAGGTATAAGTAAAGTTATAACAATAATAAACTTGTGAAAAAGTTGGAACTTTGACCCCCAATATAGATTCATTCTGCGTAACTGGAAGGTTCCGAGGAATGGCCTTTTTTTTTTTTTTTTTTTTTCGGATGGGAAATCATCAAATGACTCCTCCCGCTCTGGGCTGAGCAGGAGGGAGTGTCAGACTTTTACTGACTAAAACCCATCCATGTTCCTTCATCGCCCTTTGTGTTCCGGGGCCACGGTATCTCTTTCGAACATTCCCGCAGAAGGAGGCGACGGCGTCCCATTCCGTCTCGCTCCGGACCATGGAATGAACCAAGGCCGGACGCGAGAGGTCGCCGCCGCCGATCGCCGCTACGAGGATACGGCGGTGCTCCGCCCACGCGGGGCAGACCTCCACCGTGTGCTCCACCGTGTCCTCCGGTCGATCCTCACAGTGGTAACACCCGGGCGTTTCCTCCCGCCCGATCCGGTGCAGGTGCGGCGCGGTGCCGCCCGGTCCGGTGCAACCATGTCCGGTGAGGATCTGTGTCAGGCGGAAGGTGAGGACGCCGTGGCGCCTCTCAAGCCACTCCTCAAAGAGGGGCCTTATCGCCACTATTGTGGCGTGCCCTGCACGGGGTTGCGACAGTCGTTCTCTCCATGTCGCCATGAGATCACGCCGGAAGTCCGCTGAGCGGCAATTTAAAAAAAACGCGCTCAAAGAACGCGCCCACACCGGGGCCCCGTAAAGGTTTTTTTTTTTTTTTTTGGGAATTGCCTACAGTAAAAAAAATTGAAATGGCGTAGAGAGCAAGTGCCTTACTTTTTTACACCCATTATACAGCGTGTTACAGAAAGGGTGTAATCATATGGAAGCCTGTGGTACGGACCATCAAACTGAACAACTTTCTCTATGGGACCACCATCGCAATCGTAAAAAAATAATCAGCTGTCCCATACATTTGGGTCGAGTAGGTATTGAAATTTTGTATAGGACAGCTGATATTTTTTTTACGATTTCGATGGTGGTCCCATAGAGAAAGTTGTTCAGTTTGATGGTCCGTACCACAGTATTCCATATGATTATACCCTTTCTGTTACACGCTGTATAAAACGTCGAACGTAAACAGAGTTTTTCCATTTTAACCCATACAGATTGCTTCATAAACTAGTTCCAAAAACACCGCCAAGATGGTCGTGGATTGGTCGTCACCAAACCAAAACAACACCGTCACCTACCATACCTACATTACCTCTATCGAAATAATCAAATTAACATCAGTAAATTAAATCCCAACAATATCACGTCAAAGCAACTGTCAGACTAGTGTCATTTTAATCCAAATCCTCTCACAACCAGTTTAATGGATCGTACACACGGCGACCAAACAAAAACAAGCTATACAGATCCAGTTAATGAGGATCTCTCATTGTACGAGAAATCTATACAAAGCGAGGCCATGTTATACTGGAAATTTATAGCTTAATGTGTCGCCGTGTGTTTTTTACCCGTATCTTAGTGTAACGAAACATTTCTTTTTAATGCGATTATCACGCAGCAACTTATAATGTAGGCTGCGGTAATTAAAATACGGTATTTATTATTCGAGTACTGTCAATCAGAGATTTTATTTCTTGTCGAACAGGGGTCTCGGATTAGTTACTATTTTTTTCTCAATTTAAATATGGAGGTAGTTCAATAGATCGAAATAAATGGTATTGAGGTCGTAAGGGTTGCACCTCATCTATAGTAGCACGGAATCGCATTTTTCCATTGAAACTTCTATCCTTTTCCATCGCTCAGAACTGTCATTTGCTAGAGCAAGAAAAAGTGCGCGGGACACGCCGCAGTATCGACGATGACATTCTGCTCTCTAGCGCTGGTCTAGAGATTCTGTGCTGCTAGATGAGGCGCAACCCTAAGAGAATTAACATAGATTCGTAAGTCGTGCAACGTTATTAGAATAGAATAATTTTTATTTGTCTTAAAACATGGTACATTATGGTCTTCTAAATAGGGTTGTGAACTTACATGTTCATTTTGCCCCTGGCTGGAGGCCTTAAATTCTAGGCATCCACAGGGATAGACCGGTTAAGCAGTAGCCAGCCTCAGAGGCTGAACTGCGAGATGCCATTTCCTAAAAAAAAAAAAACATGTTTCGCTATTTTCTATTAGACTATTATTCCTATAGAATGGCATACAAATATTAGTACATGTTAGACATAGAATTTCAATACCAAACATTAATTTGTTTAAATATTAATATAATAATATGTCTTGGTAATAAGAACACCACTTAACAATTTAGGATTCGTATCTATTCGATATCTTAACATTAACAGATGCTTAAATTTAAAGAAAAAAATTAAAACACTTTGTTTTCTGTGAAGATAATTTCATATTCTGGGTCGGTATGTAGGATATGATGTACCTACGCAAATGGTTATATAGGTATGCCTGGCAATTTGCCGTCAAATCGATAAGTTGCACAGCTATAAAGTTTATTTTTTTCAATTAGGATTTTATTACTTTTTAAATTAACGTTGATAATTTGTATTTGTGTGTGTAAATCTGTTTTTCGATAGCATCCAAGACTGTTCTTTTTATTGTTGATCGCTTATCATACTGAATTAACTACACTATTCTCCATGTAGGATTTCTTAGGTTTTTATTCTACACATCGACTGTAAAGTTTAATTATTCTAAGACTACTTTATTGACATTTTCAAATGTAGGTCTTCTTCTTCTTCGTGTCGATGATTCCAAGGGTTTATCACTACATAGTATCAAACAAAGTCGCTTCACGCTGTCTGTCCCTATGTATGCTTAGATCTTTAAAACTGCGCAACGGATTTTGATGCGGTTTTTTTTAATAGATAGAGTGATTCAAGAGGAAGGTTTATATGTATTATTGCATCCGTGCGAAGTCGGGGCGGGTCGCTAGTCTCATAATATTTGTTTCGACCAGAACTCAGCCACATCGATGGCGTTTGTGATGGCTTCGGATAGGTTAAAGTGCAGGTGGAGTTGCACAAATAGCAGGTCAGGAGGTGGGCCATGGTTTGGGATGAGACTCCGCAGTCGCACCCAGCTTTATCGGAATACGGGGGTATCTCGTGGGGACGAGACCAAGTTGTACCTGCAGCGGCCCTCCTCGCTTTGTGGTAATGTAATGTAGTTGTAACTTGAGACATTTCAATGTTGTCTCCTGAATGGAGCTGCTCGTTTACCATTCAAAGTCACACATGTCTGCACTCTGCAGCTAAATTTAAAAAATCTAGTGTGGATGTGCCGATTTTTTGTGTTTTCATACAAAGTCCTAAGCTTTATAATGCAATCATCCTCACTAAACCGCATCTTTTATAACTCAATCAGCAAAGCGCTAAGCGTTATTGCATCAACAATAAACAGATCAACGTCTCTCGGTGCAAATTCGTATAAATTGGATAATAGCCGCCGGGTGGATGAGGCCGGACGCCTCCAATCTGTCCATTGCGGCAAGTGCGGATAAGTGGCGGGTAATGTATCGTTTTAATGCGGTAATGTACGACATCCGATACGAGAATGTTTTCCCACAATGTTGTTTTGGAGACATTGTTTGGATAGTGCGCGTGAGATTAAGGTTTTCCGTTTTGTTGTGAGTTGTGGCTAACTGGGGTACGCGTATGAAATGTAGTATTTCAGATTCGGCTGCCAGACTGATATAGAATGGTAGAAAAAGAGAGAGAGAGATCTTACATGGTCTATGTTTTCGGGCGTGCCGAAATCTGAGCGAGAGCTTTATCCTAACCTGACGACCCGAATGGCGCAGCGGTAGTGAGGCTGCCTTACGTTCTTAGGGTCCCGGGTTCGAATCCCGGTAGGAGCAAATGTTTGTGTGATGAGCATGGACATTTGTTTCCGAGTCATGGATGTTTATATGTATAATAAGTATGTATTTACAAACAAAAAGTATCTATGTAGTATTATCAACTATCTGGTGTCCACGACACAAGCCTCGTTGCTTAGTGTGGCACCTAGATGGCGCTGTGTGTAATGTCCAGCGATATTTATTTATTTATTATCCTCCTGAAATTACAGGCGTGATGTTATGTCTATTTAGACCTCTAAGAACACTGCGACTAAAAGAAGAAAATATGGAGTTAAATCTATAAAGGATCTCGGTATATGGATCTTTTGATTAGAAATAGAAGATGGGCCAAAGCTCATCATCATTTGCCTAGCCTTTTCCCAACTTTGATGGGGGCGGCTTCCAGTCTAACCGGTGGCAGCTGAATACTAGTATTTTACACGGGGCGACTGCCTATCAGCTCAGTAGAATGTTCACAGAACAGTTAGTAGGTCCTGGGTAATTCGACAACCCTTGGTAAGACTGGTTGTCAGACTTTCGGGCCACTGACTACCTGTAATGACTGTCAAAGATCTACAAATGACAGCTGGGACCAACGGCTTAACGTGCCTAAAAGCCAAATCTCATACCTATAGAATTAAACATATTATTATTATCATGATCAAAATCAATAAGACATCACCTAATGACACTTTAAAGACGCTATCTCAAACAAACTTCAACTTAAGAGACATGTAACTACTTCTAATATCAATCTCTGAAAAAACAGTAGCTACCCGTGTCCATGACCGTAAGATGAACATACCACTACTAATGCACGCTCAAGTGCATCCAATGCTCAAACACACTCAATTACAAACAGAAACATGAGTGTATGTGAGTGTATCGGCTGCTCGTGAGCCGTGCGAGTTGAAAGAGTCAATTGAGTGAATGGGTCATCGACTTGTGGCCTGATATGTCTACAAAGGGGGCAATATGTGGCTGACTGTGCACCTGATTGATTGAACAGAAGTGATAGTTATAATTTGAAAGCTAATTGTACCATTTACTGACAGGTGCATACATGTTAACTTCAACGAAGATTGGTCCTGGATCTATGGAGATATTGGAAAAAATTGTGTTTAATAACTTAATTCTTTTTCTTCTTTCGTGTTGATGTCGACTTATTTAAATTTCTTGCGGCTTCTGTGGCGTTTGAGGTCCTCTAAAGTGCAGGTGTTGGGACATTTCAGACACTCCAGTAATTGGGACGTCAGCTTACCTACTGCACGCTTCTTTCAATAATATATTTATGCGTGACATATCCAATGTTTAATTTAATGGTTACTGCAATTTATCTAAACTTCGCCCTTAGGAAAAAATTAATAGCGAGAACTACCGCCCCATGTTTAGAAAAGAGGACCACATCAACAACAGAGGCAGTTAATGTGCTTCAAAAAGCGAGACACCACTTTATCAACTTGTTCTACTCTCTCAATAAAAGAAGTTTCGTGGTTCGAGGAAAAGAAAATATGTCAATTGTTAACGGTTCTTTTTGTTAAGAACAAAAGATTATAATCATCAATTAATGTAGGAAATGTCCTTACGGACCATGTACGAACATTTACGAACAACGGTTATTGGCAAACAATGAAAGGAAACCATTTGATAAAGCTTTTAAACTAAAATCATCACTTAAATGTATATTGTGTACATTTAATTATATATAAAGTATACACAATATACATATATGTGATGCATACCCACGTTCTAAACTTCTTACAATGCGTGATCGTCACGCGATCAAAGCTCCGTCGTCATGTGTAGACATTACAGCAATTTGGGTTTATTTAGTTTTTTTACGAGCAATTTAAAGCTAGATAATACATTAATGGTCAGCTTTTACGGTGAAATTGATCCATCAATATGGAATTGTACTTTTAAACTTAGTGGGCGTATGTGGATCGGAATAAACGAACTAATGTTCAGTTGAAATTCCTTATATTATTAGTATTATATTTAGGCATTCATTTAGGTGTCACTTAGAGAAGACGGAAATTGGTCTAGTGGTTGCCAACATGCCAACGCGACTGCTGAACATGAGATCCTGGGTTCGATTCCCAGATCGGGCAAAGTTTTATTGGCTTGTTCCATCAGGAATTTCTCAGTAGCAGCCACGGAGTCTGGATTTGTGCCTGGTTGATGGCAATGGACTCGCCCCCTATTACGTGGGTCATAAAAAACACAACTGGGTAAATGTGGGTGTACTGCACACCTCTCCCTAACCCTTCGGAGACCACAGACGTATTATGTTATGTATATTATGATCTAACTACAATAAAATTGTGATCAAACTTTGATCACATTCAAACTCAGAAACACAAAAAGAATTAACGAATAGCGTAAAACACATGACTTTTTTTCTTTTTTTTTTTCCGGATGGGAAATCATCAAATAACTCCTCCCGCTCTGGGCTGAGCAGGAGGGAGTGTCAGACTTTTACTGACTAAAACCCATCCATGTTCCTTCATCGCCCTTTGTGTTACGACTTCAATTTCGGTGGTATTTTTGATCATGAAGGTTTATATCATAGGCAATCAAATATCGTAAAAAGACACTTGTACCAAGTGCCCATCTATCACTGACACTTTTTACATTGATATCAAATGTCCAAGTGTCCCACAAATTGCTTTGTGTCGAACAAAAAGTAATCGCCTAGATGACGACTAGAAAAAGTATTATTACACTGTATTTCACACCGGAGATACAGTTAACCTAATAAAAGTCTGCCAGTGAGATACATGTACATAGATGATTCCAAAAACTGGTCACTAATTTAGTTGAAAGAAAACCTGAGATTTCATTTTCTAGATACGAGTATTACTAGAACAGGACGAGTGATCGAAAATGCTACTTCCCTTTGACTTTTTTTCTTCTAAAATAGAGGAGGTTATGTATTCCACCAGCATATACTCGTATTCTTTCATGTATAACAAATACTCCGTGATTACTCGGCCAATCTACGGGATTCTAGAGGAAGCCCGCGCAGTGATCCCATAAAAATTCTATTACCTAACTTAGCTCGACTAAGTACTTTATAAGTTAGCTCCCTTTAAATACCTATTTTTAACTAGCTGTTGCCCGCTACCTAAGTTTGCGTTAAAATATTTAATAAAAATATACTTTCCGTTTTAAATCGAATTTTGTTACCAATTTCAAGGATTATTTTTTTTGCACAAAACGCTAACTAGTAGACTTAAATAAAAGTAGCTTTAGTTACTCTAGTTGCTATCTGCCAGTAAAAGTAAAATCGGTGCAGCCGTTTCGGAGATTAGCCAGAACAAACAGACAAAAATAGAAAAAAAAAAGTTTTTTTGTTATAAGTACTGTTTAAACTTTCAAATACATTCAGTATAAGGTTGTTATTTTGGTATTACAAACAGATACTTCAATTTTATTTATTTGTATGTAGTATGTATGTATAGAGTATAGATGTATATAGCTTCTTGTCTTCTATGTTGATGACATGATGGTCCCTTACTAACTTCTAGTTACAATTTAAAATTAATTCATGACAAGTTTTTTACGGGATACTTATTACAACTAAAAACATAACCCTTTCTTGGCAGTCGGGTAAAAAGAGTGAAATACAAAACATTGGAAGGACAACGGAAGTCGGTGACTTTGTTTGTTTCATTACCTTTTTTTGCCACCGACTTCCGAATGTAAAGATATTTTTCACATTTTTTTTGTGTTTTTTGGAAGTCGATTTTTTTTGTAACAATCTTTTTTATTTGCTTCCACATTAAAATGTTTGGGACCAGAAACTGGCCACGTTTATTGCGGCGGCGTTCAGAGTACGTTACTTAGATCGTCAAAGGTGCAGTGCATTCGAACGTACACTTGGGAAAACTATTGAGATTGCTGATTAATAAAATAGAATAAATGATAATAGTAATATAAGAAATAAGCAGTACCTATGTACTCATATTTTAAAATGTTATTACCTGTGGTGTCTACTGTTTGACATGTGGGTACATAAATAGTAAATTAAATAAAAATATTTTTTTAAGTGATAGTTCAGACGCGAATGGTGAGTTTTTAGTGTTTAATACATAACATAACATCACGTTTGGAATCCCCGAAGGGTTAGGCACAGGCGTACCTAATAGTCAACACACATTTCGCCTGTCATGTTTTAAGTCCCATTGTAATAGCGCGAGCTTATTGCCATCAACCGGGCACAAATCCAGACTCCGTGGCTGCTACTGAAAAGTTCCTAATGGATAAACCCAATAACACTTTGCCCGACCCGGGAATCGAACCCAGGACCTCTTGCTCAGCAGTCATGCTTGCGACCTTCAGTCAGTCTAATGTTTATTGTTTATAGAATAATGTTTTGTTGATCCCAGTACTTTCACTTTCATCACAACGACAAACAAACCTGTAATTATTTCTAAAAACACCCAAAAAATTGACCTTAATATATTTTTAATCTCACCATAAACGGCGATTATCGAAGTAACTACTTTCAAAGGAACAGAGTAACGTAATAATTTCAATTACAAACTTCCACGAACACAAACTTTGTCTCTTGAGAAACTTGAAAGGCTCAAATAAAATTATTGTGAGATTTATTTGCTCGTTGGATCGACGATATCGTCAAAATCGCGGGAAACACCTCGTCGGTCGAATCACGAAAGGGCGCAACCAACAAAATTTCGGATTTTGAGTAATTTACACCATTGAATTCTAGATGTCAAGTTTTATCATGTCACGAAAAGGCTTAACCAGAATCGCAGTATTTAATGACATAGGAGTAGTCGCGAAGGGCCCTATCTACTATTCTTTTAATTTAAAACATCACGAATAGGCGTAGCATCAGATTCGCCTGTGCACGTATAGTATATAAAAATATACTATACGTGCACAGGCGAATCTGATGCTTACGAAGAGGCGTAAAGTAATTTGGCGCAAATGAAACTAGGACCTGTCAAAACTTGTTCATTATCATTCATTCACTGTGCAATTTATTAGAAGCAAAGTTTGTTTTTATGACGTAAAATAATTTATTTATTTGTTTAAAGTGAATAAAACCGCGGATAAATAGTTACTTGGAAGTGTTCAAGATTCGAGCTACACAAAATATGAACATTTGTTGTGTTTCGTTTGATTTGCAACAAGTAATTTATTTGCCGCAATGTAAAGAAAGTGCCATTTTTTATAAAAGTTTTGGCAAATTATAACTTTACGATTTATGATCTAAACTCCAAAGACTGTGTACGCTACTATGCAACTTATGGAACGAGACGATCAGTAAGAGAGGTGCAAATGAAATGTCTAGTCTGACTAACAAGACAAGACAAGACTAGTGTTAGTAGTGTTCATTATTTCTTAACAAAAGGTGATAGGAAGGGAGTGAAAGAAGTGTTCATGTTCAGCGACGGCTGTGTAGGCCAGAATAAGAACTCCACAATGGCGGCAATGCTTTTATATTTGATTAATAACTGTCAATCGATTGAAGAAATCAGTTTACGTTACTTCTGTTCTTTTCATGGACAAGGTGACCATTCTGCCCATAGCGCGATAGCATTTGCAATGAATCAGGGGCCTTAGTCTGCTATTGCAATAGTGTCAGAATGGTCTATCATTGTTTTAATAAGGCCCCGCGCAGACGAATTTCCCTTTATACGCACGTCAAACGAGTTTCGAACGCGCTTCAATACGCCGTGGGCTAGGGGCCTTATTAAATCAATGATAGACCATTCTGACACTATTGCAATAGCAGACTAAGGCCCCAGGTTGGAAACATTCAAGTACCCAGTCAACTGGAACCCATCATTCGATTGGCACGCAAAAAGTCTTATGAGGTTAGACTTCTGAATTATGATGATTTCAGAAATTTCAAAGACCTCGCATCAAAACTTAAGTTGCTACAGTTGAAAACGGGAGATGACCAAACTGGTGAGTCATTAAAGTGGATAGATGTCATGGAGTTTAGAATATTGAGAAACCAACCTACTACACTGTTCTTTAAAACTAGTCACATGGAAACACAATACAAATCTATATCACTGAAACGAAATAATGTACATTGGTTGAGTACAAACGTCGAACATTTAAACCACTCTTTAAAAAAAAATCCATAGAGAAGTATAACGACCTTATGAAAATGTGCAGCGGAGATACACCGATAATAAGGAATCGAGAACATGTTTTTTACTACGAAAACTTACCCCACGATTGAAGATTATTTGAGTACAAAATAATTTAGTATATGAATTACTACTTATTTTGATTGGTTTTCGACCCTTTTTTATTACTTCATGTATGAGTATTTTTCAGATTATTTTTTACAAAATAAGATTAAACTTCAGTAGGTATACTTACCTGTTTTTTATTTAATTTAAATCCAAGATACCGGGCGTAAATGAAATAAATCATATTAATGGGGGCTATCGCGTATGAATTCGCCGCTAGAGGCGCTAGTGTAGCGCGGGGGCACCGAAATGTCAGATGTCATAGAAAGTTCACGCTTTGCGTGCTTTTTTAACACGTATTTTTACAAATATTCACGATTGTGGTCTAGATTGAGCCATTCCTGATTAATTAAGACTTGAAGATTTTAAGTAGCAACTTAGAATCTTCATTTACAGTACTTGGAGATAAAATTATTTTTAAATGTTTCATGCTTGCTAATTTTATGGAGAATATTGTATATATATGAAGCTGAAGTTTACACTATGTTTTTATACGTAATAAAATAAACTTTTCATGGAGTTATTGGTACTCTAAAGTATAAAATAGAATTTTTGACAGGACCTTAATCGACAGTGGTGCTATCTGGTGAGCTCAAAAACGATAGCCCTAATTAAACATGACAAAGGGGCGTCAGTAAAACTTTAAAATAAAAACGAATATACACCAACCAACACAAAAAAGCACACACACAGCCAACACACAACACACACAGCCAACTATTTTACACAAAAAGTAAATTAAATATATAAACTGTATTAACCATTAATCGAAACGATTATTCTATAAACCTTATATAAGAATTAGGTAAAATGTTTCGGCGGTTAATAGAGATTACATTTTTATTAAAAATCGCTCTCCTGAAAAATTTGGTAAAACTCAGATAGACCCTTTCGTGATTCGACCGACGACCTGTATGAGGGACGCACAGAACCGGGAAGTGTGGCAGATGAAAGGAGAGGCCTAAACCCAGCAGTGGGTGATTCCGGGCTGATATGATGATCAAGATATATTTCAGTTTCAACGTCTCAGAAACACATCAATCTATCGCCAAGGGCAAACCTTCTGGGAATGTTATTCTGCCACTTCTTCTCACCAAGTTTTTCCATTTTTTCGAGTCGTTCCAAATTTAAAATTCAAAAAGTTCAAGTTAAATTTAAAAAGTTTTGATTACCAGCTAGTGTAAATAAGTGACTTGATTTTGATTTTGAAACAGGTTTATTAGAAACGGCTTTACAGTTCAAAAGGGATCTGACGCAGAATGTCCCATTCGCAAAATGTCACCGTGAAAACATATTAAGTCCTATTCGCGAAACGTCCTATTCGCAAAATGTAAAAGTCCTGACATTATCATTACTTTGACTAATTAATTGGTAAACGCGCACTAGAGTTCTTTTAAATCCAATTATTTATTTTGAAACAGCATAACATCTGTTAAAGAAAATCCCTTTGTTCAACTACCATCGAATAATTGAAACTTGTTCAAGCATAAAAATAATAAGTCTATGACTGAGGCCACACGATGCGTTATCGATGCGGTGCGGCACCGCACCGTAATTAATTCTAGCTATAGGGTGCCACACGGGCGGTACGGCACTGCAGTAGAACGCTATTTACCGCAGTGCGGTGTTCTATACAATACTGCAGTGGTGGCACGATGCACTCCGGCGCCGCAGCGCTTCACCCCTCCCCGCCTCGTCTCGCAGGTCACAAGCGCGGCGCGCACCCGGACGCCGCACGGCGGCAACGCATCGTGTGACATGGCATAGTGATTTGTATGTAGAATGACGTTGCGGCACCGCACCGTAAACGCATAGTGTGGCCTCACTCTTACAAGATTACAATTATAACGGTCTACTGAACTTCATAGCACGGTTCTCTATTAAATAATAATTAAGTTTTGACATAAAGCTAGGTTAAACAAGCGGAATTGATGTGTTGATAGCATCTGCGGGTACAAGACTTTCGAAATGTATGTGCTGCTGATAAAATCAGTGTTGCTTTATATTGAAGTGATGGAGTCTTTCAGATTGGTTATTAGACGTGCATTCGTTGATACTGACTGAATAATGTTTTCGTTCTAATTGTAGTAAGATTTGCTTTTGGGAAGATGTTGATATTTGTATCATGAGAACCATTACCTTAGCCAACTAGTCAGCGTAAGGTATGTGTTCTGTATCGACAGCTGATTTGAGGGTTTCAATAAGAAGAAGAAGAATTGTATTAGATCCATAAGTCGTTTGTCATCATTCTCCTGCTCTTTTTAGGGTTCCGTACGAAAGGGGTAAAAACGGGACTCTATTACTAAGACTCCACTGTCCATCTGTCCATCTGTGTGGCTGTCTGGCTTGAACACGGTTCATGAGATATAGCCAGGTGATCCTGTATCTCATGAACCGTGATAGCTAGACTGTTGAAATTTTCACAGATGATGTTTAATGTTTTTGATGTTATGTTGCCGCTATAACAATAAATACTAAAAACAGAATAAAATAAATATTTATACAGCGTGTAACAGAAAGGGTATAATCATATGGAATACTGTGGTACGGACCATCAAACTGAACAACAGCTGTCCTATACAAAATTTCAATACCTACTCGACCCAAATGTATGGGACAGCCGATTACTTTTTTACGATTTCGATGGTGGTCCCATAGAGAAAGTTGTTCAGTTTGATGGTCCGTACCACAGTCTTCCATATGACAATACCCTTTCTGTTACACGCTGTATAAATAAATATTTTACCCATACAACTTTTTTAGATAATGGTACGGAACCCTTCGTGCGCGAGTCCGACTGGCAATTGGCCGGTTTTTTGTTAGCCTGTTTGAGTGTCCCACTGCTGGGCAAAGGCCTCCCCTTTCTCCTTCGAAACGTCTCGGTCCTGTGCGATATCTGACCATGTTCGACCCACAAACGAGATCAGATCGTCACACCATCTTCTCCGGCCCTTATCCAAACTGCATGTCTATTTCCATATTTTGAACTAAGATAAAAATAACTACTTACCTATCAAAGAAAAAGACGAAACCCTCAAACGTAAACGAAAAAAATGTGTGTCAGATACCAAAAAGCGCACTACAATCTAGAGACGTAATTGCAGAAATTTCAAATAACGGCACATTTACATCCATTAGCAATTACAGAATTAGTGATGGACACCGTTCGGCATTGGGCACAAGTAGCGCTTTTGTCCAAATACTTTCACAATCGAGGGCTATCGATAAAAATAGTCGGCTTATTATTGTTCCCACGCTGCGTGCATTGGCGTGTGCGATGCTCATTACGACATGCTTCCGCAATTAGTGATGGGCTGAGGGCTTTCTCACTGCTCGATTATTTGTGCCGATATTATGGGTGTTCCATAAAATGAAGGTCTTCCATGAATGATTGTTTGGATGTGGATTTTCGTTCATCTAGAAGTTGAAAAATCAAGAATTGATACTTGGTTACACACTTTGTTTGTCAAAGTATGAGTTTCGTACTCAGAATATTAAACTATCTTAACGTTGTAGCGTAATAGAAACTTTGTTCGAGCTAAAGAGAAAATGTCAGTAGAAATGGATGACAGTATGCGGGTTTTTAAAAGTGCACAGGGGCCTTAGTCTGCTATTGCAATAGTGTCAGAATGGTCTATCATTGATTTAATAAGGCCCCGCGCAGACGAATTACCCTTTATACGCACGTCAAACGAGTTTCGAACGCGCTTCAATACGCCGTGATATGAATGATAGACCATTCTGACACTATTGCAATAGCAGACTAAGGCCCCTGTTCTGTGGGAACTTTTAAGTAGAACAATATTCTGATCACATAACAAATAAGTCGTTTTTTTTAGTAAGTGTAGAAACTGTGTGTCAAAACAGATGTATGTGAACGTTTAAAATTACATTTTATGGTAACGATGCGAACTTAGTTGCACATGTCTGGAATAATATTTAAAACCCAGGCGTCACCGTGTGTTAAGTACATGTCCTAGAATAACCCCGAGATGGATCGATTTTATTGTGAGTCGGTCTCCACACTATGACGACCCGAATGGCGCAGCGGTAGTGAGGCTGCCTTGCGTTCTTAGGGTCACGGGTTCGAATCCCGGTAGGAGCAAATGTTTGTGTGATGAGCATGGACATTTGTTTCCGTGTCATGGGTGTTTATATGTATAATAAGTATGTATTTACAAACAAAAAGTATCTATGTAGTATTATCAACTATCTGGTGTCCACGACACAAGCCTCGTTGCTTAGTGTGGCACCTAGATGGCGCTGTGTGTAATGTCCAGAGATATTTATTATTTACTATCAATTGTCGTACAATATAGTTTTTGTCACCCTCCGTGCTAATAAGTTCATAATGTAATCAGTATTTCGTAATGTAATAAAGATCAGTGGGCCTAAAATGGAAGCTTTATCAGAATCATAATATGAATCACGATAAAAATTTAAAATTCTTAAAATGGTCTTTATGTTTATGACCACAAAGTCCTAATTGAATTGCCTACGTTTTTCTGATTTGTATTTTCTATATTATGAAGAGGTAATGTTTGGATGTGGTAATTTACGGAAATTCTTCCACTAACGGGAGTTTCATTAAGGCGAGGAACGTCGCGGGCAAAAGCTAGTATTGAAAAGGCTACGTATTGGCCACGCACATTGTAGGGTTCCGTAGTTGCCCATCAAAATATCCGGATTTGGCTCCGAACGAACGTTTTTATTGTAATAATAAAAAACAAACTTACATTTGTAGTTAAAAAACCTGTACTCCCATACATGTTTAAGAAAATATGTTATCCAAGTACATTTTATAAGTTGGTCGACTATTAATTTTCAAAAACGTTTAGCTGGTAGAGGCTAGCGAGGAGAGCTGGGCGGGGGGGACTGGAGTCTAACAAAAATTTGCACTTTAAGAGCGGCCAACCCGTCGTACTTTTCATACAAACGGAATGACGGGAAGAACAAGTACCTTTCGGCTTCGTTAAGGGTCTTGTTACACCCTTTATAACGCCTGTTATTCCTGAATGGTCAGGCAGAGGTGTAGGTACTTATATAAGGGCCCATTAAAATAGATGGACAAATTTAACACAGAGTTCAGCACGTTTAACCAATGATATCCAAGCAAAAAAAAAAACACTGATAAAAGAAAGTGATTTTATTTTGACCTAAAATAACAAATTGCCGGCGGCACTCTAGAATAAACACATACATTAGGTCAAAATAAAATCACTTTAATCAGTGTTTTTTTTCGAACATAATTATCTTTGGTTAGACGTACTGAAAGCTGTGTTAAAATTTGTCCATCTATTTTAATGGGACCTTATATAGTAGGTACTCCCACATTTTGCCAGTTATGCGTAAGCCTCGTGTACATGAGGTGAGCATATCGCCATCAACTGGGCAGAAATCCAGACTCTGTAATGCTACTAAGAAATTCCTGACAGAAAACGCCAATATCACTTTGCTCGACCAAGGAATCGAAACCAGAACATCATGCTTATCAGCAAGGGCGGATCCAGCTTTCATGTCAAGGGGGGGTTACATAGTTGTGATCTAGTCATGAGAGGCTCGAATTCGATTACAATAATAAAATCATAAATCTTTATTTTTCTCGACATCAAAAATTACAGGCACTGTTTTGTGGCTCAATCTTATATAGAGAAAGGTGTCTGAAGTAGGAAGGTCCTGAGTTACAGATCACCTCTCTGGCTTATTATAACATTTTACTAGCTACATTTTTTTGTCAAGATGCTAAAGATAAAATTTAAATAGAATAGAAAAATTCAAATTAAGAAGAAAGTGTTTTATTACTAGTACGTCAAAATATATTTACTTAATAAAATAACAAAATCAATTTTTCTCTTAAGTCTTTAGTAATTTTTGTAACGTGTAACGACTTTTATAACGGCTACGAGAATGAAGATTGAAGCATCTAGACATAGAGCATAGACTGAGCCTTCCCTAACCAAATGCAATGATGTTATTATATTTAACCTCATTGGCCAAATGTCAAATAAAATTGACCATAAAATGCGAGAGAGACAGCAATGGAGCGGTCATGGTTTGCCCCAGGTATTGGCCGCATCATCGCTCAGACTCTTTCTACAGAGTGGTCACTTTTGGGAGACTAACGCTCAGTCCATTCTCTTTGAAGGAGGTTAGGTTAGTTTAGTCCATAGACATAGAGCATGGGCTGTGCCTTCCCCATCCAAATGTCAAATAAAATTGACCATGAAGTGCGAGAGAGACAAAACAATGGAGCGGCCACGGTTTGCCCCAGGTATTGGCCGCATCATCGCTCTGTCTCTTTTTACAGAGTGGTTAATTTTTGGAGACGTTAGACATAAGCCGCGTAATCGGGTATCCACTAGAAGCAAACTTGGGTCGAGCAGCCTCGACTTGAAGCAAACAGCCTCAGTTTGAGGCTGCTCGCTCTGAGGCAAAGATGCGAGGCACGTTGTGGATCAGCTCAAGGCGAGTCGCCATAGCTTGGTCCGCAACGTGCGCAGTTTAAATCCAAAACGCGATGGCACCAGATGCGCGTCGAGTAGCTGCTGATTTAATAATAGCAATAACAATAATTAAAAAAAGAGGAAGCAAAAAAAAGCTATACTAAGGAGGAAACATCGATCGGATCCCAGAGAAAACGGTGAACCTCATATAATTTTATCAGTTTAACAGCAGTTTCGTTGTCCATTGCGATCCGGGGCCACACGCTCGTCTCCTTTGAGCACGACAAAAAAACCAACAAATATGGCTCAACCCGCGGCGACGAATTTGCCTCGTGTCGCGGCGTGCCTCAGGTTGAGCAGCGTCTCCACTTGCGCGGCCTCGGAGCGAGGCAGCCGCTCGACCCGGGGCTGCCTCTAGTAGATACCAAGCTATTAACAGAACCATAACAGAGCGCAGGGCGCGGGTGTCACTGTCACGACATGACAGATCGGATGACAAGAAGCGCGGCCAAACTGCGCGGCAGGATCTATTCACGATGAACGATCTGGTGCATTATATTAACAGCATACCTATCGTAGTCGTAATGTAGTTGTATTATGCGTTCGTTCGCGAATGTATTTGACATACAAAGTATGTATTGTATTTTTAACAATGAGATTAAAATAAAATGCTTAATCATTTATAAAAAACAAAAAAAAACAGAAAATATTAAAATGATAATTATAATTATATATTTTTTCCAATCCAGGGGGGGGTCATGACCCCCATGACCCCCCCCCCCCTGGAACCGCCCTTGCTTATCAGTTGCGCATGCGACCACTATTTCAACGAGATATTGGCTGGGATCATTTGCTATAAAAAGTGAATAATCAAATCAGTCTAATTAAAGTACCTACTTGCTTATAAAACTCCGTATGACCAACCAAATTACCCTAAAACTTCAATCGGTGACATTGCAACACTAAACTGGCCCGCCCACATCGCGACCTTTTTACATTTCATGGCTTTATTCAAAAGTAAAGTGGTCATAACTAATTAACGAGATACCAGAACTAAGCTGAGCCGTACCACTTTTAATTGGGATTCCTTTAAGCCGAACGGAGAACGGTTATTATACGGATCGATTTTTTTGTTCAAAGATGTCAATGGTTGATTTATAAGATCTTGTTTTGGTGTTTTTATAATTATAACTTTACGTTAAGACGACAAAGGAGGTTTCTGATGAGATGACGAGCAATGAGAAGTACTTATGGAAGAAGAGGACATGCTACGCCGACCCCAAATAACTTGAGAATGATGATAACTTCAAGTTCTGGTCTTCTTCTTTGCCCTCGCCTCTTCCAGTTTCATGGGGTCGGTGCCAATAACTTCGCTGGTAAGCATAGTCATCCGTAAGGCCAAGCACGTTTCTGGGCATTTGTCATCCAGATAGTTTGCGGTCTACCTCTCCCCCTCTTTTCTGTAGCCACGGATACTTTTTCACGATATTATTATCGGGTCTACGCATAACAATCATATCCGTATTGCCCGTACCACCTGAGGCTGGACTCTGTACTGTTCTCAGTAGTAGGCGTTACTGTGAAACTTGTTCTCCTTTGGTACCCCTTACGTGTTCCTTACGCACTTCAAGTTACGCTATATGTTTAATTGTTTACTAGTTGTTGCCGTTGCTGTCGTTCGCGTGAAATTATCATAAAAAAAATATTACTTCCCTTTTTTAATTTTGTTACCAATTTCAAGGGTTTTGATTTTTTTGCACGGAACCCTAATTATTTTTCTAAAATAAAAGTAGCCTATGTTGAACCTTATAATATCAGCTATCTGCCAACCAAGTCCCGTCAAAATCGGTCTTGCTGTTTCGGAGATTAGCCGGAACGAACAGACAGACAGACAAAAACGAAAAAAATATTTTTTTTGATAAAAGTGCCTATTATATTGTCTAATATGCATTCAGTAAAAAGCTGTTATTTTGATATTACAAACAGACATTTAAATTTTGTTTATTATTGTGTCTAAAAACTAACTTTTGCCGGATGCTTCGCCCGCATTCGGTTTGGAATTTATCCCATAGAAACGTACAACCTGGATCCGGTCTTTCCGTGTGCCAATTTCATCCATTCCGTTCAGCAGTTAAGCCGATAAAAGATAACAGTTAATATGGATAAAACTGTGCTGCCTGGCTTAGTTTTAATCCAAGGTTTGAATAGACAAGTTTTTTTAAGTAATATCCTACGTTGATGTAGAGTGACATCATTGTCACTCTATTGTCAGTGATTGTCAAATCTGTGTCATTGACATTTTATGACAATGAGCTGTTGTAATAACGACCACCTGTTTACAGTGGTTGTTATCGTTCTAGATAATAGAAATTATTAAAATCATATACAATCTACCAAATATTTTACTGCCAATTTTGATTATCCCCTCCGTCCGGAATTCGTAAGTACTAGCTAGTTACTAGCAAATTATCATTGTATTTTTGCATTTAAATTTTTAAATTTTAGCATTTCTTCATCATCATCATTTTCCTGCCCCAAATCCAAACTTATTTGAGGTTTTCTTCTTCCATACTTCTCTATTACTCGTCACCTCAGCAGTCACCTCCTTTCTAGCCATATCATCCTTCACACAGTCCATCCACCGTTTCTTTGGTCTTCCTCTACTCTTATTCGATGTGTAGCAATTCTTGACTGTCTATATTGCATTTTCTGGAAGCATGCTTCACCTTATACTTGTACTGTTAGAGAAAACGTTCGTAACTCACCACAATTAATTTGAAAGTGTGAGAAATCTATAATCTAAGAAACGTTATATAATTGTTGTTTTATCATTTGACCTCAATAAAACGAATGGCAGTGAGAACGTTTTGCTGGAACAATGTAAAACAATTAATATTGCTGGTTTAGCCATTTTCTACGCGGCGACCTCTCGCGTCCGGCCCTGGTTCAATCCATGGTCCGGAGCGAGACGGAATGGGACGCCGTCACCTCCTTCTGCGAAGCAGTCATGCTAGCGAAGGAGGTGGCGGGACGTGAGAGGGAGAGAACCTCACGTCCCAGCCGCCGCGGGAGACGCACCGGGCGTCGGGGGCCACGTGGTGGCCCCCGGCCACCGTAGACGCGGGCCTGTGGACGGTGAGCTATGGGCTAGCTCGCCGTCCGTCCGTCTTATGACGACAGGCCGTGTCGACGGCGCGTTCGTGTTCCACGCGCGCCTCAAAGAGAGTCAGCAAACAGGAAGGGGTCCGTAAGGGCCGACGCCTGCCAGGGTTGCGGGACTGTTCGAAAGAGATACCGCGGCCCTGGAACACAAAGGGCAAAGGAAGGAACATGGATGGGTTTTAGTCAGTACAAGTCTGACACTCCCTCCTGCTCAGCCCAGAGCGGGAGGGGTCATTTGATGATTTCCCATCGATAAAAAAAAAAAAAAAAAAAAAAAGCCATTTTCTATTTATGTTAGAAATAATTGCTACAACGTTTTTAACAAACTTAACGACTGTTTAATCTATAAGGAGTTATAACAGTGAATCGAATAAAGCTATAACTAATTTACTGCTAGAACAGTAATTGCTGTAAAACCATTTTCATCAGGATAATGGTGAATGTAAATTTGGATGTTACCAGTATACGTGGTCCAGTGTTGCAAACAATAAGAATATGTGTTAAGCTTTCCATTTTACGTTAATGTATTTCGCAATTTTGGTTTCTTAAAAGTGCGAAAGTCTTTTCTGTATTAACGTTTTTTATATCAAGGTGACCCTAGTCTCAACAAATTGATTAAAACTAATTTTAATTATCTTCTCTTGTTCAATGCAATACTCAACTGTCTACTCATTAAAACACAAAAATTTAATTAATTTCAATTCTCTATGTCTGGGGGTCTAAAAATCTAAAATGTAAAACTCTTAAAATGGACTTTCTGGTTATGATCACAAAGTCCATTTTAAGAGTTTTAAATTTTTAACGTGATTCATATTATGATTCTGATAACCGCGGCCATTTTAGACCCTCTGGCCGACTATGGAATCACGCTATTAAATTAATCTCAGTTGGTAACCAATTTCTTCTCTCATTATTTAATTTGAGTTGAATTTAATGCAACAATGACTGGCTCTTAATTTCATTACCACCCACGGGCTCAAGAGTGGCTGCGAGCAGTGAACGTCCATCTAGTCAACAATGGAGTATTGTCCACCGATGGAAACAAATTAGGACGATGACGTAGTGAAATTTTGTACGTGAAGGTTCTGATGCTTCGGCTAATTAGGATAGATTACTATTACCGTGAATGTAGGGACTGTAAAAACCCTGATGTTGTCAAAATTGCATCTATTCCGAATGTTTTATTTTATCAGCTTAAGAAAGAAAAAATGTTTATTTGTCGCAGGGACATGACGTGCGTACAAAAAATAAATTAACAATAATCATTCAATACATAACAAATATTATAAATACACAGGACATACAGTTACAAAGAAAAATAAATACAAAATTAACAGCTTGCACGTTGTGACTGCGACAAGCAGGTTACCACTCAGCATGATGCTGTGCACACAGCGCTGGTTTTCAGTGGTCACCCGTGAAAAAACGTACGGAAGCCAAGACAGCATAAATATTGAATTACATGAAATAAGATAAAACAAACAGTACCTACTTGAATTATAATATAAAGAACTATAGGAAATATAATAAACACTAAAAGATAATAAGTATGTGCGCAGGCTAAACAAAACAAACATGAATACAGTGAAGTGATTTTAAGGTGTTGTTCTACTGGTTGCTGAGCAAAGACCTGCCTCGCATCCATCCAGGCTTCCGCTATTTCCTTTCTGTTGCCTTGTCTAGCAAATATCCCGTAAAAACTCGGTTTTTAGGGTTCCTTACCTCAATCGGCGAAACGGAACCCTTATAGGATCACTTTGTTGTCCGTTGGGCTGTCTGTCAGGACCCCTTTTCTCAGGAACGCGTGGCGGTATCAAGCTGAAATTAATACCAAATACTTAAGTCTGCTACCTCTTGGACTTTGGAGCAATGAAAAAATCAAACTTATAAGTCAACGCGATCAAAATATATGACTGTTTATGTCGCATATTATGCGATTTCACAAGGGAATCAAAACCTTTAGGGTACTTCCCTTTGACCTAGAATCATGAAATTTGGCAGAAAGCAAGGCCTTACAGCACCAATAAATGAAAAATTCCAAAAAATAAAAAAACAATTACCTACCTAAAGGGTGTCCCCATACATACATAGTTGACGCCAATTAGATATTGTTTTTTTATGGTACGGAACACTACGTGCACGAGTCCGACTCGCACTTGGCCCATTTTTTTTGTTTTCGAGGGCGTCTCCCACCAATATATTCTGGAAAGCAAATAAGAAAATTTATTAAAGCAAGTTTTTATAACTTTAATGTTATGAGTCAAAAACCAAACACCAAAGTTTATTACACCAAATGCAAGACGCTTATACCGTGAAAAGCTTAAAATTCATTAAACAAGAGAAGAGAAATTTAAAAATGATTGGGCATAAAATTGGTCGTCTCGGGCCGATTTCTCGATGTTGTAGATAACTATTATGTGAACACTTGACAGGGTGTCGCCGCCGCGGGCATGACGAAGGAGCAGCCGCACGCGCAGGTAGACCCTTCGTAGAGAAGAATACGAGTGTATCGGTCCTCTCGCTCGCACCACGTGGTGGGGGCGGCCGGGCGCGGGCGTAAGCTTGCCGCTTGTCTTGTGCAGTTGTGCTACATTTTATTTAGTTTATAACCGTTCTTTGGTGCCGGAGCACTGTCGGCCCAAGTGTTGCGTTTGACCACTGTTTGTCAATAGTGTTTCGATAAGAAAAACAACAGATGAATGAAAAGGTGTTCAGGATTGTGCAAGCTTATCATCAGTGTGTTGGCGCTAGCTGCCTCTGGCATGGCTCCAAGCAGGATGCTTAAGGCTGCGGCTTTACTGATAACTCTGGGATACTGCAGCTTATTAGTATACCAAAGTGGCATACCTTTTAACTTCCAAGAAACCCGTGCGGGAACTGTGTCTGAACAAGTAACTGAATTATCCGTTGAAGCCGTGAGGACCCCCATAGATGACATTACAGTTAAAAACATAACTTTAGATGACATTTTCATAAGTGTGAAAACATCAGGACTTTATCAGAATACCCGGTTGCCAATAATATTGAAGACATGGTTCCTGTTGGCAAAAGAGCAGGTAAGATGAAAACATTTCCTTATAGTTTTATGATGGTAAAACTGTAGTTGGTGATGGTATTGGTGGTAATGATTCTAATCATAAAGTTAAACATTATGATTTTTCTTGTAAATTTATATAGAACGGTTCCAAATAGGTGGTTTAGCAGATTTCTCTCTAGGCTAGACAGAAATAGTTTTTAATATGTGTTTTATAACGACCCCTTTTTTTTTTTTTTTTTACCGATGGGAAATCATCAAATAACCCCTCCCGCTCTGGGCTGAGCAGGAGGGAGTGTCAGACTTCTACTGACTAAAACCCATCCATGTTCCTTCCTTTGCCCTTTGTGTTCCAGGGCCGCGGTATCTCTTTCGAACAGTCCCGCAACCCTGGCAGGTATAAAGACCCCTAAGACGACCCACTGACCGAACGGTTGCATTACTGACAACAGTTATACTCGTAATGATTTTATCATTGAAACCAAAATAACAAAACAAGTTCGATAATATCTGGGCGTTAATGAGGTTGAAAGGATAAGGACGTTAACTAAGCAGCACGACCAATGTAGACAAATAGTTAATGATTGTCCATCCACAAATACATTACTGATTACCTACTAATATTATTTGATTTTGAAGTATTTGGCGCCATTAGCAAATAAGACGGTCAAAATGTTGAAGAAGCAAAAAATAGAAATGATGGCAACAAGACGTGAATGTAAAGTTCATTTGCCAATTAGAATAGTGTAATATCAGTTTTAAATACTAACTGAACGATGCTGCAGAAGAAAAATATTATTGTAAACGGGTTCAATACAGAAATATTTACGTAACACCAACATAAGCATTTCTTAAATTCGAACTCCTCAGTTTTCCGATTCAAACTATTGGCTTTAAAAAGCTATAGCCCCCAAAACCGCACAATTTACATACAATCTTAATAATTTGATTGATAATTGAGGCGACATTATTTCTTTGAAATACATAAATTTAACTTGCGTCACAATGTTTCACTAAAGTCCAATAATAATAAAACACATGGCTTTAAAGGGGCTACCCGCAGAGTCAAGATTCAATACTGCGGTGATAAATCTTTTATAAATGCACCAGAAATGCTCCCAGCGGGACTCGCTTGTTCGTAAACTCAATATTACCATCTAGTTTCGGAATTAGAAAAGAATGTCTTAATTCCATTTCTTATTCAACCTTCATTTGTCTAAATTGCCTTGGAATTGAACGAAGAAAACCCGTTCGTTGCCGTTTATTTCAAATTGCTATCGTATTATACTGAGTGCTTCTATGTGATGGCGATTAGATGCCGAAACAACGCTATTATGCAAATATTTCTGTGATGTTATTAATCTTGTTATTCAAGTCACAGAACATGTTTCTGAAGCTATTGAATAGTATGTAAAAATATTCCAATCCAATGATATCGCCTCCAAAAGTTTTAACACCAATTTCGTAGACACAATAGATACTTGTTTCTGTCAGATAAAATCTTGCGGCTCGTAAAATTCAATTCTTTGATATAATCTTCACTGACTTTAATGGGTTTCGTTTAACGTTGTAACGTAAGAAGCTAGCTTTATTTTTCCAGTTCTTGTCTACTCTTAAAGGCTTCAATAATTCCAAGCATTTGTAACAATACTACTTTCTTTTCATAATAGAATTAATATATACCAAACCAATATATCCTAGCGCAAACAATAGACAGCATTCGTGCAGCAGCCATTTAGCCAGAGCGTTTCCTGAATCTGGAGCGTGCATAATCAACCGTTAATCCAATGGTGCGCGGGCGCAGGAGCGGCGCCATTGTGGGCCCGCGCGTGGCACGGCGCGCGCGCAGCACGTGACGTGATTGTGTACTTGATTTTGCCCTTTTGTGGCAACTCTTGGACGTAGGTACGTTCCTGATTTATAAACGGAACGGTTGCGTTTTATGATTCGTTGTTGCAAACTGGTTTGTTGAGATTTTTCTTTTGTTAATTTGTAGATTTCTGGAATTTCTGTGTAGGTTTTTTTGAGCTTAATGATCCCTGACCCTGATAACTGTGGGAGTGTAGTAACATAGGGGCCAAAGCATACATTATATTATGAACCGTACCAAAATTACTTTAAATTCCTAAGCCGCAGCACACACAGAAAAGACGTAAGACGCAGACGGGGCGCACGGGCGCAGACATATGTCTCCTCCGCGTCTTTTTCATGCAAAATGTAGGTATAGAAGCGTCGCGACGCAAAACACACAGAAGAGGCAGGGCGCGGACACGACGCTTGCCCGTCTGCGCCTTGTGTAAAAACAGATGGAAAGGACGGGGCACGGGCGCGAGCGGACGAGGGGTGGGTGAGGTCCGTGCCCCGTCTTTTCTATATGTTTTAAAAAGTTGCGCCGGCGCCCCGTCTGTGCCCCGTCCGCGTCTCGCCCTCATCTTACGTCTTAACGGTGTATCCTGCGACTACGAAACAACATGTTGCCAACGTCAAAACAGTACTTCCAATTTCACCTCTCATTAAATCACTATACTAAATTGTTACAACAAGCTAACCTTTGTTTTAATTAACAACATGTAGTTACCGCTATCTAGAACTAATTAGTTTTTGATTCAATTGTAACGATTTAATGCATTCCAATTTCTCTGAGACGCAAATTGAAATTTTCTCGATTGTAGAGTAGAACTTCGATTTTCAGAAACCTGGACCGTACAAAAAACATCTAGACTACCTAAACAATAAGCAACTTGAACAAAAAACACTTGCGTTTTAATCACGCTTAAAAAGAAATAAGAAAAGTCAAACCCTTCAACTCCCATTAGCGCAACTCGCAGGAGTCAACTAAAGGAAAGGAAATTAAAACCAATTAGAAGGCGCGAGAAGTGAACAAATTACCTCCACTTGTGAACTAGTAAAACTTCACGTTACTTAATTGTTTAATGTAAACTGGCTTTATCCTGAAGAACGCAGTGTCTTTTGCCCTATTGCGATAACTTCGAGCAATAGGACTGACAGGATTGAGCAAAAGGAGTCTTATATTTGGGAAGGTTTTAGCTTAGCGGCTAATTTCCTGAAGCATTTTTGTTCCATAGAAATCTTAAACTTGATTTGGTACAAGTTTTTTTGGTAACTCTTCCTCCTCTTTTTGACTCCAGCCTGACTTGTCTTTAAGCTTCGTTACTTATTTGTTCATATTAGGAACTAGCTGTTGCCCGCGGCTTCGCTCGCGTTTTCGTCGGAAATTATACCACGGGCACGTTGTAAATATAGCTTATGGCATTTGGGGATTATGTAGCTTCCTATTAATGAAAGGATTTCAAAATCGGTTCAGTAGATCCAGAGATTACCCCCTACACCTCACAAACTCACACCTCTCTAAAATATTAGTCTAAATAATTCATCTTAAAGCCGCAATAACCCCCATAGTAGTCGAAAACCAAAGGTTCCGCCTCCAGACCGCGCGTCAGAACGGATGTTCAATTATAATATTATTCTGCAAAGCAGCAATACTGTATTGTTTGGTGGCAGTCGTACTCGTTGAGTGAGTGCATTTACAATACATGTTAGTATTAAAAAAGCATATTACAAAATCAAGGACTACGTCGAAGACAAAGAAGTTTGGCTTTAGTTCCTTCTGCGCATGTGGCTTCCCTGGTAGCTCATAAACGGCACAAATATGTGGATGTCTCTAACTATTCTCAATCTCATTTTTTCTCATCTTTCTAACCATATTTTTTACTATAGTTTTCAAATCATTTATACATCTTTTGCTCAGAATAGTTACAGCACTGATGACAATATTTGTGTCACTTGTTTAACTTACTATTTTACAATATTTTCTTACCTTTGTATAGATTCTTTTTTCACACCACATCCACATCGCATCTCTCATCTCGCCTGTGGTTTGTCAAATCTTGCACATCTCTCCGCTCGTCTAGTCTCCACGTGATTATATTAGTGCAAGTCGTCGGCAGCTGAAGCTGTTTTTTTCATAGATTTGTGCTGGAAATCTAAAGTTCGCTGCTGGTTGTACCCATTGGTATGAACGCCAACGGCCTTAAGTACCTATGCATTGTGTAGTGTTGGAAACAATACACCACACGCATTGTTACGACTCGTATCGAGTCGTATTTCTTATTCATATTTTCGTTTCTGCTAACTCTCGTCAAAACCGTTATCACGTTGCGCGAGGTATGTTTATACTTCAACGTTTGCTTAAACAGCTTATCCGGATATCTCATTTCTTCAACCTGAGCTTATCAGCGCTATTTTAATATGTTCTGGGAAGTCAACGGATGTATTGTGTGCAGTCTCGAGAATGTTTTGACTCTTAGGTGATAAGACTACATTGGTGATATTTGGTGTTTTGGTTGAATTTGATTTGTAATAACTTGCCATTGAAGACCTCTTTACTTTGAGATATCAAGATGAACCCACCTTCTATTAAAAAAAAACGGCTCCACCTTTGCAAACACATCACAATTTATCAGTTGGTACCTCTATAATCTTGGACTGCTATGTCTGCCATTGATAAACATTTTTTTTCGGAAAACTTCAACAGGTTTAAACCCGTCTACTGTATTCCTAAACGGGACATCAAAATCCAGTACAAAATGACACACTACACAAAACCAAGAACAAATTACAGTTAATCAAGTATTTCCGCAGTTATAATCGCCAATGGTCAGATACGGCAAGTGAAGAAAACAGGTTCTTTAGGGCTTTAGATTGCGAGACCACCCGGCCTTACAGTCTCACAAATAAGTATTGTATACTGGTAATAATTAGTAATGACTGGATCAGACGAGATAACAAGGAGGGTTATAAGGGAAAGCCTGAAAGAACCACAAGTGCCAGAAGGGTTGAGTAGGGACCATCGTGGTATGGGCAAGTGCCAAGCATTTTACAAGAGATAAAAGAAGTCACAAGAAAAAGCTTTCTTTGCAAGAAAGCGATTTGATTCGAGGACCTTTTAATGCCTAAGAAGTACTAACAATATCAAAGTAATAGCATAAGAGTATGTTTCTCATTGAACCACTGAACTTCGCAAATTAAAAAAAAGTGAATTAATATCATGAGTTCTGTGATCCGAAATTGTCAAAATAATTAGGTCTTTTAATCCAAAAATCTAGCTGAAATATCAAGTAGGTAACAAAATCACAAGCGGTGTATAAGAAGGGGCATGGCCCATAAAAAAATAACCCACGTCGTACAGCAAAGAGAAGTATCTCAAAAAAATGTTAAAAATGGGTATAATATGGTGGCATACTTTTAAACTCCAACCTTACAGTCATTTTTTGAGATACTCCTCTTTGCTTTAGGACGTGGGTGTATTTTGATCCTTCTTCTTACAAGTGTAGCGAAGTTATATGAGGCGTCTCGACACCTTAGTCAAACACGTCGAGAACAAACCGCGCGCTCCGTCTAATGCTATTTACTGAACTGGATACGGATATTGCACGCTGGAAGGTGCAGGTGCCAATGCACTTTGGTTATAGTCTAAATTCTAAAAGATGATTATATGAATGGAAGAAAATACTAAGAGATCGAGGATGACGATTGTAGGCTTGAGTCTTCGGTTGATAAAAACATTGACGACAATGTATCACAAATGTGACAATGACAATGAATGAATTTGACAATGTGTTTTCGGAACATGATAACAGCCACTGACATCCAATAATACTTAGATCCGTATTGCAGAACGTCATCCAAGCTCAAGCATTACAAGTTATAACTCCAGTCATTTGATATTTTGAAACTACGGATCTTAGGGGTTTTCGTAAATGCTTCAATCCAGCCAGCTTCAGGTTCATTCCTATTTCAAATGAAGAACGTGAAAACGTAGGCAAAGAGACAGAAACTATCCTAGTCTATGGTCCTAGTAAACCGACACCACCCGATTACACCCGAGCACAGTCCGATGTTCCTTATTTATTTCTATTTAAATGTACGTAGGCAGAGATGAATCGTACCTCATCGCCTACGTACAAAACATTAACCCATTGGCCTCAGTTGACTCCTATAAGCTGCGTCGTGACAAATAGCTATTATAAATGCACTTTGTTTTTTATTCATTCATTCATTCCTCTCAGCCAGTTCTGTGAATAGAAATATGTAACAAGTTGTGTTCAATGAAAAATTTCTAAGCAAAAAGATATTGTGTCCATCATGTTTACTTGTTTATGTGTATATCTATTTTACTACTTTCTTCTTTGTATAACAAAAAGCTTGCCGAGAAACAAGTAATACACTATAGGTGTTAAGCGCCCTGTTCACTAAGTATCTATAGAGTATTAAATAAAGACTACCTCGTTAGTCGAATGGTCGCAAGCGCGGCTGCTGAGCATGAGGTCCTAGGTTCGATTCTCGGGTCAAGCAAAGATTTATTCGGTTTTTCCATCAGGAGCTTCTCAGACCTACCTACGTCCTGATTAGCTATTAAATTATGTCACTTGATTGTTAAATTCATTAAGTTAAGATCCTAGTTATTAGCTAGATTCTATGTATTTGGTAAAACTACGAGGCTGACATAATCGCTTTGCGATTAAAGCCATTTTCAAACAATAAAGATTAAAAAAAAAGGTTGGATCCAATATTAAATTATACCTTTGACTATTTTCAATTAACAGTACAAAGAAGAAAGGTTGCATTTGAATTGAGTCTAATCTTTTACATCCAGCTAAGTAAAGGCATTTCCATATATTCTAGTTCATTGACAAAGATATTTACAGAACACAACATGCTTGTTGGGATGTTGTCGGGTGTGTTTCGTCAACAGGCAACGAGATTGCGGCTTTCTGCCCTAAATAGTAACAAAAGCTATTGCCTGCAGCTGGTGCCTGAAATTAACTCGTCAACATCGTCAGTATCGTCAACTGACTGCCTCGTTAGTCCAGTGCTCGCAAGCGCGACTGCTGAGCATGAGGGGGCTCGATTCCCGGGTCGGGCAAAGTGTTATTGGGTTTTGCCATCAGGAATTTCTCAGTAGCCGCCACGGAGTCTGAATTTGTGCCCGGTTTATGGCAATAGGCTCGCCCCCTATTACATGGCACTTAAGAACATAACTGGCGAAATGTGGGTGTACTTGTTAAGTGCACCTCTGCCTGACCCTTCGGGGATTATAAGGCGTGGTGTTATGTTATGTTGTGGCATCTGTCTTATGCCGTAATAGCTGTTGCCCGCGGCTTCGCTCGCGTTTTGGTCGGAAATTATTCCACGGGCACGTTGTAAATATAGCCTATAGCACTCTGGGATAATGTAGCTTCCTATTAGTGAAAGAATTTTCAAAATCGGTTCAGTAGATCCAGAGATTACCCCCTACTTACAAACTTACAAACAAATTTTACCTCTTTGTATAAATATTAGTATTAGTATAGAAATCCCCCTATTACTAGCTGCAACTAAAGTTGAAAAAACCTTACAAAAACATTTTAAAAATTACTGTCGTTTGATTCGAAACTAAAGATTTCATAGGTTGTTTAATTTGGATAACAAACGGAATTTAATTTGGAGGACAAACAGACGATACGTACGGACATATAAGTTTTTAAATTGTCATGGTCCCTAACATTATGATTAACACTAGAAACGAGATATTTACCATGTTTACTGTTGATTTTGGGTTCGCGATATTTTAGCGCTGTTGCAAGCACCATGATCACCGATAAATAAACAACAGCGCAACAGCGCCAACATATCGGAAACACAAAATCAACAGTAGACATGGTAAATATTTCGTTTCTAGTGCATGGTACTCAATACAAGTTTTTAAATTGTCATGGTCCCTAACATCATGATTAACACTAGAAACGAGATATTTACCATGTTTACTGTTGATTTTGGGTTCCCTATATTTTAGCGCTGTTGCAAGCACCATGATCACCGATAAATAAACAACAGCGCAACAGCGCCAAAATATCGGGAACACAAAATCAACAATAGACATGGTTAATATTTCGTTTCTAGTGCATGGTACTCAATATAAGTTTTTAAACTGTCATGGTCACTAAAATTATCATTAACACTAGAAAATTCACCATGTTTACTGTTTATTTTTTCTGTTTAATATGGTACTCGTATATATTTCAGTGCCAGAATTTGCCTTGATGAGAGGAAATTGTAGGTATTGGCAATAAACACTGAAAACTCGGCATTGTTATCCAGCGTATACAGTAACCTAAGTCAAGGACTTCTAGTATAATAGACAAAAAAAATATGTGGTGATATACTATTGCGTGATATACTATTACTATAACTATTGGCTAAAAAACCTTTCTGCGAAAAAAAAAACGACTTACTAAAAGACACAAAAAAAGTCTAAAATAACTTTTCTTTCGGAAGTCAGTGACTTTGTTTGTTTCATTGATTACTCGAATTTGTCGGTTTTTTTTCGCAGATTTTTTTTATTTTACCCTTTTAGTTGTAGTATTGTAACTAGAAGTTATTAAAGAACCATCATGTCATCAATATAGCCCAAAAAGAAAAAGATACGTACTATAGAAAAAACACAAATTACTGAATCGATTTTAATGAAATTTCTATGGGACCTAACGGGAAGCATATCCTTTCACACTAAAAAAGATTTTTTCAAATCGGTTCACAAATGACGGAGTTATGAGGTAATAAATATTAAAAAAAATAAAGATGCAGCCGAATTGAGAACCTCCTCCTTTTTGAAGAAAGTCGGTTAACAAGTAGGTGAGAAGTGCGGTTTCAATTAACAAATTTAAAAAATCTCAATATACTCGTAGGTCGTAGGTCTTCACTGACTGAGAATTTACTGACACACACACACTTTTCATTTTTCTCCAAAAAAGTATTGACGGAGGTATTTGTTTCTGCGGCCCTCCAATCTATACAGTAATTTATATTGGCCCGCGATCGTATCTGGTCTGGACAGCCCTGATGTAGAGCACTGAAATACAGAAAATTGTTAACAAAACCTTTTGATAGACGTCCCTCAAGTACACATATTTAGTTTTACGAAGGACGATTTTACTTAGTACACAGGTTCATATTATTGTTTGTACTACAGTCTGTTCCCAGCTTTAGGCACACAGGCTGTTACAATAAAATACTCACTATTACCGTCCTTTGTTAAGCAAGGCCTTCATTGAAGTTATCAGTACACCGACTGAGCAATTCTGAGCATTGTACTATGATTGTTCTGTAGTGTAGCTAAATATAGCCTGGGTCGAGCGGCAGTGTGTGGCAAACGACGAATCATTTTCATTGTGTCATTTTATATGGCTTTGGAAATCTAGGGACGCTTGGTTTTGGTTGTATGTGATTGACATGTTGAACTCTGCTCGAATAGGGAATATGCATGTAATTTTTTTTTCACTTAAATCATTAATATGCAGTACTATCAACCCAAGAAAATAATTAAAAGTTAATTTCAACTACTGCTTGTCGCACAAAAAAAATATTAAACTCCTGCAATTTTCTACGACAGTTTAAACGTCCATGACTATCGCGGCCATTCATGTCAGGACTTTGATGTCACTTATCTCTATCTGCCTTGTTTAAATCTAATTTTTTGCCCTTAGTAGATTAGTTTTTTTCTCCAGATGGTTATTGTGTCTAGTGGTACTGCGCGACAGCTGTTCTCGGGTTGTTCTACATCATCGGAAGCCACGGATAACTTTAATAGCGCGATTTAGAATTTTGATGTTAGTTCTTCATATGTGTCATAGATGGCGTTGTAATACTTTTTGTACTATCTTGCTATAGCACTTTTTGTAGTGCCGCTACAGCCTCAAAAAACAATTAGGAATTTCAAGCCAAAAGGTAAAGATTTGGTTGGCAAAGCGATAGATTTCCAGCTGAAGCAACTGGAGTTACACAATCATGATGATAAAACCAAATCTATACACTAATACCATTGAAGTGTCTGTTTGTAATACCAGAATAACAGCTTTTTACTTAATGCATATGAAAATATTATGGTACTTATAACAAAAACACATTTTTTTCATTTTTGTCTGTCTGTCTGTTTGTTCCGGCTAATCTCCAAAACGGCTGAACCGATTTTGACGGGACTTTTACTGGCTAATAGCTGATGTTATAAGGAATAACATAGGCTGCTTTTATTTTAGAAAATTAGGGTTACGCGCAAAAAAAAACCCTTGAAACTTTAACAAAATCCGTTTCATACGGCTAATCTTCAAAACGGTTGGACCGATTTTGACGGTACTTTTATTGGCTGATAGCTGATGTCATAAGGAATAACTAAAGCTACTTTTATTTAAGAATAAGAATTAGGGTTCCGTACAAAAAAATAAAACCCTGAAATTGGTAACAAAAAAAAGGAAATTAGGTTTTTTATAATAATTTCAAGGGAACGAAGGTCGCGGGCAATAGCTAGTCAATAATAAAACACTCAATTGTTAAAATTGTAGTTACACTTCAACTAACTTATCTATGCAGGCGGGAAAACACAGAACTAAAATAAATATACCAAGTTTGACATGTCGATGCAAGTTTTCTTGACAAGCAACGCCACTTTGAACTGCACAAATAAAATGGTCATACTATACGAGTACCCAAAAAAATTATAATCAAACGGTCCTCAATGAATCGTCAAATTAAAATGACAGATGATAATCATTAAGGTTTCATATCACCTTTTAAACGATTTCTGATCAAATGATTCATTTGGTGTTTGACTTTAACATTGCCACCGGCTTTATGGAAATACGATGATCATTTAAAAATCATGAATATGAATATTATAATGACGTTTTTAACTGCGATGACTTTCCAAAAAACTTTTATGGGACCCGTTGTATGTAGATTTTTAAATTGCTTACAAACTCATCGATTGAAAGACTATAAACTCAAATAGGTATACACTACCTTTACCTCATTAAATAGGTAATAGGTGGTGAGTACCCACTAATTTACAAATCACTACATAGTATAAAACAAAGTCGCTTCCCGCTGTCTGTCCCAATGTATGCTTAGATCTTTAGAACTACGCAACGGATTTTGATGCGGTTTTTTTAATAGACAGAGTGATTCAAGAGGATGGTTTATATGTATAACATTGCACCCGTGCGAAGCCGGAGCGGATCGCTTGTGCTTTATTATAAAATATAGGTAACTAGCTGACCCGCGCAACTTCGTCTGCGTGCGTGCGTAAATAAAAGAAAGAGAGGTTAGAGAGAGTGTGCGTCAACCTTAAAAGTTAGACATATGGCCATTGCGGATATTTTTTTAGAGCTTTTAAGAGGGACAATTCCGACTTACATGATAATTGCGTAACTTTAATCGTTCACGCACAACGGAAGCTCTCAAAAGGAGTAAATCCCTATTATATACCATTACCGATGGATAATCATCAAATGACCCCTCCCACTCTGGACGGAGCGGAAGGGAGTGTCAGACTTGTTCTGACTAAAATCCATACACGTTTCTTCTTTTGCACTTTGCGTTCCAGGGCCTCGGTATCTCTTTCGAACAGTCCCGCAACCCTGGCAGGCCTCGCTCCTCTCGGATCCCTTCCCGTTTGCTGACATCTCTTTGAGGCGCGTGTGGAACACGAACGCGCCGTCACCACGGCCTGTCGTCATAAGACGGACGGATGGCGAGCTAGCCCATTACTCACCGTCCACAGGCCCGCGACCCTCGTCAGACTTACGTCTTAATCTTTAGACACTCGATGACAATCATATACCAGCTAGAATGAAAGTTCTCATCAAAGTTCTTGAAATGAGCCGAGACACGATAAAACTGCTGTAAACTGTTGCGGACCTCTTATAACTGCCTTCCGTCTCCATCGTCAGATCTTTGATGATAGACATACTCCAGGCAGGAATAAAGTTCTCATCAAGGTGCATGAAATCAGTCGAAACACGATATAGATGCTATAAACTCTTGAGGACCTCTTGCAACTACCTTCCGTCTCCATCGTCAGACATTCGATGACAGTCATACTCCAGCTAGGCCTAAAGTTCTCATCTAGGTGCATGAAATGAGCCCAGTCACGATATAGATGCTGTAAACTCTTAAGGACCTCTTGCAACTGCTTTCCTTCTCCATCGTCAGATATTCAATGAAAGTCATACTCAGTTAGGTTTAAAGTTTTTATCAAAGTGCATGAAATGAGCCCAAACACGATTTAGCTGCTGTAAACTCTTGCGGACCTCTTGCAACTGCCTTCCGTCTCCATCGTCAGACTTTTGATGAAAATCATTCTCCAGGCATCGTAAAGCGATCGAACACATACTCTACAGGGATATAGCGTCATGTAGACTAATCTAGAATACTTTTTGCTATCAGAACTTTTTTGTAGCTGGTCAACCGATTTAAAAGTTATCTTGTGAGCACATTTTCATTAATTAGTACCATTTTGGTGCAATAGATGTCGATGCATGTATCTTACACAATGATGGTAAGTTCTTCTTGAACACTTTAAATTCATAAATCTTTTGATAGAGAGCACTGATTACAATGAAACAAAAACTAAAACCTTCTCTAAGTTCCGCACAATATTTGTGCATTGAATCTAATCACATTGGTTTTCCCAACAACATGAACGCCCGCCTCGCAGCGCGCGCGGGTCATTATTTTGATGCGGAGTTATTTTAAAACTGTGATATCTCCTAAGATATTCATCTAAATTGAATGGTGTAAAGAGCAATTTTGGTCACAATTGAACGCTAAAGATGACTAACATATTTATTTTGATAAGGATTAATACTATGTCGGTAAAAATACCTTTGCAAATAAAGCACTATTTTTGACCAAATTTTAAAATCATAAAAATGTTTATTGTTAGTCAACCTTAAAAGATAGGCATGTGCTGTCGCGGACTTTTTTTTAGACATTTTTAAGAGGAATAATTCCCTCATACATTATTTTTGTGCAACTTTAACCGTTTAAACAGCGCACGCAACGGAAGATCTCAAAGATGATAAATTTTCCCCGTTTTTGCATCATTTTTCATTGATGCTCAGCTCCTATTGATTGTAGCGTGATGATATATAGCCTATAGCCTTCCTCGATATATAAGCTATTCAACACTAAAAGAATTTTTCAATTCGAACCAGTAGATCCTCAGATTAGCGCGTTCAAACAAACAAACAAACAAACAAACAAACTCTTCAGCTTTATAATATTAGTATAGATTAGAGAAGCCAGCACAGCAAGCTACCCGAAACTGCCAAATTTTCCCAATTACCCTGGAACGTAATGCTTTAGCGATAAAGTTGAATATCTGTTAAAGAAATTTGACAGATTGTAGTAGCTTGATGTGGATCTGTACCTATTCAAAATGCAGTTTGACTAATGAAAATCACGTAAATCAACTTGAAATATTATTTGTTTAAAGAATTTCAAATTATAGAATTCATGTTTATAATAATTATCGTTTAAGCATAGCATAATCAGCCTATAATGTTCCCACAGCTGGGACACACGGCCTCCTCTCTATTATCGTATGTTAGTTATTGTTTATTTCTTTGTTTATTTATCGCTACTGCCGAGTATGAGGTCCATACCCTACCACAGCGTTTCTTAACCCCGGGTTGCGAATTTGGGTCGCAACCCAAATTCGGGTCGCGGGCGGTATTGGGATGGGTCGCGGCAATTCTCAAAATGACATTGTGAGCGCCGTAATCGCTGGCATCGTGGCTCGGAACGCATCGTACTATGCCGGGCGGTAGGGCGCGGGCCGGGGGAGGTGTCACGCCGCGAACATGATATTATATTCACAAAATGTCCATATCGAGAGGTACAGCTGGGTAAGAAATCCATTTGAAGTAGATATAACGGGGGTTGAAAATGATACAGCTGGAATACAAGAAGAATTGCTTGAATTACAGGGTGATGGAGTTTTAAAAGAAAGATTTGCTAGAATGAGTCTCACGAAATTTTGGGCAGAATTATCTGGGAAGCCTATTCTCAGCAATGAAGCTGAAAAAGGTTTTCTGCTTCCATTTCCAACTATTTATTTGTGTTAAGCAGGATTTTCGTGCCTTGCTGTTCTAAAAAAACAAGTACAGAAATAGACTGGATCCTCAACATGACATGCATTGTGCAGTTTCCATAAACTCCACGTTTAAATCTTCTTTGCTCAAAAATACTTCATCAGGGTAGTCACTGATTAAAATGAGTATTTATATTTTTTTATCTATTATTAACCTACTACCTATACCTATTATTTTTTATATTATTTTTTTGTGTATCCATTGTTTTATAATTTACACTCAGATTATCATATCACAGGCTTTTAGTTAATCCTTTTATTTTATTATCACCGCAAGATAAGTAAAACATTAGGCTCGCGGGCTTCAAATATATTTATACTTTGGGTCGCCAGCCCAAAAGGTTAAGAACCGCTGCCCTACCATGGCGTCTTAAAGCAGGAGTAATTCCAGTGTGGAAAGAGATGGCGCTACACGACCTGTATAGCTCTGTCTATTTCCCACACTGGAATGACTCCTGCTTTATGACGTCATAGTAACCCCCTTGTTTCGATTTCCAGGTTGGGCTAATGGAGATGATTCCTACCCTAGGCTCGCCCCTATTACAGGCGACCTACACATAATCATATCATATTTGCCCAATCCTTCGGGGTCTACAGGCATGGCATATTGTGTTCATTTAAATGTAACATAAACTTCAAATCGTTGAGCAGACAAACATTACTTGGTGGTCTAATATTCGAGCAGAAATTCGCGGAACACCTATCATGTTTAGTTCCTAAACAAACTTTCAATATTGACTCTTGAATTTCAAATCAATGTAGACTCAACGGATGCATGATTCTGTAGGGAATTAGTATTTATTTAGGTGTTAAGAAAATATGCGACATTCATATTCTATCGTGGTACGGCTATAAAAAACCGTCAATGTATTTTTATTGTTGTTCCGTTTTTATTGCTTGAGATTATTCGCTGTTGTGCTTGTTTTGTGAGTTTATAAGTAGTTATAGGTTTTTGGATTTGGAGATTACCATGTGTTTTTTTTAATATTTATTAGCTCATTCTCATAGAAATCTGTAATGCTTGGTTTTCTTGAGATTTTCGCAGAATAGATAGATGTTTTCTTCCAATCATTTGCGCTAGAAAATAAGAAAACCTCAATAGTACAGGTTTTCTCGTGGGTTAGTGCCCACTCGACCCGCTTAGACTCGACCCGAAGAATAATACCTGGATATTTCTGTTTTGATAGGCGTAAAAACGTCGATGTATAGTCGGACAGTAAAGTTTCGATTTAACGTTTCCACCACAGAGACTGAAAAATTTAAACAATGTTTAGATAAATAAATCAGTAATTAACGAAATCACTACTTCACTACCAGAATAAATTATGTATCCTATCAAAATATTAAATATTCTATTTAAAATAAGTTATTTAGAATTCAAATATCACTTTGCCTGACTATACAAATGGCGCTGAATTGGTAGTCAAATATCGTGTATCGTGCGGGTCGAGTGGGCACTAAGACTTTCTCGTTGTTGGGTAATGCAAATGTGATCCTTGTAGTTTATAAAATTTTCTCCTGCATTAAATTATTAATTTGTAAATAGATTTAAGTATAACAGTTGTTAAAAATAATTATATATTTGTGTACCTCGTTCGAAGTATACACGGCTACACATCTGACCTCACATTGTACGGAAATCCTATACAATGCGAGATCAGCATAAACTGGAAATGTATAGCTTGATGTGTAGCCGTGTGTACAACGATATATACATATAACTTACTAAATAATAATTACTTTTGTTACAGACATGGTTCTTCACGGACATAGATAACCCACGACATCAACGCCAAACAAGTAAGTCAAAACTTTTTCAAACTTCAATAACATTGATTACCAAACACAACCTCAAAATATTTACAGCGTTTAAGACCTTACTCCATTGTAATAAGAGCCCTTGTTTACAGACGGGCACATGGTAAACACGATGTGTTCCGCCTCGCATGAGCGAGAACATCTATGCTGTAAAATGTCCGTGGAATACGACCATTTCATGGAGAGTGGTAAAAAGTGAGTATCAATTTCATAAACTTTTCTAAATTTTGTTTACGGTATTTTGAGTCTAATTTTGTGAGGCACAAGAGCTAATCTAAAGATGGCAAACAAAGATGAAAATTCAAGTGCTATTGTAATTTTATTTATTATATATTTTCGCTCTTATTCGTTGGTAGATAAGGGTTATATTTTGAGAAAGTATTGGCAATAGATTTATTTATCTTAGACGTGTTCGAAAGTTTAACAAGTTATGCGTGTTTGTCTGTTAGTTTGTGGAGATCTTCAAGTCCTGAGCAAGTAATATTTTTTTATGACTGTTATCTTTTGCAGGGATCCGATCATATTGATGGGGTTTTCCCTTATTTCTATTCACTAAAAATAAAACTAATCCGTGATTTAATATTGAAGTCGCGGTTCTTCTACCAAAACTTTGTCTTTTTCTTCTAAACTAAAGAATTACTGTTTTGAGGCAAAATCCTAACTACGAGCTTTCTTCTTTACTAACTTAGTATTAATCCGAAATACTGAATGCCGTGACTGACATTATTTAAGGTCCCATTAAAATAGGTGATCAAATTTCAACAAAGCGTTCAGTAAGTCTAACCAAAGAAATCCCAGCAAAAAAAAAAACTAATTAAAGTAATTTTAGTTTGACCTAATGTCTGTGTTTATTCTAGAATGCCGCCGGCAATTTATTGTTTTAGGTCAAAATAAAATCACTTTTATTAGTGTATTTTTTGCTTGGATATAATTGGTTATACGTACTGAACGCCGTGTTAAAATTTGTCCACCTATTTTAATGGGACCATGTATGTAGGTATAGAAATTAAGCAATTAATTTAATTCATAGTAAGCCGCTTCCTTGACACGGCACATGCTAATGAGCATATGAATAAAAACAAAGCAGTCTTAAAAACTCAGTACTCAAAAACAATCCAAGATTCACCCGGGAGGTTTATACCATAGAGTTTATCATCCATAATTATGGTGTGCCATACAGCATCACTCATACCATCACAGCGACACATCTCAGCAATTATAACGCAATCAAAATAACGTTTGTTACTCAAATCAGACGAGTGATGGATGTGAATTAATCAGAACTGTAATTATAAATTTAGATGCTAAGCTACAATTATCTGAAGGTACTTTACATACGAAATCTCACGCACTGTTTATTCTGCTAATTAGGTAAAATGAGATAAGATTTTCGTTACAGACTAACCCTTGTTTCAACAATTTTAATTTATTCATGTTGGAGACTTGATATTGATGTGTTGGTGTAATTAAGAATCTTTCAAGTGAAAAATAGATTATACGATTATTGACGATGTTAAAAGACTAGTAGACTCCATAATGACAAGACTCTATTCATAATAAGAATACGTAAAAGAGAGAGAATGGAACAAATCTACTGCTGGAATAACGCCGAGTCTCGTAAAGCAACAGAATTAAGTCTCGACAATAGAAGTAAAATATTTTAAGTCATGCAAACAATCCTATTGACTAATTAAGAGGAGGAAATCGTTGCACGTAATGTGCATCTAACTATGCAGGAAAATAGCACTCATTGCCCGACGAAGAGCGGAAACCGTAATTCAAAAGGTCAAAGGGGTTTGCAGTCTGGATGCAATGCGGGACGATTCAACATATTGAAGGACCGTATTGGAAAACACAACGCATTGGGAGCACCGTCAAAGATCAATCTAGGTTATATTTTAGAATATTTGTCATAATCAAGAAAAATATAAATTGGAGTGCTTTGGTAATAGATTATTTTAAATAATTATAAAAACGTGTTTAGTAAAACCAATATTTTCCTGCAATTTAGACCGAACAAACAACAGAAGTTTTTTAACCAGAAAAACAAAAAACGATTAAGTGGACAAACATGAAACACAGCGGCATTCTAAACTCCTTCAATATTTTTCTAGTAAAACGGGCGTAGTTCAAAGTTTTTCTAAACCGCATAGTTAGTCAGAACCCGCAGTGAGTAGGTAAGTTTTTGTTTTCACTAAAAACAAACGCTCTTAACTTCTGTTTTTAGAAGCGCCGCTGTCCGTTTAAATATTGAACACAAACTTTAGTTCCACGACTAAAGACTCTAATGACCGTATTATGGTTAACGACAACTTTTCCGTTTTTATACTCGAAATAACTTGTTGAATATTCCAGTTTATTACCGAAGAGGGAATCTAGAATGAAAATATACTCGCTCACGACATTTCATAACGTCCGACTGCACTGCTAAAGAACATTTTAGAAAGAACATGAAGCAATTTTGAAAGTAGATTAAAATTCCTCCCGTTTGTGTCGTCTCTGAAATAGGAAATGTTTTTTTTTTCTCCAGTCCATATCAGAGGTTGACAACACTTGTATAATGGAATCGTATGAGTGCGGTTGAAATTTTTAAAATGTGCTTGGCCATTTGAACGAAGAGTGTTTTACTAAACCCAGAGCATGTCGAAGGCTTTTTAATCAGTAGACAACAGCGTCACCAACGAAGCTCAACGCTCAAACACAAACAACAAACGTTAATGGTTTTTCAAGAGCAAGTCCAATATTATTTTGGGCTCACAATAATTTTCACGCGTTTACTCAGAACCGACTAATGTTTTTGTTGAAACTTCTTGCTTTATTTCCCACAGTTGTGTTTTGAAGTGCAACCCCCAAACGCATTAGTATCACATTTCAATACATTGGGTATCATCAATGTTGTATTTCTTGCGCCTCCTCCACACGTATGTCTAACCGGCGAGTGTTTTCAAGAATTAGGTACATAAGAGGTTCATTTTCGTTGTCATTACCGGCACAATGAACCTCATTCTTTGGCATTGCTAGCCACTAGCTACCGCGTAGTTACAGGAAATATTTCGTGATCTCATTAGTTTTAATTGGCACTTCAATGACAACAATGTCTTCAAAACATAGTAGTATCGTAATTTATCAATCAACTCCGTTTATCACAATCCATATTTGGACATACTCATCACGTCCTTAAATAAAATGTAAATTACTGTACCCACAAAAGTTTGCTACAATTATTGTTATTACTTATTCCCAATTTGGAAGCATATTCAAATTATTTGGATAATGAATCCCACAACAATTTCCCATAAACCTATACAAATACAGAGAGTAATTGAACGTTTCCGGTCGAAATAAACATTTAATGGGTATAATCGATGATGAAGCTATTAATTATACGCCGCTTTACAATCTCCTTGGCACGAATTGTAATACTCTATTCATGGAAATATCTGTTGTAACAAAAGCCTTAATAACGTGTCTCTGAAGTCTCGTTACTTGCGCCCATTAATTTTCTTTGTCTACGCATCAATTTGTCCATAAAAATGAGTCTGAACCTTTCGTAATAAACGTCCGATGCGGTGATCTTTTGTAGGCAGTTCTTCCGGAACAAATGAAATGGGCTGAATGCGGAGCCTGTAACAGTCACTAGGTCAATGAGATCGTTTGATTTTATGTTGAGAAGGATACTATGACAGTGACACGTAGTAGATTTGTTGTAATTGCGTAAGCTTTGCCTGAACCCTGAAGTATATTTTATTGACTTTGAGTAAGCGATTTGTTAGCTCGTCGATTTCGTATATTTTAGTATGTTCTGCCGATTTAACATCTGCTTTTCCTTTTATAGATTTAAGATAACTTAACTAAGGCATAAACGAAGCTTCATATGAAAGTTTAAAAGTTATAGCCACAGATATAGAGGTCTCATAAATTAAAAGGCTACTTATATCCTATCTAGGGACGTACACGTTTTTACTTTAAAAACCAGGAATGACACACTAAAACATCAAAATATACGAGCGGTTAGGAATCGAACAGCTCTTTTATTGGTCCCAGGTGGACTATAATGGGATTACCGTACGTTAGCGGTGTAAGCTTCACTGGATATGTCAAACGGTGGATTGTTACGTACAAAATTGGTAGTCACGAAGGGACCTTTTGTCTGTTGGGTAAACGGAATTGGTTATCATATACTTTTTGTTGCTTTCGCCGAAATAAGGATTATAATTGTGTATTTTTCTTTCAGCTGCTAAGCCGTTTTTGTTACTAAACCTAATACCTCTCTTACTAATGTAGGTAATTTGTTTTAAAGGGTGTAACAAGACCCTTAACGAAGCCGAGAGTTACTTGTTCTCCCCGTCATTGCGACCATTTTTTTTTTGTTCTAGACCATACCTGGGAACCTTCTAATTAAGGAGATATTGGAGGTCAAAATTCCAACTTTTTCACAAGCTTTTTTGGGTTTAAATATACATGTGTTTAACGTAATATTTTTCCTGTAAACACCTCCACGACCCCCGTGCTATTCAATTCATCCATCAACATAATGTTTTGAGTGCGTTACATTGAGTCCTACTATAAAACGTGATTTTTCACCCCAAAAAAAAAGTCGTTTCCCAGCAATAATTTGTGCGTAAAGTTACTTAGTTTGATGAGCATAATGCTTGGTTGACGTGACGGCTTCGTTAATGGTCTTGTTACACCCTGTATGTTAGCTTGCCTTCTATTTTCTTTCGTTAGGTATATTTTCATATCCCTAGTCTATTCCAGCTACATAGGCCACTACTAACTTCTAGTTCTTTTACTTCTGAAGCAAAATGTTCATCTCTATGTTACTTGTCATTTTGTTGTCTAGCAACTGCATCTCTGCATCTGCACGAACAACCGGTCAGATGTTAATCTCAATGGTATTTATTGCTTTCTTACCAATTTGATTTACATTTCAGAGTCTGTTTTTATTTAGGGCTTTGTGATGAAAATGTTTAAGCTACATCTGTTCACAAGTTAGTGAAGTTAGTTGTTTAATTAAGTAATGAGTACCCGTCTGCAATTTGAGTTATGAACAAAATTCTTTATGGTGGGTCTCCCAATACCATTATACGAGATGTTTTTGTTTCTTAAAACCAAACCCAATCGTATTCTTAAATCATCCTCAAGTGCCCTGAAAAACTTGTCTTATTCTTATAAGTAGGCACCACAGTATTTAAATATCTCTTGTACACAATTTTTCATACAAATTATCTAAGACCGCAACATAAAGCAATCTTAAATTATGTTCAGTCTGCATCTAGAAGCAATTATGGGCGGATATGGAAATAACATAGCAGTGAGTAATTCGTTCGGCTTTGCTCGGTTAATAACATACTTAAGCTTAGATCCGCGGATAATAAATAGTCTCGACCTGCAATTAAACAACTGTCTTGCAAGAAATACGCGTCGACCGATCCAATTTCGCAAATGCAAACACGATATGCAAGAAACCCGATCCAGATTATAAGTTGTCGAGTGGCGGCCATTTGTCGTACGCCATATTGCAATATGTGGTTACGGAATGCGTACACGCAGCTCCTGATATTCGCCGCTGAGCGTAATGTCAGTAAATTACACCGCAAAGCTAATTATTGGCACCCGAAGCAAAATTCTTGTCCGTACGAATTTATAAACACTCTGTACTCGCAATTATTATTTCCTTCAGCAATTCTGGATGCAGCTGGTTAATTCGCGTTTTCGTGTAGATACTGATTTGATGAGCGTTGAAATTATCGGTTACTTTTATGGGCGTCAATAATGGAACCAATTTTTTCGTTTCATCGTCGTCTTTATTTTTGATACTCACGTAATGATCGTTCGTTTAATCTCTTCGGTCTACGGTACTGATAGTCTTCAATACTTATTTTTATCAAAGTACTTCAGTATAATATAACAAAGTTTTTTTTTTGTTTGAAACAGATGGTTCTGCCATTTCGACGATGACAACTACGTAAACGTGCCCCGCTTAGTCACCATCCTGCAGGGTTATAACCATCAGAAAGAGTGGTACTTGGGACGGCCATCTATCAGCAAACCATTGACCATATCGACGGTAAATAGGTAATATTTGGGCATAGGCGACATTTTGGTCTAAAATTAATTTTGAATGCCATCCTACTTAGAATTTTCAACTTTTTCGAATGCGCTTACCCATGGCTCTACAATGACTTTTTTGTCGTTTATGCCCAAGCAAGAAACTGCGTTTTCAAAGTGTAATTTTGGTGTAACCGACCGAGTTTTAGGCCTTTTTTTACTCTAAAGGCGCTTGTACACCTGTTAAAATGGGATCACTTTTGGTTTATAGTCGGTAATGTATTTTTACTTCTTACTGGTGTAAAGATTCTGGGCACTTACTGCTCTTTACCATTAGTAGGTACATGTTTATAAAGTTGGAACTAATATCTCTTTACCTTTGTCGTCAAAACTCACTACCTTATAAAAGTTTACAATACAATTATCGCTTATACGCTATTACTAAAATCTAATTTTATACTGAACTGTCGGTTATACCTTACTATAACCGACAGTTCGGTATAAATTAGATTAAGGTATTTTTGTTTTCATTTAATCACATCAACTATTAGGACGGAGCATAATTATAAAATAGTAATGTAGGTAGGTAATCTAGTACGAACAATGATGATGATGGGTAACACTAACCCTTTAAATGTATGCAATTATAAGTAATTGATAGACTTAAGAGTCTTATTATAAAAGAGAATCATGTTGGTTGTGACTCTATTGATTTTAAGATGTCATGTTTAATCCACGTTACCATTTGCCCTGGTAATGCCTTATATTGGATGTTCTCGTGTTCCTCTTGGTATAGAAATCTTGATGTGTGGAAGTACCTCAATACCTTTTTTTCAACCCACTTACAGTGTCGCTAATGTCTATTATTCCCACGATGTTTTGCTAAGCACTGTTTCTTGTGCTCCATTACCTTTTGGCATAATGTTGTGAATCGTCAAGTATCCTTCTTTACCCATTTAAGTAATTCTACAGTCATGAGACTTATGCCGATTACGTCTTGGTATACGGATGTCAAATGTAGCTAAGTCTTCTATGCTCTTTGTTTTTTTTTCTGTATATGTAGCTTACGCCGAATAACCTCATATAAGAAATAAGATCAATTGATCTTAGCGACATAAAACCAGATAAAACAACGTCGAATCAAATAAATAAAAAAGCCAATTAATGCTTTTATTTTACTTGATTTTAGAACTGTTTCAATTTTTACGTTATGACAATAAATAAAAAAGTTATGTCCATTTTTCTGCAATTTTAAACTTTGAACTGCTCTCCTGAACAATTTGCTTTTTGTTGGTTACACCTTATTACCTTTTAACCGTTAGAAACTGGAGCGTCATATATTATATGACGCTCCAGTTTCTAAAAGGGTAAAACATAAACAATTTTGACATAATGAGGGCTGTCGCGTTTGAAAACGCCGCTAGTGGCAGAGAGAGAGAGAGCAGAGAGTAGAACCGAAATGTCAGATGTCATAGATAAAGTGCGATTCGCGCGTTGCGTGCTTTTTATCACGTATTTTACTAAAATTCACGATTGTGGTCTAGATTGGGCTATTTCTGGTTAATTATGGTTAGAAGATTTTATGTAGCAACTTAGGATCTTATTTGTTAGTACTTGGAGGTAAAATCATTTTTTAATGTTTCATGCTTGTGAATTTTAGGGAGAATATTGTAAATATGTATCTGTAGCTATGTTGTTATACGTATAAAATAAAATATAAATAAACTTTTCATGAAGTTATTGGTACTTTAAAGTATAAAATAGATTTTTTGACAGGACCTGACTCGACAGTGGCGCCATCTGGTGAGCTCAAAAACGATAGCCCTTATTATGGTAAATTTGACCGCTTTTACCGTAATTGATTTAATAAGTTTCTTATAAAAGTTTTATTTGTTCAAGCATTTGAGGAAATTTTGGTTCGCCACGGGCGGTGCTGGATTTTGCATAAGCAGAAGCTTGGCTTTAAAAATGTTACCTATTGCAAGGTGAGTGATTTAAACTTTCTAATTAATACAATATAATAATAATAAAAAACGTTTAATCATCTCCACAAATTACATCGTTATGTTAGATAGGTTGACAGGTAGCTAGGCAAAAAGTTGTAATTTGTGAGAGATCTGGAGGCCTAAAATGGCCACTTTAGCAGAATCATAATATGAATTACGTTAAAAATCTTTAAATAGTCGCAGACGCAGTTAATACTATGAATTGTAACTTTGTGACCATTTTACGAATTGTAACGTAATTCATATTATTTTCCTGTTATGATTCTGCTAAAGCGGCCATTTTAGACCCCCTGGAGTCTAAACTAAGCCTAGGCCTGTATTTTAAAACTCAGGCTATTACATCATAAATAGTTATTGTCAATGTGGAAATAGTGCGAAACTGGTGACGGTGTGTATACGCCTGTGTGTATGTGTGTGCGTGTGTGTGTATATATAAATATGTATATACATAGAGCATACATATAATAATATGAATAAAATCTGCCTAGCCCACTTACTTAGCTACCTCAAGTAATTTTTCTGTTTCCGTATAATTGTAACTTCAATAAGCATTTGATAATTTTAGTTTTACATTAAACTTTACTACAATTTAGTTTGTTGTACAATTCACTTCCACGGAAATGGAAGATACTTTGCGCGAATGAAGTACCAACCGCAGTCGTCCTACATACTGCGAAGTTTCTCCTGGAGAGACCTATGCGTTTTCTGCCTTCATCGGATAGGTTTGAGTGTTGGAGAAGTGCTGTAAGCGATACGTACAGCTGGCGTACAGTTAGCACCTGTGCTTCCTCATAAAGTGTTGTGGTGTTGAAAAGACGTGGTTTTGGATAAACTAACTTTTAGTATCATCCTTTGGGCTCTTTCTACTGTTATCAGTTTTGTTTGACATGCCCCGCCCCATGTGGTACTGCAGTAGCCAATGATAGATTGCACCAGAACCTCGTTTACCATCCTCATCGTTTGTTTGTCTGTCTTTTCATTATAACTTCGTTAATTGAAACAAGGTATTTCCACCAAATCAAATAAAATTTAATAGAAACCAAATTGCTGGTTTCAATTTGACTAAAAGCTTTTGGCAGAAATGTTTCATTTTCTACATTATCTCTGAGATGTGGTCTAAGGTATGGTGGCACTCGTGGCTCAATAACAACAATCGCTCGGGTCAATCTTCAGGTTAAGCCGTGGTGGCCTAGGTTCGTCCGTGGATGGATGACCACCCATTACATGTTGAGTTTCCTCCGTGTCTCGGAAAGCACCCGGTTGGTTCCGGCTGTCATTTTTAGATCCTTGACAGTCGTTATCATAGTCTAGAGCGAAAGTAGGCATCGTGGCCCCAAAGTCTGACAACCAGTCTCACCAAGGGGTATTGTATTACACAGTACTAGCTGGGTCGTGGAAGTGAGATGTCTCCATGTTAAGTACGGGTATTCAGCTGCATCCGGTTAGACTGGAAGCGAATCCCAACATAGATGGGAAAGGCTAGGCGATGATGATCTCTGAGATGTGGTATCAACATTTATCTTTGTTTGCAGTGGAGGCAGATTCATCAGTGTTTGTCAACGCATACTATATCCAGATGACGTTACCATAGGGTTTATTATAGGTAAGATTTTTTTATGCTATTGTTACTAACATTTCGTGGTAACATTCGATCAAATGACAAAAAAAAAACTACATAATAGCCACTCTTCATTGGTTTCCAGGGTATAAGATGCAGTACAATATGACTGTGGTGCCGGAGTTCCATTCTCACCTCGAGCTAATGAAGTTGTTGCCTATAGAAACTTTTCGGGATCAAATCTCCTTCGGCTACTCGGGAGTGAAAGACAAAAATACAACGAATGTCGTCAATGTGCCCGGATTTGCCACAAGATACGATCCTACTAGGTAAGAGATTTCTAACTGTAAAACTGTGATGTCGGACTTCATGTTAAATATATTTTAATGGTAAACTTATGATTTTCGTGCTACCAGGAATCTAAGTTATTACCTTGAAAGAAAAAAAAAATGGATAAAGTTTATTTGACGACAGTTCCATAAGCACACAATACAAAAAAGATACAAAATAAAAAAATAAACCAATTTAAAAACTAAGAAACAAAAAAAAGCAAAGAGAAAATACTTTGTACTTATGTGCTGTGTGCCACACGGCGGCCTTGCGGTTTAAATTGCGTAAGTAAAAATCACAACTGTAACTGGACTGGCCCTGCAGTCTCGACTATAGTTGTGAATAAACCGTTTTAAACCAAAATCAGTGGTTTAAAACCCGTTTTAAATTTGTTTAAAACGGTTTAAAACCGCGACCACGTGGGCCGTACATTGATTACGAATTACTTAAAAAAATAGTTTAAAAGGCTAACTGAAATCATTTACCATTTTTATTAATATATGTGAAGTCATAAATATCATATTTATACTACTATTTAGGATTAGACACTGAAAACAATCATGTTTTGGGTATTTATTAAAATAAAACGGCAATGCCTCATTTTTATTTTTCACTTTGCTACCAAAATCGCAACGGGGAGAGATGGGGCAGGTAGGGATCGATTTTATGTTTGTCTGTCATGTTAATGAAGGTTATTTTAAAACATTTTTATTTTATTTTCTTTTTATATATTCTAAATCAGGAAGGAGGTGTGGTCTAGATAAATTCGTGTAAAGCCTCAGTGCATTCCAAAAAAAAACATTCTAAACCATATTAAACCGCTAAGTTTGGTTTTAAATCGTTTTAAACCAAAAAGACCGTTTAAAACCAAATGGTTTAAAACGTTTAAAATTCGTTTTGCATCTCTAGTCTCGACATAGACAGCGATCGCAAAACAACCGAATTCGGTCGCAAAGTCATAACGATGTGGAGTAAAGGTGGAAGCCGACACCGGCGGGTTGCGTCCACCTTAAATCCGCATCGTTGTGGCGACCGAATTCGGTTGTTTTGCGATCGCTATCTTATTGAAACTGCAGTGCCTGGCTAACTTTCTGATAACGTTTATTAAAAATAACGACATAATATTATTACCCTATTTTGGTTCTCTATTGTGTTCCCTAACTTTTTTATCCATAATCTAAAGTGCCATATTTTTTTTTGTCCTTATCATTTGTCTGAATGATAACTTACCCGAACTTAATATCACATGCCATAAAATTGAAATCCCTAAACACAATAATGTCCTAATCCGTTTGTCAAAAGTATTACAATCAGTAATATACGAAAAACTTAAAACCGTTTTCAACAAAAGTTATATGTCCTAAATTCAAATTATTTAATGTTTATTTATCCTTATAATATTTTTATAACAAATTTGTATTACAAAGCTTTTGTTATGAACTTCTCTCAGGCGGTGCGTAGATCCGAGGATTTCGTAGCACGATTCCTACATTCACTCTATGACAACTTTTTTGGATTATCAAGTAATGGGTAGCACATTGCCAACATTTCGAACATGCCAACAATCGCATATTGACAAAAAAAAATTAATACATTACTAACAATTTATATGGATGTAGAATGATATCTGAAATAAATATTTATTATTAATATATTATTTATTATTCTAATCGGAGCATGCCTACTTCGGATATCGTCAGTACTTTTTATATGTAAGTGGCCTACAATATGTAGGTACAGTCAACACAAAATTTGTTTTACTTTGGGTGTTTCGTAAATACAAGTAAAATTAAATGAATGGGTACAAAAAAAAAAAAATCAGTAGGTCATTTTACTAGTACTAACGTATATACACGGTGAATCTTCCAAGTGGGCGTGGATGGTCAAATCCAAAATTATGAGGAATAGCGAAAAATGCTCAAAAGATTCTTGAGCCCAATTTTGATGAAAACTAAAACTGCATCATTCGATTTTTGAAAAATCAATATTCCTAGCCAGAAATCGAATCCTTGAATTTCGGAAAATACACACATCAAAAGTGTCTAGGGATCAAGCATTTTTATGTGGATTTCTTGAGATTGAGATGTGGCTTTGTAATAAATTTATGATTTTATAAATTTATATGGATCCTTTTTGGTGCATTTCATAATTTGAATCAGGAACTGTGAATCAAATTCGAGTAAAAGATGAAAATCAGCTGTCAATATTTTCCCTATAAAAACATACAACGCATTGAAGACATTATTAGTGCTACTGTTTCCCTACTACTGATTAAAACCAACGTTATTATGGAGCGGCGACGTCATTTAAGCAGGGAAGAAATGCTCAGAGCCGTGGGAATGATAGAAGCTGGTTCCCGGCAACGTACTGTGGCTTTAGCTCTGAATACAAGTCAGAGTGTTATCAGTCGACTTTGGACACGTTACCGAAGCACTGGTACCGTGGCTGAGCGCCATGGAGGACGGTATCGCTGCACCACACGGAGACAAGACCGATACATTCAAATCTTAACTCGAAGAGCTCCAACAATAACCGCCATGATGTTAGCCGTGAGGCTTCATCACTCTTCAGGGAACTTAATTAGCGACCAAACAGTCAGAAACCGCTTGCATGAAGTGAACCTTCATTCCCGAAGACCGCTACGGGTACCACCTATAGCAATGCACAATCGTAGGATACGATATCAATGGGCTCTTGAACACAGAAATTGGGCAGAAGAACAATGGCGTTTCGTGTGCTTTTCTGATGAGTCTCGTTTTGATATGAGACCGGATACAAGACGTATACGACACTGGAGAACCCCTGGACGCCAACAGCGATTAAAATCCTGCCAGGAAGTCCATCCTTATAGTGGTGGAACCATCATGGTATGGGCGGGTATTTGGATCGGCGGAAGAACTGAGTTGATTTGGATCAGAGGCAACCTCAACGCTCAAATTTATGCTGAGACGATTGTATCAGACGTCATCGTTCCTCTACAAGTGCAAATCGGTCCCTTATTTCAGTTAATGCATGATAATGCACGACCGCACACCGCAAGAGTTGTAAGACAGACTCTCGCCGCAGCTAACATCAATGTCCTGCCCTGGCCTGCTCAGTCGCCAGACTTGAATCCGATTGAGCATGCATGGGATATGCTACAGAGAAGAGCTCTGCCGAATATGGAGGGTATCCAGTCGCAAGAAGACCTTTTTTTGTTGTTGCAACGAACATGGGCGGCCATTCCACAACGTGATTTGGATGAACTCATTTTGAGTATGCCAAACCGATGTTCTTGTGTTGTTAGTGTTCGCGGTAGAAACACGGATTATTAATTGTTTAAGTTACCCAATAAAATTTTAAAGAAAACTGTTATTTCAGTCTTTTTTTCGAACTTTTGTGTTAGTGGTTCAAATGTCAAAAATCCCTTTATTAGGAAAATGGCAAATTTCTTTATTAATGCAAAGGTGACTTGGTTTATCGTTACTGTGACAAACGAAAACACTTTATTTGATGAATCCTTAAAGAAAATTTTAATTAATATCAATCAGGAGAAAAGTTATTGCAAAAATATATGTTGATCCCTAGACACTTTTGATGTGTGTATCAATGGGTTTGATTTCATATGTCATTACTACATTTGTTCGTATCTCATACTTCGAAGAAGCAGAGCTTTATCTTACTGCTATACGGAGTGGACGGCACATCGACGCGAAAACGATTACCATGTATTCAGCACATCATTCTGAGCCCCCTTTACCGATGAAAAATGTATGTGTAAAAATAAAACAAAAAAACTTGTAAATTAAAACAAAGTTGTTGTGTGTTGTTGTTGTTGTTATTGGTGTTGTTGGTGTTGTTGTTGTGATGTTGTTTGTTGTGGTGTGTGTGTTGAATGTGTTTGTAAATGTAAATTTCTGTGGGGGCCCACAGAAATTTTTACACATCAATTTTTGAGCCGCTCAGAATGATGTACTGAATACGTGGTAACCGTTTTCGCGTCGGTGTTCCTTCAGGTATATAATTTTTTTTTGGGGAAGGTTTGAAAAAAAAAATGTGACACTGTGATTGTTTGTCAGGAAGATTGACGGTTTTATTATTTTATTTCAAAATCAGCATTCATGCCAGTATCGTTAAATTTTGTAACTACTTACGTCACTTAGGTGGAAACCTAATTGGTAAGAAATACCTAGTTTTCGTTTAGACAATGTTATCGCCAGATAAAATTTTTCGTAAAGCTGGCAAACTGCGATGTAATTGGGACAAAAAATAAAAAGTAGGCATCGTGCGATCTAATGATGATTTCAAAATTTTGGCATTGTGCTACCTATTACTTGAAAGTAAAAGCAAGTAGTCATAGTGCGAAAGTAGGCATCGTGCTACGAAATCGATACAAGTTATATGACAGAGGGCAATATTTTTTCTTCTACCGACTTGTTTTGAGATAGTTCACTGGTTGTGTAGTTTTGTTTGAAGAAGGATAAATACGTTGTACAAGCATACACCATGCAAGCAAGCATGCAAGCGAGCATGCGACATGCAGCAGGCATGTTTACTTTACGGCTCCGGCGCTGCGGGGCTACGGCAGCGGTCCCACGCGAGCAGCTTCGGCATACTGGCCTGCAAGCCCGGCCAGCCTCAGCCATGGCGGCGAGCGTTAAAACCACCTGCACCTCAGCTCCGCGCCTACGCGGGCTTAAATTACACTCTAGGGGTTGGGCAGACAAGACTACGGTTTTGCAGCAATTCGTTTCTGTCCCAAAAACCTAATTTTTAGCAAATGTTTTAGGACTAACAATTTTAATTTAAATGCACATTCGGAATAATATACGTTATACAGCGTGTAACAGAAAGGGTATAATCATATGGAATACTGTGGTAGGGACCATCAAACTGAACAACTTTCTCTGTGGGACCACCATCGGAATCGTAAAAAAAATAATCAGCTGTCCCATACATTTGGGTCGAGTAGGTATTGAAATTTTGTATAGGACAGCTGATTATTTTTTTACGATTTCGATGGTGGTCCCATAAAGAAAGTTGTTCAGTTTGATGGTCCCTACCACAGTATTCCATAAGATTATACCCTTTCTGTTACACGCTGTATAATACAATACTTAGGACATATGACTTTATTTCATGCAAAATTAGGAGATTCAATTATTATAGTAAAGAAGTTTTGAAAATAAAGGTTAGGTACTGAATTTTATAGCAAACGTGTAAAAAAAACAAGAAAAAAAATATTATTAGAAAAATTTTCATAACTAAAAATAAGGGTATTCCCCTTCTCCCCTGAAAGACTTCTATTTGAAAGTTTGTTGATTTCAGCCTTTTTGTTACAGGTTCCTGTCGCTGCATTGTTTCCTATTTCCACACTTTGAGTTCTGTCCTAGATAACATCAACATCTTTATGATAAAGAAAGGGATACAAATTTTAAACTATTTGAAAAATAAAGAATTAACGGACACATTCATTAAATCTTCCATAGAAAGCAAAAGTGCAATAAAAAGTCCAATATTCATAATGAAAAATTAACAGATTTATACAAGAAAATATTTTTTGAAGATTTTTATGACATAGTTTATGATATGAGGGTAGTTTTACAAAGGAAGAAGGCAAGAGTATATGAAGAATTAAAATCTGTAAAAATTGTCGTTAGTGTAAATGCTTATAACAAAATGTATATTATTTCTGTATACAAATTGTAATGTCTATAAGAAATCTGTGATATTAGAATATTCTTTTGTGTAGTTATATAATATAAATGTTGTATTTAAAGGTCTCTACAGTCAAGTGTTATGACATTGTTTGTAAATTAAGTTGTTTATAAAATAAACAATTTTAAAATATTTACTTGTGTCTTTTTCTCAGTTTTCAAACTTACACCTTCCTAGAAGCCGGTTTTTCTCCAAATTCGTATCAGTAACTGCTAGTGGATCGTGGTTCCTATAAACATTATAATTCCATATACGGAGAATAGCCTAGCTATTGACTATGTCACGGAATCACCACAGTCATGAGATTACTATATACATGGACTGGTAAGCGAGAAACCACACGGTCCAACTTCAACCGTCGTCGTACCTACGTTGACTGGAACACAATAATATCGTACATTCGAAATATAAACAACACAAAAATATTATTCTGAGACAAACTTATTCCATGGAACTACTACATGATTCTAGACTATGCCAGTCGAAAAAGTCTGCTGTTTGATTCATTTTGAAATATTAATTTGATTAAGAACCTAGCCTACTGCCGTCGAAAAAACCCTCAAAGTTTAGTCTAGAATCATGTAGAATCCTTGATAATAGTGGAAGCTTTGATAAAATTATATAATGTCTAGATGGAGCATCAAATGTGCGAATAAGTCTCGAAAAATTTCAGCCAACTGTTGGCTTATAAGTTCGCACACAGAGACATAGACGCACAGTGTTTAGACTGTCCGTCTATTATCTGTGTACGACGCGACGGCCGCACGCACGCACACATGTTTGAAATTGTTGGCTCGTTTTCTTTGTTTTGATTGTAGGCGACGCTCCATCTAGACATTAAATAATCAAAGAATCTAAGCTATACTGTAACTACACCGTGGGTATGATCTTATAACAATGTTGAGCAAACAATTAGCAACAGCGAATTTCTATTATAAAATATTTCTAAAATAAATGAAACGTAACGAATTCTCATAAAGAAGACGGAGAATAGATAAAGTACTAAATTCACGTCTGTCATTGTAACAAAACAAATGTTCTTTCTTGTGCACTAGTTTACAGGCAGCTGCACAAATAAAGTTAAGTAATAATTCCTACGGACGTCTGGCTTACGTCCCGAGTGCCCCGAGTTCTTTATAATATGGGGTCCTCTTGGAATACTTTGCATACTTGGAATGAATTTAAAGAAGTTTTTGAAGAATACAGGAATACGTACACATATAAACTCACATATTTTTCCCATGAGGAGTAGGCTGAGACTACATAGCACCACCTGCAATGCATTCTTACATACTCCTTGCACTCGTCCACTTCATACATCTGGTGGCCTACCATGACGTCATAAAGCAGGAGTAATTCCAGTGTGGAAAAGAGATGGCGCTAGACAACCTGTATAGCTCTGTCTCTTTCCAACACTGGCATTACTACTGCTTTAAGCCACGCAGGATACTAGGTACTACGCACCTGACTTTTCTGAAGAACCTCACCAATAGGTCAGAGTACGTCCTTCGAGGGCGTACAGGAACACAGGACAAAATATAAATTATAATTATGTTGCTACCTGTATTATACGTTTATTTTTTATAAAAGGTGACAATGTTATCAGAATGCCCTGCACCTGCCGATGATGTCATGCGGTAAAATTACCTAGTATGAAGATTATGGGCACATCATATCGGCCCAGAATGTTCCACTGGTAAACATTGGTAAGGGCTTCATATTGATGGCCGTAATGAACTCGTATGGTCTTATGGGATGGGACTCGTGAGCATCACCAAATTGCTAGTCATCAGAACGCTCCGACAGAAAAGATTTTTTTTCTGGGTTACCTTATTTGATGAGTAGGAACTTGAAATATACAGGGTTTACAGCTGTAATAAAAAAAAATGCTGTTTGTAGGAAACAGCATTTTTTATTTTTTTATTACCGATTAAGAATTTATATGTGGGGGGTTCAGTATGTCATTATGATGTACTGAATACGTGGTAACCATTTGCGGTTCGGTGTCCTTTCCACCTTGTTTAATATACATATTAACATGATTCCTAAGCCGCATAGAACGCAAAGCTAAAATGTAGTGATAACAAGGAAGTGGGGGCGATGGAATTACGCCATCGCCCCCACTAGCAGTAGGTATATGTAGATAAGTTAAACATTCGAGTGCTCTTGACAAAAAAACGATCGACATTTTGTAGTCATGAACATTTTCCTGTCAATTCATATTTAAGTATACAGGGTGTAAATGAACCCTTCACGAAGCCATCAAACAAGCATCATGTACTTACCTACATCAAACTAAAAAATTATTACGAAAACGACTTTATTTGGGGTGAAAAATTATGTTTTACGGTAGGAATCAATGTAACGCACATTATAATGATGGGTGGATTGGACCCTTCACGAAGCCATCAAACAAGCATCATGTACTTACCTACATCAAACTAAAAAATTATTACGAAAACGACTTTATTTGGGGTGATAAATTATGTTTTACGGTAGGAATCAATGTAACGCACATTATAATGATGGGTGGATTGAATAGTACGGGTGCCTGGGAAGTGTTTAAAGTAAAAATCTTACATTTTAAACATGTATTTCAAAAAAAAAAACTTGTGAAATCAGAACTTTGACCCCCAATATCTCCGTAACTAGAAGGTTCCCAGGTAAGATCTAGAACAAAAAAATGATCGCAATGACGGGGAGGACAAGTGCCTTTCGGCTTCGTTAAGGGTCTTGTTACACTCTTTATAAATCCCACTACAATTCAGTTTAGCATTTATTCCACAACACTCATTACCATATGGAAGTCATACCAATATCACACTTATGTGAATAACATTGACGATAATCACCAGAACCCATAACACTATAATGCCCTAGAACGAGTTACGGTACTAAACCGCAACACGGTGACACTGCAATGGATCAAAAGACACAGTAGATCACTTGGAAACGATGCAGCTGACGAACTCGCCAAAAAGGGATCCAGCACAAAAGCCTTCTAGGACACGAACCAATTGTGCTCATTCCTTTTCAGCAGGTAAGGAGTTGGTTATAGGAACACACTCAAACACAAGCTGAAAAATGGTGGATCCGACACCAGGATGTAGGCAATCCAAGAAGGCTATGCCATCCCTGGATACAAAGCTGACCAAGCGCCTTCTGCGCCTGGACAGAGATAGCCTAAGACTGGTGGCGGGGACCATTACTGGACACTGCTCACTGAATAAACACTTCCACACCCTAGGTATCACTGACAGCCCCATGTGCGGAGCGTGCATGGAGGCGGAGGAAACGGTAGCGCATGTACTCCTTGAGTGCACCGGCGCCGGCGTGCGCCGCGAGGAGACTCTTGGAGCACCGAGATCCCTTGCGGACGTCCTGAGAAGACCGGGAAGTCTAATCTGCTTCTGGAGGGAGGTGAGCTGGTTGGAGTAACGACCACCATGACTCACGTACAATGGTCCACTTTAGGGAGGGTCTCACCCACCCGCCTCATAACATGCAGAACATAATAGAAACACAGCAAAACACAAGCAAGAACACACACAAGCACATACAGAAGCACATGCAGAACATTGAAGTAATATTACGAGAGATGAGCCAATGTAAGTATAATTGTTTTATACTTACATTGGCTCATCTCTCGTAATATTACTTATAATATTATTTATCTTACAATATAACAATATTGTAAGATTTGTTTGAATTTGGTTAGATTGTAAGATGACTTCAACCGAACGAGAAAAGGCTAAGTTGGATGAAGATACTAAGAGAGAGAATTGAGAAGAAGTAAAAAAAAATAGGATAAGAGCCAAGACGAAATTATATTCTTCCTAAAGTTCTATACTAATATTTCATAGAGGTAAAATTTGTTTGTAAGTTTGTATGTAGGGGGTAATCTCTGGATCTACTAAACCGATTTAGAAAATTTTTTCACTAATAGGAAGCTGCATTATCCCCGAGTGCGATAGATTCCGACCAAAACGCGAGCGAAGCCGCGGGCAACAGCTAGTAAAATAAAATAAGTTTGTATGCAGGGGGTAATCTTCGGAAATACAGACCCGATTTCGAAAATTCTTTCTGTAACGGGAAGCTACATTATTCTCGAGTGTCATAGGCTACATTTTAAACGTTCCCGTGGGTTAATTTGCGTACATAACGAGAGCGAAGCCGCGTCTGGATTTGTGCCCGGTTGATTGCAATAGGCTCGCCCCCTGTTACATGGGACTTCAAAACATAACTGGCGAAGTGTGGGTATACTATACACATATACAGCGTGTAACAGAAAGGGTATAGTCATATGGAATACTGTGGTACGGACCATCAAACTGAACAACTTTCTCTATGGGACCACCATCGAAATCGTAAAAAAATAATCAGCTGTCCCATACATTTGGGTCGAGTAGGTATTGAAATTTTGTATAGGACAGCTGATTATTTTTTTACGATTTCCATGGTGGTTCCTTATAGAAAGTTGTTCAGTTTGATGGTCCCTACCACAGTATTCCATATGATTATACCCTTTCTGTTACACGTTGTATATAGTACAGTACACCTCTGCCTAACCCTTCAGGGATTACAGGCGTGATATTTTATGTTTTATGTTATATGAAGCTTCAAAGGCCTTGACAATTGAAAACTACTCGTAGCATCACAGATTGAAATCTCTAGACACAATTCCAGACAATGTCAACGCTAATATTGCTGATGATACAATAATGAATAACGTTAACATTTCTATCATATGTAATATAGTTTTATCAATAAATCATATTTAGATTTGATTAAAAAACAATATCGATTTGAATACCACTAACTTTCGATATGGAATTCTGATTTACCCCTTCTTACTCTCCACACTTTGGCGGTCTATGGGAGTGTAGGGTGCGCTCATGCAAGTATCACCTGAGCTGAGACGCATAGTAGGGAACGCGCGATTAACTTACGAGGAATTTTCCACGGCTTTGACACAAATCGAAGCCGTCTTAAATTCCCGTCCAATCTCACCTCTTTCCTCAGACGCTTCTGACCTTAGCCCTCTTACCCTCTCCCATTTCCTCATTGGCCGACCGTTGTCGTCGCCACCTTCGAGAAATGTTACAGACCAGCCGACTTCAAGATTGACACGCTACGAACGCATCGAGCAGCTGCGGCAGCACTTCTGGCGGCGCTGGTCCACTCAATACATGTCGGAGCTGCAACTGCGAACCAAGTGGAAGACCAGGCGAATGACATCACGCTGGGCAGCCTTGTCCTCATTAAGGACGACCAGTTGCCACCGTTAAAATGGCGGCTAGGCCGCATTCTGCGTATATTTCCAGGAAAGGACGGCGTGGTTCGAGTGGCTGACATGCACACAGCTACCGGGACAATCAGACGAGCCTTCTCCAAGATCTGCCCTGCCACCGCAGCCTGTGAGCGACGACGCCTGATTCGTGCCGGCCGAGAACAATTTCGGAAGCTGTACTTCCAAGGCCGGGGGCATGTCTACGCCAACTGCTGGCGCCACGTATTGTCGAGGTGCACTCAACCCGGTGCGACGCTGGCGCCGTACTAGCAACATCTGCCGACGAAAGGAGCCATCAATCTTCAGTTCACTCTATCATTCGATCTCATTCGTAACTTCACTCAACCGTGGCTATAAAAACCCTAGCACTGTATAGAATCATCCCTTTTCACTTCTCTTCCATCAGCGTAGACAGACGCCATGGCCATGAATACTGTAAAACAAATCTTCAATTTTTCAATATACCATATGTAACCATCAAAGTCGCTTCATTTCGACGGAACAGCCCTGATCCTGCACAGCCCCTCTACCTCTCATGAATATTCCCACTGTTAGTGCACATTGCCCATGTGCTCTAACAGTGGGAATATTATGATTATGAAATCCTTTTAAGTATTATACATATGCTGACGTCAGAATTGTCTTCAAGCTTCGAGTTTAATTAGGTTTCGTAATAAAGCAAGATAAGATAGTATTCATATTCATTAATATGGGTGTCGCGAATCTGCGACGATGTGCGCATCGCCTTACATGGTGACCGCGACACGGAGACACCGCATTCATGGAATGTAGGGTGATTGTCCCCGTAGATGCGATGCGGTCTGCCATGGTGATATACATGTTACGATTTATGCAAGAGCATCGAATTATGAATGGATCAACTTAGGAGCAATGCTACAATATCTAGCAAAATTCATGAAACGTCAACTTAGCAAAGACAGGAACTTAGGTACCTAAATAGTAATTTAAAGAATATTTGGTAGATGACGAAAATTAATTGCGGATCGAAGAAACTATGGAAAGTTGTTTTGGCTAGAAAGAGGTTTAGTAATGAGATAATGTCTACTAAATGAAGAGATACTACGCCGATCCCAAATAAATTGGAGAAGAATAAGGCTGGAGATGAGTTAAATGTTGTTCGAATGATAACAAATCCATCTATGCTCATACGCTATCTCGATAAAACAAATAGTAGGTAAGTCAATCGTTCAGCATTTCCTAATAACATATAGATTCCAATAGACGTTTGAATAGGTAATTCAATACCCACAGTAAAACTAACTCGCCGTATTCTAACACCTTTAAACGTCAGGGACTAGTTTTATCGTTGCGATGCCTCAATAGTCTTGAAATGGGTAAACGTATCAAGAAACAGAATTTACGGCCTCGAATCTAAGGGGCATTTCCTATGGAGTCTTAAAGGTAGGAACTAGAATTTGAACGCAAGCTTTTTTATACTCAACGAAACTAGAACGTATAACGTAAAACTTGATTTAAGTACTACTAATAGACAATCATGTTGAAGCAGGTAAGTAGCTCCAGCCAGATACATTAGCATGGGCGTTTTTGGGGACTGGCTTAGGTAATTCAAGCCGTTCAAAAATTGACGATTCTCAACCTCCTTTGAATAAATAGATTTAGATCTTTTGGTAAAAACTCTCGATTATTTTCGTGAGAACATCTTCTGGCCAAATTTTCTACAACATCATTTCCTTAGAAGCTGTTAAAATTATTAATTAAATTGATTGACATGCTCCATTCGTTCCGCAATGGAGGGTCTCGGCAGTTCCCTTTCGGTAGCACCTGGTCTTAAATTCTTCTTTCTGATCGATTATTATACTGCAAAGTCACTTCACGTAATTGGGTTCCTAATTTGTTCTGGCGCAACAATCGGTACCCTGACTCGATTCGGAATTTAAACCGATTATTAACCCTTTATTCGGATGTTCTTTCTTCTCGATAATTTTAAATCTCTCCTTGTAATTTTATAATGCAGTTGATGAATGAGGTTATCAATGAGGTAGGAGGGTCTCATTTTGTATGCACATGTTATTTTTTCATCAACACAGATAAATGTTTATATTTAGTATTAAATGGAACGAAGATTTTTACGAGCAATGAAAAGAAATGTCATCATTTTCTCAAATACGGCAGCACTTAACGCTAAGACCTCTAATTCCCCAAATCTCTTTCGTATCGTCTAAAAACTTTCCAATGTACTTTAACTACTCGAAACGGATCGATTAACCGAACTCGTCCACGAATTAATGGTTTCGAATAAACATAATTAAGCTCTCAAAGAGTGCCGATTGTCTTAAAGACCATTCGTTTGGAAATGACACTCAATTAGAGCTGGGATCCATTTGTTTCTATCGATTTGGGCTTGTTGTCTTCGATTTTATCTTAGGTCATCTTAGTTTCCTCTGACTCAGTTATTTTAGTAACCGTAGGTACTAGGTCTGAGTAATTAATTCATTAACATTTGTATTTTCTCTCTTCTTTAAACTTTTGTTGTTTTGCTGCTGTTATTTTCGTGGCTGATTTTCTTTTGTTTCATTCAAATGTTGTTATCGTTATCCTGTTTATATAAAAAATACAATATTATATTACAAAGCTCAATATTTATGTAAGCTGTAAGCTTAAAAAGCCATCAGCCAGTAATATTACAAGCCGCGAAGACTTCGTTTATTTTATCGATACATTTCAAAATGTATCGATAAAACCAAAGTCCTCAAATAATCCGTTTACGGGCATCAGCAGTAGCCACACTGAAGTTAATAACAGTTTTACGAAATGAAATTATCCCGACCGGTCTTGTGTCAATTAAGTCTGCCCTCAGTCCGCCGGGGGCTACTCCTAACATTGTGTTAGGCGTACAACGAGAACAACGTAGAGATACGAGTATGCGGCCATTTTGTTAGAAAACTAACGATTTGCACCTGCTGCTCGACCCAGTATTTGATGAGAAATAGTTATTGTTTTAGTTTAGAAATAGATTGGGGATCCCATAAAGGGATTAATTAAAAAGAAAAATATTTGAAATATTTAATAAAATCAGACGTAGGAAAGCACAACATTCATTTAAAAATACACCCCCGGGAGGGTTGCGGGACTGTTCGAAAGAGATACCGCGGCCCTGAAACATAAAGGGCAAAGGAAGGAACATGGATGGGTTTTAGTCAGTAAAAGTCTGACACTCCCTCCTGCTCAGCCCAGAGCGGGAGGGGTTATTTGATGATTTCCCATCGATAAAAAAAAAGGTGTTTAATCCCAAACTATGCTTTCACCAATTATTATTATACAAGGTGTAAAAGGACCCCCTTCACAAAGCCGTTAACCAAGCACTCTGTCCATCAAACTAAGTAACTCTACGAAAAAAATATTGCTGTGGAACTTCTCTTTTTTTGGGGTGAAAAATCACGTTTCACATTGAGCTAATGTATGCATTGAATAGTGCAGGGGTCATGGAGGTGTATATAGTAAAGTTATACATTAAAACCATGATTAAAAAAAAAAAACTTTTGCAAAAGTGAAAACTTTGACGTCCAATATCTCCTTAACTCGAAGGTTAAAAAATATATCGCAATGACGGGGATATCAAGTACTTTCGGCTTCTTTTATTTTTACACCCATTTTGGATTTACCCGACCTGAATGTAGACTATTTATTTTATTTTGTATTGCTAATTTCTAGGCCGCAAATTTGTGGTAATAAACCAGTATTACCTGACCTCTTGTCCTATTAAAGTTCCGAACTACGCTAGGCCAGCTCAAGATCAATGTTTTATCCGAAACTGATGTGAAATTTTCTCAATCAAACTTGAACCTAATGCTTCAGTAATAAAGTTGAAAATCTATTAAAGAAATTTGACAGATTGTAGTAGCTTGATATGCTGACGTCTGTACATAGGTAGATATATTATAAAATCTTTTTTTACATAATAAGCGCAAACCAAATTTTTGTATTCAGATGCATCTGGTAAGACTGGAAGCCGATCGCAATATAGTTAGAAAAAGATGCATATGATGACCTAATGTAAAAGCATAATCAGCCTATAATGTTCCCACTGCTGGGACACACGGCCTCCTCTCTATGAGAGGGCTATAATCAACCACGCGGGCCGAGTGCGGGTTGGTAGATGTCTCATTTCAATGTAAAACAAAATCAAAACTAAAACTGCGTTTTTCTAACATAATGTCTTCCGTTACCAAATAAGATGTGGCCTAAACGTAATCTAAATAATTGCTGACGCAATGCACCAGATAGTTGATGCTGATTAAGTTCGCTCCAGTCAGCTTGTCAGTTGTCGCCAGCGAGATGTGTCAGCAATCAAGAGAAGATGGAGGCATTTGTCACAAAACAAGTTTAGAACAGAAGGTCAATGATGTCAGAATATTTTTTTATGAAAGAATACTGGCCGGATTGAACTTCGGACTCTATTTGTTGAGACAGTAGAGGATACTGACGACTGTGATTCTTTTTTTCTAAAGAAAAAAAGTATCCCGCCAACAAAATTTTCGTAAAATGTTGCCAAGACGAGACCATATGGCTCGCAATGTCAAAAAGTTATCAGATCTTATGAAGAGCCAAGCTTCTAACTCTACATGCCCTAATATAATATTTTTATGGCAATAAAGTAGGTATTTAATTTGAGAAGAAAGTCTTAAAATAGGTATTCCGCTAGATTTTATACTAGACTTACGATTATGACACAACTTTACGGTATACTTAGTAATTTACAAGCACTTTTATTGATAAAGGATATGAGAGTAATTTATGATGCTGTTCTTTTAATGCACAGCTTTAATGGCGAATATAATGAGTAATGTTTCCACTAAACTGTTAAATCGTTGAGTAATTAGGAAATATCCGTAGTAATCGGTTTAGCTCATTCGTTAAATTGATTTCTCATGAGCTTAAGGCTTGCTTGCTTTCGCTAAATTAATTCAGTGACGCAACGGAAATCAAGCAAAAACTACTTACAGAAAGTTCCTATAGAATGTCCATAAGTCCTACCAATTATGGAATATTCCATACTATTGCTCCGTTGGCCTCGTGGTCGTTAGCGCAACTGCTGAGCGTGGGGTCCTGGGTTCGATTCCCGGGTCGGGAAAAAAGTGCTATTGGGTTTTTCATTCGAAATTTCTCAGTAGTAGCCCGGAGTTTCGAAGTTGGCGGTATGATACCCCCGAGCGTCGAAAAACACGTTAAGTTGTTGATCCTACGCCTGATCTCTCTCTCGTGTCGGATTGCCGTTTCATCGGACTATGAGAGTAAAGGAACAGAGAGTGCACCTGTGCCTGCGCACACACTTGTGCACTATAATATCTCCCGCGCCGATGGCTAATCTGGGTTGAGATTGGCCGCCGTGACTGTAAAACGGTCAGGAAGTTATGGAAAATTCATTTTCGCAATTTAACAAACAACACTAAAAACCAAATTTTTAAACACAATATATATATCCTGGCTCTTATCTGAGCATGTAGGTACATAATTACACTTTTATCAATAAGTTTTAGGTATTTTCAATAGATATAATCGTCAAGACCTTAGTAGGTATTTTGTTTATCTTTGAGTCGTTACAGGTAGGTAGTCAGTGATCCGAAAGTCTGACAACCAGTCATATCAAGAGGTATCGTATTACCCAGTACTAACTGGGTTGTAAAGGCAGATAGGCAGCATCCGGTTAGACTGGGAGCCGCCGACCCCAACATAGTTGAGTTAAGGCTAGACAGATTGACTCATCGTTATCGCTGTCATCCTTATCATTTTATATAAGCCCTCTGTGCCCAGTTGGTGCACTATACTTCATTTTATCCATTCAACAATATCAGATTCTAATTTCAAATCTAAGTAGGTATCACGACAGCGGCAGCAAGCCGTTCGGCAATCTCCGTCGGTAGTCGGGTGTGTCGGGTCACGATTACTGCACCCTTGGGCGTGCGCACGCCCACATTGTCCAGCTTAGTGAAAGGATACTAAATGATCGCTGATAATCTAATTTGATATTGTGTTGCGTTATTTTATGAGACTGTTTAAATTGTTATTTATTACGTATCAATATATGTATCTTATCCTTATCATGATGATCATGCCTCTGATCAAAATCTCATGTTTACTGGGCGTGATTTGTAAAGATGTCCAAAATAAAAACAATAATTTTTGACAACGAGTCACACTGTGACATGTTACAGCGTGACTTGTTGGGAACAAACGCAACAAATCATACTTATTTGTTGAAATGAGATTTAACGGAAAATTCATTGCTTTCAAGAACCGATCGAATTTCGTTCCAGCTTCCGTTGCAAGTTTTAAAATGGAATGGACCAACACTTTGGTTTATTTTTAAAGCTTTGCCTGCAGTAAAAATAAAAAATAAACTTGTTGTATTCTCTTTAGATTGAAGGTAAACTAGGCTTACATTCAAATCTATGACTTGATCTAGTAACAAGCTTTCAACCTAACTTACATACCAAGCTATGTAATATACTGTTGAAAGTATTGGGCAACGAAACCAAATAGTTCTATCTAAGTATACCACCGCCTGACCTGAACTGAACTTAGTACTAACTTACTACATACTTGTACCTACCATTAACTAGACACTGACCTGTCTTTATCTAAAATGGAGTGTTAGCGTGCATTATTGTGGCCACTAAGCACGTAAGCTAAGTGTTTTCGCGTGCTTCTAGTGCGTGACATAGGCACCTTAAGTCTGTACCTTCTCAGGTCAACTTCCCTTTATCATGTTTTAACTTAAAACGTATAGAGTTTGTCCAGTAGACTGGTTTAGTCATTTATCCTGAAATTGGCGTTCAAAAGTACTATAAGTTGTGGTTAAAAAGAAACACTTGCAATGCATTTATTATACATATACAGGGTTATATGTGAAACACCAACAACCTCGCAGGAGTAGATTACTAACAACATAAACAACAACATTTGTTCTACAACTTCTTCGAAAACAGGCAAAAAAAACGACTTTTCATACAAAACTCGATCAGCTCTTCGGACATATGTATGGAGAGTTGTTTTTTTTTGTCTGTCTGAAGTTAAATCTGTAGTGGTATCTTTCCGGTCTTCTTTGGACAGTAATATGTCAGATTCCGAGAGCAGTGGTGGCCCAGTGAGAGCAGCGGTGGCCCAGTGATGGCGGCCCCGACTTACGAACAGTAAGTCGTGGGTTCGAACCCAGGCAGGCGCATTCTGCGGGCCTGTGGACGGTGAGCTATGGGCTAGCTCGCCGTCCGTCCGTCTTATGACGACAGGCCGTGTCGACGGCGCGTTCGTGTTCCACGCGCGCCTCAAAGAGAGTCAGCAAACAGGAAGGGGTCCGAAAGGACCGATGCCTGCTAGGGTTGCGGGACTGTTCGAAAGAGATCGCGGCCCTGGAACACAAAGGAAGGAACATGGATGGGTTTCAGTCAGTAAAAGTCTGACACTCCCTCCTGCTCAGCCCAGAGCGGGAGGGGTTATTTGATGATTTCCCATCGGTAAAAAAAAAAAAAAATGGCAGGCGCATTCTTTGTGTAATTTATTTCATCACCACTCCTCTCAAAACGGTGAAAAAAAACATCGTGAGGAAACCGGCATGTCCTAGAACCAAAAATTCGAAGACATGTGACATCTACCAACCCGCACAGGGCCCGCATGGTGGATTATAGCCCATTCCCTCTCATAGATAGGAGGTCTGTGTGTCCCAGCAGTGGGAACATTATAGGCTGATTATGCAATGTCAGATTCCTACTAAATAAGAAGTAAAATCCCAATATGCTCTTTCTTCCAGTTCAAACCTGCGCATTTCGCTCAATATTCATAAACTATACAATCCTTAGACAAAAGCTATGTTGTTCACCCAAATTCCTGAACCAACGCACCTTAATTCAACCAATAAAAGGTCAGCAATCCCTGTCATTTGAAATGAAACGTATATTTTGTATAGATCGTAAGTCTTTGTCCAATCTTATTGTGCAGTATCGGTCATCCGACGGAGCCTGCATACTAACGACCCATGAAATGCGCACATGACATGGACATTTAAGTGTCTCCTTCGGATGCTATTACATGGGGCGATACGTAATTGACGACCGTTTTGTTATAAAGACAGGTTAGACGAATTGTAAAGTCATACGGTTATTTCGATGCGATGATTGGAACGGACGATGGGACAACTTATTTTTAGTTTATTTTATTTAAAACACAACAAAAAAAAAAGATTATAAGGAGTTACACAAATGTGCAACCAACAAGAACAACTAAGTGAAAGACGGACAGAATAGACAATTGCATGAAATAAAATACGCATAAATTACAGCTACTAAGGAACACTTAAGATATACAATATTATTCGCATACATTCTGGATTGTGTCAAGCAATATTTTTCAAAATTTTCCAACGGACAGTGTAAGTCGATCCCCACCAGAGAAAAAAAAATGCTTTTTTTTTATTGAAGTTGCGTCTGTGAGGCGACGACGTAGAGGTGGCAAGACAGGCTATATTCGTGTGACTTGGAGTGACGATGACGCTGACGGCGAGGACGTGTGCAATCATTTGCTTGGGGATAGTAACGTAAATGTTCTTCCAACTATCTATCCAATATTAATAAGTGAGCCATTTTCTGAGTTCTGGAGGTCAGATAGACAGCTACTCCATGTAAAATATTGGTATGCAGCTGCATTTGGTGGAACAAAGGAAAAGGCTAAGATGAAAGAATGGAATTAAATTTTCTTGGTAAAATGCACCAAAAACAATTTTGAATTAGATCGTAATACATATTTTATTTATTTACAGGTGCTCTAAATAATATTTTGTGTTATCTCTGGTACTGCTACCGTATCCAATGACACAAGCAATTCCTATAACCCTTAAATGTACAAACACGTAATCGTTCGGCTGAGTGGACGGCAATTGACTGCATTCTGGTCACGATGCGATCTAAGCAAGCAAAACGATAATTTACCATTGCTATACCGGACAGGTGCTGCGAAAATATAGGCCTTACACACGAACCATGCTTTACACCCCATTTGTTTAGTCACGCTTTCATCCTATTTGGAGTAAGTACTATGATCAAGTGTTAAACTAGGCAGTAATCTTGTACTACAGCCGTGTCTGTTTTTAACTTAACTCCAGCATCTTTTTTTTTTCATGAATTACCGATTACTCCGTGACTGGCTGATTTACGAGATTCTTTTGTCATTTGGATTTTTTTGGTTTTTGAAGTCTGCGCGGTGGTTCCATATAAATTTTAGTATTTTGCTTGAGTAGTAGGACCCTATACGCATTTTTTGTTGACGACATGGTCCTCTAATAACTTCTAGACACAATTTAAAATTGAACATGACAAGAATGTATGTGGTTTATGTACTACAAATAAAACGGACAACATATTGTTTTTGCAAAAAAATAAACCGAATTTCAAAAACACAACTAAAAGAAGTCTAAAATAATTTTATTTTCGGAAGTTGGTAGCAAAAAAGTCAACGAAACAAACAAAGTAATGATGCCTTTGCGGTTGCCTTCAGTTCTGGTTCTTGAACATTCTATAGAATACTGTGTACCTGTGTGCACCTAACTACCTACAGGTCATGAAACAAAGAAATCTATGAAAATTGGATCTATAAAAACGCACTATAACAATGTTAAAAAAAACACAACCATGACCCGGAAAAGACGAACATTGTACAATGCACGTAAATAGACATGACCATTGACCCAATTGTTGCCCACTGGAACCTGTAATTCTCTTGCAACTGAACTAGAATTTCCGCAATAGGTGCAGACCAAATGCCAGCTGTCTCATAACCTATACGATATAGTTGAAGCTAACCTTTATAACCTAGGCTGAACTTAGATGACCTAGTCGCCTAGTGTTTACAAGATTTATCTATAGTGACTTGGATTGTGGCTGAAGTAGTTTCTGATATGATATGTCACGGACTATGCCGAAACTTTTATAAAACTTAGAGAAAGGAACCTAGGAGGTTGTCGACTGCTTAAGAGCGGCCAACCCGTCATACTTTTTAACCGACTTCCAAAAGGAGGAGGTTATCAATTCGTCTGTTTTTTTTTTTTGTGATGTGTACTGTACAACTTTTCGACATTTAGGTATGTTAAGTTCTATTTTATTGGGGAGAAGCCTATTACCATGAAATGTATTGTTAGGGGTTCACTACGACGCCTGCCAGGGTTGCGGGACTGTTCGAAAGAGATACCGCGGCCCTGGAACACAAAGGGCAAAGGAAGGAACATGGAGTCAGATGGCGCTGTCGCCAACATAAACATCAGCTCTGTACATAATTAACGTTTTTAAATAGTGAAACAAGTGCTTAAAGTAAAATATTGTGTTTATTTAAAGACTAACAACATAAACAATCCGTGACAGTGTTATCCATAAAATGCCTTGTGGTATAATGAAGAAAACTGTGTTAAAAAAGCAGTGATGGTTTTTGTTAATAACTCAATTATAACAATACTTAATAATAATTCCACTGTGCATCATCTATGATTGTGACAAATTAAACTGCTGGAACTCATAAAACATTGCGCAGTTCGTAAAAACAGTGCGTAAATTAATCATAACATTTGAAAAACGTTAGGAAAAAACTTTCAAATGATGAACTGCTATAAATACTACTACTAGCGACATCTAGTTTAAGCCTTAAAACACTAATAAGTCGATAAAACAGTGTACGGTGCTGAATGCTTGGACTGGCTTACAATTTCGATACACTAGTTATTGCAAAGTTGGCTTCCTCCAAAAGATCGAGACTGACGGACAACGAGTCACCGGATCAAATCTCACCGCGCCAGTAGCACTTTTTGTGTTATTGTTTCGAACTTTCGGCTTATTATAAACATAACAGCATGGAAGAACTTACAAATGTGACTCAACGAAAAAGAATAAAACATTGTTTACATGTTAGCGAGGGTGAACTGGACCTCGATGTCTCATATCATAGTTTACCTAACCACAACAACGAATTTAGTGATGATATCGTCTCGATGAAAGAAGATATAGACAAACTAAAACTGGAACTGCAGTCTGCAAACAATGAAATAGATTTGTTGAACATCGAAAATGTCACATTAAAAGAAAAAAATAGGAGTTATGAGAATAAAATAAAGTTTTTTAAATCAGTCGGAATTCAGGGATTGGCAGCAAACAAACCAACAGAAACACCTAGGAAGTTCTATTCACCTCAGTATCAACGGCGCTATAGGACCATAACGATGAAAACGGGGTTTCCAAGAACCTCATCAAGAGATTTTACCCTGCATGCCATATCAACAATAAGCCCAAATAAGAAGTTAGACGTTTCCATAACACAGGAGTCTTCGGTCACAGGTACTGCACTGTCGTCACCCACTAGAAAATACGGAGATTTGAATAGTTGCTTTATACAAGACATTTCAAATTTATCTTACGTGGAGGAGCCTGACAATGAAGAACCGTTAACTACATTCGTAGAGGTGGATCCGATAAGAACCCAAACAAATGTTTCGTCAACATCATTTCAACTAGTAGGTACTAATGAAAGCGCACGAGTGCTTGTGGAGAATAAGTACTGTGAGCTCCGAAAGGATTCAGTCCCCGCACGAAAGAACAGACTTGCGATATTCGCCGATCAAGCTGGCTACGGTATGCGTGAAAAACTAGAAAACTTGTTGGGAGAATCTTTCAGTATAATGTCAGTAATAAAACCAAACGCGCCACTGAATCAAATATTAAATTCATGTTCATCCATGTGTAAAGATTTCTCCAAATCTGACTTTGTTTTGATAATGGCGGGTTCTAATGACGATAATCCGTTAAGTATAATAAGTGCTTTGCATTACACCTTACACAACATTCAAACAACGAACATTCTAGTAGGTAAGATCTATAACAACAAATATTTAAATGTATCCAAATTGAATTGCACGTTAAAATACGTTTGTAAAAATTGTGAAAATTCAAATTTTATATCACTTGACAACGATTATACTAACACAGATGGTTATTTCAACAAGTTGATTGCATGCCAATTAATACACAGGGAAATACTAAGTTTAAAGTATAAAACAGAATATTTAAATTATGTGCAAAATAGGATTAAAAATGAGCATAATTCGTCAAACGTGCAACGTAGGAATGTTTATACACAAACAAATTTTAATTTTGACAATAATAGGAACAATACTACGACACCGAAAGTGTTGGTAAATTCTGCTACACAAACAGAATTAAATAGTTCGTCAATAACCACCGATGATAATGATTTTTTTCGTGACTAAGAGAGGTGCACAAAACATACTTAATAATAATTCTTCAGTTCTTTTACCATCGAAAACAAAATGTCTGAAAATATTTCATCAAAATGTATGTGGTATAAGTAATAAAAAAACAGAACTTGAATTTTATATGGAAACACATGAAAATGAATTAGACTACTTATGCATATCAGAACATTTCTTAAATGATAAATCTGCACCTGTGTTTTGTATGTCCAATTATAATTTAGCATCATACAACATAAGAACAAACAAAAAGAGGGGAGGTAGCCTTATTTTGGCACATAAAAATAAACCATGTGAAAACATTGACACAATTAAAAAGTTATATAGATCAGAAAGTTTTGAGATTTGTGGTGTGAAAGATCTTGAAACGGGATTACACATATGTTGTTGTTATAGAAGCCCAGTTGAGAAAAATTTTGAAAGTTTCTTGGGTAGTTTAGAAAAATTGTTAGAACTTTTTCTTGATAGGAAGTGCGTAGTTTGTGGCGACTTTAATATTGACGTACTGGTTGAAAGTAGAAAAGCTTCAGAGTTCATAAGTTTATTAAGATGTTTTAATTTTAGATACCTTATAAAAACTCCTACCTTCATTCGAAATAAATCATATTCTTGTATTGATAATATAATTACAAATGTTGAAGATGATTGTATAGGGCGTTGTTTGGTCGATCACAATGGCCTAGCTGATGGTCATGGTGGACTTTTTTGCGATATGGTTCTTGATAAAATCAATGATTCGAGCTCAGACTATACCATAACAATTCAAAAAAGATTATTTAACACGAAAAATAATGCTGCGTTTAAAAAGAGTATTTCAGATATAAATTTGAGTAATATGGGAATACATAATTTTCTAGACAATTTTGGCAAAATTTTTCGTACCTGTTACCCAAAAAAGGCTATTAAAATTAAGCCGATGAAAAATAAAATAATAAAGTGGGTCACCAAGGGAGTCAAAGTATCAAGTAAAATGAAAAGAGTTTTATGCTGTGGCACCCCAAATAATGGTAGCATCTTGAATTACAAAACAAACTATATTCGAATTTTCAGAAGGGTTATAAAGCAAGCTAAAAAGTTAGCCATAACAGTTCATCTTAGTAAAGCTAAAAATATACCCAAAGAGACATGGAAACTAGTAAATGAACATACAAAGAAAACAAAAAACAAGCTTAGTAAAAAACTTGTCCTAAATATAGACAATAAAGTTATTTATGATTCCCAGGATATTGCTGATAAATTCGTTGACAGCTTTGTTTACAAACCATCAATGACACTTAGCAAAGATAAAGCAATGTCCTTTCTGAAAGAAACTACGGTGAGAGTTGAGAGTAACTTGTCTTTCAAGCCGACTACACCAAATGAGGTAAAAAAGATTGTATATCACATGGCTAACAAAAAATCTTGCGGATATGATGACTTACCAATAACAATTATTAAGGAGAACATAGACATTTTAGCACATCCTCTTTCTGATTTTTTTAATAAATGTATTAAAGAGTCGACTTTTCCTGATCAACTCAAACTGGCAAAGGTAATTCCGATATATAAAAAGGGCACAAAGACCGACCCAAAAAATTACCGACCAATATCCTTGCTACCAACTCTTTCGAAACTGTTTGAAAAGTTAATTAAATTTAGGCTGATGGTACATTTGAATCTAAATAAAATAATCCATTTAAGACAATTTGGCTATCAAAAGGGCATTGGCACTTCAGATGCCATAGATACTCTCATTGATGACGTAGTAAGTAAATTAAATGACAAAATGAAAGTGGCTGGACTATTTATTGACCTGAGTTCCGCATTTGACACCATAGACCATCAATTGCTGCTTGGTAAACTGGAACATTATGGTATAAGAGGTGATGCTTTAAAACTTATGACATCCTATTTACAAAACAGACGAATGTATGTCGAAATAAAAAACATTGATGAAAACAATCATGAAATAGCACATAAATCAAAGATGATATACATAAGACGCGGGGTGCCTCAAGGCTCAATTTTAGGGCCAATTTTGTATCTTATTTTCACAAACGATTTATTAAATTTCTTAAATACAGCTCAGCCTGACGCTTCGTGTGTTATTTTTGCTGATGACACAAATGTAATAATAGGAGCGCATGACTTAATAGAATTGTCCACAAAAGTAAATAAAAGTCTAGATAATCTTTCTGATTGGTTTACAGCTAATAATTTACTAATCAATACAAATAAAACAAATATAATGTTATTTAAGACTACATCTCGCAACACCGACACTATTGATGTGACATTGAAAGGAGACAAGATAGGATTGGTAAATGGGGTAAAATTCTTAGGTATAAACATTGATTCAAATCTAAACTGGAAACAAGAGCTTGCTGCAATTGATTCATCTGTGTCCTCTGCATGTTATGCACTTCGGAGCCTCAGGGATGAAATAGATTTGAAGCAACTTAAAGCATGTTATCATGCTTTGGTTGAATCTAGGTTAAGGTACAGCATTATGTGTTGGGGAAATAGCTATAACTACAACTGCCAAAAAGCATTCATCCTTCAGAAGCGTGCTATTAGAACGATTGTCAAAATTCCACAGCGTGATTCATGTAAAGAATACTTTAAGAAATTAGGCATCCTTACAGTTCCAAGTTTGTATATACTAGTTCTGTTAAGCAAGTTTGCAAAATATATACATCAATATGAATCACAAAAAGAAAGAGAGCTGAGAGAGAGTACACGAAGGAAAGTTATTAAAAATATAATGGTGCCTAAATTTAATATAGCAAAGCATTGTTCACGTTTCCAAGCAGTAGAGCTATATAATAAGTTACCTACTGATTTAAAAACTTTGGTCTATAACACAAACTTATTTAAGGCAAAACTGAAAGCCTTCTTAATAGAAAAATGTCTATATTCTGTATCTGATTTGACGTTGAACGATTCCAGATAATTTGTGTATTTGAAATTTAACTTAGTTGGCATTTATTTTAATTGACATTTGATTTAATTGACATTTAATTTGATTGACATTTAATTTGTTTTTGATTAACATTTAATTTGCATTTAATTGACTTTTAGTTTGCATTTAATTGACTTTTAATGAATTTTAACTGACATTGAATTTACATTTAAATTGACTTTTAACTGACATTTAATTCTCTTTTAATTTACGCAACATGGAACAGACATGTTTGTTTTCGGCTGTGGTTGGATAAATAGGTAAATGGTGATTGAATTGGCATTTAATTGATATCTATTTGGCTTTCTGTTTTCATTTAATTAAATTTAGTTGACATTTAATTTAAATTTGATTGACTTTTAATTTACATTTAACTGGCATTTAATTTTCATTTAATTCTCTTAAAGTTTACCTAACGTTGAATGGACATGGTTGTGCCTGTGTTTGTTATGGTTGGACATGCAAACAGTAATCTAATTGACATTTGATTTTTGTGCTTTTTGTGGTCTGACATGTAAACGGTTTTTAATTGATGACATACTAATATTTTTTATTTATTTTGTTAGTTTTTTTTTTTTTTGTTATATTTGATTACTTATTGTTTCGGTTAAGATTTAAATTGTAATTATTTTGTAAAATTCGAATACAATGTAAATTGTTTTATGAATAAATATGATGATGATATGATGATGGATGGGTTTTAGTCAGTAAAAGTCTGACACTCCCTCCTGCTCAGCCCAAAGCGGGAGGGGTTATTTGATGATTTCCCATCGGCAAAAAAAAAAAAAGGGTTTCACTAATGTTTCACCAACAACTCTTTTGACAATATTTTAACCGACTTCAAACAAAATGAGGAGGTTCTACGTTTGACTGTGTGTCCCGTATGTTCACCGATTTCTCCGCTAATTGTGGACCGATTGTCAAAATTCTTTTTTCGAAAGCCTGTACTACTGAGGTGGTCCCGTTGTCACAAAGTTAGAATCTGATGACGGGATCTCAGGTAAATCGAGGGCAACCCTGACATTTAACAATGTTTTTCATATAGGTACTTTCTAACGATATTTGTACCTGATAATCATTATCTCATGTTGCTGAGCTGATGATGGAAGGTACAAGTCAGGATCTAATGCTGTTTTTTGGAGATATACAATGGAACGCTTCATTAATAGACAGAAAATCTGTCGTGATTGCTGCAATCGCTTGGATGTTTATTTTTTACACAATATTAGAACATAACATAACGCCTGTATGCTCTGAGGAAGTACGCAGATGTGTACAGTACACCCAGATTTCGACAGTTAGGTATGATAACGATATAAGTTACATTTTACTGGGGATAAGGTTAACAACGTAAAATAAATGTATAGCAAATATTTGTGTAGAATATTGAAACTAAAAAAGGAAAAATAAAAAAACTTTTTTGCATAAAATAAAACCGACTTCAAAAACAAAAAAAAACGTGGAAAAATAACTTTAGCTTCAGAAGTCGGTGGCAATAATATTCAATCGAACAAACAAAACTCACCGACTTCTGAAGCTAAAGTTATTTTTCCACGTTTTTTTGTTTTTGTTGTCGGTTTTATTTTTTGCAAAAACGTTTTTTTTTGTGTAATGTTTTGTCCTGTGCGGGCGAACAAATACTTTTTCTTTCATTCTTTCGCTGGGGGAGGACAGCAAGGGGACAAGCTGGATCATAAAACCTCACATATCCACTAGTCATATAAGCCGCCTTGATCACTACGGTGATGAACCCTATTCGTAGGTCCTAGGTTTGATCTCGGAGTTGAGAAATTTTATTGGGTTCGTAGTTTTCGATTCTGCCTCGTTGGTCTAGTGGTCCTGGGTTCGATTCCCGGGACGGGCAAATTGTTATTGGGTTTTTCCATCACGAAGTTCTCAGTAGCAGTCACGGAGTCTGGATTTGTGCCCGGTTGATGGCAATAGGCTGGCCCACTATTATATAGGACTAAACATAAGTGATGAAATGTGGATGTACTATTAGGTACACCTCTGCATAACCCACCGGGATTACAACCGTGATGATATGTTATGTAGTTAACTAAGTAATACAATGTATGACCAACCTGCCTCTCCCAGAAATATAGGCATGATTCGCATATCGATATATAATATATGTAAGTAACGTTTTAATCTATCAAAATAACAGCTTTTTACTGAATGCAAAGGAAAATATATACAGCATTTATAACAAAAACTATTTCTTTTCCATTTTGATCTGTCGTCGGTCTTTCTGTCGGTTTGTTCCGGCTAATCTCCGAAACGGCTGCGCCAATTTTGACGGGACTTTTACTGGCAGATAGCTGATGTTATAACGTCTAACATAGGCTACATTTATTTTAGAAAAATAGTGAGGGCTCCATGCAAAAAAAATCCTTTGACATTGTTGAGAAAATCCGATCAAAAAGGAAAGTAATAATTTCACGCGAACGAAGATCGCGGGCAACAGCAAGTAATTTCTAAACGCTTTTCCCTATAGACTTGCCCCACAGCTTGAGCAACGTTTAATGAACTTAAAACCAACGCGAAGTCGCGAACGCTGGTGAAATCTAGCTAGCTACTTCAAAACAAGGCGTGGCCGATACAAACTAGTTTCCGCACTTGTTACATTAAAATATGATGTGAAAGGGTGTTTATAAACACGTTATAGTATTAATTTAATGTGGACTAATTAATCGAGAATTGTATAACACGTCTGTAAGTTTAATTTCACTTTCACGTGTCTTTGATTAGTGATACCAGTTGATTTTGCTTTGCAATGTTTCTGTTGAAATTAACAATTTGGAGCACAAGATCACTTTTCAGCACAAGGTCTGATCTGTCTGATTTTTGAGTTTCTCACTGCCTCTGAAGAAAGGCAACGTATCTGTCATATTTATGATCAAAACTAACATAACATCAGGTTTGTTACCCCCGAAGGCTTAGGCAGAGGTGTACCAAATAATACACCCACATTGACAGATATGATTAAGTCCCATGTATTGAGGGACCATCCTATTGCCATCAACTGGTTGCAAATTCAGACTTCTTAACTGCTACTGAGAAATTCCTGATAGAAAAACCCAATAACACAGAGATCAGAACAAAGTGATTCAGTTCCAATGTGCAGTCAAATGCAGGAGGAGCTCGTGGCAAAATACTAACAGCCGCTCGGGTCGATCATTAGGTTAAGCCGTGCTTGCCTAGGTTGGTCTGACGATGGGTGACCGCCCATTACATACCGAGTTTCCCCCGTGCCTCTAAGCCGTTGGTCCCGGCTGTCGTTACAGGTAGTCAGTGACCCAAAAAGTCTGACAACCAGTCTTACCAAGGGGTATCGTATTACCCAGTACTAACTAGGTTGTGGAGGTCAGATAGGCAGTCGCTTCATGTAAAATACTGGTATTCAGCTGCATCTGGTTAGACTGTAAGCCGACCCCTACATAGTTGGGAAAAGGCTAGGCAGATGATGTACAGTCAAGTGCATACCAGTGATAATATTGGCACGCTATTAAAGCGCTGCCAATGTGTTGTTACATTGAACAATACCTATGTTGAAATAAAAAAAATGTTGAAAGGCGATAAAGCTTGTAAAGCCACTACCTGGAGAGCAGCACTTACCTCGTTATCAATTCTACAGAACCCTAGTATTCTCATTCTGCGCTACATGATATACAGACTTTTTTATTCCAAACCACATCTTTATAAGTTGGAAGAAAACCACTAATAGGCGATGCGGTTTCGATGACTTCCATTTTAAAAGGAATTCTTTTTGTTCTCAAGACTTTCCATTGATTTAATGTTCCCTACGCGGTTTGTGGCGAATTCTTACAAAATACACCATTTAAACATCCGTAGCAGTTTGTATAGAGTTTCAAGGCTAGATTATGTTCTTTTGGATGATTGCTCGCATTCTGAAAAGCACTCTACTACTATACATATATGTGCTATAACTGAAAATCAGCGTTTAGAAGTAGTTATATTGTCGCTGAGATGATGCTGAGCTGGACATAAGTTTACTTTGGTGAATCCTCGTAAGGTAATCATTTCATTACATATTATTTATAAAGCAAGGGAATTCTCGCATTTCGAAAAGTTTAAGAATATTTGAGATTGAAAGTCGGAATTACACATTTATAATTTAATTGGTGCAGAGGACATGCTATATTGCTATATTGTGCACTGTGTAATATGAGGTAGTTACGTTGGACACACCCTGGGCACACTTCTCCGCTAACACTTCGCTGATATGCTAACATGTAACCCTAACTGGCAACATGTTCATGAGCTATTCTCACAAACTTTATACTGGGCTGGTCTCTACATAGATAGTGATCGCAAAACAACTGAATACGGTCGCAAAGTAATAACGATGCGAATTTGGTCCGGTGCGAGACGGAATGGGACGCCGTCGCCTCCTTCTGCGAAGCAGTTATGCTAGCGAAGGAGGCGGTGGAACGTGAGAAGGAGAGAACCTCACGTCCCAGCCGCCGCGGGAGACGCACTGGGCGTCGGGGGCCACGTGGTGGCCCCCGGCCACCATAGGCGCGGGCCTGTGGACGGTGAGCTATGGACTAGCTCGCCGTCCGTCCGTCTTATGACGACAGGCCTTGTCGACGGCGCGTTCTTGTTCCACGCGCGCCTCAAAGCGATGTCAGCAATAGGAAGGGGTCCGCAAGGGCCGATGCCTGCCGGGTCTGCGGGACTGTTCGTAAAAGCGTAAAAGTCTGACACTCCCTCCTGCTCAGCCCAGAGCGGGAGGAGATATTTGACGATTTCCGATCCGAAAAAAAGAAAAAAAAAAAAATGGAAGCTGACACCGGCAGGTCGCGTCCGGCTCGCGTCCACATAAATCTGCATCGTTATGGGTTTGCGACCAAATTCGGTTGTTTTGCGATCGCTGTCTATATCGAGACTGCAGGGCCTGGTACAAGAGAAAAAAAAACAAGAAGAAATTCTTTAAAAAACAAGATTAAGTGACAGTCAAAATTCTACAAAGAAAAGTATTATCCAAAACGTATCATTACATTCTATTGTTTGTAACCGAAAACCATCTAAATGTATCATGATTGTATTTTGTTCGTGCGTCGAGCAAGGGGCAGCCGTTATCTGTCGTATGCAAAGTGTTTGAATACATTGCTTTCAACAAATACCTGATCTGGGTTACTTGGACCTCACACGATGTTGTATAGACACGGGGCCTTCTGTAAATGACCACACATTTGCAAATTTAGTCTAGGGTCGGTGGGGAATTACAGTAAACACCTAAAGTAGTATTTCAGTAAGTTGACCACTGCAGAATGTGTAGTAAAATTATCTTATGTGTTTATTGTGTTATTTTTTTTTTTGTTACACGTCTTTGGTTCTGATTATCTGCTATTAAACACAGTAGTTATTCTTAAGGTGGAAGCGCAATGGTAGCGCGTGGAATTTAATATTCTTGCGTTTATTGCAATTTGCAAGTCAGTGTCAACTTGTATGTTGATGAAAATATGAATCGCGCCAGTAACACGTATAGAGTTACAAAATTATAATATTCAAATCATCAATACAACCCTCCAAGTTCATTTAACACCATTAAATAACTATTTCATGAAAAAGTCACTCAATGGGGTTAAATGAACTTGGAGGGTTGTATTGATGATTTGAATGATTATAATTCTGTAACTCCATACGTGTTACTGGCGCGATATATATTTCCATCAACATACAACCCAACACTGACCTGCAAATTGCAATAAACTTAAGAAAATTTAAATTTCGCGGGCTACCCTTACGCTTCCGCCTTAAAGAATAGATTTGCAACTCAGAAGCATACTTTTTCATAAGTTAGTCTCAGTAACATATTTCTTCAAACTCCCAACTTACACAGTCAAATATTTTCAGCTATAATTTACACCCAAATCAATAAATCATCGAATAATTAAATATTTATGTAAATTAATCAACTATGACCATCGGTCTCACTTTGTCTTGTCTAATTTTTATATAGTATTCCAATATATTAATGCAGAGATTAGTATCAATAGATCAATGAGCACCATACTGTGAGGTTATAAGATAACGAATGATCACAGCCCGATACATTACCGACTATCGTTAAGATCATTAAAGTGTTAAGGGCGAATCGTTACAAATGAGAAATGACGTACACTATTCAACAAATTAATGCTCCGTACAGTGTCGACAAGGCTTTACCTGCGTGATTTAGATGAAGTTATAATTTCTTTTTTTTTCTGGAACCATTTTTTTTTTGTTTATAGAAAATGTTAGTTATGATTTTCATGGTTAGTAAAACATTCTTCTGTTACTAACACGTATTTTCTTTCTCAAATATGGTATTTAAATCCGACGTGTAATATACTGCGCCGCGCCGCGGTCGTATAGGTTGCCTTTTGACACTGCTGTGTGGCGAATGCTAAATTTTTCCAAAATAGGTAGCGTTAACGTAAACTCACCAACTAGTTTATCAGTCTTTTACGACAGGAATACTACTTACTCACACTGTATTGGGCCTGGCTCATACGGCACACCAATGCGGAAACGATCGGAGCTGACAGGAGACGTACAAAATTCGATAAAAACGCAGGAGAGATCAGAGAAGCCGTTTGAAGTTCAACCAATTTGAGCTGTTCCCGCCACACATCTCCGCTCCGCTTATCACACACAATTATGAAAACGGGGGGCCTAAAATGGCCGCTTTAGCAGAATCATAATAGGATAATCATATGAATTACGTTACAGTTCGCAAAATAGTCACAAAGTGACCATTCATAATATTAACTGCGTCTGTCACCATTTTAAGAATTTTAACGTGATTCATGTTATTATCTATTACCCGGCTTCGCACGGGTGTAATGTTTTACATACAAGTACCTTCCTCTTGAATCACTCTATCTATTAATGAAAACTGAATGAAAATCCGTTGCGTAGTTTAAAAGATCTAAGCGTACAAACAGCGGGAGCAACTTTGTTTTATACTATGTAAAGATTATGGTTATTCTAAAACAGCCATTCTAGGCCCCCTGGCCTCAGTGTTGATAAGCGTAGGCAGACATTAACCGAACATACTTTAAGAGCTTTCAACATTCGAAACAAAAGAACATAAAGTTAACCATCTTTTATAGAATTAATGTCTCCATAAAATATATTTTGTACAAAGGCCATAATAATGACCGTAGTGACGGGACGCCCAACATTTTGTATCTTGTTACTAATTTATGTCTAATTACCTTACCGTGTAAACTATAAATTATTACAACATAATGAGGGTGAAATCGTTGTGAACATCACTTTACTTTTTTAATGTTCTTAGTTTGTTTAATGGGCCATTAGATACTCTTCCAGATGGTCTGATTTGACCTCTGTTTTACATTAATTAAATTATAATGATGCTTGATTTACCTACCTTTCATCTCGAATGAATAAATAGTATAATAAATTATTTGCGATTTCCGTGAAATGTGACTAAAAAGGTTTTTTCTAAAAATAAACCTTACTTTACATATTATACCTATTTGTTCAGTCCATATCTATATATTTTTCCTCAAAATACTTATATTATAAATCGAAATAAACACATCACGCCTGTAATTCCCAAAGGCATTGGCAGGGGTGTACCCATGTTTCGCAATATAAACACATTAAATAAAGAAACATATTAACATAGATATCTATCTTAGTATCATATTCTCTTAATAGAAAATCCGATAACTGTAAACGCAACTCAGCACAAATATTTTGTGCTAGCGCATTGGAAATTGCTAAACGAAAACCTGCGGTCAGACTGACCGCGCCGGGTGTAATTACAGGCTATAAATGAAGGTAGACATTACAGTGTGCAGCCGAGCACATAATATGGGACTTTAATGTCGTCGTCAGGTAAAAAAGGGGTTATACATATATTGATATTGGTAGTACTGTATTTAAGAGTTTTTACGGTTTAGTTTTTTTTACGGATTATTGGTGCCATAGGCACAGATGAAGTGATGAATTTCTCATTTTATCAATAATTGTGTGCGTTTTTATTTCTGGGATTAAAAAATCAGCCAAGTGCTTGTCGGACTCGCGCACGAAGGGTTCCGTACCATTAACTAAAAAAACACGTTTGTTGTATGGGAGCCCTCCCATACAACAAACGTGTTTTTTTAGTTATTGATTAGTTATTTATTTTATTCTGCTTTTAGTATTTGTTGGTAGAGCGGCAACAGCTATCACAGTTCATGAGATACAGTCTGGTGACAGACAGCCAGACGGACAGTGGAGTCTTAGTTAAAGGGTTCCGTTTTTATCCCTTGTGTACGTAACTCTAAAAAAGACAATGGTAATCTGACCCACTGACTTTAATTTAAACAAAAATAAAATTGAATCTCGGAAATACAGACACAGAGTAAAATTCTTTGAAAGCATGTTTGTTGACGTGTTTCTTAGTTCTCTACAATCATTTTGTGGTTTCAATTTTTTTCTGAGCTTACACAATTTTTTTACACTTACTCAATTTAAATAGCTAAATATTTTACGCAACAATTTCAATGAATAGCGACCACGATTTCGCAAATCACTGCCTTGATTAAAATTGAATTGAAACAAATGATTGCGTACATTGATAGCACCATTGTGGCGGTATTACCGCCTTTGTCTTGCGCACAATGTGGGCCAATCATAATGAGAATGGTAATAAAAGCTTATTTAAAAGACTTTGTTACTTGTAGACGAGATTTTATTAATTAAGTTTTACTTGTTGGCCGAATGCGAGAAGTACTGAGAGACTGAGTGATATTTTTGCAGCGATAATTATGATAGAAATGTTTAAAATATAAGTATTGGATTTCACATGAAACAGGTGTACCTAGTAGTATACCTACATTTCGCCAGTTATGTCTAAATCGAATATATATGTATTAGGGGGCGAGCCTATTGCCATCAACTGGGCTCAATCGGACTCCGTGGCTGCTACTGAGAAATTTCTGACGGAAAAACCCTATATCACTTTGCTCGACCTGGGAATCGAATCCAGGACCAACGAGGCATTCTTTGATATTATGTTACCAAAAAGATTGTATCAATCCAAATGCAAAATGCATTGAAAACGATTTTATATCTTATACCTAAGCTAGCCTTCAAGATAGGTTGAGGTGGACATATTTTGTCTCAAATAATGATGTATAAGATCTTGATGTGTTACAAGATGAATTCTTGTAAATTTTAAGTCTGTAAGCTGAACGGACCCTCGCTATGCTTCAACTGTGGCTTCAATGACCAACTTTAATACTCTTATAATAGCTAACTACCCTACATTTATAGATTTCTACGTTGGTGATGATATACTTAATCTGAACAAAACAAAACAAAAATACATCATCAATGTTGTCTGCTAATTTCGGTGACTACAGCAATGTGGTTTAAAATGGGCCTTTGCTCTTTTCTAGAATTTAAGCAAATTAAATATGGAACCAGAGACAGTATGGAATACTGCCCTGACTTTGCAGAACAAAATATCACATAATAACCAAGCCAGAGACTTAAAAACTACAATTTCAAATAGAAACTTATTTCCAACTACGCAGGCAGTACTAAATTATGTGCTGAACCAAGTGACCATGAACGTGGAACCATGTATGAGTTCCGCCAGTGACCAACGACACCCTACCATAATATCATAATATACCACGGAACTGTTAAATAGAACACACTTACACGATATGCATTGCTGCTTCAACACAAGCTTGTAATTTTCCTTTGCGTGGCTTACCAGCAATGGTTACTGTGCTATTTGGTTTGTTCGCTGATAGAATATATTTTAGTACGCTTAACATATTAATTGAAAACAAAGAGTGTTCTCCCACGCCATGCAAGTGTGACCATCGCCTTATGCGATCTAAAATGAATTATTAATATTGAATAATAACTAGTTATACTTACTTATTCAGGTAATTAAAAAGTATAAAGAAAAGTGGGTTTCTACCTTTTTTTTAACACTAGATAGGCTTGAGATACCTTTTTTTCCCTTAAATATATTGTTTTCACCTTGAGACCTTGTTATTAGAATACTTAGGAACCTTCATGGGTTTTGAAGGCTTATGCGGATTTGTTCCGTTTTTCTAAACCTTTTACAAAACGAAAAGCAGTCTAATGGATACCCATACCATTTTTTTTTAAGAAACTATCGCTATCGCTCTGTGAGCGCGATTGCGGCAACTCTAAATCTGACTGAGTAATATGAGTAAAAAGTCATAATTCGAGGTTTGGCTCTCGACTATTTTCTCTTCCAATATTCAACAAATTTAAAAGATATTTCAAAAACTAAATAAAAAGGATAAATACTGTTTCTCAATGTTTTTCTTTTTTCATTAATAATTCTTAAATTACTAGGCCTCTATTGTCAGCGCTCTACATAGGCAATTTTGAGTGTTTTCTAAAACCCTTCTTATAAAGATTACGAAAAGGAAAACAAAGATTACTATTAAAAATCATTGCTCTAAAGTCATAAATCAGAAAGAAAACAGGCGAGAGCGTTTGTATGGAGAAAAGACCACCCGTATTTCCTCTGGGTCGTAGCATTCTGAAGTTTCTGTCTACCCTCATAGAAAAAAGGTGTATACATATTATGTTTATGCATTGTGAACTAAAACACCTGAAAAAGCCCCAACTTCATAAAATCTGATACTTACTAAAATGTTTTCAAAGACAAAATTTGCACCATAATAAAAACATAAAAAAAAACTAATAATCTAACAGAATATCCGATACTGTCGTATTGCGATATTGATAACGGCCCTATTGAGACATTTGTGCTCATTCGTGAACAATCACAATGGCGAATAAAAAACCTAATGAATAGATTCGTCGTTCGTCGCTGCTTTGAAGGCCCCGCTTGGGGACATAAACATACCATCGCAATACAGACGAAACGACAATGTGTATAATTTTGCTGTTTATGAGAAAATTATTCGATGATTTCCAATGATATTTGAAGTTTCGGTGACCGTATAACGATGCGTTGTTCGATTATAGTGAGAATGTATTTAATTTAAGACTAAAAGTTATCGAAGAAAGCTTTATCGATAGCAGAAGTATAACTCCCACCGTATTTTAAATATAGAATGAGAATTTTTTGGGAAGGCCTAAATATCAATGGTGTATATCCCTGTTTCGAAAAAAAAAAAGATACAACCAACATATCAATGCAGGCGGGAAAAAACTGAAAAAAAAAAAATGTGATGCAAATTTTCTTGACAAGCAACACCACCTTGAACTGCACACATAAAGTGGTCATACTATACAATGCACGAGACACTTTTGCTAATTAAAAAAGCTAAGCTCACTTTATCAAACACTAGAAAAGGGATATTTACCATGTTTATTTTGTCGTGATAGCCCAGAGGTTAAGGCCTCGCCTCTCATGCATGAGGTTGTGGGTTCAAATCCGAGCAAGTACCAATGTGACTTTTCCAATTCATATGTACTTTCTAAGTTTATCTTGGACATGACATACACTGGTGAAGGAAAACATCGTGAGGAAACCTGGACTTTTATAAGTCTGAAATTGCCAACCCGTCTTGAGCAAGCGTGGTGATCAATGCTCGTGCCTTCTCTCTTGAGAAGAGGCCTTTGAACAGCAGTGGGACGGTAATAGGCTGGTATTATTATATATATTATTATTATATACTGTTTGTTTTGAGTTCCCGATATTTCGGCGCTGTTGCAAGCACCATGATCACGGATAAACAAAAAAAAAAGGTAAATATCTTGTTTCTAGGTTAGTGACCATGACAGTTGTTTTGAAGTACCCACACAACTTTTTAATCAATTTCGGCCGCTCCAAAACGTAAAAGTTTAATTAAAAACTTGCTCAGATTTACCTGTAACTAAATGATAAATCAAAGCGCTACTTACCAAACAGGTGTTCACCTATCATAATCGCTACATATCGAATTTGAAACACTTTTAAATCAATAACGCAAATTGTACACAAAACTGGTTTTTATTTGGACCGTGGCCCGTAAAAGGCAATGCTTTGAAAATCGCCCAATATTGCCAAGCAATTCCAATTTGGGGCATTCCATCGCACTGTTATGACCTGTATAGTCATTGGTTATAACTATGAGGACGTTATTGAAACATCCAGGTGCGGAGATCTGTGTTGATTATGAAGCTTGCATTCTGTTGTGGTGTGAGCAGAATTGAAAGTGGGACGTGCTACGTCGGAGCACGTCTGGATCGAAGGTATCTTACTTGATTGGATATTTTCAAAAGTAGTTAGATTATAATGATTTGAAAGATTTTATGACAATTCGTCGGTGGTTATACTTTGGGTTTGGTTTGTACAGAGTTTTAATAGAATAAGAGGCCATATTTAGTACTATTTTAGAGTTTCGTACCTCAAAACCCTAAAAATAGTCAAAAAAGTATAAATAAATAAGTATAATAGTAAAAATACACTACCATCTGTTATACCATGTTTTTAGCAAACAAATGATTCTATTCTAGACTATTCAGTGGCAAAAAAGGAACCGGTCGGTTCCGTCAAGCTGAAATTAATATCAAATACTTACTCAGGTCTGCTACCTCTTGGAGCAGTGAAAAAATTAAACTTGTAAGAAAACGCAATCAAAAGATATTATGACCATTTTTGTCGCATATTTTGCGATTTCGCAAGGGAATCAAACCTATAGGGATAACTTCCCGATGACCTAGATTCATGTTCAATCAAATTTGGCAAGAAGCAATGCCTTACAGTACAGTTGAGTATAGTATAGTATAGTAGATGTAGTTTAATAACAAAATACATACCTAAATGTTTGTACGAAACCCTCGATGCGCGAGTCCAACTCACACTTGGCCTGTTTTTTATTACCAGTGTTACCTCTGACGTATGGCCTACAGTTACTAGAACCCTAAGATACACGTAAAAACAAACTTGCTTGTAAAAAAAATACAATCTTTTAGTGTATCGTTGATAGAACCTTCGGGAAACAAAAATGCACTTCTTAATTAACTTTTATGTTTGTTCATATATACATTAAATAAATAAATAAATAAATATCGCTGGACATTACACACAGCGCCATCTAGTTGCCACACTAAGCAACGAGGCTTGTGTCGTGGACACCAGATAGTTGATAATAATACATATATACTTTTTGTTTGTAAATACATACTTATTATACATATATACATCCATGACTCGGAAACAAATGTCCATGCTCATCAAACAAACATTTGCTCCTACCGGGATTCAAACCCGGGACCCTAAGAACGTAAGGCAGCCTCACTACCGCTGCGCCATTCGGGTCGACATTAAAATTTATAAATTAAAATAACCTAAAGTAACTAACTTAAGAATAAAATTAAAAAAGGCGTCAAAAAACTCCTCCACAACGCAGTCAACTGGTAATGTACCCAAGAGACTGGCGGCGTTGCCACGTTGTATGGCAATGCTAAGCCTTTGGCCAAGGTAAAAGCCAGCTCTTGGGTCACGGGAAGTATCAACTAAGCGTTTGGAAATGTCCTTGAAAAGGCTGTGAGCACTTGGACCCCACGGACCTAGAGTTTCAACCCCAAACGGCTCTAAAATATAGTTACCAATAAGGTTACTATATTTACGCCGCTTGAGGTTCTCTGCAGCCGCAGCGGCAGCGCCACCACAGCACGATGAGCTAGGAAGAATATATGAATATCAACTAAAAATAGGATAGATCAATAGATGTACATTTGGTAGCCCTGTGGCAACTGTATGTCCCTCGGCGTCCATTTCACGTTTTTGCGACAATCGCACTTTTTTATCTGATCCATAATTCAATCAACTGTATTCGCACAAAACGATTCAGCGGTGTCGATCGCAGTCGATCGATCATCGTTCAAAAGTAAACTGAACCGTGTACAGTTAACCAGATTTCAGTGCTGACACTAGTACAAGTCACGACTGCTAATATGCAGACACAGAGCAAAAATCATAAAACGCAAACATATATTCATTTATTTGCGATCCACAAGGTAAAACATGGTGTTAACAAAAAGCTAACTTAGGTTAACTTGTAACCAGGGTTGCGGGACTGTTCGAAAGAGATACCGCGGCCGTGGAACACAAAGGGCAAAGGAAGGAACATGGATGGGTTTTAGTCAGTAAAAGTCTGACACTCCCTTCTGCTCAGCCCGGAGCGGGAGGGGTTATTTGATGATTACCCATCCGAAAAAAAAAAAAAAAAGAACAAGGTTAACTTGAAAGAGATATTCACCAACAGTATTGACATAGAAACAAATCGGTATTTGTGAGGGAATCATCGGTTTTTTCTTAATTTCACAATGCGTAAAATTAAAAGTATACCGTTGCAAATGTGTTACACAATTTTCCCACTATACCGTGTATGTAAGGTATATTATCAACGCTCAAAAATTATCTGAACCAAGTATGAGGTATTTGGTGGTGTAAAAGTAAACAGAAGCATGTGTGCAGGTCTGAAGTCAGACACATGCGTCACTATCTTCCAGAAAACGGTTCGTTCCGGTTCAATGCTCGGCCGTGGTAATTGCGATAATTACTGTTAGTCTCAATCAATGAGTGTTTTTCTTCCACACTGCTAGTTGGTGGGAAACAGTGCCTATTCACAGTATAGTGTAACATACTGTATAGAAGCGAGTTTCTTATTTGGAGCTCGTTTTTTTGGTATCATAATGATACCCGTCAGAAGAGTTATTTTCAAAGACCTGAGTCACCGAATTCACACACTGAGAAATATGAGAATGTGGCGCCTATGATATCTTACACAAAATTACAGTGATAGGTCTTTTGGCGTTTGAATGTAACTGGTGAAAGTGTTTCAGGACGTTAAATTGAAAAAAAAATACAAAATGGCGGACTATGTAGGTACACGCGCCAAAATATCGAACGGTCAAAAAAGCTTCTTAATTTGTTTTGTCTTTTAGAGATATCAAGTAGATAGCAGGAGCCTACATCGAAATTCACCGTTTTATAGATTCTTAAGGTAGTCTATTGCTCCAGACATAGATATCGCTTAATTCACCGATGTGGCTATAGGAATATAGGTATCTGGTGGATGCAATCTCTGCGGAACACATAAGTTAAACGGTGCACGCAGCTGCGCGCGTCGCGCCAGAGACGGCGACGGCGCGCGCGCTGCGCCCGGTCCGGTTTAGGCGGGATGCATACTTGGACAACATTGAGGAATTATTTTCATATTTCATGCATTGAAATGTTAGCCATAAGTCCCATGTAATAGGGGGCGAGCCTATTGACATTAATAGATCACGAATCCAAACTCTGTGGCTGTCACAGTAATTCCTGATGGAAAAACTTAATAACACTTTGTCCGACCGAAAGCTCATGCTTTTAAGGCTTTTAATAATTTTGATTATCAATGGATTAGAAACACGAAAAACCGATTAATTATATTCTACTTAATGTATTTAAAATAAATAATAACATATAGTAACCTCATTGGTAACTATATTTTCGAGCCGTTTGGGGTTGAAACTAGGACCGTGGGGTCCGAGCGCTCACAGCCTTTTCAAGGATATTTCTAAACGTTTAGTTGACACTTCCCGTGACCCAAGGGCTGGCTTTTACCTTGGCCAAAGGCTTAGCGTTGCCATACAACGTGGCAACGCCGCCAGTCTCTTGGGTACATTACCAGTTGACAGCGTTGAGGAGGAGTTTTTTGACGCCATTTTTTAAGTTTGTTGCTAGGTTATTTACTTTAGGTTATTTTAATTAATAAGTCTGTATATTATGTATATTAATATTCTTAGCAAGTAAATAAATAATCCAACTGTTGCTTTACTCAATTAAAATGAGTTTTCGTATGTGAACATTTTTTTTTTGTTTTGTTTTTTCGCCAACATTGTTTGTAAGCTTTGTTTGAAATAGGTTGCTAAACGTGAAAACTCTGGAGCTCTGTAATAAACAATGTTTCATTTTTTAATTTTGCTATATCGTCGAGCTCTATAAAAACCTTTGAACGCTCTATACCTTTTAGAAATGGTTGAAAGTTCATATTTATTTTGCCTAAATTAATTCTGCAGTATTAAAGATTACGGCAGACATCAGACATAATGACAGCAACCGTGTTGCAGACTATTTCAGAAAAAAATGAAAGCTACATAAATACTGGCTTCTAGTAAGTGAGATATAAAAAACATTTCTCTACTTTATGACTCTGCCGAAGTCAGCTAAAAGGTAGGCTAAGACAAATATAATAATACTATAACCTCTGAATCTTTCGAAATCACAGACACATATTTCCTAAACATAAATAAAAATTTGAAAGGTCTGTAGGCACGTTTGGACTGTTGTTGACTAATAAATGCTTGATTGAGCATGCAAGCCCGCAGATGTGGTTCGGAGGCACGTGACATGGTCTCCGAATAATCTGAATATAGTGAATATACATACAGGAACGAACAATTGTTTGTTTTGTAGCAGCCATTTAATTTGATGTGTTCCGAGGGCTTTTGTAAACCAATATGGTAAGTAGGCAAATAGAAGGAACTTATGTTTAACGTGTTTGAGAATCAAGTGTAAACGAACAAACATGTTTGACAAACAACATCGATTACTTTAGGAGCTTTACGTTTAGTATATATAATAAACCTTGGACTTGGTACGTAATTACTAAAAACAATTGTGTATATTTTATTACTACCGAAACATACCAGAAAACTGTAATGTATATGGTGTCTTGTATACTTTTCTTTTACGTAGATTCTGGATGCTTGATAGTTTATTCCATGATTGATTTTGGTGATAAAAAAAAACCGGAAACGTACCTAAACCTTTGGCATAATTTCGCTTAGGCTCAACGCCATTTTGGCTAACACAGGGCCCTAAGTATCACATCCGATCTGACTGGCGTCTGCACAACGCCTTCCAAAGTTGTTTATTTTATGCACCAGTGTAGCAGGCGTGTCCGTTCACGATAGCCTCGAGGCTGTCCGTAGCCGCTACTTACGGACGCCGGTAATTTTGCATCCGACGTGCCTGAGACTTAGATAAAGTGATATACATAGCTAGCTGGCTGCTTTAGATTATACACCTGTGCAGTTTTAAATAGGACAGGGTATCTGCGTCTTGTATTCAAGCTGTGTTTCGTTATTTTTGGTTTGTTTATGTAAGAGATCTACAGCTGTCTAGTCCTTTCCAGTCTAACTGGATATTAGAGATAAATGCTGATTTCTAAGGGTATTACCAAGCTGAGGATAACTCGTTGTAAGACCTAAATCCGCAGGTTTATAAATGTATTTTTGCTTAATCATTTGTCTTTTTAGCCACCTTCAACTCCCGTAATTTAAAGTCGTAACCTAGAGAATCTTTTATCCGACGTGCCCGAGACTTAGAAAAAGTGATATACATAGCTAGCTGGCTGCTTTAGATTATACACCTATGCAAATATTAAGAGGACAGTATACCGACGTCTTGTACTCAAGTTGTGTGCTTTCGTTGTTTCGTTTTGTTTTGTTGTGGTTAGAGATAATCATCTGCCTAATTTTTTCACAACTATGCTGATTGTCGGCTTCCAGTGCAACCAAAACAAACAAATTTTTACATGGAATGACTGTCTATTTGACCTCCACGACCACATCCGATCCTCGATATAAATGAAGAAAAAAATTGAAGGTGACTGAAAGGTTTTAGCCAATATTAGACCAAAGCCGATTCGAGAAAGTATTTCTGCTTCATCTTTTGGATTTCTAGTCTATTTCATTGAAAGTCGTGACCTAAAGAATGTTGTGTCCAACATAGGGGAAGCTAAGATAAAGTGATACATAGCTAAGCTAGCAGCGGCTTTAGATTATACACCTATGCAATTTGAAAGCTGCGTCTTGTGTTCAAGGGAGGTCGTGGTTATAACTGCCGCTCGACTCCATCTTCAGGTTAAGCCACGCTTGCATAGGTTGGTCCGTGGATGGGTGACCATCCATTACATACCGAGTTTCCTCCATGCCTCGGAAAGCACGTTAAGCCGGTGGTCTCGGCTGTGATCTTTGGCATTCGTTACAGTAGGTAGTCAGTGGCCCGAAAGTCTGACAACCAGTCTTACCAAGGGGTATCGTATTACCCAGTAGGTACTAACTGATTTGTGTAAGTCAGATGTGCATGGTTAGCTAAGTAGCTCATTTTAAGTCCAGTATGGCGGACTCCTAAAGATGGCTCACAAGTTATTTTTAATGCATGCCCGTGACATGGGTATCAATTAAATGAGTTTGCTGAGAACACGAAAAAAATGACGTCACGCCTTTATTTAACCTTTTGACCGCCATTGTCACATATACGTGACAAGCAAGCGCGTGCCCGGTACGCCAAACGACATATATATGTGGCAAAATGGTAGGTAAATTGTGGCGTGGCGTGGAGAGCACGCGCGTGCGTTTATACTCTGGCGTTCAAAGGTTAAAAGCTTGATTTTTTTTTTTTTTTTTTTTTTACTATAAGCTTGTTCTGTTCAAGTGCACTACTATTACTTACCGTTACATTAGTTAACAGGTACCTAGTTATTTTCTTGCTACAGTTACCCTGATTTAGCAACAAACGACAACATGCATTACATTAAAGTAAGTGCATACACTTGTCTACTCTTAGAGCAGAAAAAGACATGTTGTAATGTAGAGAAGCCTTTAGAGCGAGGCCACACGATGCGTTGACGGTGCGATGCGGCACCGGCTCGTCTCGCACGTCAAAAGCTCGGTGCGCCTACCCAGCTACGGCGCGACGCCGCCGCACGGCGCGGCGGCCCAACGCATCGTGTCACATGGCATAGTTATTTCAATGAAGGATGACGTTGCGAAACCGCTCCGGCGCCGCACCGCACCGTTAACGCGTCGTGTGGCCTCTCTCTTAGTGCTAATGTTTCTACGCAACTATAATTATCAACGATCGCGGTTGTGGTTGCTGATGATTCAATGAACCATGAGAAGTCGAGATATAATGAATAGTGCACTAATTAGTTACGGCGTATCTAAGAGATGGAAATATTTCTTAGCCTAGCTAGAGTATCAATAACATAGGCATGTCAGGCATAATGTTTGATTTCCTCTCGGTTGGTTAGAAATAGAAGGGTCTGCTGTGAACACTTTTTTTCTGATATTTTGTGGGTTTCTGCACGTTGTGGTGACAACTTGACATTGGCAGCGCCTTTATTGTGTGCTAGTATTATCACTGGTGTGCATTTGACTGTACATTCGAACTAAATTACATTACAGTCTGAGTATGAGAATTTCTCAGTAGCAGCCACGGAGTTTGGATTTAAATGGCAATAGGCTCGCCCCCTATTACATTGAACTAAACATAACTGGCGAAATGTGGGTGTACTATTAGGTACACCTCTGCCTAACCTTTCTGAGATTGCAGGCGTTATGTTATGTTAGTATTTTCGGTCGCCATGTAATCAGCACAACTCGATGAATAAAAAAATGGGTGAATTTACACTAGAACCACAAAAAAAAAACTATTTTAATTATATATTTACACAGACCCACCCATGACATGACATAAGCCTAACATTACTCAACATCCTAGCAAAATAAATCATGGTAAAAGATTAGTAGTTATTAATACCCACCTAGCCAAACAATACTAAATATTAAATAAATATATTATTAGTCTCATCGACAAGTCAATAACTCAGTCCAACTCCAAATTGAATCGAATATTTAATTCAATGATGACGGGTTGTGGACCAAAACGTATGTTTTAAAACTTTTAAAAGCATGGCATCGTATCTCGACTGATATTAAATTAATTACCGAGTTTCAAAAGAACAAGTTTATCTAACCAATTCTACGATATAAATAAACTTTTAAATATCAATGAATTAAAAACGTCTGTTAAGAGTTATAATTAAATTAATCAAGAGACGTTTTAATACTGGTCTTGAAATATCTTTATTTCTCAATTTGCATAGAGTATATGTTTTTTTTTAAATGATTGTTTTTGTGCCAGATATCGATGGCCCCCAGTGTAGAACTTGTCATAGATTAAGTTGGTCTGTGATGGAAATTATCTGTTTTACTGTGATTTCGGATAGTTCTTTGAAGAAAGATTTGAAGAAGATAGAAGATATCTATACATACCACACCATGCACTATACACATTACACCATACCAACCTCCTAATGTCACAGTACACTACTTTTTTGTAAATCATAGTTAGTATACGTACCTATAAGGCAATGATATGGAAGCTCGGAGTCTCCTAATACATGGCACTGTTTAGCTTAAAAGGAGGCTTCAAACACGTTAGAATGTACTGAATATGCTAATTGTGACAATAAACTAATTTGTATTTTGTATTTATCGCTATCAGCGATAAGACCGCCACTGCAACCATAGAATTAGCTATATTATAAAACAGTTGTTTCAATTAAGGTGAAAAAAAAATTAAAACAATAGGAAATGTTCCTATACCTTATTATATTCTTTCTATTTTTTTTCTTTGTTTTTCTATTGTAGAATAAAGTATATTCTATTCTTTTGTATGCCTTAGGGTATGCCTTGAGGATATGCATAGATCTGTATAATTTGGCTGATTTACATTATTACCTACGAATTATATCTTGCTATTGAATTACTTCCATAAAATTAACGATAATAATAGGTATACTGAGATTAGAACTCAAGGTCCTCCAAACTTTACTTACATAAAACTATTACAGGTTTCTCAAGGAAAACTAGTTTCTCTCAATATTTATACTTCTTTTGACAAGGGTTTAAGCAAGAAATATAAAACTTTTTTATTTCTTAAAAATGGCTTTTATTGACCCTTATAAACATTGTGGTACGTACACTTGTTTAATTCAATAATACAACACTTATTTTACAATTTAATATTTTATGGAACGTGTTTTTGGTGAAACGGAACGCAAACACAAAGCGCATCGATTCCGGTAGTGACGTAAAATACTATGTGTCAAAGAAACACTTTTAAGATTTTACTAAAATATTGTTATTGCAAATTTTGCTTAAATAAAGCACATACAATTAGTAAAACTATTCCATTAAAGGCAAAAAAATAGATGTAAACAAGGCAGACAGAGGTAAGTGACATCAAATACTATGAAATGAAGCGTAAGTGAGAAGCAGTAGTTGAACTTAACTTTTAATAATTTTATTGGGTTGGTGATACTGTATTTTATTGATATAGGTGAAGAAAAAATTACATGCAAATTCGCAATTCTTTGCGTAGTGACTTGCTTCCTAGAATCGGGAAGCTTCGGTTGAACTTCATCAGAACTACTTAGAAATAAAAATTTAAATCCAATATTTGTGCTTATAGATTCTGCATTTAATGCTGCTTATATACTTAGACTAAATAATGATATTAATGTGCGTGCATAGTTACAGTGAATTATTCAAATTAGAAAATAAAATAAAATATCGGGCTTGCACACCATGTACTTTTGTACTTTTTTGACATAGTAGGTTACTCATCTCATAGACATTCTAAAACAATCACTCAGTTTAATAATATTGCAAAGTTCTAAAAAAAATCTTAAATAGAATAAAAACCACCCTTAAATCCAAGTCCTTGTAAAAGAAAAACCGCTACAACAAAAGCTGTGAATCAGATTTAATAACGGTGCAGTGCCAGTGCGGTGTCCCAACGTTCCTAATCTCATTACAACTTGCGCAGTTGCTGGCGCTTAGTACTCGCCTACTCGACTAGCTTACTAGCCTGCGGGAGACAGACATATTTTATACTGAAGGGAGAGTAGCGAGCGCTTCATAAAGTGTGAATCTGATGGGTAATAAAATTATAGCGTGTATGGTGTCTCTTAAATGAGCGGTCTATTATTTTCTTTGAAAGCTGGTTAGTGATTTTAAAGTAATAATGAACTGCCTCATTGGTCTAGCACGACTGCTGCGCATGAGGTCCTGGGTTCGATTCCTTGTTCGGGCAGTGTTATGGGTTTTTCCATCAGAGTATTCTCAGTAACAGGCAGGGAGTCTAGATTTGCGCCCGGTTGATGGCAATAGGCTCACCTCCTATTACATGGAGCTTAAACATAACTGGCGAAATGGGGGTGTACCATTACGTACATCTCTGCCTACGCCTTCGGGGATTACAAGCGTGATATTATATTTATGAACAGGCATCTTCTAGGTTCATACCTATGGTAGTTCCATTGTAAGCCTAATTCATCGATTTTCATTAGACGTGATCGAGGAGCAGCCTCATTAGTGAATGAAAATAAGAATTTTGAGAATCGGTCCACAAATAGGGGCGAAATCAGGTAACATACATACAAAATAAAAAATACATACACACGACATATAACCTCCTCCTTTTTGGAAGTCGGTTAAAAAAGAAGTCCTGTACAGGTTGCCTACCATGACGCATCAGATCTATACAGGTCGTCTAGCGCCATCTCTATCCCACGCTGGGATTACTCCTTTAAGACGTCATAGTAACCCTCCAGATCTTGTTCTCTGAGGACCTGTATTTGAAGCAGACAACGTAATGATCATCCAACAGCTGGTCTGGCTTAGAAGACTCATCTTTTCTGGTAACTATTTATCTATTTTTTTTTAAAGAACCTCTGGGCAACAGAGCTTTATATTCGCTAGCAACGATACCTATGTTAACATTGTTACCAAAATAACATAGTAAACAATACTTTTTCTGGTCTGATTTCCAATAGATTTATGATCAGTCAGACGCACAGTACATGCCAATTAATATTGATATCAAAACATCAAAGCCGGTAACAGTTAACGTCTGCGATGATCGATGCGATGCCGGCGCAATATAACATAACCGAATTAAACCTTAATGCTCAATTTATTCGATATCAAATTGAGAGTATCTCCAAATCGATTAAAAACTCTACCGTAAATATTCGTGTTCCATCGAAACTTTAATATCGTCATTGTCTGTTTAGAAAAAAGAATACGCGCAATGGATGGAGTATAAATTCAAAATTTAGATTGGATTTCTCGTAGTCGTGGAGATGTTCGAATTTCGGGAGTCATTTCGGATTTTCGATGAATCGATCGATTTGTGTGGGTGGCTGCGATATCGGTCTAATAGGAACGTCCTATCTAATCAATTAATGGGGTAAGATTGATGGCTACACGCTAACAATGAGGTGAATGGTTTTATTTTTGTTCCAACTTTCGTCTATTAGGCGTAGATAAAAGTTTTTATTCGGACCGAGTTTTTATCTGAATTTAGATAGTTTGTTGAGCGGCGATATTTAAAATTTTAAAATGGTATTGATGGCATAATGAATTAAACCAATACGGTTGAAAATAACTCCATCCACAGCTACAAACCACCAGAAAGAAATTCTTCTTTAATTTTCCAACTCCTACACAGGACCTCTCCTTTTGCATTGTAAAATATTCACAATAAAAGCAGGAATAAAACGGGCAGAACATTTGCAACTGTCAGCTCAAGTGACTGTTATTAGATGAAGAAATGGCACTGACAAAGAAAAGTGAATTCCGACGCACCTATGAACATAGACATAATAAAACGAGACGCCTAACTGAAGTCAAACACGTACTAAGGTCGACAACAATTTTCGCATACTGAGCATTGTTGGAAATTGAAAGGCTTACCGCGTCATATGAATGTAACAACAAACAGACAAATAATAATGCACCTTATCCTAAAGGGGTAGGACAATGTTTTGTATAAACGCAGCAATTTGAGCGAAGAACGGGATACGCAAGAAGAATCTTAATAATGTATAACGCAGGAATATGTTCAAATGCGTTTGTCCCATCTTAACACTACGATCGCTGCGGGGGCTGTTTTGTTTTGTAAGAAAAATATATTTTTTATTTTGCTTCATCAACATTAACACAGTCAAATAATTAAACAATTAATTCAAATGATTCAACATTCTTCCTAATTGCGCCCGTTACCTAACCAATCAATTGTGACGTAATGATTCATAAACTTTAATTGAGCCACTAAGTACAACTTACGGAACATAATCTAGCTAATTAATGCTTATCGAACACTCCCATAAAATCAAATAGCCATAATGGACATCTATCATTAAAATCCATTCGATAAATAACCACTAAAACCGGCGTTTCTCCATCTTGACATACAATAAGACATCCCAGCTTTATCATATTATCTGGTTGTCATCCGGAATCTCGACGAACATTGGAAGTTTGAGAGCACAACGATATGAAACCACTTTAGATTGACTCGATTTTGTAATATTGCAGCAGCGCTACTCAAAACAAAGAATGAAGCTGCATTTTTATCTTATGAAATGAAATGATCGTATATTTTATAAAATGGGATTAAAAATAAGTTTAGTAATGCTATTTTGTAAGGTTAAAAAATATTTGTTACTCACACAGACTGTTCTGGATTAATTCAGTATCATAGGACACATTAAAGTGATGAGAAGAGCTGCAAGCAAAAATAGTAATTATACGTAAACCAGCCAAAATAAACAAATAAAAACAGCCAAAATTGCAATCATGTCAAACGAAGGGCTAACCTACTTCCGAAGAGGTACAAAACCGCTTCCCCGACAAGAATTAATCCCGATTTAATTTGCGCAGTGCAGGGTTGGGTGTCAGAACTTAATACATGCAGCGTGGCTTGTCTGTCTCCCTTTATTGGTCGTCGTAAGCGCAGCATTTTAATTTAACAACTACATATATGTGGTGAAGAGATGCCATTAAATAAAATGAAGCTAGACGGAGCGCTTTATGAACGGAACGCGTCTTGCTGTGATTATATTAATGGTATTCACATATTGTCTGTGTTTACAATGTGTTAAAATATTACGGTATTTGTGTGGAATGTTAATTTTTGAGATGGAGTGTGTGATGAGATTTTGCTGTTAACTTTTCTCATTTGTCTTGTACTGTCTTTAATCATTGAGCTAGAAACTTTGTGTGAAGATGTATAAAAGTGAATTTCTCCAGCGAAACGCGAAAAGCGGTTCTAGACCTGTCAGTGTCATAATTAATCATCATCATTATCATCATTTCAGCCAAAAGACGTCCACTGCTGGACATAGGCCTCCCTCAAGTGTCGCCACATTGACTAGTGGGAGGCCTTCCAACGCAACGTCTTCCGGTTCGCGATCGCCACTCCAGAACTCTTCGGCCCCATCGGCCATCCGTTCTGCGAGCAATGTGCTCTGCCCACTGCCACTTCAGTTTGGCAATTCTTCGGGCTACGTCGGTAACCTTGGTTCTCTTGCAGATGTCTTCATTTCTGATTCGATCACGCCGCATAAACTCCGAGTATAGCCCTCTCCATTGCTCTTTGGGTGACTTTAAGCCTTCGAATGAGGCCCATTGTGAGGGACCACGTTTCGGTTCCGTATGTCCCGTGTGTCATAATTGCTATAGAATATTGACAGCTCATGAATGCAGTTTAAATATGCTGACCGCGTTCAATTTGATTGATGAAATCCTCTCGTAATATTTCGTCCAAAAGTCACACATTTGCAATTACCTACTAATGAACCTAGTGTGTCCAAAATGCAAATAACAGATAATTTTCCTCTACGGATTGAAGAGACCACAAGAGTTTTACTCGTGACTTGGCTTCATGACAGACAACGCTGAATTCAATACTCATGCTAATGTTCGTCGCAAAACCTGCTCTAATAAATATAATACCATCCTCAGCCCTCAGCCGCATAATGTTACTCATTCCAGATAATACATTATCAAGACCACCGGTATAAGCCGATCAAGTATTAAAGAAATTTTATCGGCGTTAAAGGCTAGGGCTTGCACCGCACGCACCGCCATTTTATGATGGTATTATTTTATGGTGTCGGCCTCGCTGACACTTTATATCTATAGAACTTGGGAGTTATGGTAGGAGAATTAATTGTCTGGGGAATTTGCAGCTGGGTTTTATTAAAATCTGCACCTCCTTAGGGTTCCGTACCTCAAAAGGTAAAAAATTAACCCTTATAAGATCAATCTTTTGTCCGTCTGTATGTCCGTGTGTCACCACCAATTTTCTCAAGAACGGGTGGACCTAGCAAGTTGAAATTTATACCAGATACTAAGGTCTATTTATAGTCCCAATTAGGTGTATAAAAATCAAGGTCTTGAGTCAACACCATAAAAAGATACAGGTAAATTTAGGTTTTCGCGAAAACTTGTAAGTACCAAAATGTACCATAATATTCAACTTTTTTTTATTTTTCGCAATTTTCCGTTTAGTTGTGCTGTAAAACCTTGCTTTTAACCAAAATGGACAATTCTAAGTCAACACGCCAACTGGTACCTTATAGGTTTTGGGTCGAAAACCTATATGGTAGTTCCCGTTGACCTAGAATCACGAAATTTGGCAAAAAGCGAGGCCTTACAGCACAAATAAATGAAAACTTCCAAAAAATAAAAAATAAGTTGAAAATTAATATTTTTTTTAGATAATGACGGAACCCTTCGTGCGCTAGTCCGACTCGCATTTGGCCGGTTTTTATAGTTTGCCTTTCTTGTTTGTATTTAGGAGCTCTTTATTTGGATTTTCTTGAAGTTTCTGATGTACTTTTTATGATGAAAATGTAGGATCAGGTTTTGATTGACAAAATATTCTTACTTTAAAATTCTGAGTTTCATAAACTGCCTTGTTGGCCCTGGGTGCGATTCCCACACCGGGAACAATATTATTGGGTTTTCCAACAGGAATTTCTCAGTAGCAGCCATGGAGTCTGTCTGGATTTGTGCCTGGCTGATGGCAATAGGCTCGCCTCTATTACATCGGACTTTAACATAACTGGCAAAATGTGGGTGTACTAATCGGGTCCACCTCTGCCTCAGGCGTGATACTTATGGGATTATGTTCTTGTTCAAAAGTATTTAAAGGTTATCAGCTCACAAAAAGAACCGACATTTTTTGTCCACAATAGTAACCTTATCAGCGTTAGTTGCACCATAAAGAACATTGATGAATTTATAAAACCATCCTGGAATAACTTTAGTGGTGCTTTCGCCATTAACCAGAACCTGTTTAATAAAACTAGGTTCAGAAGTTTCAGACTAACCTTATTTTTTAATAAACGCGGAAATTAGATGGGCCTCTATTTTGCCAATGGGTATTTCATTGTCCCTGACAAAGCCACTATTTTAATACAACTCGGGCAAAAACGTGGGCAACAAGAGCCTATCCGTATTCGGTTCAACATCATAATGCAACTCATAGACGTTCACTGCTGGTCATCACCGCAGTGCCTTCCGCATAGGGAAGATTCTTGCGCCCTTTAGGTCGCCCACATTTTGAAGGAATTGCCATAGCTGCGTCTTTCGGTACGTATTCCAGTATTCTCAGTCCCATCTACCGAGTTCTTCGGTGGGCCTTCTATGTTTATTTCCATGTGTATAATGACTACAGCCTTGTCCCACTCCCTATCGGCAATTACGTCTACAGCGCGGAACACTTGGGCTAATCTATTGTCGTGCGCGAGATTGTGTCCCGTAAGACCGCGATCAAACAGTTTCCCTGCACTCTGATGGCTAATAAAATGAAATTAACTTTTGTAACTTTGGAGTTTAGTTTCGAACTTTGTAATTTAGTCTTTAGTCATGGTGGTGAGGCTACAGAGCGCGGTGTTTTGGGGTTTGATACTCTGGTATCTTCATCATCGGCTTGCTTTTTTCCAACAATGCTGCGATCGGCTTCTGATCCAAGGGGATATAGCTGAGTTTCAGTGTTTTTCATGGGACGACTGTCATACATTACATACGGGACCGAAACGTGGTCGCTCACAATGGGCCTCATCAGAAAGCTTAAAGTCACCCAAAGGGCAATGGAGAGGACTATGCTCGGAGTTTCCTTGCGTGATCAAATCAGAAATGAGGACATCCGCAAGAGAACCACGGTTACCGACGTAGCCCGAAGAATTGCCAAACTTAAGTGGCAGTGGGCAGAGCACATTGCTAGCAGAACGGATGGCCGATGGGTCCGAAAAGTTCTGGAGTGGCGACCGCGAACCAGAAGACGTTGCGTTGGAAGGCCTCCCACTAAGTGGACTGATGTCCTGGTGAAGGTTGGGAGGATCTGCTGGATGCGAGTCGCACGGGACTAGTTAATGTGGCGACATTTGGGGGAGGCCAATGTCCAGCAGTGGAAGTCTTTCGGCTGAAATGATGATGATGACTGTCTTTGATGAGGGTTCATACTGGAGAAACCGCAAAATTAGATCTTTTGCTATACTTCAGGTACTCTCTAGTGACTGCAGAGACACTTGATTTGCCATGGCCATCTCAAGGCCATACTTTTTTAGTTACTTGTAGATCACAATCTGTCTTGAAAGTTCCCGTAGGCTCTAGTTCGTAGATACTTATTTATGTTCTTCGCTACTTCAAACTATAAATTAATATTTTTGACTCGCCCCAATAAGTTCAGTTAACTTTTAAGTTATGAGACTAACGATATTGGTCATAAATAAATTGTAGCAGCTATAAATCATATTAATTTACTATAACTAATAACTGTTATTCACTGCATCTTTGCCGTCACACGTAATGTTAACTACCTGGTTTGTGATCAATAAAATAATCATATTATATCTACCATAAAGAAGGAGGTACTTAGAAATTTAATTTCCGAAGTTGTTATTCGAACGTGTTCTATAAAATAAACTCTAGCGAGGACGTATTCGCAAAGCAAAGTAAGCTATGTCATGTAGGCTAAATATTCAATATTTAACCGGTGACTTCGTGATGTAGTCTTCCTCCATAGGCACGTTCTTCAAGATAAGACATTTGTTTAGGTATCGCTTCAGTGTTAATAATAACGCCATTTAATACCTCTTTTACCGATCTGTCGTAAAAACATACGCCAGTCAGAAAGGTACGGAGCTATCTGTTTAGAGTGGGCCAAATCGCCACACTTAGAGGCCATTTTTAACCGACTTCTAAACAAGTAGGAAGTTATGTATTCCACCAGCATTGTTTTATTTTTGAAAATACGTTAAGCTGTTGGTCCCGGCTGTCATTTGTAGATCTCTGACACAGGTTTGTTACAGGTCGTCAGTAGCCGAAAGTCTGACAAGTCGGTCAGTCAAGTCAGTCTTATTTAGTACTTCTAACTGGGTTGTGAAGGTCAGATAGGCAGTAGCTCCATTAAATACTACAATACTACATTAAATAGAAAGAAAGAAAAGTATTTATTTGTCGCAGGGACATGACGTGCATCAAACAAAATGACAAAAAAAATAGCAATAAACATATGTATAACAAAAAATAGATTCAACAGGACGGGGCGGAACAAAAAAGAAAAAAGTTCGCAGCTTGCACGTCGTGACTGCGACAAGCAGGTTACCACTCAGCATGATACTGACCGAATGCAGCTGGATGCTGGTATTCAGCTGCATTCGGTCAGATTGAAGCTGACCCCAACTTAGTTGGCAAAAGGCTAGGCACATGATGAATAGCTATGGTAGCTACTACATATTATTGCAAGTCTGTAGCTTTAGAAGATAAAGTTCTAGGAACTTTATTTTTAACATCGCGGTGTGATCTTTGGTCAGATTTCGTACACACCAAATTATGTTTTTAGAACCTTGTAAGCATTTTCATTACCCTCATTTAAAAATATGGTAGTCATAAAAGTAATTACGGAGCCGACTGCCGATCAAAAGGAGACACAAAATGTTTTTTCAACAGCAGTTTTATGAACATTTTATTGCTACGACATAAAACAAAATTATGTTTAAAATCGATGGTTGAACCATTAATTATAACAATTAAGGTTTTATTGTGAATCTAAAACATTTAATTACGGAATTGTACGTACTTTGGTATTCGGTTGGATTTATTAATTTACTAATTTTTCAGTGCCTGTTTTCGTAATATTATTTCAGCTTTTCGTAAGAGAAACCTATTTTAATATCTGAACGAATGCTACATCTTCAACATGTCTTCACTCACACATATTCACAATAAATGTGTGTGTAATATGTGTGTCATAGTTATATTTTTGTTTGACTGCCTCGTTGGTCTAGTAGTCGCAATCGCGGCTGCTGCTGAGCATGAGGTCCTGACTTTTATTGAGCTGAGCCCGGGTCGGGCATATTGTTATTTGGTTTTTCCATCAGGCATTTCTCAGTAGCAGCCACGGAGTCCGGATTTGTGACCCAGTGATAGCAACGTCCCGCCCCCACATAATTGGCGAAATGTAGGTATACTATTAGGAACACCTCCCCTTATTTAATAACTAGCTGTTGCCCGCGGCTTCTCTCGCGTTTCGGTCGGAAATCATTTCACGGCCACGTTGTAAACATAGCCTATAGCACTTGGGGATAATGTAGCTCCCTATTAGTGAAAGAATTTTCAAAATGGGTTGAGTAGATCCAGACATTACCCCCTACATACAAACTTACAAACAAATTTTACCTCTTTATAATATTAGTATAGAAGTATAGATATTTGTACCTGTTAGTGTAACTTGGTCATGGACTCATGGTCAACCAAAAATCACCCTTAAAATAAGCCACTTTACACAGGGCGACACCGAACTAATATTTCAAATCCTAAATCAATTCCGGCAAAATTCGGTAATATGTCACCGTAGAAAGGGGTGTAAGTCAAAATTGGCAATTTATCCGAACCAGCGGCGACTGTCCGGCTCGTCCGGACTAGATAATGTCCGCTCCAGCCGAAATAACTCCCATAAATTGAGTTTACCAACTCTCGTCCCTTGTCCGTTACTACGCTAGTTTTTGTGTTTTATTATAGTCAAGGTTCTGAAGGTCTGTGTGTACGGAACTTTTCTATTGACAGTTCTTTTGATGGATCAAATTAGGTTGATGTGTTCTTGTTGCGTGTGTGATTAGCAGCATTAGGATTAGTTACCATGTATTATCGCTTTTCGCAGAGAGGAGGATTGAGCCCAACAGTGGGACTATAGGCTTTAGAACTGATAGAATTACTTGATAATTAATAAAGAAAACTTTTAGGAATCTTCAAGTCTAATCCTGTCGACATATCGAAAAAGGTGTAAACTATTCCGAAGTTAATGGAACTTTAACAGGTTGTTAGGAGGTACACTAGGAAGACTTGCCTATCCTAAGTTTTCAATCTCGAGGAGGTTGTGCTAACTTGAGGGGGAGACAAAAACCTCAAAATTAGTCTAGCAAAGATCCTAAAAGGCGAATTTGGTTAAATTGGCGACCGCACTGAATAAACTGTTCAACACTGATTCAGACACTTCTAGTTTAGAGAAATCTTGAAGACCAACGCAATAACAAATTCAACCAGATTAAATGCTCCCGGACGTGAAAGTGAAGCTCGTTAATAAGCATGTGTAATTAATTAATTATTTTCAAACATGAGAAACAATTAATCATCGTTTTCTAAACATGTGAATATCATGTAATAAGATATATCGTCGGACAAGTCACAAGTTAATTTGTAATAGTTATACTCTAAAAGTGAATGAAATAGATAAAACATGTAAGTATTTCATTTTGCATGGCTCCGAGTGACTTCTTCAGTGGTGGTAATACTAAATGCCGGATATGTTTATGAAACTTGTTTAAGGTGGATGCGCAAGGGTATCCCGCGAAATTTAAATTTTCTTACGTTTATTGCAATTTGCAGGTCAGTGACAGGCTGTATGTTGATGAAAATATGAATCGCGCCAGTAACACGTATGGAGTTACAGAATTATAATCATTTAAATCATTAATACAGCCCTCCAAGTTCATATAATCCCAAAGAATGACTTTTTCATAAAATAGCTATTGAATGGGATTATATATAACTCCACTGTGTTACTGGCGCGATTTATATTTTCATCAACATACAACCTGTCACTGACCTGCAAATTGCAATAAACGTTAGAAAATTTAAATTTCGTGGGCTACCCTTTCGCATTCACCTTAAATAACTAGAATGATCATTCACATCTATATCAACAGATAAAAAAGCAGAAAAAATCATAAACACTGGTAATAACCAGGTGGCCTACCATGACGTCTTAAAACAGGAGCAATTCCAGTGCGGGAAATAGATGGCGCTAGACGACCTGTATAGCTCTGTCTCTTTCCCACACTTTGCTTTAAGATGTCATAGTAAACCCCCAGATCCCCCGCTCAGGTTATGTTAAGCATTTAAAAGAAATTCACTCGTTTGTCTTTCAAAATGATACCCTAATCACAAGTTGGAGTTGTTTGAACAAGCCTTGATGGCGATCCGAAGTCGAGCCATAATCTCGTACATGTCCGTAATACCTACCTACCCCCGCACATCGGAAAGATCTCTTTATTTCCATGATGAGGTGGTAAATTGGAGATCTGTTCGCTATCTGAAGATAACAAGACAACCGATAACAAGCGTACGTATCTCATCGTACGAGTACGAAGGTTTTCTTTTATATTCCCCCATTGGCAAAGAAACATGGTTGGTTTGAAAAGGTGTAGGTTCTATTCTATACATATATGTTCATATTAGTTGGGATTTGCAAACGCAATTGAACGCTCGAGGCCTGGACAAAGTTATATTATATCAACAATTTAATGGAAATGTCAGAAGCTTATGTCACTCCTGATGAAACTTGCTCTAGCATAATCAACCTGTAATGTTCTCAATACTGGGACCCACGGCCTCCTGTCTATGAGAGGGAATGTGCTATAATCAACCACGTGGGCCCAGTGCGGGTTGCAAGATGTCATATGTCTTCGAAATTTTGGTTCTAGGACATGCCGGTTTCCGCACGATCTTTTCCTTCACCGTTTTTGAGAGTAGAGGTTATGAAATAAATTACACAAAGTAGTGCGCCTGGGTTCGAATCTTCAACTTACTTATGTCGGGGCCGCCACCAAATAGCCCACCGCTGCTCTCAGCACTGCTCTCTGGAAACTTGTTATAGAAATGCGTAATGCTTTGACAGCGATTATTATTTTTCTGGGTTCTCTTGTCTCAAATCGGTTACGATTCCAAACGTAATCATTATTCTCCTGCCCTTATCTCAATTTATTTGGCATCGGCGCTGCAAGTCTTCTTCTTCCATACTTCTCTATTACTCGTCATCTCATCAGACACCTTCTTTCTTGCCATACCATCCTTCACACACACACACACACAGTGCACACACAGTACGATTCTAAATCTAAATTAGGAAAAAAGGAGTGTAATTTTAACATCAACCCTCAAAAGTACTGAACAAAATGTGTAAGAAATTTAACCCTCTACCAATCGAGGTCCATTACAAAACATTCCTTTGACGTCGTTTATTACCTAAACCTACATGTAAACAAACTGTCAGGATACTTGTAACTCAAACCAAACCTCCATCATCAAGATATTTGGAATTTCGGAGCTCAAATTAAAGTAGGTCGGATCTCATTAAGCCCTTTTGGGGACAAAGATTAACCCTAGCTGGAAATCACTAACATAAATATCGTTTAATGCGTGGACCTACGCCTTTGAGAATGTTTATCTCGATACTTAATGGACGAAAATTAATTGGTAAGACCTAAACAGGGATTGGAATAGAGAAAGTTTCACTCTTGAGTAGAGAGAAATTAGTTTAACATAACAAAGTTAAACTAAACCTAGAATATTGCTATCGTTTGTAACACAATCAGCCTATACGATCCCACTGCTGGGACTAAAGCCTCGTCTTTGTGAAAGGGACACGGTCGTTTATGATATGAGACCTAAGTGGCTATGCAGACTGACACTAAAAGACTTTGCTTTATATTAACCATAATTATAGGTAGATCTAAAAAAATAATCAGCTGTCTCATACATTTGGGTCGAGTAGGTATTGAAAATTTGTATAGGACAGCTGATTATTTTTTTACGATTTCGATGGTGGTCCCATAGAGAAAGTTGTTCAGTTTGATGGTCCGTACCACAGTATTCCATATGATTATACCCTTTCTGTTACACGCTGTATACAGGAACATTTTTTCAAGCGGGCGTATATAATTATTTCCCAGAATTTGATTTTTATAAGCGACACTATATAATGGTGTAATAATACAGTGTGCGTTTTTTTCCCAAATCAACGTATTCCATTCCTGGTTAGGAAAATTGATTTTTCAACAATCTAATGATGCAGTTTTAGTTTTCATCAAAATCGGGCTCGAGACTCTTTTTGGGTATTTTTCGCTATTCCTCATAGTTTCGGATTTGGTCATCATTGGGAAAAATCACCCTTCATACAAGTTTTATAAACTTAATCGAATGCTTCAATCTAAAGTTACGATAACATACATACATATGCACATCGCTCTAGAGTGATGGCCAAATACGTCAACTAATTTGTCCGTATTTGGAAGTAACTAGTGATTTAAATATTAGCTAATGGCTTAGATAATTGCAGGTTTAGTAATATACATGGCTGTTTTAACTACTTTTTGCACAAATCGTTACTCCGGATTGAGCAATTGATGATGACAGTTTGACTTTGATGAATGTGCGTGCCCAAGTTTAGAGATAATAACTTCGCAATACCTACATTACCTACTACACACAATTCCGCTCATTTGTAAACAAAACAGTTCAGCCCCTAGTAATTTATACAAATGAATAAAATAAGTGTACGTTTATATATCAAAATAACAGCTTTTTATTACATGCATACGAAAGTATATACGGCACTTATTATTTTCAATTTTTGTCTGTCTGTCTGTTCCGGCGAATCTCCGAAACGGCTTGACTGATTTTACTGACAGATAGCTGATGTTATAAGATCTAACAAAGACTTCTTTTATTTTACACAAAAATAATTAGGGATACGCGCAAAAAAAAAATCCTTGAAATTGATACTAAAATTCGATTAAAAAAGGGAAGTAATATTTTTTTAACAATAATTTCACGCGAACGAAGGTCGCGGGCAACAGCAACTCCACACATATTATAAATGCATGCCAGAGTAACTATGCATGTCTGTTACCTTTTCAAGATTTACTGTTAAAAAATTGAAGATAGATCGATGAAATGAGGCACGAAAGTAGACCAAGATCTAGGTTCAAACTTAGAATGCTTTTTGTCACCAGGACAAAAAGCATTCTAAGTACATTCCCGTAAGATCATTTCAGATATAAAAGCAAACGACGACGCGGATAGAAGCTATTCGCGTAATTATTATAACTGCATTATTTTCAAGACTAGACTTGGGAAGTTAGCTCTCCATATATAAAGAGCTTAAGGGTTATCTACATACATTATCATGAAGTCCTAACCGTACTCTTGTCTAACCGTACCGCTAATAGTCGACTTCCGAAACATAATATACCCTTTACACTCATCGAAAAGGGAATCCAGAGTGAATGCGCCCGCATTTATCATCTGTGGGAACACGCTACACGTGTTCAGATCATCGTGGCCCTCGTGTGAACAACGTGCAGACAGTAATGCAGGTTTTTGTTTAGATGCGGGGGTAAGGAACTCTTCATATTGCTTTATGATATCCTGGTACTTTCTAGCTTAGAGAGTGAGAAGAGATTGATGTGAAGGAGTTTGAGATTTTGGTAAGATCTCCAAAATACGCGCTTAGACGTGGAGTTGCGGACACCAGCCCGCTATACAATACAAGATCTCCTATAATTTATGGCGTGCTGGTACTTTTGGTCGGGTTAGTAAATCCGTGTATGAAAAGATAGTTTTAAAGTGTCGTATTTATTAAGCACACAGATAGGGTTGCCACCCGTAATATATAGTATTGTACTATATTTCAGTCAATTGTACTATAAATTATAGAAAAATAATATAGTACGAAAAATACTATATTTTATCCCTAATTCAACTGTCGTGATTTTTTATATTAACTGTGGTCTTCAACGCACCCGCAGTGCAGCACAGGGAATTTCAGAACAAAAACGCATGCGCGGCAACAAAATTAGAAATGAATTGTTAATTAATTTTAATATGAATCTAAATTGCTTAGATTACTATAATTATTTTAAGGGTCAGAGAGTTTAGAGAGATCATTGATGCCCAAAGCGAAGATCAATAACAAATGTACATGGAAAAACACATAATGATTAAAAATAAATGTTTACTTTTTTTCCCTGCATTTATTTCCATTTACTATACTTTTGTATCTTTTTTTCGGAAAGATACTATTTTTTTTCCAAAAAATGGCAACCCTAGCAGAGCTGTCGATGAATTATTATGATAGAAGGACAAAAACTTCTCGGTAAAATCTTTTGCTAATTAAAATAATTTTTAATTCTAAGATTATCAGGGATCTCCGCAGATGTTTTTCTTTAACCGGCTGATATTTCAAAACCAATTTAACATTAACATGAACGATTGAAAGATTTCAGAGATCGCCTGATACCGATATAAAACACATTTATAATGGCATCATTTCAAGATATCTATTTCCAAGCGGTAAAATAAGATTGTTCTTCGAAAATGCGTTACTTCTGCCTGTCCATCACTGAGGTTTAATCGAGTTTCGTTTAATCTCTCTACAATTCCTAGACGCATAAAATCGGATTGAAGTTACAAGCAAGTAAGTAGGTAAAGTACTTATTCCGCGAAAAGAAAACGGTTAACAGTTGGTACGTACTATTAGAATTTAATTTCCCTGTAGTTCGTACGCTCGAATAAGCTATTTGGAATGCACGCAGAAATATTCATAATCCTAGTACACTGACAATATTGTTTGCAATTTTATTTTATAAAGCTTATGTCATTAAGAATCAGTTGCTTAAGGGTACACTAGTCGTTCGTACTTCCATACAAAACAAACAAACGTACAAAACAAACGATCGTGCACCATCAAACAGTGGAGTAATCGTCATTCTACGTTTGTATGGAAGTGACCGACTAGTGTACCCTTAGTGAAAAAAGCTTTATAAATAAAATTTGGAAAAGTATACACTTCGGCATTGGATTGTAAAAATTTCCGCGTGTATACCAAATAGCTTGTTCGACCGAACGTACTAATAGAATTTAATTTCCCTGTAGTTTAATGAAAGGCCAGGGATAAAAACGCTGCCTACACAGCGGATAAACTTTTTGTAAGTTTCTTGGTAACTTAAAATTAGTAGGTTACTAAAGAAGTTTCTTTTGTACTCCCATTTTTTCGTGCTTCGAATTACGGTCTTTTTTCTCCGACAATTCAGGTAAATTCAACCTTAGTTTTAGTCTTCCAACGAAACAACATAGGTACTTATTTATTTCGTCGTCATAGTTTTAAGCCCGAGGGACAATTCAAAAATTGGATTGAATATACATAAGCTAGCAAACAAACATCACGCCTATAGGCCCCTTAGGTTTAGACAGGGTTTGTACCGAGAAGTAGGGACACCCACATGTACACCACACCACACCATACCACACCATACCACACCACACCACACCTCACCATACTACACCATACCAGCTTAATATTATATTAATCCTGTTGAAAGTCGTTGCAGAAACACGAAACGCTTTGAAAGCCTGGCCTTAGAGGCCCTCAGAACTTCAATAAACACACTAATCATTATCATATTCCATTCTAAAATAATAGAATAGACAGAGTACTTACCGCACGTGTTCGCTTCCTTGTACCTAAGCGCGAAGTCGTTACGATAAATAGCGCCTGATAAATGTCGGTACTCCTAACCGCGACGCAGAAATAAAGTTGCTAAATGATGTCAAAAGCTTGCATATCTAAATCTTTTTATCGAAAACTCGGATCTTAACTGTTTTGAAGGTTTTTTTTTCGTGGTTACGACGGAAAAAAAGTTGTTAGGGAGCTTGTAAGCTACTGTCAGTGTTTGTCGCCTTTGGAATTGAAAAGAGGTTCGGAATGCCTTAAGAATAGGTGCCCTGCACCCATCGTCATCATTCAGCCAAATGGCGGCCAATGATGACAGGCCACTCCAAAGCATCAGGACTTGTAGCGTTATATTTTTGACGTAAATACGTCTTTAATATTGCTTCCATAGTGGGCGAAGTCAAAAACGTTTTTCAAGCGCCCTTAACACTTCGCGCAGGGAGACCAACATATTTGGCATCAGGGAGTTACTCTATGTTTATCATATCAACCCAAGTAGGCAAAATTTGCCGGACTGTTCGAAAGAGATGCCGCGGCCCTGGAACACAAAGGGCAAAGGAAGGAACATGGATGGGTTTTAGTCAGTAAAAGTCTGACACTCCCTCCTGCTCAGCCCAGAGCGGGAGGGGTTATTTGATGATTTCCCAACGGCAAAAAAAAAAAAAAGTAGGCGAATTAACATATCGTTACCAAAAATGACGTGATCTCCTAGTCTATAAGTGTCTACGTAAACTTTATTCAAATTTTACTTGGGTTTGCTGGGGAGAAGCTCTATAGCAAGCCATAATTGATCATTCAGTTGCCTGTACCTGTTAACCAACTTATTTTTTAAGTATGTACTAATACGGTACAAATAGTGTACAATAGTGATGATTCCTGAGTAAAAAAAGTAGAATTCTAAATATATTACTAATTATTGGACTAAATAGTCCGTCAGTTAGATTACCGATAAAGCTTGGATACGTATTTTTTGTTTTCTCAAATCAATAAAAATGACGGAGTTACACCGCATCAAGTAATCGAAGTGGGGGCTTGTGACGTCACTTGTAAGTAAAAAGAGTAGATACAAGTGACGTCACGCGAATTTTCAAACTCAAACTCAAACTCAAAGCGTTTATTTCAATTAGACCTTCGCAGGCACTTTTGAAAGTCAGAAAAACAAAGGCGAAGCTACAGTCACAGACACAAGGCATAATAACTTGTGAAAGTACTGTAGTTGCCCATTCCAAAGCGTAGATCTCTATGGAGAAGAATGGGCAAGAAACTCCATGGACACTCTTTTCAATCAAAATATTGTTACAAGACGTTTCGACGTTTCGACGCACTGTATCTTCATTTTTTGTTTACGTGAAAAAAGATAAAATATGTATCCAATATTTTTTGATTTATTAATTAGATTTTTTTGGTCATCGACCCTATTGTGATATGAAGGAATTTATAAACAGCAAAATAGATGATGGGGTGTCTGGGCAGCATGAAGTCTCAAATTATAACTGGGTCACTGAACTAATCGTAATCATCCAAATATAACATTTCTATTCTTAACTTACAGATCAGCAACTTGTATAATAATAAAGTATGAGACTAATGTTGAAACCTGTGCTATGTCTAAATTCTGTAATCGTTTACCCAAAATCTTAATTAGTGTGCGCTACCATTTTGAACAGGTGAATGGATGTGGTGTAGACTGAGATAAATTGTAGCGATTATAGCATCCTTTTTGGAAAAACACCAAGTAATATAAAATGTTCTTCGTTAACGTTATTCTTATTTTTATGGCCATACCATTTGAGATAAACGTTTGCAATAGCATGGATATATTTATATTTGTAAGAAAGAAAGAAAGAAAGTTTTTTTTTTTTTTTTTTAATTTTTAAAATTAAAATTAATTAATTTAATTTTAAATATGTTGCACTTTATGCCCAGTTCAGCAAAATGCCGGGGCAACTAATGCCCGACGCTGGTTTTCAACTAGACCTAGAATAGTGAGGTTACGGATGTGAAGCAGAATTTGGTATTTATAATAATATCATTTCATACCAATCTGTGTCGATGCTTGACCAGTGAGCGCAGATTTCTATAACTGAGTGTACTTCTGTAAGACTCAGGAAAAAAAAATCCCAAGTGTTATAATTACCAGAAAGGGCGATAATTTTGTTAATTCATCGAAGAACTCTGATATTGACGGCTGTTCACTTTTTGCATTACTCAAGGGGAGAAAGGCTACTTAAGTATTCCTGGAAAGCAGTAATGACATCACCGTCCGTTTATTTAAGACTTCATTCAGTAGGGGGAGATTTTTTGATCTAAGTCGACATTGATACACACACGAGGCACGTGAGGCATTGAACCGAATAGTAACACAAAAGACTGTAATATTCATCGTGCCATATTATGACAGGTAAACCTCTCAAAGGAGAGTCCGATGCCAAAAAAATGCAAAAAAAGTGTATAAAAGTCAGATTCCAATACAAAATCAATACCTATGTCTCATCTAGACTTTACAATTCAACATGCATTACAGAACCGGCCCATTACGACGGGATGGCGTGACGGCCACGACTTTTCTGGATTTGACTTGTAGCTGCGCCGATCAGCCGATTAGCTCAGCTCACCCGTTTGTTACCGACATGAATACTGGAACTACTACTTTGTTTGCGGATTGAAGATATGCCACTGATACTTTATTGTTTGCAGACAATATTTAGTGGATAGAACGGTTGGATGGGCTATCAGTGTTTTATAGTGCGGCTATGAAGCTAAGTGGTGTTAAATCGAAGTAGAAAGGCAACTATTTGCTACTATTAAGGGCTAATAAATAACGGGAAGAACCCTATTTAGTAGTACTATTTAGAACTAGCTGCTGCCCGCGACCTTCGTTCGCGTAAAAGTATTACTCCGCTTTGAATCAGATTTTGTTAACAATTTAAAGGATTTTAATTTTTTTTCATGGATCCCTAACTATTTTTCTAAAATAAAAGTAGCTTAACTTAGACCTTATAATATCAGGTATCTGCCAGTCAAAATCCTGTCAAAATTGATCCAGCTGTTTCGGAGATTACCCGGAACAAACCGACAGAGACACAGAAAAAATTAAAAAAAAAATGTTTTTGTATATATTCTCATTTGCATTCAGTAAAAAGCTGTTATTTTGATACAATAAATAGACACTTCAATTTTATTTATTTTTACGTAGTCTAAGTATGTATGTATGTATTTATAAATGTAATATAAAGGAAGTGAACAATGAAAATAGTTGATATGAGATAATGGGAAAACTTTAAAACAATACCAAATATGTTATATGAGAAAAAGAACTGCAGAAGGGCTACAGAAGAAATTGAAAACCATGACAAAGCTACGTTAATACAGTCATCGAAGACTCACGTCCTTCTAAGTATAATGCAATAAAAAGAAGCGACTGTATACAAATTAATTCAACTTCCAAAGGTAGTAAAACATTTAACAAATAATGCCCACATTAATAACTCGTTTGAGTTTCCTTAATGCTTCCCGGGGCTTGATAAAAACATTACGACGGACGGGATGGAGTAATGCACAATTGCACAAACAAACGAAAGCGGAGCGCAGATGGCGCTGTGAACGATCGCGAGCATTTTAATTTCGTTCCGCTCCTACAAGCACGTAGGGACATGTAACTGGCTCCGTTTTACATGGTCTCTTTTATTTATGTGTCAGTTTTGTCGTTTCTACGACGTACTGGTTTTATTACACTTTAAATTCTAATCTGGGAATCAATTTAACTGCGTTTCGGGTTTGGTAATTCTATTCGTGAATTGCGACATGGAATTGGAGCATATTTTGAGTTTTTCTATTAGATTTCCTTTATTTTTCACAGTTTTCTAGTTCTTTTGCGTTTACTCGCAATTTTTTAAGAAGATGTCCAAATAGATGTCCAATTTTCGTACACCCAAGCCGTTATATATTGGTAAATTGTAATTCTCCCACATTTCTATGTATTTGATAAATTATGCAGTGACTATAAAAAATCTGGTTTAATGCCCATTTCTCAAAGCAAACAAAAACTAACAACTTAATCTACTTTAGATTGCTATTGATAAATGAATGTTGTGCTTCGTTACTTTGCTTGGACATTTAGACAGCAACAATAAAAAAAATATGCTTTACAACAATTAATCTTGGGCTGACTCATTCGCGTATTAGACAAGCCAGACGACAGATATAAAACGATTTGTAAATGGGACCTTGACCTTGAAAGTTTTTTAAACACCATGTTATGATATTTATCTGTAACACAGATTTAGACCACTACTTAGCTAGCTTCCATAGTGGTGACTATAAGAAACTATGTATCGTAGTACTGTTTATTTTATTTTCTTATTCATGTAAAAAATATTTATTCTGAAACCCGTGAAAACCAGCGCTGTGCTGTGCGCCCCCCATAGCACAGCATCATGCTGAGTGGTAACCTGCTTGTCGCAATCACGACGTGCAAGATGCGAACGTTTTTTTTTTAAAAAAAAAATAATTATGCTAGTATGTTTATTGTTATTATTTTTTTTTGTTATGCACGTCATGTCCCTGCGACAAATAAATATTTATTCTTTTCTTTCTTTCGTATATTCTTATAAAAATAACGAGCAGTGATGGGAGCCAGTAAAAATGTTTGTGACTTAAGACTTGTAGGTCTTAAGCTCGAACCCCAACAGGCACTCTCTGGTTTTGGTCGAAAATTATCCCAGGGGTATGAAAAATAGATAGTAGCCGATTCTCATACCTACTGAATATGCATATAAAATTTCATAAAAATCGGTCAAGCCGTTTCGGAGGAGTATGGTAACTAACATTGTGACACGAGAATTTTATATATAAGAAAAAAGAAGATTATCTCATCACCACTGTTTTGAAAACAGCGAGGAATTACATCCCAGGAAATCAGCACGAGGAACCAAATATTCGAAGACGTACTGTGACCGCCATCAACCGGCACTGAGCCATCTTGGTGGATTACAATACAACCCTCTCGTGGATTACAACCCCTCTCTCTTTCACAGTGTCCTGCGTAGGAACTGAGTTTAGGCTGATTATCACTACATAGTATAAAGCAAAGTCGCTTCCCGCTGTCTGTCCCTATGTATGCTTAGATCTTTAAAACTACGCAACGGATTTTGATGCGGTTTTTTTAAATAGATAGAGTGATTCAAGAGGAAGGGATATATGTATAACATTGCACCCGTGTGAAGTCGGGACGGGTCACTAGTACTGCTTAAGTCTGACTCCATGGTCTACTGTTCGCAAGCGCAACTGCTGAGGATATAGGTCCTGAGATCGATTCCCAGATCGGGCAAAGTGTTATTGGGGTTTTCCATCAAACATTTCTCATTATCAGCCACGAAGTCAGGATTTGTGCCCGGTTGTTGGTAATAGGCTCGCGCCCTATTACATGGGACTTAAACATAACTGGCGAATGTGGGTGTACTATTTTAGGTACACCTCTGCTTAAATCTTTGGGGATTACATGCGTGATATTATGTTACGCTATGTAGTAATGTAGACGACTACCGTTAACTGAATAATGTTCGTGGTTAATTTGACCATGATATTGACACGGAAATACTAACGCGCAATAAGTTGCGCAACATGTTGTCAATAGCGATAAAGTACAATTGAGATAATTAATCAGTAGCGCAAGGTCGCGTAACCTGTTTAATTAAATAATAATAATTCGCTTTTAAACTGTATATGTGAGATATCCTGTTTGGTGGGTAACATAGTACCTTTTTAAGTTTTATTTGCCCCTGGCTGGAGACCTTAAATTCAAGGCATCCACAGGATTAGACCGGTTAAGTAGTAGCCTCATAGGCCGAAATGCCATTACCAAAAAAAAAAAAAACGCTTTTACATCATAACATATTACTTTTACTCAAATAAGGAAGGACTTGTTGGTCGGTTCAATCCACAGATATATAGGTATATATACCTAGTAAACGCAAGGCTACTTCCGGCACCCGGCTTAAGCATTTCATGCTTAACGTGGATACTGTCGCAGCAAGCTAATTTGTTTGCAACGTAACAACTCAAGAACTGAATTCTGGACATTGGTACAGCTTGGGGAAAGGAATTTTGTGTGGCCATAGACTTACCTACCCCCTTTATTTTATAATATATTTTTATGTTGACGAGGTTCGTGTTCTTTTAATTATGTATTTTACTTCCACCACGACAACTCTTTCCGTTACATTGGCTTGTTTGTATTGTATTAACTAAATAGTGCTTATTTATGACGTCATAGTAGGTAGTCAAAAAATGGCACGCTTGGTTTATATATGTATAGTTAGTAATTTGTATATCTATCTATATCTGTGGTTCAACCCCGTAAAGTTGGTAAAAAAAACGTGATGTTGTGTTAGGTTAGGAAATGTGACATTCCCTGATTCTCGTAACATTTTACACGGGAATGTACCAAATTGGGTATATGGCAGGGCAAACATTGCGCCCAAAGGAACACCTTATGTACAGTCAAACGCGAGAGTGGCACTCAAAGTTTAAAGTCGTCAGCACTGTACTGAAATTATAAATTTTAAAAGTACGCATAAGATGCCAATTTGACTACTTAGTTTCTGAAATATAAACAACAGTTCAAATAAAGCTCCAATACATTATGAACGCGCTTTATGCTGCACTGGAAATGAAAAGCAACTTGGCAGGTACTAAAATGGACGTTTTAGAAAGTTAATAATAACTCAATTTCTCCTTAGCAAAGCGCCTGAATCCTACTCGGCCAATTGTGGAGTCACCAACCAAAGTCAACCTCAAAACTTCTGCCTACTTTTACACCAGAATTTACGCAATACCACCTTACAAACATCGGCAAAAGAACGAAGGTTCGTCGTCCGATACTGGCTCGGCTTGTTTGTGTACTCTTATCAGTTAGCATAGATCGACGGGAACGCGGAAACTCTTGCTTCGTTATCGACGAGACAGAATTGCAACTTGGAATATTGATTGTAGTACTTGGTTTGTCCAATCTTGTTAGTTGTATACTTGTGGAGGGAAGTTTGTTGTGATTCTGACTGTACCAGTTTATTACATTGGATGAGCAGATTCAAGTATTCTAGTTCCTCCCAAACCGGTACCTAAACAGAGTGGAATTTAAAGATGACGCAGTAAATGTAATTTCCTACGAAATGTATGAAATGAATAATGTATGTTTTTTTTTGCGATTTCATATTTTTTTATTACGAAAAAGTCAGTTGGTCCCATTGATTGTTTTGTTCCTTATATAAAACAGAATCAACTGGTAACAAAACAGCTTTTGTGAGAGTTCTCCTTTCTTGTTGACTGTACACTTTATTTAAAATCAGTGAATGTAGATCGAAATTCTTCAAAAAAGTAAAGGCCGTTTTCCTGGAGCTACAACTTAGTGGTGGACCACCTTAGTGGGGGAATGGATTCCACCATGTATACCATAAGCTGGCCTGCCGATCTATTGAAACTTCGTTACACTGGGCCGGGGAAGGCAAAACATAAACGGATTGGAGGAATATGGAGGAGACTTTTAGGCGACTCTCACACGAAACGCTCGTCCGCGCAGTCGGGTGGAGGCGGCGAGGCAAAGGTATGGACGGTGCGCCCGCGGAGATGCGATGCGGTGGGCGTCGCTGGTCCGTGCAGTCGGGCGGTGAGCGCCGCTGGTCCGCGCGGTCGGGCGGTATCGTGTCATCAACGGATTTCATACAAGCCAATGCGACATGAGATCCACATCGGCGCGTAATCGCGCGGACGAGCGGAGTCTTGTGAGACGAGCAACTGCGCTATATAGGCTAGTAAATGAAATGATATGAATAATAATGATTTAAGTGTTATTATGAGTCTGATCTCTAATTATTGACACATTTTTGGTAGCTAGTTGCAGATATTGAAAGTATTAAATTGACAGAAACTAGTTGTTTGCCCTTATTATAATTTAGTAATGTGAGGCAGGAGATTTAATAAAGGATGATGCCAGGATTTGTATGAAATCTGGTCCCACCTTCCAATAGCTATGTGTAATACATTGTTGGATAGATCTTTTCAAGCTGCACAGAAGTTACTATGGTGCCAAGTTTCAAATCTTAGTCCGTTCAGAGTTATGCTGTATTAAACAAGTCAGTTTAACAATAGTCAAACGTAATGTTTTTGGACACTCACGCACACCTCACACTCATCACACTCATCGACACTGGTCGACTGGTCTCCGCTGGGTCGTAGGAGGTCCTACTACCCAACGGCAAATATAATGTAATAGGTTAACGGCAGGTTCAAGCGCGATTTTAAGCTGTTACGCCAAAGATATTTCAACAAAGCAATGCGCTGCCGCTATCACAAACCACTTTCATACACCCATCGGTATATGATGATAGCGGTAGTTATGTAGATAATACTAGTTAATTCATCGTTAATTCAAAAAGTGCATTATTTTAGGGAAAAACATTACGTTTGACTGTTGTTAAACTGACTTGTTTAATACTGCATAACTCTGAACGGACTAAGATTTGAAACTTGGCACCATAGTAACTTCTGTGCAGCTTGAAAATACCTATCCAACAATGTATCACACATGGCTATTGGAGGGTGGGACCAAAATTTGCATCATCCTTTATTGAAAATGGATGTTTTATTACAATTTATATATTTTCCCTGTCCATTTTGGACATATAAACCTACCTCTCCCTTAAAAACTAATTCCATGGGATGAATTGCGAATGGGACCAACCGCGAATGGGACCAACTGCGAATGGGGTGATTTTTGAACGCGGGACGAAGTGCGAATAAGACGAAGTGCGCATAACCCATGAAAAGTTTCTTAGGAATAAGGCATTTTATTAGCAAATACATAATTTGGTTCACACACTATTAAAACTGTTAAACGGAGTCATTATGATAATAGCCACATCTGTAGCCAAAAATATTCTATAATACACGAATGAATAACGCATTGTTTTAAGCTATGCAAAAAGCTCTAGGCACTAATAATTTAGGTTGTAATAGCGCTCCCAAAAAAGATGTCCCATTTTTTGTTACCCGTCCCAATTATTACCACATGTTGTACTCGGAATATGTCGCAACAACCAAATAGGTCAAGTATACAGAGCCCTAAATCTAGAACATATACGTAATCTCACGTTTTACCCGACTACGGCGAAGCCATAAGGAAGGGTTATGATTTTAGCAGTCTATGTGTGTAGGTATGTTTGTATTTACGTATATCTCAGTAGCGCCTAAACTATTCATGCGATTTTGATGAATAAGGTGTCAATCGATTCGTTATTATAGCCTAGGTATCATCGGCTACATTTTAACCGACTTCAACAATAGGAGGCGATGTTAACTTGTAAACCCCGAATTTAATTAAAGCGTGAGTTTCCTGTAGTCGGGTGTTTTAGTTGTTTAATATACTAAACGAGTTCTTGTTCCCATGGGGATATGCAGAAGCTATAAGACGCCACCTGCTACGATCCTTACGTACTCCTTTCGCCTCTTCCATGTTCATACATCTGGTCATACACGCAAGCCAGTCGCGAGTACACCTGACCAAAATCTAAAACACTAAAGCATCAAACAAAATATTTACTTTTAACGCGATACAACCCTAAATAACCGTTATTTTTGATAAACACCTTTCAAAATGTTATCGTATAATACTAGTTTTTCGCCCACACACGTGTGGTCAGACGGTCAAGTGTCAAATTAAACTAAATACCCAGAAAACGACCGTTTGTAAGGGTCCGTCCACACGTGAAGCTTAAAGTCGGGCGATTTCTAACTTTATTAAAAGGATCTATGAGTATTATTAGATTTTATCCAACAGTATGAAATCTTATAATACTCTTAAATCCTTTTGAGGAGATATCATTAACAGATAAATAAGTATTTCATTTTCCTCTTTGTTACGGTTTTCAACATTATTGAAATCATCATCGTAATCATCTGCCTAGCATTTTCTCAGTCGTATTGGAGTGCCTTTCAGTCGCAGCAGATGCTACTGCATCAGACAGGCAGTCGCTCTTTGTCAAATACTTTTGACAAAGAGCGACTGCCTGTCTGATCTCCACAATCGAGTTATTGGGTTATTCGACACCCCTTTTTCACTTTATCAGAATACCAGCGCTGTGACTTTTTTTTTATAGTTACAGCACCATGCTGAGATACCTTTTGGCCTCGCACAGGTCCAATTTCACTTGTTTTTTATCGTAAAATGTTTACTTTTTATATAATTTTATTTTAATGTTATGTCAACCATTTTTTGTATTGTCCTTTGTGAGTCTAATAAATACTTTTTCTTGCTTTCTTTCTTTGTATGACCAGTTATCAGACTTTCGTGCTTCTTACCACTAAATAGTGATCAATCGAATACCTTCCCATCCTAATTATAAGGATGTTATTGCTATAATATCATTTAACCATGATTGTGTTCAGTGATAATTTATGTAAAAACTTATCAAATTCTATCCATTCAACTGTAACAGAATAATTTAATCAAGATGAATTTAATTAAGCGCATTGATTAATTCAATAAGCGTTCAACTTAAATGCATTTACTATTTCAATTATCAAGTAAATTGAGTGCTTTGAGCACTCGCTAATTGCATCCAATCTAATTCTCTTTCATTAATTATTTCTACTGGAGCTTTTAAAGTAATATTTTCGCAAATACACACATCAAAAGTGTCTAGGGATCAACATATATTTTTGCAATAACTTTTCTCCTGATTGATATTAATTAAAATTTTCTTTAAGGATTCATCAAATAAAGTGTTTTCGTTTGTCACAGTAACGATAAACCAAGTCACCTTTGCATTAATAAAGAAATTTGCCATTTTCCTAATAAAGGGATTTTTGACATTTGAACCACTAACACAAAAGTTCGAAAAAAAGACTGAAATAACAGTTTTCTTTAAAATTTTATTGGGTAACTTAAACAATTAATAATCCGTGTTTCTACCGCGAACACTAACAACACAAGAACATCGGTTTGGCATACTCAAAATGAGTTCATCCAAATCACGCTGTGGAATGGCCGCCCATGTTCGTTGCAACAACAAAAAAAGGTCTTCTTGCGACTGGATACCCTCCATATTCGGCAGAGCTCTTCTCTGTAGCATATCCCATGCATGCTCAATCGGATTCAAGTCTGGCGACTGAGCAGGCCAGGGCAGGACATTGATGTTAGCTGCGGCGAGAGTCTGTCTTACAACTCTTGCAGTGTGCGGTCGTGCATTATCATGCATTAACTGAAATAAGGGACCGATTTGCACTTGTAGAGGAACGATGACGTCTGATACAATCGTCTCAGCATAAATTTGAGCGTTGAGGTTGCCTCTGATCCAAATCAACTCAGTTCTTCCGCCGATCCAAATACCCGCCCATACCATGATGGTTCCACCACTATAAGGATGGACTTCCTGGCAGGATTTTAATCGCTGTTGGCGTCCAGGGGTTCTCCAGTGTCGTATACGTCTTGTATCCGGTCTCATACCAAAACGAGACTCATCAGAAAAGCACACGAAACGCCATTGTTCTTCTGCCCAATTTCTGTGTTCAAGAGCCCATTGATATCGTATCCTACGATTGTGCATTGCTATAGGTGGTACCCGTAGCGGTCTTCGGGAATGAAGGTTCACTTCATGCAAGCGGTTTCTGACTGTTTGGTCGCTAATTAAGTTCCCTGAAGAGTGATGAAGCCTCACGGCTAACATCATGGCGGTTATTGTTGGAGCTCTTAGAGTTAAGATTTGAATGTATCGGTCTTGTCTCCGTGTGGTGCAGCGATACCGTCCTCCATGGCGCTCAGCCACGGTACCAGTGCTTCGGTAACGTGTCCAAAGTCGACTGATAACACTCTGACTTGTATTCAGAGCTAAAGCCACAGTACGTTGCCGGGAACCAGCTTCTATCATTCCCACGGCTCTGAGCATTTCTTCCCTGCTTAAATGACGTCGCCGCTCCATAATAACGTTGGTCATAATCAGTAGTAGGGAAACAGTAGCACTAATAATGTCTTCAATGCGTTGTATGTTTTTATAGGGAAAATATTGACAGCTGATTTTCATCTTTTACTCGAATTTGATTCACAGTTCCTGATTCAAATTATGAAATGCACCAAAAAGGATCCATATAAATTTATAAAATCATAAATTTATTACAAAGCCACATCTCAATCTCAAGAAATCCACATAAAAATGCTTGATCCCTAGACACTTTTGATGTGTGTAGAATCGTTAATAAATAAATGATAAAATTTTACTGTAAAATTAAGTTTTTTAATGTGTTTCCCATTTTTATCCGACTGCGGAGAAGCCCAAAAGGAGGGTTATGGGTTTGACCTATATGTATGTGCGTATGTATGTCCGTTTCTTTGTTTCCTCGGAACTCCTAAACTGAAGAACCGATTTCGATAAATTATACGTTGTGAGATTTGTGTTGGTAGCGCGAGTGTCACTGGTTACACACATTAAAAGTAACTTGGCATATTTTGGGCGCCATATTGTGGGTTTTGAATTTTGTTTTTCTTCCAACCCCATCGAGTGGGGTATAAAAATGAAGGATTTGAATCGGTAATTACGAAAATATAACGTAGATGTTTAAATTAATTAGAAATGACAAATCGTGTAAAAAGTAATAAATCGTATAATAAAAAAGTTATTAAATTAAAACAACTAAAAGCCCCACTGCGGTTCTATGCGGATATTCTTTTTTTAAATAATTTTATATTCAAATGGGTGCCGTCTGCTTCTAACTTTTATTTAGGTATTTTAAATATACTTGTTTACAGCTTCTCAGTATTTGTACCGTAGTCGGGTTGTTTTCTTCAAACCCTAAACTGTGAAAGCGAAAACTCTATACTTTAGAGTATTCGGTTTCACAGTTGTCGAGAAAATTCATATCACTTTTCCTAGAAAAAGAAGCCGTGCTAGGTTTAAAGTTGTAATAGTGCTGTGTGAAAACACCTTAAACGATCCGAACAAATCCATATAGACGTCGCGACAACGCCATTATAAATATATTTATAGATCATAAATTAGTATTAAATTTCCGGATTATGACTCGATGAGATTTGATATCACACATTTACATTTTAATAGCACCAATATCAGAATAACACCTATTTAATAGGCCGGTCATTCACAGGATTAAAATAAAAGTATGGAGGAGACGAAAGGTACGGAGGTCCTAATAAACTGTATGATCTATGGGTATAATAACTTTATTTTATAATAATATCTTTATTTAAAAGCGTGAAAATTTTAAAGTAAGTAGTAGTAGTATTTTTAAGTGTAATATGTATTATGTATATATATGTATGTATTTATTGTATATATGTAAATGGTACACCACAGGCTACCTGCAGTATTGTCTCTCCTTCCCCCTTAAATCCATCCAAAGATTGTCTTTAAAAGATCGCTTTTAGCGATAAGACCGCCCATTGTGTCATCCCTTTTATAATGTTTTACATTTGTATCTGTAATTTGTATGGTGTACATAATAAAGAGTATTCTATTCTATTCTTATTCTAAATTTTGTTAAAAATATTATTCCATTTCATAATTCAATATCATGTTTCAATATTATTTACCTTTAAGTGAATTTCGAGCTAATGGTCTCGTAAAATCGGATTTCGTTTTGAAGTGATTCAGACTTGAAGCTTTGAGGAGCGGAGTGCGAACAAATCGTTGAAGAATCATTTTGCGTGAACACGCGGAATACAAATCAGGAAATCTGAGCAAAGCCGTAAATACCTCTGTAAAATTACTTATTTCGATTTATCTGCTAATATTTTAAGAGCGAATAAAATGGACTTCCTATAGTTGATCTAGAGCAGGGATTCCCAAAGTGGTCGATATCGACCCCTTGGGGTCGATATCGGTTTCCTAGGGGTCGACATAAACGAAAACTGATTATGGGGGTCGACGAGGTCTAAAAATCGACCCCTATTAAATTAACACAAGTTCTTATTTAAAACTTTCAAGATAGGTAGGTAGGTACTGTATTGTTTATGTTGTGTTACGTGTACTAAGAATAATTAATATTTATGTAGGAAATAGCATTGTTGTAGTAATATAAAGCCTCAAGTTCGTACAAGATGAAAAACTCGGCAAGTCAGTGTGGACAAGTTTGTGCAAGATAATGAGTTCGAGCGTACGTCTTTCAGGCGCGTTTTGACTTGCTCTCTATTTGACGCTTGCGCGATTTAACACGAACGAATTCATGATCAAGTTGCAAGTCCAAACATGTTCCTGATATTTTACTATTTAACGAGGTTGCACTTAGGTTGAAAGTTCATTTGCGTTTTGAAATTCGTTGGAGCTTGAACGATAATAACTCATATAAGTACTCATTTATTTCAAGAGATTACAAAGTTATTACATAGCTAAATTAAGTGAAGTAAAGTGACTGAAAAAGAATTTACAAAATGCTGAGCTCCCTACGCGAGTTAATAGCGTAACCACACAATATCTGCAGTTTATGAAAAATTAACAGGGTAAGTACCAAACAGTTTTTATCCGGCACAGCGCATCAGCATTGCCCCACTGCACACTGTGTGATAGTGATCAGTTGAGCTATCTGTAGATTGTTTGCAACAGTTTGCAGTTGCCTCAGTTGTTTCAATTGTAAAAATTTACCAGTAAATTTAACAGTTTATTAGGTATTGTTTTTAATTTAGGTACTTAGTTTCTTATTTTTTTATTTGCAGGATTACTGAGAGTTTTATGATGGCGGACACGAAAAAAAAATGCAGACAATACAGTTTGGACTACTTGAAGTTCGGATTTATTGCATCTCCATCAAATCAACACTTGCCGATGTGTCTCATATGTGAAAAAGTATTCAGTAACGATGCCATGAAGCCTTCAAAAATGGATGACCACTTCTCGAGAGTACATGCTGACAAAAAAAGTAAGCCCTTGACATTTTTTCAAGCACTTAAAGAAAAACTAGACAAAAGGCCATCCATAAGATCGATGTTTGCGTCATCATCTATTAAAGACGATGATGGTTTACGAGCGTCCTATAATATATCTTTACTAATAGCGAAGTCGGGGAAACCCCACACAATTGGAGAGCAGCTTATCTTACCAGCCATTGCGGAGGTCCTTAACAATGTATTGCACAAACCCGCACATGATGTTTTAAAGAGAATACCTTTGAGCAATAACACCGTTCAGAGACGCATAGACGAGATGGGACGCGATGTGGAAAACATTTTATGCAAGTTCTTACAGACCAACAGATTCTCTCTCCAGTTGGACGAGTCTACATTACCCGGCAATGAAGCTCTGTTGTTAGGATATGTTCGATATATCAAAGATGAAAATATGTGCCAAGAACTGCTTTTTGCTACATATTTAGAGACTGATACCAGAGGAGAATCAATTTTTCAGGCCGTGGAACATTTTTTTACTGACAAAGCTATTCCATGGAAGAACATTGTTTCTGTTGCGACTGATGGTGCACCGTCTATGGTTGGTCGTCATCGTGGTTTTATAGCTCACTTAAAGCGACAACTGCCTGATGTACTGGTCATTCACTGCGTGATTCACAGGCAGCATTTAGTAGCAAAAAAGCTGAGTCCTAGATTGCATAAGTCTTTACAATATGTAATAAATGCTATCAACAAGATTCGAAGCAATTCTTTGAACTCTCGGTTATTTGCTCAGCTATGTGAGGAAAACGACGAAGTCTTTACTCGATTACTTCTTCACACTGAAGTTCGCTGGCTATCAAGAGGCTCTTGCTTAGAAAGATTTTCAGCCGTTTTTGAATCTGTGTTGGAGTTTTTACAAGAAAAAGATCCGAATTTGAAAGAAAATCTGAACAATTGTAAAACAGATATTTATTACTTGACTGATATCTTTGGAATGTTCAACAAAGTTAATTTGCAGCTGCAGGGTGACGATCTTAACTTGATTAAAACAAAATCAATAATATCGGCCTTCGTGGGTAAACTAATCCTTTATAAACAAAATTTAGGCAGAAAAGAATATTCGCAGTTTCTGCATTTGTCAAAATTACCAGAAACGCTTCAAGATGATGACATTTTATTATATGTCACTCACTTGGACGCATTACGCAAGGATTTTACGGAGAGGTTTGAGGATCTTTTAAATTTACAAATTCCTCAATGGATAATAAATCCGTACAATACCACAGCCATAGAAGAAGCCAATGTGATAATGCAAGAAGAGTTGATTACCATCAGCACAGACGAAGAGCTTAAGCAGAAGTTCAACCAAGGCTATCAGAAGTTCTGGTTGCAACGCAACATTGAAACACAGTATCCTACATTGTGGAACATTGCTGAAAAATACCTTATCGCTTTTCCATCATCATACCTAGTTGAAAAAAGCTTCAGTGTGGTAACAAACATTTTGACGAAACAAAGAAACCGTTTGAAAATCAACGAACGTGGAGATTTAAGGCTGCAACTCACGGATGCTAGCTACATCCGTGAGTTGCAGCCTTAAATCTCCACTCTCCACACATTGGTAGATAGTCACCAGGTTCATCCATCACACTGAATGTTTTATTTTCTCTTTGCGAATTAATACTTTTTTAAATATAATTTCCTACCTATTTAAAATTCTTTAAGTACCTAATTTGTGATAATCGTTATAAATTAAACTTGATATTTACTGAATTGTATGTCTTTTTATTTTGTTAAATTTTGATACGAAAATGAAGTCAATTTTACTCACTTAACCAAGTGCAAAGTTTTCCAATTGGTACCTTAGTACCTAGGTATTTTGTGTCAATAGGAAAAAACTAAAGATAGGCCCCCTTATTCATAATAGTCTGCTAACTTAAAGCATTGCTAATTCTCACTCTGTCTTCTTCTATTGACCTAAGTCAGAATGAAAAATAACACACTGTAGCAGCTGTTTTAAGTTAGCGGACCATTATGAATAAGGGGGTTGATCTTAAAAGTAGGTAATTTGGCCATGGGGGTCTGAGGTAACAGTTCATTTTGGAAAAGGGGTCACTTGTCCAAAATAGTTTGGGGATCCCTGATCTAGAGGAAAATCTACTGCTGAGGTCCTGGGTTCGATTCCCGGATCGGATAAAGTGTAACCTATTGAATCTATCAAGACTTTCTCAATTGCTATTGAGAAATTGATCCATTGCAATAGGTCCCGGAGTCTGAATTTGTGCCCAATGGATGGCTTTAGGTTGACCCCCTATAACATTGGGCTTAAAAACATAAATAGCAAAATTGTCGGTGTGCCATAGATTTGCCTCCTTTCGGAGAATATTGACGTGATGTTATGTTTATGTAATTTCATAACAGATTGTATAAGATATATTCAAGATATCTCGTTAAAAACTGTATTAAACGGAAGCAATCTCTAATGATACTTGAATATGAATACATCTGTCAGCTTCACAAACTCATTCAAATACTCCGTCGTTCATTGCTAACAAGCATACAAATCTAAAATTACAATTTGATGATTTCATCATTCGAAATGAGGCCGACAGACGCTGCATCTGATCTAAATATTATATTATAAAAACTCATTAATAAAAAAATAAAAAAAGAACTCGATGACAAGTAATGCTTTGTGAAGCTGGAATTTTCACTCGGGTTGGTATCGAGATAAAATTACCGATTTCATCGTCATCAATCAACTCTGGCTGGTACACGCTGACACGACAATTTGTTAACACTCCTGCCTATTGCCTTCGGGTAATGACTTGAAAACCCGACGATTATTTATTCATACACCAAATTCCGTGTTTTAAACGATTAAATGGCTATCATGTTTTAGTATGTACACACGGCTACCAATCAAGCTATAGGTACAAAACCATTCTCATTTTACGGAAAACCTAAACAAAGCGAGGCCATTGTTACACTGGAAATGTATAGCTTGATGTGAAGCCGTGTGTACTACCGGGCTCACTGATGGTCGACAACTTTTCAACCTTATTAATCAGGGCATAAGAGTGCTTCATTTACTTCAAAATATACAGAAGCTGCACTTCTAGCTACGGTAGTAGGTACAGATGCCAGCACTTCAAACTACCCGAAACTGTCAAATTTTCCCAATGAACCTTGAACCCAATGCTTAAGCGATGAAGTTGAAAATCGATTAAATAAATTTGATAGATTGTAGTAGTTTGATGTGCTGGCGTCTGTACTACCGTAGCTAGAAGTGCAGCTTCTGTACATTTTGAAGTGAATGCTATAATGAAATAAAATTCATTTATTTCAGGTCTTTGACCCATATTAGCTTAAGAACAATACACTTTTATCAATTTCACAGACTTCACTAACAGATTGATTAACAAATGTGAAAAACAAATAAATGTCAGATCAAATCAAAATTTCAAATGTCAAAGGCACAAAGCAAAATAAAATAAATAAATTAAATTATGGAATGAAGTTATGTCACAAGGAAAAATTACAATAACTATCTGACATGAAAGCTCTATAAAACGACAAATCAAGCACCAGCAATTATATGCCTGCTACAACAATGCCCAACATAGGGGCAATCTAGTCGCTGAGCAACCAACTATGCCAACGATGATGAAGCCAAAACGATTTTATTATTTGCTTAATCAACGAAACTTAAAGAATTCATTTAATATGAATATTACAAAATTATAGAGTGCAGAATTTCCACATGTGATGATATAATGTGTTGTTAACCGCCAATTTTCCACACAGTTTATCTTAATGTAGGTACAGGATGGAATATTTTAAAGCCACCTGGAGGTAAAGTACTCTAAATACTGGAGATAAAAAAATTTACTCAAAGAAAACATTCCTTTATTTTAAAAAAGAAATAAATCTACATTCAAAGATTTTCGAAGATTTGCTTGCCACACTCGGGAATCGAACCAGCTAAATTCCTAAAAATTAACAGCCTGTAATTTTATGGCATTAATCGATAGGGTCAATCATAAGGATCAAATCTCTCTAACAAACAAGATAAATTAAATGAAAGGAAAACCATGAAATCTTAACAATAATTCTTTAAAAAAAATCCAAAAATCCACTATGTCAACTATAAGGGATCCATTTTTTTTTATTTTTTTGTGGTAAGGAACTTTAAAACTGACACTTTCATGTTCGTATACGCCAATCTCTGACACTGTGACTGAGTGACACACCCAAATCCATAAAATTTTATGAATGTGTATGTAAATAGGATAGTAATTTTGGATATTTTGGGTGGCGCTGTCATTATTACATTGCGGGTCGCAAGTTGCGACCCGCGAGTGAAACTACTAGCGAGTTGCGACTCGCAACTCGCTAGTAGTTTCACTACATAGTATAAAACAAAGTCCCTTCCCGCTGTCTGTCCCTATATAAGCACAGATCTCTAAAACTACACAACGGATTTTGATGCGGTTTTTTTAATAGATAGAGTGATTCAGGAGGAAGGTTATCATATCATTGCACCCGTGCAATGCCGGGGCGGGTCGCTAGTAAATAAATAAATAACTTTAAATTTACCGTATTCTGGGCTTTAGTCATGGAGGCTACACATGAATGCGTACGAAAGGTTATTTTCACAAAGAGGAGTAGGTACGTTTACTGCAGCATCATCTCATTGCGTAACTTTAAACTCTAAAACAAATGAAACCATCACCGTCATCCCAGCTCCATTACGCCATGTCCTATTTCATACGTCTTAACTAATCAAGCGGATCCAATTCAGCCCATCAGCTCAATTGCTCTTAATACGGATTGCTCATGACCGAAATACGACGCGAAATTTTTTAATTACACCCATCAAACTCATCAGAAACCGAGTGTTGGGGCCGTTGTACTGAATAATGGGATTTGTCATCGAATGATGAACGGTATGCATTTTTACATAAATACTCCTAGGATTTGTCATCACTCCTGTAATGCCCGAAGCGTTAGGCAGAGGTGTATCTATTTATCCAACAGAGCTCCAACATTTCTTTTGTTTCCCCTGGTACTACCAGTAATACTACCAGTAGTACCCAGGGTAAAAAAAATCCCCGTAGAACTACCAACCAATCCAATAGTACCACGGGAAGTTTTTTTTTTACCCGTGTTACACTCGTAGTCGACATTTCATAGTTTGACACCTGTCACCATTTCACCAGGTAAGAGGGGGCAAGCCGATTTTGGGCACTAAACTGTAATAAATCTACTTGATCCTATTAAAATTAATGGATATAAGTAGACTTGTACATTTAAAAATTTAATAGAGGAAAATAATGGATTTACAAATGAGATAAAAAATACAACTGATTATAAAAAGACCTACCTAACTCGCACTCTATGGAAGTAGTTTTATAGATAACACACAATCAGTTCAGCACTATAGAAGAGGCAAGCTCAGGGGATTGGGTAGCGATGTAGGACGGTCGTCATGCAGTTCTGCCATCAGCCGGGCACAAATCTAGACTCCGTGGCTGATACTGAGAAAATTCGTTATGGAAAACCCCAAAAACACCTTGCCCAACCTGGGAATCGTACCCAGAACCCCATGAACCGGGCTCAAATTCAAACTTCATGGCTGCTACTGAGAAAATTCCAATAACACTTTTCTCAACCTAGACATTGAACCTAGGACCCCGTTCTTGCAACCATGACAGAAATGCGATTCGAAAATTTTTAATTACACCCATTACGAACCGGGTGCTGGGGCCATTGTACTTATTAATCGCTTTTGTCATCGACTGACGACCGGTATGCATTTTTAATACACGAAATATCGCAATTATGGCTGTTGTCGTTCCGACCACCAGCGAGGCAATTGTTATACTGCCCACGGATCCGCCTTGAGGTCAAGTCGTCCCTTTTTGGGTAGACAGTGACGTTTTTACGTCACTTTGTATTTATAATGCAGACTTCAAAGGATGAGTTGGTTGTAAAGTTGACGTGTGTTTGCCAGCCTGCCTCATGCCGAAATAAATGTTAAGTTACGTATTCAGTACGACTCCATTGAAGTCAGTAACTACCAACCTAATCATATTTTGAACTAGATTACGCCCGCGGCTTCGCCTGCGTTGAGTTTGATAATTGTCCGATGGGATCATACTACCGAGATAAAAGTATCCTATGTGTTAGTCCAGGTTATAAACTATGTGTGTGCTAAATTTCATCCAAATCCGTTTTGTAGATTTTGCGTGAAAGCGTAAGAAACATCCATACATCCATCCATCCTCTAAAGCTTTTGCATTTATAATATTAATAAGATGCAGTTTCAAAATTTTGTGTATAAGCGCATTGGTGTTTTATAGTGCGTGCGTGGTTGACCTTATAGGAACACCTACACAGATAAATATATAGTTTTTTGACAATTTAATATAGTCAAAAACCTGTTATTCAAGAGGCATTTCATAAATCATAACATCTTACTCTAACAAAGGAAACCTATACTCTTCTGCGCATCCCAAAAAGGAACGCGTGATTGAACTACTTTTTGCACGATTGAATGGCATGTCGACCACGTACTAATACAATAATCACATTCTTGAGTCATTATACCATCCCGCAATGACATCAGGGACTTAGTTAATTAATAAAAACCTTACAGTGTCGAGACACTTCCACATATGGTTTTATAGGTACTAAGAACTAGCTTATACCCGCGGCTTCGCCTTCGTGGAGTTCGGTAATTGTCCCACGGAATCGTAGTACTGGGGTAAAAAGTATCCTATTTTTTTATCTTGGTTATAATCTATCTGCGAGGCAAATTACATCTAAACCCGTTAAGCAGTTTCTGCATAAATGTGTAACAAACAGCCCCATACACTTTCAAATTTATTATAGAAGTAAGATTACACTCAGTAGACACAATCACACGTAGTCATTCAATCAACCTTATAAGAAACCCAGAATCTATTAAAGAAGACGCAATATATTCTCATTAATGTCAAAATGCCGGCTACTTTTTACTCGCCTTATCAAAATCGCCAACGATTAATCTAATTAAGGCATTCTTTTGAACGCACCCATAGATTCCGATACCTACTCCAACATTTTTGAGATATTTCAACTCCCCATCCTGGCTAAGTGGATTGTGAGCGGAATTTTAATTAGAGATACATTCAAATCAGGTTTCATTATTAAGTTTATAAAATAACAATGCGATTTATTCACCTACATTTAGAGGAAATATTAGTTGGCGCTTGTGCTTTTTTACCCGACTACGGCGAAACCAAAAGGAAGGGTTATGATTTTAGCAGTCTATGTATGTATGTATATTTGTATTTACGTATGTTCCTCCGTAGCGCCTAAACTATTCATCCGATTTTGATGAATAAAATGTCAATCGATTCGTTATTATGGCCCGGGTAATATAGGCTACAAACTGAAAAAAAAAACTGATTTGAATTAGAGCGTGATGTTTATCTGTCGGGTTTTTAGTGGTAGTGTACCACACAAATTCTTATTACATTGTACTACTAGTTTCTATTTTTCCCGTAAAATATTACGCCCATTATGTCTTTATGTGAATTTGAAAGTAAATAATGCATATTTACGACCACTGCGCTGAACCGGAGTAAGTACGATAGTGTTTCTGTTTTCTGTTCACTGAAATGAGCTTTTTGTTAGCCTTAGAACAATCACAAATCAGCTTGAAAAAGAACTAAAATATTTTTATTACATTGAAGTATGGAAGAAGAAGACATGCAGCGGCGACACAAAATAAATTGGCATAAGGGCAGGATGCTGCCGATGCAGATGTCAGAGATAATATGACATTAGACATCACGCCTGTGATACCCGAAGGGTTAGGCATAGGTGTACCTAATAGGTAGAACACCCATATTTCGCCAGTTATGGAGGTGAACTCATTGCCATCGACCGTGCACAAATCCAGACTCCGTGGCTGCTACTGAGAAATTCCTGACAGAAAAGCCCAGTCAAAATTTGCCCGACGATTTGGGATAAGGGCAGGAGTGATAATTAGGAATTAGAATTTTTCTATTCGACTGTCTTGGACGAAAGGAACGAACGGAAAGAGACAACGACTATCCCAAGTATTGTGTTTGCACCTCATATCAAACATAACATTGTATAGAGTCTATACAATGTTATGTTTTGTGTCAAGGATTTCATTGTCTATACTATATACAATGAAATCCTTCTTATTTTAAAGACATAGAGGGTTAAACAAACCTAAAGACAAATCTATTCTTGTTACGTTTACGATACTTGATTCTGATAACTCTGCAGCGCTATATCTCAAACTACTTACGATACCTGAATGAGTCAGCTACCATTCTATCTCTCACGTCAACATCAGGAGAAAAACGACACCAGATAAACGATAAAGATAATGTAGACATTCTAGGACACCTCTTGCTATAGTTACCTACGATTTTATCTAAACCCTTCTATCTAAAACCCTCGCATCTCTTAAACTCATACTAATAAATATGTTGTTTGCAACCCCCTAGAATTTCAATGAACTATTTAAAATTCTGTCAGCCATTCTAAATTCTGATCTTCACTGGTCCGCCTTGCTATATAAGGTATAATGTGATCAAGTTGGGTCGAGTGGCGTATAAAGAAACCTGTGGTACCGGTTACAAACTGCGAACCAGATACATTATCTATCTGAGAAATGGTTGTTGAGGACAAAAAGAGGATCGATAGTGGCCTAGACACAGTGAATAGGTAAACTGCAGTAACACTAACTGTACTGAAGTATTGATTTTGTTTGACCTTGCGCCAGTCTGACCGTAATTGTTAAGTTGGTCGATTAAACGGTTAAAAGTTCACGTTAGATTAAGCACAGCCTTTTAATAGGTCAAACTGGCGAAAATGCTAGCTGTCTTTTAAAGTGAAATAAACTCTTAGGACCAAATAAAATGTGATGACCAGCCCAAAGGACCATTATACAACTGATCTGTTTGGACTCCTATTATATTGGTCAAGTCGTGTTGAGTATGGTAATAATATTATTTTCTAGAGCAATATTATTTTCTAGAGTGTAGTTCATTTAAAGATAGATATCAAACATTCTTATTAAATCTATTTCAATCAGTCCCAATAATAATTTAACTTTTACTTGAGGTATGACGTCAAACAGCAGTCTATTTATAGAGGAATCAAGTTTATAGAGTTTTTGATAAACTCTTCTTCTTGGATACAGTGATCGATTATTTAGGTAATTTGCAGGAGCACCATGGAAATTCTACTAATTCAATCTAATTCCTTAGAGACGTCTGATCAAAACAAAAAAATGTGACATTTTACCAGCAATCAGGATAACGGTAAAGTTAAAAAATGTATTAAATTAATTTAAGTTACCGAAAAGTTTAAGTATACAGCAGTGGCGAAGGTTCCATACAACTCGATTCCTACCAGCTTCCTTTTGAAAAATGGCGCAGTTAATATCTTATAGGCAAATAATAAAATCACATTAAAGACAAATGTAGGTACTCGCCTTACCTCTTACAAAAATTGACCCTTCGCTACTGGTATACAGGGTGGAAGAGGCATAGAACGCGCGAACGGTCACCACGTTTCAGTACTGCGGCTACGCATCATTCGGAATGGGAGGGGGGGGATTCTGATGATCCCACCACATAGAAAATTTTGATAGGTAATAAAATACAATGCTTTTTTCAATAGGAAAAATACCACGCGGAAAAGTTATCTTGTTAGATGTCGTTGCAGAAATACGAAACACTTTACTTCTTGGTCTTAAGGAACTTTTTGATGCAAAAGAATATATTGGGTACTTTAATACAGACGTGAAACTCTTCTGCCGAGTTGTCTTATAATGACTGCTGAGTTTGGGGTCTTCTAAATTTCTCGCCGGTTAAGTTACCATTTGTTAATAAATATAGTTCCAGTGGGTGTCCTAAAGGAATTTCTTAGTATGCAAGCAACGTGGAGCATAGACAAGCCCGGCTTAGTGACAATAGACTCACGATAGAGACCTACAGGGTACCTGTGAGACTTACACAACACCCCCTGTGTACCAAACTATATCAACCACCTACGCTTAATTCTTCGGGGAAAGCAGATGAGATGTTCTATGCAACAATAAGCAAACTATCTCAAACAAACATTCTGTATATAACAGTAAACCGGTCCATTTCTGCTTGGATTGAAATATACAACACCTTGTACGTTGTACAGTCAATCACTCGCTGTCACCTCTAACAAGAACTCATTCAAATGCAAAGCATGATATAAACGACTTCTAAAAAAGCAAGTTCTCCGTTAAAACTGTTTGTATGGTTGGAATTTACATTTTGGGGAACCCCAAATAACTAGTACTTTTTATTTTCTAATTTGAGGCGTTCCGTTCTTTCCGGTTGCTGTTCGTAAATAACGCCATTTTTAATGTGGTTGAACTGTCAAACTGTATGGCTTTGCATTTGATCGTTAGCCCGTATTCGAGTGTCGAAAGACTTTATTCGAATTCGGGCACCCGTTGCATTTATTACACTACAAGTAGTGTGAATGAAGACGAACAAGATTGCCCGAAGACGGACGTACCCGACACGTTCTTTTACACTTAATCGTTTGTCCAAATTCCAGATGCAATCGAATTCTACGATTACGCAATTATACTCTGCTGATTATTTTACGTTGTTGACGTAACATAATAATAACTCTTTCGTCTTTTGCACTGGGCGATTAGGCGTCGTATCAGATTGTATGGCTCAAACAGGCTCGAAGCTTCAATACTTATGATTAATTGATTTTATGTTATAATCACTATTCAATTAATCAGGAAACATAGACACGGTACACGGGAAGTGTCACGCTTGTTCTGTCGTGACAGAAATCGCACGACCACAAACAATTACTTACAATCGTGACAGTTGCGTACGAATACCAATAAACTAAAGCTGTTTATATTTTATACATAAAACTATCTCATTCATTATCCATTAATATATTCGGTAAGCGGGTTTTTCCTCAAAGTAGAGAGTTTTAAGTCATATCAATGATGAAGGTGACATAGGTATTATTATAATTCTTTACGTCCATTGAATATAAATACAGGTGGTCTACCATGACGTCTTAAAGCAGGAGTAATTCCAGTGTGGGAGAGAAAATCACGTATACAGAACCGAATTTATGGGAACTGGTCGTGTGTTGATGTCCCTTCATCATGTAGCGAACTTTGCATAAGAAACCACTTCTGTATCCAGATACATAATAATATATTATTAAGTCTACGTAATCATAACGTAAGGTAACACTTAACAGCGCTACCGTATGGTTTTTCCACCAATTAACTCTACAATCTAAATGTAATAATCAAGCAGCTATGGCCACTATATCTCCAGCCCGATTTAGAAATCATGACCTCACATAGAATTGACCAGACTACTCCAATACATGACTCAGATTGGACCTTCAAAGATAAGAAGCAATTAAAACTATCTTTAAGCATAAGTGCTGAACATATGGATGTAAAACCACATTAATGCTACGCTGCTGTAGCTATCTTTAAATAGTATGACGGAAATTATCTGTATCTAAACTAAAATCGCTGTTTGTGTCTGTCTGTACGGAACTGATGTTGATGCAATTTTCACCATCATGTGTATGTTTGTTTTTCAACAAAGTATTAAATAAAATAAAAAGTGCCTTTTTTCGTTTTTTTTTATTTATTTCAATTGGCCAGCACAAAAAAGGCGGTAAACAGATGTGGTCATCGTTTGCTCGGTATTTTGTTTTACAAATTACCAGACGCAGCTTTAGTCGACAGTACATGTAGGGAATTTACTCCTGAAGGTTTATGATGTGTCATCATCATCAGGCGTCTGTCCTTATCCTAAATATATATTTGGGGTCGGCGCAATATATCTTCTTCTTCCACACTTTTCTATTAGTTTGAGTCACCCCAGTTTGTGTTTATTTCCATCATACATTTATGAAAGACACATAATTATAATGAAGAAAATCGCTGTATGGTGAAGTCGTAAAACCCGCGCGAAGCAGGGGCGGGAAGTTAGTTATAGATACGAACAAACATCTGGAGCAACTCCCGATGAAGACGTCAAGCGCACTCCTCTTCCCACGATCATTGACTACGTGTTTCCGAAGCCTTTTTAGTTTCAATTTAGTAGATAAGTAAACAGTGTAACTATTTTCGAAACTGGGCTAATAGTTGAACGACATTAAATCACGACATTGATGTAATTGTTGTTTGCTACTTGATACAAATTGTTGAGTTTGACCATGTTATTGATTGTGTAACTTTGGAATACATTCCAAAGTCAAACCTTACAAGGTTTGACTTGATTTTGGAATGTGTGGTTACGGTAACATACCTTTTATGTGTGCAAGAATTCTTGTAAAAACGTAGATTTAATTTTAGGCAGCAAAAAATTTTGGTATTTTTTTCAAATGATGTAAATTAGAAAAGTATGTTGTGCAGTGAATTCAGCACAAAGAATAAAAGATGAGCAACTAAGCGCTCCTGAGCTAGACCGAACATACATTTCGGATTAATCTAAATATCAAATTATTTTGCAAACAGGCAAAACAATAACAATTTGCACTCCTAATTGTTTAAATCTGACTGTCAAATGCAAAAAGTAAACAAATTCCGCACATAATGTTAAACACGTGTCCAGAAATCCTAAAATAGAATTGCGTACAAACACATTCTCATAAGAACAAACACGAATCCAACCCGAAGCGAAAAGATAACCCAAATCTGATGACATCAACCGACCATCTGGCCTGAAAGGTTTTGTTGATACCCTTTTATACCACCAAGGACAAACTGACGTACACAAAGGCACACGTGTCTCTTTGTTTGTACTACTAAGCCCGACATTGCATTAAAGACCACGCCCGTACACTCCCATCGCCTTATCTCTCAACGAACAGTTAAACGAACACCTAATCCTTCCTATTTCTTATTATCAAGTGACCTATTGAAAGGTCAGTGGAGGTCAATTTAGAATGGACGAATTGAATCTAGTTACACGCTAATGCCATGGTATCTGTGACTGATCTGACTCGGGACTCAATCTAGACCGTTCTCTTTAGACAGTGTTGATGTGCATGCGATTTCGGGCTATTAATTTAGGTGTCAATCATTGTATAATTTTATTGCATCAACATCCTTTCTAATTCTATGTTATCTTGAGCTGTTTGATTGAAATTAATGAACACCTTTCTTGTCTTGTTGTTGCAGACTGAACGATTACGAATGTTATTAAAATTGAAGCTATGACTTGGGTGTGATTGCATTGATTATGAATCATTGGAAACTTTGTGTTACAACCTCATCTTTACTAATATTTGAAGGGATCCAATTCCAATTGGATTCCAATCTAATATTCTTCGTATTTATAATGGTAGGTACAGTCATTTTGGAAGGCGTCCGAAAGGACCGATGCCTGCCAGGGTTGCGGGACTCTTCGAAAGAGATACCGCGGCCCTGGAACACAAAGGGCAATGGAAGGAACATGGATGGGTTTTAGTCAGTAAAAGTCTGACACTCCCTCCTGCCCAGCCCAGAGCGGGAGGAGTTATTTGATGACTACCCATACGAAAAAAATTAGAAAAAAAATTACACTCATTTTAGCATGTAGTCTACGACCATGCAAATTTCAGACTGATCATCATTGTCATCCATGTGACTAGAACGTTTTCTTTAATCTTTAAAAAATCTAAATCCCTGTCTCAAGCCATTCCTATAATTTTCTCGTATTTCACGGGTCACTAAGCTTCACCTACTCGTTTACTGCTTTCTTCACAATTGTGTGCAGAACAATGATGGGACGAAGAGACAACTGTGGGCAGAGTTTACGGACATTCCGTGACAAATTGTCGGAACGAAGGTGGTTCCTGCCATTGTCTATAGTGTTGCTACCGTGAACTCAGGTTTACTCGACCCCGTATGATGTGTTCTGTTGCGGGTTCCCACGGTACATCACATCACATGTAAGTGTGAGCATATTGTTCATTCAAGCTGAATTTTTTGTTTTGGTGCAACGTGGTCTATTTTATTTCAATACGCACTGGTTCGGGTGACGGTTCTGTATCTGTTTTGTGACCTGTGGATGTATTTTCTGTCACAGTACTGTTTTGTATTCGAACATATATAAATATTAAAGAGTTCCTATCAACTGTATTGTTTTGTTTACGAACAAATAAATATTGAAGAGTTCCAGCAGAAGTTCCTCAGCAAAATATGTCAGGCGCAAGCGCTCTGGCCTTACACAATGTAGTAATTTGGAGAAAAACGACGCTTACAGTCATTTTATTCTCGACACGTCAACACTTTCATACAAAAAGGTACAAGGGGAATAGCAGAATCCCCTAAGTAGAGCGACAAATTTAGCCTTTTCATTGTGTCATTATATTTAAATGCAGCGGGGTGCCGCCACATTTTACCAAAAAATAAAATCACCTGTCGTACTAGCTTCAAAGGAAAATGCTTTACAATGTCAAAACCACAGAAGGCACTTTCGTGTGGCAAGGTTAAAAGACCATTTTAAGTTCCGTTTAAATAGAGAGATAATTTGGAGGTGAATGTTGTGACATAAAATTTGGATCGTGGTAGTATGGAGATAAAGAATATAATGGCGTGCGACAACTTTTTACCACACTAAGGAGTAAATAGTTGGATTAGGGCAAGGGGAAACACGGTATCAGCTACATTTTGTTTGTATTGTTACTTTGAAAGGAGCTGAAGTCTGAAAGCCGCTCGTGTACTAGTTATTCATTGCTTCAGGTTACAGTTCAATCTATGTGACTGCTGTAAGATTGCATTGGGAATTAGGGAATGAGTCATTTCCATCCAGTACCTCGTCGGAAAACATTTTTAAAGATTAAAGGAACCCTCTTCTTTGATTATGAAGAACCACATTAGTCTAAGATGAAATCGTTTATAGTTATTAACTATGCAAATTGACTTCATTATTTCGTAGATAAATTGAAGTTTTTCCTGGTTGTTTTTTATTTAAATAGACAGCTCTAGTTTTGCGACGTTGCTTTAAAAATAAACTTGGTGTGGTCGCGGGACATTTACCAATCAGACACGGTAATTACGACCGGTCACGTTTTCAATATAAACTGTCATTATGATGGCAAATTAAATTATGTGGCCATTCTCACAAAATTAAATAAAAAGTGGAAACGATTTTTTGAGTATATTTTAAGTATTTTATTGACACATTTTAAAATAATTTATACACGGTGCATTTTAATTTAAAAATCGTTTTGAATATGTAGATATAATTTAGTTTTAATAATTTCTAGAAATGATTTTTAAGTCATTACCTATGTTATTGTCATAAATAGTATTAAACAACTTAAACATTTTATCAAATTATTAAAGCTAACCAAAATTTTAACATTTTATATTTTTCTCAGCAGCGCCTACCCAAAACCTCATTGCAAACTCTCAATTTAACACCAGCAAGATCTATCTATCCACTTAGCCAGTCCTGTGCGCAATTAAGTATCTACCTCTAAAGGATATGGCAAATTTTTCATCATGTGTTCCTTTTCTTACATTAAATCTCCTTTTATGAGAAAGGATGGCCCGAAAAACACCTCTGGGGTGGGGGGCTAAATTCGAAGTCTCCAATCTAGAATGACCATCACCTCTGTGTCTGTTACGGCATTTCTTCGCCCCATCGAGTATTATTAGACTATTGACCAAATGGTTGTTGTGGAAAGTCACTTACAATAACTACTGACAGACATAAACATCATTTAATTTCCAAAGGCTACGCTTATTTAAATAAAACGAAACGAACAGCACAGTATACAACATAACCGTCTAGTTTCCAACAGATCTGCGATAGAGCGCAAGGTGTACATAAACTCGACTGGCGCAAACGGGTTACCATATCAAGTGCCTACTGGTCGCCTAGACCACTACTTACTTGCTCCTATTTTATGCCAACTTAGTACTACATTGTGTTTATTCAAATCTGAAAGCTTGACGCTATCGCCACACCCCGTTCCCTGGTACTTGAATAACTAGAATCTACATGAAAGTCAGCGACTCCGTGAGGAAACTTTTACAGTTTGTGAGTTAAACATCTGTAAATCTAAGCTAATGTGATCTACTGGGCCAAAATAATGTAGCTAACGAGACGAATATTGTATCTTCGATTCAAAGATAAGAAGCCGGTTATATGCGTCCGTAATATTTTTGCTTTTCTGTGATTGCATGGTAAAAAAGGGTTTAAGAATCAGAAGTTCTCAAGCCAAAAGGTATTTTTTCTTCCTGTCATTGCGATATGTTTTTTGTTCTAGACTATACCTGGGAACTTTTTAGTTACGTAGATATTGGGTGTCAAAGTTCCAACTTTTCCACAACTTTTTATTAAACAAGTTTTTAATATTATAACTTTAAATCCCTCCACGACCCTCGTACTATTCAATGCATCCATCAGCACTATGATTTCACTTAAGTATAATTTGATTACGTTACATTGAGTACTACCGTAAAACGTGAATTTTCACCCAAAAAAAAAGTCGTTTCCCAGCAACATTTTTTTTAGACTTACTTAGTTTGATGTACAGAATGCTTGGTTGACGGTTTCGTGTACAGTACAATCATAATACCTCATAGCATTACACTGTAGCATGTTATTTACATCTGTAATTTTGTAGCTCTTTTGATTAAACTAAAACTAATCAAGCGTCGTTCCTGTGGACTAATTAACGGAAGCTTCTAACCTCAGCTTACATTACTCGCAGAGTTTCTCAAACACCTTCAAGAAACCGCTAATTGTACTGCATTTGTGATCGAAAGCCATTTCTAACGCAAAAAGCTTAATTCCCTAGTTAATGACACTTAATTGCAGACGCGACGAACTATTGAACGGCGGTCGACAGTTGTGAGACGCCGCGGTTTTTCCCTTTGATTACGTTTTCTTAAAACCGCTGGTATCTTTGTAGCTGTTACATTTAATTGTCAATGCGCCGATTGAGATTAAAGATTACATATTGCTGTTTTGAAAACTGCTCGATTGATGATAATGATAATTGGAGGAGTTTTCTAATTGCAGTCATTTTTAATGTTATGAAAAACCACTTCTCTCTGGTATGATCAAAGGTGATCTTCTGAAAGCTCTTCTTCGAAGCGCGAGGATGACTAGATGTATGAACGTGGAAGAGGCGAAAGAATACTCCTTTCTTAGGATCGTAGCAAGTAGCGTTCTGAAGTTTTTGACTAACCCCATATAAAAAAGGTGTGAATTTATGTGTATGTGTGTTTTTGTTTATTTATCCTGTCCTCGCCGAGGGAAGCCTAAAAAACGCTGGCGTGACGACTAAGAGGCGTTTATGCGAGATTGGCCGGAGAAAACCGCATGGAGAGACGAGTGGAAGGCTATGGGGGAGGCCTTTGCCCAGCTGTAGGACAAAATCAGCTAGAGAAAAAAAAAAGTAAGTTGCATTTTAAGAGACGTACACACTTGTTGGTCTCGACATACGATGCCAAGGTACAATTATTGGTATTTCGAAGCAACCAATCTCCAATGCCAATCGAATACGAACACCTAAATATAATTATATATCATTATGAAACAACACATATCAAAGACCTCGTCCAGTCCGAGTGACTTATCACCACAATCAATTTGCTTTCTTAAACCTGTCCATTTGTTTAATGGCTCGGCTATAGACAGTACACCAGCTAAATGTTATCAGCCATTGTCAATCTCTTCGCGTGTTTCTAAAGTAGCCGTCCATACTGTTGTACTTGGGTATAAAGCCGACCTTCCACTGTTACGTAGGATGTACACGTACAGTCCTGTCACACTTATTGGATTACCTCTAGCTGCCTCTTTGGTCCAGTGATCGCAATCCCAACTTAAAAATTCATTTGCTTCTTAAGATGACGAATCGGGACTTCTTGTATGAAAAAAAATTTGGTGACCAGTCGGAACTGTGACGAGTCGGGCATAAGCCTGGCTAAGCATGAGGTCTTGGGTTTGGATTCCCGGATCGGGCAATTATTTATTGGATTTTTCTCAGTAGCAGCCACGGAGTCTGGATTTGTGCCCGATCGATGGCAATAAGCTCGCCCACTTTTATAACTGGCGAAATGTGGGTGTACTATTAGGTACATCTCTGCCTAGCCCTTCGTTGATTTCAGACGTGATGTTATGTTATACTACACTGACATCTGCAGCAGCAGCATCCTGCCCTTATGCAATTATATTTGGGATCGGCGCCGCATGTCTTCTTCCATACTGGGGGCCTAAAATGGAAGCTTTATCAGAATCATAATCACGTCAAAAATTTAAAATTCTTAAAATGGTCTTTATGGTTATGATCACAAAGTCCATTTTAAGAGTTTTAAATTTTTAACGTGATTCGTATTATGATGTCATCTGCCACCTCCTTTCTATCCATATCATCGTTCACACACTCCATCCATCGTACTACGTATACATTCATTCATTCTGACATCTGCATCAATGTCAAATTAAAGTGATCTGTATAAACATAACTGTAAGGTTTTTGTTGCTTTGCTGCCCTTGAGAAGTCTCTACATATCACAATAATCTTTATTGTCGTTTAAATAAGGTTGCTAATGGTGCTGCTGTCAGGGGTAATATAATTGTGGAAGAACTATAAATTGATGGAGAGGTTTGTCATGTTAGGTGCTCGATCTATTTGTTTACCAGTATACATGCGGCCTTTGATTATAAAGGGTGTAACAAGACCCTTAACGAAGCCTAAAGGTACTTGTACTCCCGGTCATTGCGATATTTTGTTTGATCTAGACCATACCTGGGAACCTTCTAGTTAGGGAGATATTGGGGGTCAAAGTTCCAACTTTTTCACAAGTTTTTTTTTTTTTAAATTCATGTTTATAACGTAAGATTTTTACTGTAAACACCTCCACGAACCCCGTACTATTCAATCTATTCATCCGCACAATGTTTTGAGTGCGTTACATTGAGTCTTACCATAAAACGTGATTTTTCACCCCAAAAAAAGTCGTTTCCGACCAATAATTTTTGCGTAAAGTTACTTAGTTTGATGTACAGAATCCCTGTATAATCAAAGCATGCGGCAGCCGCATGCACATGCGTAACGTGGCTGTGGTTCGCAATCTCGTAGTGGACAATTCCTCATACAAAGCAAAGCTAATAGAAGCGTATCTTAGCCGTGGGCTGTTGTGGAACAGCACCTTAATAATATGTTCCATTTAAGCACGGAATTTGGACAGAGATGTTGTGATAACCAACTTGACTAATGCATTACGTTTTGATGTGGCATTACTGTATTATTTATTACTCTATTTGTTTTTTTTTTATCTTCAGTTATTTAGCGTACGGATTATCTGAGATCTAGATAGAATATGCCATGTTAATGGAGACATAAAAAGTTAGTTTATGGAAGTTTAAAAAGCAAGATTTATAATTTTAAACGCAGAAAGCGGTTCCAGATATCAAAACTTTTAAAGCGACTAATTACAACCGTTTTATTATGGGTACTTTGGGCAGCTGGTTTTGATGAAAAATATGGGGCTAGAGAACTAGAATTTTATAGAGGTAAAACTTTGGAAATAATCCCTCTAATTGAAGAATCGGACAAAAACCAAGCCTAGAAAACATTAGACCAAATAATAGAAAGTGTTAGGAAATAAGACGGTGTAAGCAATATCATTTAAACCTCATAAGTGACACTACCACACTATCAACCAAACAAACAAAATCAGGTGCACGCACGATTGAACAACTCGAGATAAGGGCTAAGAAAACAGCCGTAAGGGTGGCCTCACTCCTTAGTTAGATGTTATTGACTCGTGCACCAACCAATGAGCTGCGCCCGCGACGGCAGGTGCGCAGACGCACAGAAGTGAAGCGACAAGAAAAAAACGTTAAGCGGAACGTTTATAAATAGCGCCAACGATGCATGTTATACCCTTTCAAGAGCCTGTTTGCAAGGAAAAAATGTTTAATAATTAACTTTGGTCGAGATGGTTTTAATAATACGAAGAGAGTATTGATAACTTGAAATTAAATGTGTTTGTTGTGTATTGGGGCATTTTTTTATGCTTTATGTTGTAGCTAATAGAAGATTATAGAAAACCTTACCTGGATAGAAGACTATGGAGTATGACATTCAGAAGATGCTCGCGATGTTGATGAAATCCAGATTAGAGTGACGGATCATAGCTAAACCCACTTTGTATGTATAATCTACTACAATGGTATATATACTGGAGATATTTCGATGTCAGTCATCATTGATTTTAGTCTTTTAGTGAATATGGCCATCCTCGACTATCATTATGATTACTGCTTCGTTCGTTTGGTCTAGTGGCCGCAAGCGCGACTGCTGAGCTTGAGTTCCTGGGTTCAATTCCCAGATTGGGCAAAGTGTTATCGAGTTTTGTCATCAGGAATTTCTCAGTAGCAGCCACGTAGTCTGGATTTGTATTGTACCCGGTTGATGGAAATAGGCTCGCTCCCTATTACATCAGACTTAAACATAACTGGCGAAATATGGTCTGGTGTAGGTACTACCTATCGAGTACACCCCTGCCTAACCCTTCGGCGTGATGTTATGTTATGTATGATCACTAGATACTTCACTGGTAGGATTTGATTATCTGATGGGCCGTATTACGTTAAAACAATAAACGAACACTTAAAACCTCTAACATATTTTGGTCTATTATTGACTAGGCATAACAATGATACAACCATGTCATAAGTATCTCGATGACAGCAGAAGAATTCTGTCCCCTTATACATAACAAGAAGTCAATGAATAAATAACTCTTGCCCTTCTTTATTTAGTTATGTTAATTGTTTTATCAGGAGCGGCATCATCAAAGCATTGTTCATATGTATCTTCATTCTGAATCTGGTTCAAGCCGAAATCTTCATTCACCGATTCTTTTTGCTTTGATCGTGTTTACATAATGTGTGATGCAAAATGCAGTGAACCAAAAAGCGAATTCTGCATCTTAAAAATCGATAAGGGCCGAGATAAAATGGCTGACTTTTTCATTCGCAATAATGAAACATAGATCGATTTAATTGATTATAACAAACATTTAATCACAGATGATAAATATCTATAATTTTTTGGGCTCCCACAAACAATAATAGCGTAGCCTGTCCACAACATAGACAAAGGACGATTCGTACCAGCAGCAATACAAGAAAATCCTGTTATGAACAGGTGCCCTGTGTTTATGATCCTCATATTTTATAACTGGATGGCTGGCTCCGATAAGAGCTGTGGGTTTTTAAAGAAAGGTAACAAGGTTTTATACGTATCAAGGTCTGGACTGTACGATAATTGTCGTAAATTAAAATGATGTTAGCATTCCAGTGATAAAATGTTAGGTATTTAGAAGAGATTCTTAAGAAAATAACTCCTTGGAAGCTATTCCAAATCGCTACCGAAATACTCAAAATAATTTAGTTCAGCGGCATTGTAAAGTAAAAGAGGTCACTATCAGCTGAATCTCGAACTTGTCCACTGTTCATAAACTAGCTACTGGTCGTAAAAAACATGAAACGTGAAGTACGAGAAGCATTCCTTGGCCAGTTGCCGACGTCCACGACGACTGTCAAACGACGATAATATCTGATTGAAGAAATCGTTGGCATTGGAATTGACCAGCACGACCAGAAGCCTTCCCAAGCTATTTGATTAGTAATCAATGTGGCAGTAAAATCATTATTTTCCCAATAACTTTTTAAAATGTTTTCCAACACCACAAAATAAACCGCATATTTCAGTAGATCGTAAAAGTAACGCGGCATACCGCCGTGGTTTATGGGAAACAGTTTAATCCAGATTGCACATAAAATTAAATCAAGTTTTCCAAGTAGGAGGTAAAGCCACACAGGCGCTCGAAACTCATAAATCATCGAGTGAAATCGTTATTGTTTATAAACAAGATTCGCGGTATCGAGACATTCAATCACTAAGATGTCAATACCATTCCTCCATTCGAATCGATGCCGTTGTTGTAATCTTTAATCGATATATCATTCGTGAACTGGTTCCTCTGCAGCTGATATGGTTTTCTAATAGGGCCTATTGTCTTCTCACGTTTGGCATATGTAACCGATCCTCATTGTGTCCGCGTTATTGTTTTCTTGCGTGAGCCTGCTATAAAAAATTGTGAGTTGCTTTTTGTTTGACACGTCGTCGTATATACGTTTTATTGGCATTGTTACAGGCGGGCAAAACCATTTTAATGATGTCACCACGGATTTAGAGCTTGATTCACACTACAACGCCAGAATACCTGAGAATTACCACCTACCAATGAAACAAATCGATGATAAAAAAATGAAATACTACGAATACAGAAACTCCAATGATAATAATTCACCGAACGGCTGACACAATTCGTCCTTTTGCCGTCCCAACTTCCCAGTTTAAATTAAAACTTTTAATGATAAATTACAACTATAATCAGCGAACTCGAAGGCTTCCCATATAAACTGCAGTTTTAAATAATGTTTGCAACCCACCAATTTCCTGTGACTCAGCAGATAAGCCGGGGTCCACCTCTTTATTATTTTATAGTACATAAATAACTTGCAAATTGCTTTCTTAATTAGACGCGGGAACCGGTTCGGTAGGTACATACTTAAAGAATTTTAACAGGCATTCTTAATGCAAAAGGATTTGCATTATCTTTGACTTTAACATCGGCGTTTTCAAGTTTCGGAATTATATTTTGAGCTAGATTTATTTGCGCAGTGTTTTGTTCGTTAATATCAAGAAAATAAAAACACAAAAAAAATATTTTCCTCATAAAACCTAGTGTTTAGTAATATAAGATACTGTACTAGAATCCCGTATTATAGGAGCACAATGCCCAAATATGAACATGACACACAAAACATTAATTGTAACCAATGGGTAACGAATTTTGGAGTCATTGTATCCTAAGACCCACAATAACAATCAACTAAACGTCTTATTAACGGCTTACTGACCAAAACTACTTTTCGCGTAGGTTTGGACAACTTAATACCTAGTATCATATTCATACTTTTCCGACAAGCTCGCCTTTCACCTTACCAAAGCTATCCGCCCACGATTCAATAAAATTCACACAAAATATCAACAAGTGGGCGTTAATTACATTAATCCAAGGCAACTCACAGTAAAAATTCCCGTTGTATTAGTTTATTACGATCTGATAGAGTGAACGGTAGCTGTGGGACCCGGCCTTAGTACTCGAGTTTACGGCTGATCTATCAACTGATAGGTGAAACTCACTATAGTTAGGGAACACTTAATTTTTTACGAATATATAGGGTTACTGGTAATTAGTGACCGATACTTAAACACGTGATTGTACTCATGATAAAAAAACAACTTTCAAAAAGAAACATTTTTTTAAACAGCTAACAGCTGACAGGTCATAGGCGCGCGCGTGCGAATTTCATATGGCAGTTGTTATTGTGATAAAAGTGTGTGTTTAAAAAATATGTTTCTTTGGGAAAGTTGTTTGTTATCATGAGTACAATCACGTGTATAAGTATCGGTCACTAATTACCAGTCACCCTGTATAATTAAGACGATCCTGAGTAGTAATCTGAGAGATTTTATTCGTTGTGTATTTAATTTTAATAGTTAAAATTTTGATGTTTCGTGAGATATGCAAAATAGGTTGGGTAACGAGACACATGTAACAAGAACTCATGTAGAATAACTTTTATTGCTCTTGTCTGGGAAAGCCAGTTTATGTCCACTATCACACCTTTTACAATATTAACAGTATAATAAAGCTTTGACCACAAAACCTATAAACTGCTCATAAAGTCTAAAGCTTCAAAATTAACCGAAAACTTTTAATTAAGAATTTCGCTCCATTCTTAATGAGTTTAATAAGTCAACTTTGTGAAAATAAACGCCTTCCTGGTACTAATTGCTTTTAAACAAAGGCCTATAATCAAAAAGAGTAATATTACAAATAAGGTGAAAATTCAAGGAAAACTCGTTACAAAGAAAAATATGCTCGGAGATAAAAGATAAGGGCGAAGAATTAATGTTACAAGACGGTCTGCTTCAATAGATATTTTTTTTATATTTTAAGCTGGAGAATATTTCTTTTGTAGATATACGTTTTAAGTCTCGTTTTTAACACGGTTTTATTAGCTTCACCTATAACTATAACTTATTAACTACTAGCTGTTGCCCGCGGCTTCGCTCGCGTTTTGGTCGGAAATTATCCCACGGGCATGTTGTAAATATAGCCTATGGCACTCAGGGATAATGTAGCTTCCTCTTAGTGAAAGAATTTTCAAAATCGGTTCAGTAGATCCAGAGATTATCCCTACATACAAACTTACAAACTTCCAAATTTTACTTCTTTAAAATATTAGTATAGTTAAAGATATAGATGTGAAAAAATCTTAAACGTTCAATTTGACCCACTTCCAGGTTTCCGATTGATGGATGGTTGATTTGACGGTTAGCTAATTGAGACGGCACTTACCATGCATTGTCATCCAAACTCTAAATCCGGCGGACTCCCAAAGTAAGCGGAGGTACTAGTAATTTTTTGATGCATTCTCATGATATGGGTATAAATGTAAGGGTTTGCTCAGTAGAATATGAAAATGCGTGTTTTTATTAATATTTTCAATCGATTGACGAATCAAACTAAAAAGTTAGTGATTATTTTAGAAGTGACTAAATCAGTCACGATTGATAATTTAGTTTTAGTTACTACTAAAATCTAGTAATCATCAGGTAGTTATTAGTTTCGTTTTTTTTTTAATATATATTTTTCGTTTTTGAAAACGAGGCAATAAAATCCTATCCAGAGAATGGACCGACCTTGTACCTTCTAGTAACTACAGACACAAAGCAATAAAACTTTAAACTCTTAAAAATTTATTTCTTTCCATTCAAAATAAGCCTTTTTTTTTTTTTTTTTTTTTTTTTTTATCGATGTGAAATCATCAAATGACCCCTCCCGCTCTGGGCTGAGCAGGAGGGAGTGTCAGACTTGTACTAAATAAAACCCATCCATGTTCCTTCCTTTGCCCTTTGTGTTCCAGGGCCGCGGTATCTCTTTCGAACAGTCCCGCAACCCTGGCAGATTCAAAATAAGCCTTAACAGGTAATTAGGTACTTTTCTGTTAATACCACATTCTATCGCTGTTTGTGTCACTACCTGGAAAGGGTTTACCGAAATCACACAAACTATCTGATGAGATGTTTGAGAAAAGAGTCGGCATGCAAAGCAATTTAAATATAATGAATCAAAACATTGACGTACAAAACCAATATTTACAACAGAAAATCATCCGTTTGATTATACAACCTGTTTTTTTTGATATCCCATAACTCTAGGGTTATATTCTGTAGGTAAAAATAATACTAAAACTCCTAGAATGCATCGTTTCGGAGATATCATCAATCATAATTAAATTAGGTCAAAAATTGTCACCAGTATGACGAATCTTTACTTTTGCGAGGTTGCCAAACTTCGCAGTAGTGTAGTAAAATAAATAGTAAAATAAAATATGTAGGTAAGTAATTCATTTTTATTCAAACCAATCATTCATATTTAAAGCTAAGAAAATGCGACGTTGTCATATTTCACGTAAGGGTGTTTTACATTAATAATCGTGACTTTGCCGAATTATTTTGTATGAAAAATGAAAAAAATAAAATAACGAAGGATTGGAACATAACTCATATGCCAGTTGGTTCTTTGATATGGCCTCAATCATACCCTAGAGTTATGGGATATCAAAAAAAACACGTTGTATTATGCGTTATACTATTAAAACAATATTTTCAAGTACTTATGAATGAACCATTTAAATAAAAAAATAAACCATTTGTCTAATTTAATGATGCGTTAACTATACAATTTCCTCGACATTAGTATTTCAATCAAATCAACTTAGAAAATTAAAATTGTACAATCATATTTTTTTTTTTTTACAACCAAATCTAATTCAACCGTCAATCGTCAGATAAACTAATTACGCTAGTTTTAGTTTTTAATCGTCAATGAAACTAATTTTTTGCCAACACTGAGCAATAGAAACATTCATGTGCTTTGTCTGAAACTTTCATGTAAGAAATTTTCTAAAATTAGTCTTTTTTTTTTGAAAGGTCGTGTCCTAGTGTTAAATAATTTGGTCATTTGACATCGAATCATTCCAGCCTTTAATTTTAAATCACACCTGCATCTTAGACCTGAGAAATGGCCCCATCCCATACACACGTTCGAAATTATTTCCCGTCTTACCGTTTTAATTCCATTAACAATTTAGTATGAGTAGCGTCCACTTCAATATCCATTCGAGCCGGCTCACTTTTTTATCGTTGCATCGCTTTTTGCCGAGCATCGGCGGACCTACCGACAATACGCGGCGCGTGACAGCCCGCGGGTGCGCTTTGCGCCTATCTCTTCCCCACTACAACAAAAAGAAAATGACAGAATAATAAAGCAATTACAACTCTAACAAACGACTCTAAGGTAGCATTTTCTTTGACTCAGTCCAAAGAAACTATAAACGTTAAAACGTAAAACCGTTCCGGGTTACAAACACAAATTGAACCTTATCGCGTTAGGTTTAGATGGCATTTCAGATGATGGGTCGTTTTAAGGATTTGTTGTCGTGTGACGAAATGATCGGGCGCTTGGCTGTAATAAAACGACACAATGGAACGGTCAACGTGTCTCGTGCCACTATTTCTGTACGAGTCAAAGTCAGGCATTTTTTGTAGGTGTGTCGGGGTGTTTTTTGAGTTGGTCGGAATCACGTAGCAGCGTGATTCACAATGCAGCGGAATGAGCGCCCAGTGGACGTTTTATAATTCACTATGATGTCAGTACACTGACCCGTATTCGTATACCTACCTACTGGAGACTGGAACCGAACAGGAGTTCCGTATTCACAATCTCCATGTTTCGCTCACCTCGTAAGTTCACGGAACTCGTTTAAGTACGACAGGTTTCGTTATTTACGACTCAATGGAAATAGACTAATAGTCAGTTACAGCATGGCAACCTGCAAAAACATTTTCAATTTAAAAAAAAAACTGAAAATAATCAGACTTATTAGAACGGAGCTACTTACCTTAAGCCGATTAAAGTAACTTCGTTATCTAATTAGAGGATTTCCGTTTTTTACTAAAGAAATATTTTCTCAAAAAATTTCCTCCGCCCCTAAATTAACTCCGTTCCTATACCTCATCTTGAAAATTTAATATAAGGCAGCACGATAAAGCAAGGAGTTTCATTATTAACGATTTAATTAAAATTCTGGTATATTGGTACTACATAGGTACAGTCACGAGCCTCAACATTCTTCAACTTACCTGAATTCAAATGCGATTCTCTCGTGTTCTGTTGTTCTGCGTCGGTGTTCCCGAGTTCATATGACCCCAATCTATTCTAGTCGCGTGTCTGGAGATAACCCAAAAGAACCCTACAGGCTTCTTTTGGGTTAGCTCGTTGCATCGTCGACCTCGTCTCTGTCCTCAGGACTAGATTGGTCAAGAGTAGGCCCATTTAATATAAAAAAAAAACGATTGGAACCTTGACATAACAACAATTTCATAAAAATATGGGTTCCAAGATACAATGTCAGTAACAATATGAAATTACAATCAGTACCATAGAAGAATATTCCTTTTAAAAGTTGTTTAGTGGATACATATTGGTGCTCATGACTGTACATAGTTATGAGTATCTACGTTAAAACCAGCGGTTCCACTAAATGAATCTTGGTAGAAAGGTTTCAGAGGAGCTAGTTTCAATATTAGTAGCTATATTTAGCTTAAAGCTTCGCAAATTAACCTAAGATACATACATAACATTTATATAAATCAAAATGAATGAGAATGAAATGAAAATGTTTATGTTAATGACAAAAAGTTTAAAAAATATGTAATAATAATACCACCCCGTTACTGTCCCACTGCTGGGCAAAGGCCTTTTCTCAACAGAGAAGGCACGAGCATTGATCACCTCGGTTGCTCAAGACGGTTTGGCAATTTCAGACTTTTATAAGTCCAGGTTTCCGGTTCAGGTTTCAGAACATAAGGTTAAACAAACGTAATTTGGAGATCACCTTTTAAGCAAGATGATGCATGTATTAGGTGACTCCGCTCTTCCACTTAACATTATAGTGTATGCAATTGAAAACAAAATAAAAAGAAAATTAAAAAATCAAAGACTAAAGTTCAAAATTAAAATTAAGTTAAAGAGAATATGGATATGGGACACATCACATTAACACTTTTTAAAGGAAATTTATTGAGAAAGGTAGTGTGAGTCAATAAACGTCCTTCTGAATCATATAAAATAACTTAACCATTCCCTGCGGCTTCGCTCGCCTGATAATTGAAAAATTATTACATGGGAATGTACCACCAATGATGACCTAACTCGCCCTTATGCGGTCTACTATGGTCTATGTGTGAGTGCATCAAAACATGTTCAGCTGTTAAGGCATAAAAAGTAATAAACTACCAGGCAGTGGTGTAATGTTTTTCTATCAAAATTGAACGTGTGTACGTGCTATTAAGCTTTGAGGAGTTCTCTCGTGAAGAGATGATCCAGCCGGATCAAGTCATAGCTGTGACAAAAATTTATTGTCACCAAAACTATTGGTGTGTGCAAAATTTCAGCTCAATCAGTTGGGGGGGAACTGGTTTGAAATTCAGTTGCAAGATGTAACTAACCAATTATGAACTCACTAACAAGGCAAATAAGTTACAAAAGGCTTATTATAACATCATCATGATTATTACGACATGTCCAAAGACCAAGCAGCCATGTAAAAGCACAATCTTAATCCTCAAACCCGTGCAAAACTTAAACACAATCCAGCTCTCAGAACAGTTTAAATCAATTGCAAATGTTTATCAGAGTATCTTGAACTTTCATCCGAGTTCTGAGCTCAGAGTCCCCAGCGAATTGCAGACGAAGGTTTATTATAAAAGGATTTCTCATGTCTGTGCTGGACAGTAGAAACGTTGCAGGGACAGTTTCACTCCCAATCGAGATGAAATTTGCATTCTGCGTGCTGAAGTCGCCGCGGGCCGGCTGATTTAAATAGAGCGTTGATAGGGTGTGGTGCAAATGAGAAATATTATAATATTTATTTATTTAAACTTCATGTACAATAGTGGTACATTGGCCGACTTAATGCCATAAGGCATTCTCTACCAGTCACCCTTGGGTTAAATAAGATAACATTGTAGTGGGGTACAAAATAAATACGAGTAGGTAAAAAAAAAACAAAAATATCTAACTTCTTGCTTGGAGGCTTGTGGACCGCACTGTATGTTTGTTGTAGACTTTTGAGTCTGGATTTGTGCCCAGTTGTTGGCAACAAGCTCTACTGAGACTTTTTACTATAAGATGTGATATAAAATGTTATCTAAAGCCTTGAAAAGTTTATGCAGCAGCAGTACTAAAATTACTGTAAATATATTCTAATATTTTAGGCGATAGTACCATATAACACAATATGCGTAAGTAACTACACTAACTCTCTCTACCATCATCACGGAACTGATAAAAAACATCAAAATAATAACTTATTATACTACGACGGAATCTACTCCATCGAATAATAAGCCCATGTGCCGTAGTGCTTTCTCTGAAAGAACAGGACAAAACTACCTATTTGTAGCCCAAAAGTACTTACGTAATTTCAGGTAGTACCTACTCAGGCCAATCGCTAAGCCACTGTATAGACAGACACTGACCATGATTGTAAAAAAATCGATGCTATTTTTGTCATAAAAAAAAAAACGCTATCTCCTATAACTTCGACCGCTGACCAGCATGTAACAGCTGCTCAACCTACCACTATCGAGTCATGGAACACCTTTCTAATGCTAATAGAAATTCTCGGGCGCCGGCAGACAATGTGCCTAGATTCAAATAGTTATACACGTAGCAGTTAGCACTAACTTCCAATAGAGAACCACTAACTATCTGGTACGAATTTCCATATTAAATGAACCTGGTAGAAAGTAAGTAGAAAGACATTTTGTACCACTTTGTTCGACTAAAGTTCTTTAGTTAGTTAGAACGAAAGATCTAGAAGACATCAAAAAATATTCTTACAGGTAGTTGTTCCGGGTCTGGCTGTTTGTGTATGTGAGTTTAAATGTTTGTAAACGCACCCACGATACAGAAGGAATTCATAGTGAGAGCAAATTAAAAAAAAAACCTTAGAAAGGCATTGATCAATGTAATCAGGTACTAGAAAACGTCTAGATTAACTTCAGCATTACATACAGAACATAACATCACGCCGGACTCTCCAAAGTGAGTGTACTTACCTATTCTATACCACAATAGGGTCAATTATATTGCCATCAACCGAGCACCAATCCAAAATCTGGGCTACTACCGAGAAATTCTGAATGGAACCCATACTGAGCAATGGTGTTTGCGACCACTAAGACTAGCAGTTGTATTTCCTTTAGGCGCTTGGTAAATGCATAAACACAGCTTACAAATAGTTAATCCATAATATATCGCACCGCTGCTGCCTCACTGTATATAAAAAAAAAAACTTTCGAAGAGCATGCAGGTACACAGTTCAAATCGCAAGGCAATAAACCAGATACCTCTAGCTCTCAACAGACAAACTCATCAAAATTCGCGTCCAATCTTCAAATGCATAAAATTACATGAACCGTCCTCAATTCCCAAATATAGTTAGTTCCACGTACAACGCAATCCCTGCTCTGAATCCAGTGCAAATAAATCAACACGGTGTGAGCGTAGACGAAAATTTGTTCACGCATTCGTCATACCAATTTATGGGTGAGAAATGCTGGGGGACGTAAATCATAGGAAAGTATGCCCCGGTTAGTGCACTAACTAGGGGCAGTTCGAAATGACATTCATATTGATGAGATTTGTTTTTCGATCTCATTATAATTAGATCGTGGATTAGGTAGTTTTTTTTTTTTTGCTCGTTCAAATACAGGTAATGTAATGGATCACCTTGTGATGTGAGCATGCATCTTTTGGGAAAAAGTTAGAGTCCTTTGTTTAGTAGATTATCTTCTGCTCGCCTTAAGACCCTTAACGAAGCCAAAAGGCACGTGTTCTCCCCGTCATTGCGATATATTTTATTATATTTTTATTTTTCTCGACCATATCTGGGAACCTTCTAGTTACTGAGATATTGGGGGTCAAAGTTCCGAATTTTTCACAAGTTGCTTTTTTTTTAATACTTTTTATTAATGTATGATTTTTACCTTAAACACCTCCACGACCTCCGAACTATTCAATCCATCCATCAGCACAATGTTTTGAGTGCGTTACATTGAATCCTACCGTAAAACGTGATTTTTCACCCCAAACAAAAAAGTTGTATCCTAGCAATAATTTTTGCGTAAGTTACCTACTTTGATGTATATAATGCTTGGTTGACAGCTTCGTGAAGGGTCTTGTTACACTCTGTATTACTATAGGACTGTTTACTTGAACAGAGCTCCACATTAATAAAACCGCACTTCGTCTGTATGACGCCAGTCATCACTCTTTCTACACTAATATTATGAAGAGGAAAGAATTGTATTTTTGTATTTATATAAACTCAAAAATTGCTGGACCCATTTCAGAAATTCTTTCACATTAGAATGCTACATTATCCTTGAGTAACATAGGATATATTTTAAAAAAATGTCCACCCGTGCGAAGCCGGGACGGGCCGCTAGTTAATTATAAAACAGCTTGATAAATTCACGACCCTATAAAACCAGATCTTAACAATAAATTACAAGACTGCATTGCGTCAGGATGAGTTTGGCCCAATGGGCTATAGGCTGGCAACAATAAGTTTTGGACCCTCGACCGTTGTGTGAAGGCAGTGGCCACCGCAAGCGTAACGTGGCTGGAACACCCTAGCGTACCTTGGCGCAAGTTCCTCACGTAGGCGGCGAATAACGAATCCGGAATACGAAATCGCACTTGGCAGTGTTACCAGAGATACTGACGGGTTTTGGAGAAAATATGCGTCGCCCACAAATTCATGGTTGATAGATATGAAGATAGATATGGTCATAACAGATTAGAAGTGTGTGTGCTAATAGGAAAAAGATCGAAACATTGAGATTAGTGAACTGAGAACCAGATCCAGTGGTCACTAACCCTAGTGTAGTGCTAGAAATATTTCTGCTAGACTCAATTAAGTCAGATAAAGTTTAAAAACTGTTCTCCCACCTGCAACTGGGACTTGGTAAGTATTTTTCGCCAAAAAGAAAAACAAGAATAATTCTTTGAATTTATTACTTACAAACTAAATAAAAATTCCACGTGCTTATTGAAATTAATTGCTGAATAAAATAATTAAAAAATACAGTTTCATCGGAGCCGTTTTCTCGCCAGTATAGCCAAGTCAGTCAGGTCAGTAATCAGTCGTAGGAGTCAATAAGTCTTAGAATACAACGTAAGTGGGTTCAGTAGCAACGCCACAGATGTTGTCCCTGGCGGAAATGTACATGTACCCGCCAATGCCCCACTGTGGGCCCCAGGAGTTCTTCAGGATCCAGAAGGTGTCACCATCGCGCTCGCCGTACCCGACTAAGGTCACTTCGTGGTTCAGATGGAGCTGATTGCTAAAATAGCAAAAAATCTGTCATTATAGGTTCCCAAATCAAATCACTCCATTTTGTTGGGGTTCCATTCTCGACAACACCCTTATAATTTCGTTATCCGGATTTCGAACAGCCATAAAAAAAATGCTTCGTTAACTAAAATATCTAGATAATCTAAATTGTCTATCGCCAAAATCTGAGCATGGTTTTTACTTTATAACTCGATCTAGCAAGGCATTCAATCTATAGTAATGTATTGCTTAAGATGTTCTCTTTAGACGGTCTTTAACGGTTTACCAATTTAATAAGTTTGAGTTCCTATTAAATGGGTAAACCGTTAGAAAATCATAAAAAAACACTTACCATTCAGTATCGTAGAAGATTCCAGATGAGTATTTAGAGAAAGATTCGGTGACATGAACTGACACGGACAAGGGACCGTGGTTGATTAGTGCGACCTGGAAGGACAATATTCAGTTAAAACAGAATTATATGAGCGCCTTATTAAGGCATACGTTTTCTTAACATATTTTAGAAGTATCTTTCTCTAAAATCATGCTTACCTTCAAAGCTCCAATGCTCAGTGGTGTGACATCGACGTATCCGCGAATCGGGAAAATCTTCGTCATGTTCTTAATGTTGCATTCGCCGTTCTATAAAATATGAAACACCAATTAATTATAATACAATGTGGGTAAGTGTAGGGGTATTTGAAACGTACCATACGACATCATTACAACAAAACATCACTCTTGTATTCCTCCAAAGTTTGGGCCGACATGTACCAAGAGTACACCCACATTTCACCGGTTATATCTAAATCTCACGTAATAGGAGCCGATTTGAGCCACATCCAGGCTTCAGGTTGCTACTGAGGTATTCTTGTCGGAAAACATGACATTCGCCCAACCTGGGAATCGAACCCAAGACCTCATTCTCAGCAGTAACGCTTGTGACACTCGACCGTCCAACGTTGCACTCGATTTAATATTGTTTCATAACTCGAGATTCATTCATAAGATGTGCCTTTTGTCTCGTCACTCCAGAACGTACCTTGTTAGTGTATGGACCATATTCTGCTTCAGTCGGCATACCGTACTCCATCATCCACTCATAAGCCGCGTTGTCAGTACCGCCGTCACAGCCGTAGGCGCCGTATCTGTACATTGTGAGGTCAGTTAGTTGAAGGAGAGTAACGATAGAGCATGGCGAAAAAAACTGTCCAAGTAATTTACATTATGAAGATAACACAAAGTATTGACACAGACGCGACTCCATAGCACTGATATGAAATTAAAAGTGAAAGTTCAAAGGCCTGATATGTTAGGAAATAAACAAATGCACAATAATCCAATAATTACTTATATAAGTTAGAAAGATATTAATAAATATCTTTCTAAGTTATTAATTTCTATAAATTCATATTCATACGTACGCCCAAGCGCAGTCCACAATAGCTTGGTTGCTCAAAGCCATCAGCTTGCCACCGTTAATTCTCGCGAGCGCTCCTTCAACTGCGCCAGTCGTTCCGAAGGTCCAGCAAGAACCACAGTCCTCTTGATCTGTTGAGAAAAGATAGGAAATTACTCCGTCTATTTATCTGTCACAATGATGATGATCCCATCCAGCAGCACAACGGCTTTATTCAATGACTTAAAAGGAGCTGAAGAGCTTGGGTCCTCTTTCATGTATTATCATGCGACTAGCAAAATATCCAATTTTGGCCAAAACACTTCGAGCACAAAGCAGACATTTCAGTATTTGTACATTTTAATTTCATGTGTGTTTACTATTGACTTGACTGTCCGTCGTGTACAACTAATTGCACCCTCCAGGACTTGAATGAGACAAACGACAGAGCTGTCCAGGTTGCTGCGTACTGGTCAGGCAAAATCTGATTCATCGAGTCGAGGAGAAGAAAAATGTACTATGTGACATCACTTACTTTTAACGTTAGAAACAAGACCCAAAAGCCTCAAGTCATATTCTTCCGGTGCATCGTTTGAGATTTCATCCAATGTTTCTTCATCGTAAGGGAAGGGGATCGTTCCAACTTTGCCTTCAGGACGCTTCATCAGACCCATGTACATTTTCATCTCTTCGGGAGTCTTGTCAGCGAATTGGTTGATAGTGAGTTTGTAACCTTTGTTTTGACGGTTAGTCTGAATAACTTGCCTAAAAGCGGTGTAACAGTTAGAGGTATCATGCATGACTTAAAAAATTGACATTATTTCATTAAAAGCTTCCTTTATCCAGCTGTTTTAATTTCCTGCATGCTTTCCATCAGTTCTGCTCCCCTATGGGTGACTTCTAACATTAATGTTAAATTTATATAAAATTACCTCATACTCCTCTTGAAGAGACTCTTCCTCATTTTATGCTCGTTTGCATCAGAGTACTTTCTGTTATGGGTCTTTTTGAATCTGAAATGAGAACATAAGATCATACCGGTTCCTAAGTACCATCAGCAATATTATGTTGAGAAAGTTAAGTTCACATACGATTTGAAAACATGTTCGACATCTTCATCGTTTTCAGCATCGACGAACAATAAATGCTTGGTTACATCTTCGCTGTCAAGTGTGTGAGTTGTGGATTCAGTTGGGCAATCATCTGTGAAGGAATAAATGTTAAATGTTGTATTCCCCATTTCTATATAAATTAATTTAATGCGTAATAATTGTTACTCTAAGCGTTCCTAAACCATTGATCCGATTTTGATGAAACTTTGGTGGGTCGCCTCTTGTGTACGCTTGCTAAGGTTCCTGGCCCAAAAAATCTATATATTTACGTCGCATTGCAATGCATACGGATACAACTAATATTTTATAAGTTCATCACCATCTATAAGCCTACATACCATGTTGCTTGTGGTCGGCGCCACACGTATTTTTTTTCTTCCCTCTCCCCGTTCAGCTGTAACTCTATCATTCACTCCTTTGCATTCTTCACAAAATCTATCCATCTTTTCCTTACTGGTCCTCTATCCCTGTCATATCATAAACATATTGTACTACTTACAATCTGCAACATCGAAGATACTACGGAAAGAGAAGGCCTTTTCGTAATCGTAGAAGTCCCAAATCTCGTGCTTGTCCTTCGATCCCAACCAAGGGTTGAACTCCAATACTTCGTATCTAAAAAAGAGTTAATTATAATTACTTATGTCGTCAGCGTCATCATCAACTACCTGCCTTTGTCCTATTCTACTTGGGGTCGGCGCAACACGTTTTGTTCTTCCATTCTCCCCTGTCAAACGACACGGCGTTTATATATAACCAGCATATATTATTGTCCCGTAGGATCGTACTAACAGGAAAAAAAGTATCCTATGTGTTAATCCAGGTCACTTTACTTCAATGCAAACGCAACTTCAAAGTCGCTTAACTTGTTCATTTCTAGAGCTAGTCTCATGTTCATGACTTTTTATATTATGTTTTTTTTTTTCTTAATTAAATTATTAAACTTCATCCAAAATTAAATGGAAACTTCTCCATTCCGTTCAGTAGTTTTGGGTGAAAAAGTAATTAACATCCATCCATCCTCACAAACTTTTGAATATAAAATTGTAGTAAGATGTTCATACCTGACAGGAACCCAGGCTTTGTCGTCTTCATTGTAAGTGGCCCAAAGGGTACTTTCTGAGTCAGTACTTTCGTCCTTGACGTCATATATGAACTTCGTGCATTCTTTGTCGTTCACCGTTTCTTCAACTGAATAACGGAAAGATATTATTGAAGTATCTAGTACAAAGAATTATTTTGATTTAAAAAGCTACTCAAAAGCTTGCAACATATTTTCAAGCGCTGTTAGGTACACAATACCTGCAGGCGATGGCTATATTATCAATTTTACGTAAATTTTATTGAATACCACGTAAAGTTATACTGATGCTAAAGTGATCGTGTACTGTGTCAGTGTGTGAATTAATTTAGAAGTGAATAATCCAGATTCATGATTTATAAATATTTCAAAGATTTTATGTACTGTCCCCCAAATATTTACCTTCCATTGTTAATGGAGTGAATTTTATGAATTATAACTATTCACATTTTAAGGACCTACTAAGTTTATCCTGTTTCTGTTTCTCTTACCTTCAGCCTCAAACCCATCGACATCAGGCAGAATAGTTTCAGGCGACCGTCTGCGCCACCTGCTACCTTCGTTGTTGGAACACACTGCTGATACCTCCTGGTCTCGCGACGCTTCAGGATGAATCTGTTGTAAGAAATGGTGGGATTAATTTTTGCACGGAGCGGGTGCCCGCTGTCAAATGGTCCATAGAAAACCAGTCGCACGCGCCCGCGCCTTTTAGCACTGCTAGAGCCTTTGCATACGGTGCGATGCGGCGGCGGCGGTGCAGCGGTGACCTGCATATAAAAATCCTTGTTACGTCACACGGCATAGCGCATGCTACCCGCGAGACGAGTTGGGGAGGGTTGTATGCGTTGCATCGCACGCCGGAGCGGTACCGCTAAATTGTTCATGTAATTTAAGGCAGAGGCTGCGACGCCAAAGCCAATATTCTAGCGAAAGGCTGAAGGTAAGACCATAGCCAGCAGTAGACTGTAAGTTGAGTTGATTAAATAATTTAGGTGGATAATATAAATATGGACACCCATTATATTTATTATAAGCTGTTGCCCGCGACCTTCGTTCGCGTGAAATTATTATAAAAAATATTACTTCTCTTTTTTAATCGGATTTTGTTAACAATTTCAAGGGTTTTATTTTTTTGCACGGAACCCTAATTCTTAATATAAAATAAAAGTAGCCTCAGTTACTCCTAATAACATCAGCTATCCGTCTGTGAAAGTCCTGTCAAAATCGGTCCAGCTGTTTCCGAGATTAGCCGGAACAAACAGACAAACAAAAATTGGAAAAAATGTGTTTTTGCTATATTTTCATATGCAAGTGAAAGGCGTTTTTTCGTGTTTTTGATATTACGAACAGACATTTCAATTTTATTTATTTGTATGTGTATGTAGATAATAATAGGTCTTTAACTATGAAATTGCCGTTTATTTCTCACATTTTGTTCTGTTTATAACTTTGACGTATAGTTATATTTTTAACCTAATTCCATTTTTATTGGATTAATTGTTAAATTACGCACCTTTTAGGGTTCAAAAACCGTACTAATAGTCGCCTACCTCATAGGATAGTGTGTCAAAACACCTGTTTCAATCGGTATATTTTTGTCATAGACTGTGTTTTGGGAATTTAAGATATGCAGTGCAGCGCAGCTTTTTTCACTCTAATTATAGTTTGCAATTGTATCATAATCGGTTCAGACGTTTCCAAGAAAAATAAAAAAAAATTGTATGGAAATATCACTTTTCACAATCGTAAATCGTCCATACAAATCGGCAATTTCATACTTTAACCCCTAATATTACTAAAAATGTAAAAAGAACATGATTTATATACTAACCTCATACTGAACACCATAACGGAAGTTCTTGTCTTTAGCATTCACAAAAGACTTCACGAGACCATTGTTGTAATCTATCCTCGATTGCTTGGAAGTTCTCCTAAAAAACAAAACCGAAATTTTAACTCATATTCATATTCATTTTATTTTGTGTTCCTTAAGTATAAAAAGGTGTTATAAAAGGCTTACAGCTAAGAACAATTAAGGACCCTGTTAGGGCACAGCAAATAAAAGGTCCCAATAAAATAGATGAACCTAAAATAATAAATTGCCGGCGGCACTCTAGAATAAACACATCCATTACGACAAAATAAAATCACTTAAATCAGTGTGTTTTTTGCTTGGATATCTTTGCTTAGACGTACTGAACGCTGTGTTTAAATTTGTCCATCTATTTTAATGGGACCTTATACAGCGTGTAACAGAAAGGGTATAATCATATGGAATGCTGTGGTACGGACCAGCAAACTGAACAACTTTATCTATGGGACCACCATCGAAATCGTAAAAAAATAATCAGCTGTCCCATACATTTGGGTCGATTAGGTATTGAAATTTTGTATAGGACAGCTGATTATTTTTTTACGATTTCGATGGTGGTCCCATAGAGAAAGTTGTTCAGTTTGCTGGTCCGTACCACAGCATTCCATATGATTATACCCTTTCTGTTACACGCTGTATACAATATTAAAATACCTACATAACATAATATCACACTTGTAATCCCCAAAGAGGTAGGCAGAGATGTACCAGAATAATGCTACAGCACCATGCTGAGATAGGGGCCTTTTGGCCTCATACAGGACCAATTTAGTTTAAGGTGGATGCGCAAGGGTAGCCCGCGAAATTTAAATTTTCTTACGTTTATTGCAATTTGCAGGTCAGTGTCAGGTTGTATGTTGATGAAAATATGAATCGCGCCAGTAACACGTATGGTGTTACAGAATTATAATCATTCAAATCATCAATACAACCCCCCAAGTTCATATAATCCCAAAGAGTGACTTTCACATGAAATTGCTATTGAATGGGGTTTTTTTTAATATTTCAGATTCAGTGCATTGTAAAGGATGTTCATTTACTCTCTCCCCAAAACTTAACTTTATTGGCGCACGTTAAAGACGAAAAACAAAAAAGTTTTATAAAAACTATGACTTACCAGATTTCGTAGTTTTCGATAACATTGTCAGTCAGCGACATTCTTGTAGCCTTGAGCGTGTATTGACTCGGCCATTTTAGGGCTCTAGTCAGTTTTGCCTCAGGTTTGGGGTCAACTTTGCTCACATTTTTGATCTCCGCTTTTGCCTTTTTCACTAAAAATTTACAAAAATTTTAGTCATTTCTGAATTTTGAATTCAAACTGAATCTTGTATAAGGTTTTCAGCTGAAGAAAAATTACACGGGTCCCAGAGCTAGTGGAGACTATCAATGTGTCCGCAATAAAGTTTATTTTTAAACGTTGTCCCACTCAAGATTTCTCCTTTAGCTTAAGTGCATTTACAAAAAATTAAACTCACATACACAAACAGCCAGACCCGAAACAACTACCTGTAGGCCAAACTGTTTTAAATAAACCTAGATCGGGCAGATCGCTACCACACATTTGAATTCATCATTATCATTACTTGCAACTGTTAAATATATTTTAGTTGTAGTTTACTTTTAAGCACTAATTATGTAGGTATGAGAAATTATACCACTGCACCTAAATGTACACTTTTTAAAATAAATTATTATTCTAAATACAAATTTTCGTTCCGCGAGGGAATCGAACCAGCGACACGCAGCACAGCAGCCAAACTCTCTCAAACGATGATTGTGCTTTCTGCCATCAGAACAACAACAAGCTACCGAAAAAAACTAATATTATGTCTTTTGAAAGTCGTTGTGGAAATACAAAACGCTTTGAAAGCGATGGTCCAGGTCCAGGTCCTCTGCACCTACATCAAATCATCTGCTATCAAGGAATGAAACAGTTGATGGAGGAGCCAAGTGCATTAGAACAAAACCATAACCAGACTAAAATAGCAATAGATTGTAGATGAATCTCTCTGATAAAGTGAACAATTTCAAATAGAAGATCGCACAAATATGATATAACAATTACTACAGCTGCCAGCTACGGTCATTTTGACTTTATAGTTGCACCCATGAAGATTCGCAAATATTGATTATGTATGAAGTAAAAGTTGCCCTTCTTTATTGTTAATAGTGACTTAAGAAAGTGGTTACAAAATTGTGTCCCTGACTCCTGTGCTAGGCACAGCGGCTAAACATCAAGCTATACATTTCCAGTATAAGCTGACCTCGCATTGTACGGAAATCCTTTACAATGCGAGATCAGCATAAACTGGAAATGTATAGCTTGATGTGTAGCCGTGTGTACTACGCAGGCACTATATATAGTAATCAATCGAATCGAAATTTAGAACTATAGAAGACATAAATTTTAATAAAATGAACAGGAATAGTTACTCACCACTTAAACCCTGTGTGATCACCACCAGCCCGAGAAGTAACCAGACAAATTTAGCCATCTTGAAGCCCAGAACCATAGATCCCAGAGCCCCATAAACCCAATGTAACAAAATTTATAGCGCTCCAGCCTTTTATGTATTCAGATAGTAATGCTAATGAATAGGGCTCATTAGTGTTTTAGTTGATAATTAATCTAAATAATAGCATGGATTTCATTACAGTGATATGATTAAATTCAGTGGTGTTTTTTTGTGATTTTTTTGGTCTAATATGCTTCCATTTTGTATTCAGAGCTGTAGTTGTCTGAAAACTTGACCAATTTCCAGTGAACACTCTTTGGGATCACTGGCTAGTCGCTATACAGGGTGTAACAGGATGTCCCCAGGTATGGCCTAGACCAAAAAAAAATCGCAATGAGGGGGAGAACAAGTGCCTTTCGGCTTAGTTAAGGGTCTTGTTACACCCTTACTACTAGTCACTAGGCACTGCTGCTAGGTACTTTTACATAAAGCGCGATAGACTGTTAAAATGTTAAATGGTAGCTTTGTTAAATAAGCGAATTATCCCTTTCGGAGAATTAATTTATCTAAATGTATCCCTTAAATTAGGCCCTCCTTAGCCCTCATTTGTCCGACGTATCCATATTTTAATAACCTTAAAAAACGAAATGTTTTAGGTACCTAAAAATATAATGAATTTGATAAATCTGTTTTCGTTTAATAATTAATCTAATTAGGCCAGTTTTAATTTGTTTTTATCAACGAATAATCAGATTTATCTTAATTAAACCACGTATATATTTTAAATTGCACAGTAATGATACCTACCACTATAATAGGATGAGATATAAAATGACTTACCTATTATATCAGCATTAACAGAAAGGAGTGTCACATGACTCCAGATAATCGTTCATTTTGGTCAAGGACAAAGCCTTACCAATTAAAACTATCACTAATAAAAAACAAGCTTATTGTAGACTAGCTGTTGCCCGCGGCTTCGCTCGCGTTTTGGTCGGAAATTATCCCACAGGCACGTTGTAAGTATAGCCTATGGCACTCGGGGATAATGTAGCTTCCTATTAGTGAAAGAATTTTCAAAATCGGTTCAGTTGATCCAGAGATAACCCCCTACTTATAAACACACAAACTTACAAACAAATTTTACCTCTTTATAATATTAGTATAGATTATAGTATATAGTATAGAAAATTATTTTAAAACAAGGTTTTAAATAACGTGTGACGTCCTTTTTTTCGTATTTTTCGCAGCAAACCCTTTTAATTGATACCCATATCATGGGAGTACATAAAAAATAACTAATCCGCCATCTTTGGGAATCCGCCATATTGAATTTAGAAAGACGTCACTTAACTAACCATGGTAATGTCATCCTAACTAAACATTGTATGCATAATTGCAGCTCAATCGTTGGATAACTGTTTCAAATTTCAGTTGCAAGAATTGACCTAAACACACATACAAACATTGCAAATTAAATATCAGCATCATCATTCTCCTGGCCTTATCCCAACTTATTTGGGGTTGGCGCAGCATGTCTTCTTTTTCCATACTTCTCTATTACTCGTCGCTTGTAAAAAACAAAAGCTCTCACCAATTTTTCTATCCTGATCCTGACACAAGCCGACATCTTGGATCTTCTCAGGCCAACTACACTCCAAGTCACAAAAACCGAATCATTACGAAAATGTATCATAAGCGTTTTTTGTCAGCAAAATTTTCGCCCATCCCGTAACCCAATCACGAATCACGTCAGATTGTTTTCTCACGATGAGCAGTGGACAACAGTTCTTGTTCTTCTAGTAGCCGTGTTGGTCCAACTGGTCCAATTATAATTTGTACGTGAGCAACGTACTCGCGAGCCTTTTGGCGCGAAGGGTAATGCTTTTGGATATGTTGGAATCTGGATAGAGTATAGTATACCTACGAGTATCTATATGAAATTAAAAAAGTTCGGTTCTTGTGAGGGATCAGTATTGGAATGATTCGTAATACTACTCATTACTTTTAAGTCGTGGAGAGGCTCTCAGTGTGCAACGCGACCTACTAATTATATATATTTATAGTATTTTTAACCGACTTCAAAAAAGAGGAGGTTTTCAATTATACTTGTAGTTTTTTTTTTTGTATGTACACCGATTACGCTGAGATTTATGCTCCGATTTACGTGATTCTTCTTTAGTTTGATGCGGAATAGGTGTCATTTGGTCCCATTTAAATTTGGTGAAGATCGGATTCTAACCTCCAGAGATGTACAATACAATGACAAATAATACAATATGTACTCCGGCTTACCTCTTACAAAAATTGACTCTTCGCTACTATTAAGTTCCATTTATTGGGGATAAGCCTATTACCATAACATGTTTTGTTAACAATGTAAAATAAATGCATAGCAAACATTTCTATTATAACTCATAGATATTACAACTAAAAATGGAAATAAAAAAGTATTTTTACTTTAGTTATTCTTATTTATTTTTACTTTTTTTTTGTTTTTGAAGTCGGTTTTATTTTATGCAAAAAAGTTTTTAGTTAGTTTAGTTATTCTGGTATATCTTAGTAAGTATTAAATTTAAATGTTCAGATATTCACCTACCACTGTTTGTCTCTGCTTCAAGTCTGAAATGCATAAAAAAATATTTCTCTATCCCAAATAACAAAGAAAGACTTTAGTTTCAGTTTACACTAGAATGTAATGTTACTTTTGTAATACTTTAAATACTCTCAAGGGTCCTATGAAGTGGAAGTGTATTCCCAAACTTTCTTCCACATAATAAACAGCTTAATCTTTTGACAAGCAGCTAATCTACCAACTGTCAGTAGAAAGACCATTTCTAATATGAATAGTTGATTTAATGGAACATTATTGCTCCCTTATCTGGAGTGCTATTCTCTAAAAGACAATTTCATGGCTGTAAGCTGCGACGAGCTCGTCGTCGAGACAGCCTTGAGATCGATCGAGCGAGTAGCGCTGATTAAAACTGTATTCACTAGCGTGGTTGTGATCGTCGACGAACTCTAGGCTGTATCCTCCCGTCGCTGTTTCGTAGACGAAACAAGGGCTTGGAACCAGTTCTATAAATCATAATCGATCAATCTCGACTGAGACTTTTAAGGGGTTAAAGTATATATTTAAGGTCTATATTTAAGTATTTTAGGGAATAGAGCAAAACTATAAATATATTTCATAATTTTATGTGTTTATTCCATAATTCTTATTATATTTTAAGGCTGAATGAGGATTCCTTTGCCTCTCTTCTCAATGGTAATTCTTTGAAAGCTGTCATGTCTGCATGTGTTGTCAATTTGTGTAATAATTAATTGCTTTGAACAAAGGTTTTTGTGACTAAGAGGATAAATATACCTACTGTTGTGTGAGTATTATATTTTTACTGTAAATACATAATAATAATAATATAACAATATCAGCCTATTACTGTCCCACTGCTGCGCAACGGCCTCTTCTCAACAGAGAAGGCACGAGCATTGATCACCACGCTTGCTCAAGACGGGTAGGCGATTGCAGACTTTTTGTAAATCCAGGTTTCCTTACGATCCTGCCAGGGTTGCGGGACTGTTAGAAAGAGATACCGCGGCCCTGGAACACAAAGGGCAAAGGAAGGAACATGGATGGGTTTTAGTCAGTAAAAGTCTGACACTCCCTCCTGCTCAGCACAGAGCGGGAGGGGTTATTTGATGATTTCCCATCGGTAAAAAAAAAAAAAAAAAAGGTTTCCTCACGATGTTTTCCTTCACCGATGTCTGTGATGTCCAAGATAAACTTAGAAAGTACATATGAATTGAAAAAGTCACATTGTTACTTGCCCGGATTTGACCCCACAACCTCATGCATGAGAGGCGATGCCTTAACCTCTGGGCCATCATGACATGACGTCGTTAATACATGGTTATTAATGTAATAATTAATAATATAAGATATGGCCATTAGCCAACAGGTTCGCCGCTCCCGAAGGGATCTGTCTACATGTTGGATAGATTACAAGAAAGCCTATGATTCTGTGCCTCATACATGGCTCATGAGGGTGCTGGAGTTGTATAAAGTAGATGGAACTCTGCGTACCTTCCTGGTGTCATGTATGGGGCACTGAAGAACGGTTCTTCGCTATCCAGGATGTCGATAGATCCTGGGGAACAGCGAACCGATAAGGATCGAACGCGGTATATTCCAGGGTGATACGAGTAGTCTGAGTCCATTGTAGTTTTGTCTAGCCTTGAACCCTCTCAGCACACTGCTGGAGGGTGGGTTCAAGTCTAGGCTATAGGTTGAGGAGAGGTGGTCAGGTCATATCTCACCTTCTTTACATGGATGATCTGAAACTCTTTGCCCCCAACAATTTGCAACTGATGGATCTACTGAAGGTAACAGAAACCTTCAGTAGTGCCATCAGGATGGGATTTGGTGTGGACAAATGCGCAGTCATGCATGTAAAGCGAGGGGAGATTATGGAATCCGTGGGAACTCAACTCTCGGATTCCATACACCTTAGATCCCTCTCCTTAACAGAATCCTACAAATATTTGGGTATGTCGGAAGCATTAGGTATCAATACTGCCGACATGAAGCAATCGTTGAGGGAACGCTTTTTAGGCCGCCTGAATAAGGTGCTAAACAGTCTTTTGTCAGGCGGAAACAAGGTGCGCGCCTTCAACGGTTGGGTCATGCCGGTTTTGTTGTATTCTTTCGGCATACTCAAATGGACTCAGACGGAACTTGATGCCCTGGATAGGAGGGTCCACGCACTGCTGACCGCAAATCGAATGCATCACCCACGGTCGTCGGTGATGAGACTGTATATCCCGCGGAAGTGTGGGGGTCGTGGCTTCTTAAATGCTAAGACCCTGCACAACCGTGAGGTATGCAGTCTCAGGGAATATTTCCTAGAAGCCGACGTGGGGATGCACCGAGATGTGGTCTCAGTGGACAAGGGCCTCACACCGCTCTCCCTGGCTAACGAGAACTGGCGCAAGCCTAGAGTATTAGACACTAATGACCCAAGGAGGTATGGCAGGGCAAGGAACTTCACGGACGCTTTTACCGGGCCCTACATGGGCCCGATGTAGCCTTCTTAGCGTCCGTATGTTGGCTGCGCTTCGGTGACCTATTTGGGGAAACCGAAGGGTTTGTCTGTGCAATAATGGACGAAGTTATGATGACGAATAACTACCGGAAATACATTGTGAAGGATGGCACGGTTGACATATGTCGGGCATGCCACCGTCCGGGAGAATCGATCCGACATATTATTTCTGGGTGTTCTCGTCTGGCTAACGGAGAGTACTTGCATAGACACAACCTCGTTGCCAGGATTATCCACCAGCAACTTGCTTTGAAGTACAACCTTGTGGAATCAGAAGTGCCATACTATAAGTATGCGCCCGACCCAGTTCTCGATAATGGTAATATCACGTTGTATTGGGATCGACCTATCATCACTGACAGGACTATTGTTGCTAATAAGCCTGGCATTGTGGTGATAGATCGATTGGTGCGTCGCGCAATGATTGTTGATAATATAACGGTTCCGCATGACGAGAACCTCGTGAAAGCAGAGAAAGATAAACAATTCAAATATCTAGATTTGGCTCGCGTGGTTGTCGACATGTGGGACGTGAGTACAGCAGTCACTGTGCCGATAGTCGTGTCGGCCAATAGCTTAATAGCCAATAGCCTCGACGAACATCTCAGGAAGCTCTCGCTAGGCAGCTGGATCAAGGGCTTGATTCAGAAAGCAGTACTTCTGGACACGGCGCGTATTGTTAGGAGGTTCCTCACTCAAGAGCCTTGACCATCGGTATCTCGGACCCTGTTCCCGATGCCCGTGGGCTACTATTTTCTATATTTTGAAATGTTTTTTATATAATCTTTGTTACTAAAAATATTTAAAAATGTATATAATATATAACGAAAATAAATGAAGGATAATAATAATATAATAACCTTTAAATAATATAGGAAGTTTGTTGTGTTTTAGCATGCCAAGAAGTACGATTCCATCCCGTGCGCAAGTAGAGATGTTACTAGAGAATTTGGAAGAGCGACGTTGGCTTGCCACAGGGCACGCTCGGACATCTCACGCTCGAGACCGCACAAAAGCAGCATGGCAAGAAGTAGCTGTCAAGATAAACAGTGATGGAAGTGGCTGCATTAAAAGTTGGAAACAATGGTCAAAGGTTTGTTAACAACAAGTGAACTAGGTATTGCATTACTGGGGTGCTTCGTCAGTTTGCATGCATACCTTGACTACTTATTTCTTAAAAAAACGTTAAATATCCAGTACTTACCTATGTACATTGGGTTTAATTATAACATATGATATAACATTATTGATGCATAGGTGAAATCTTGATGTTTAGACATTGGATATATCTTTTTAGTATTGGAAGGATAAGAAGTCAGCGGTAAAGAAAAAAGCTAGTGAAATAAGAATGGCTAGACAACGAACAGGTGGTGGTGAACTGGAGGAAGGGTTTCTCTCTGCAATTGAAGAAAGAATAATTGCAATAATGGGTGGTGAAACCTTTGTTACTGGTGACAGGGAGCTAGAAATTGACCTTCATGTATTTATGTTTTTTATAGTTACATAAACTTGTTTTAATTTAATGATAACTTTATAAAGTAAAATATATAGTCAGATATTCCTGAAACATCAATCTAATGACCAATAATTTTATTTTTAGCCTGCTTCTGAACCAGAACTAAATTTTACCTCTCCACACTCGACTCCTGACGTGCCAAATGCTGAGGTATCCGAAGATGTGCTCTTGGTATGTTTATTGAAATATTATTCAACACATGTAACAGTACCTACTTTACTTCCCAAAAAATTGTTAAGTCTACATTTATTTGCAGAGTATACAAGACGTTACAGAGGAGGCAAATGGAACTCCAGTATCAGAGAGCATACTTCAGGTAGGTATTACTACTTTTAAACTGCTTACACCATTAATGAAAACTATACAGTGAAGTTATAATTTACAAATTTAATTTTGTAGAGTCATGTGCAAATCCCAGGACATAGCATACTGCGCCAGACAGAACAGTCCACACCTTCCATACCTGTAAGTTATTTCTAATATAATAAAATAATTATGATATTGTGATGTTACATTCTAAATAAATGTGATGATGCTGATTAAAATATATTTGCAGGATGGACCAGGCCCATCTTGGCATTGGGACATACAAATGGAAAACCAGCCTAATTTGGAACAAGCGGTGAGATTTTATATAAAATTCTTACATTTTTTTTAATGGACATCTACATAACTTTTTGTATTTCTGTTTAAGGCTAGATCCCAACCTGACCACCAGACCGCCAGACCTGCAGTGCCTCATAGGAGTAATGCCCCAATTGCCTCTTCATGTAAGGTTGACTTAGTTACAATTTTAATTTGGTTAATTATTGGTTTAGTGTAAAATGCACTACATAGTAGTGGACTCACTTTTGATTCCCAGGTTGGGCCAAGTTTTTGGGATTTTCTGTAGGTTAGATAATTTTTCAACTCTTACTTACAACTTATTCAATCAACATGATTATAAGTAATTATACTACATTGTAAAATCTTTTCCTTCAGAGAGAGTGATGTGTTGCTCTTATACCTACGTAATAATAATGAACTTTACATTTGTTTTGCCTCTAGTTACTTAGTAATTTGTTAATTTTTTTTTATGTTCGTAGCACCTCGTAGGCGTCGAACGGTACGACGCCGCCTGATCCAGCGCTCACCACCTTCTCAAAGGCAGTCACAAATGGCGAGCTTGACAGAACGTTTTGTCGCCCTTGAAGAGAGGCGTGTTGAAAATGAGCGAATTCTAATCGACAACCAGCAGAGGATGTTAGAGACTTTTAAGGAGATTAGTGAGGCATGGTCAAGGCAGACCCAGGCGTTGCAGGATTTGTGTGCATCCATCAGACGAGGGAGTTAAATAGTAAAAGTGATCTGCTTCTTTAAATGTGAAGTTTTTTTATTATTTTGTTCATGTTTTGTTGTCTTGTGTTTGTTTTGTGTTTTTTTTTTGCGGTAAATAAAAAGAAGACATTATTAAATAGTTATCTATTTTATTAGTCATGACTCATGCCAGTCATGCCCCATTCTGTATCTACACATGTTTTCGACATCTAAAAAGAAAAGAAAGCATATTTGGAAACTTAAATATGACGTGCTCGCCATAATTGATTAACTAAATTTTGCCTACTTAGTTGCCCACTGACTAAGTCATCATGTGTTGGGCCTGGCTGTGTCAGGATTCCAAGTAACCTAGATTCTTCATCTAAGTCGTTTTGGTCCAACTTAGGTGCTGGTAGCCCCGCACGATTACACATGTTGTGTAAAACACAGCAAGCTATCACTATTTTTCCCACTGTTATGGGGTCATAGTGCAATACTCTGTGAACTAATAAGCATCTAAAGCGGCCTTTCAGTAGTCCGATAGTCCTCTCCACGCTATTCCGTGCACTACTGTGCAAATTGTTGTAATGGCTCTCTGGAGTCCCAGTTTCTGGATTACTAAAGGGAGCCATTAAATAAGGCCTTTGAGGATATCCTGAGTCACCTGAAATTAATGAATGAAGCTGGAATTAAATGCAATCTTAACTTGTGTGTAAGTTTTCAAGGTATTGTAAATAATAACTTACCAAGCAAGTACACAATTTCACCATTATTATTTAAATTTTCCAAATGCTCCTTAACTCTAGTATTTGAAAAAACAAAACTATCGTGTGTTGCACCCCCAAAAGTCACATCCACATGCAAGATATTCAAATCAGCATCATTAATCTGAAATAAGTATAATAATTATTATAGGATTTCTATTAATTCCAATTATTTTAATGAAATTCCAGTTTACCTACAATTAAAACATTTCTGGCATGATAGCCTTTTCGGCAATAATATCTCTCCTCATGTTCCTTAGGACGTATCATTGAAATCAGGGTGCCATCAACGCAACCAAGCACCCCAGGAATTTTGAATTTCTCATAAAACCTGTAATCAGCATTCAAATTTCAAACAATGGTTCTTGTTTTAACAAGACTCTAGAGACTAATAAAAAAATGTTGGTACTTTTAATACTTGCCTTGACTTGAGCACTTGTCGATCATTCTGGGTTTGCGGAAATCTCATATATTTACTTATGATGTTTTTGTTATTCAGAGCATTAACAACTTCGTGGATTGCCCTAGAGGCAGAAGACTGTGATATATATGTGTCCACATTCTTGCCAATGATTTTCTGGTAACTTCCATTTGCCAAAAATGATAGAGTGCATAGTATCTGAAACATCAAGAAAGGCTTTTGTTGGTGTGTGGTCCCATCATAACTTAAAAAACAAACTGTAAACAAACCTTTAGCCTCTTGGTTAAACCACTGGAACGAACTCGTAGACGCATATACGGAGTTAAATCATTTTCTAATATATTAATTAAATCCTCAGAAAGCCTGTAAATATGGATAAAATCTGTATCACGGGATATTGTTTTAAACTTTCTTATTTGTTTCGCCTGTCGAGCTTTCTTCAAATCATCACTTTTTTAGCTTGTTCTAATAAATGTAGCTTTATAAGTAATCGAGCTGCCATTTTTTCAGATATATATCTATAAGAATCGAAATATAAATTTTATTTTAAGTACAATTTATTATTTTTGTCAAAAGTACGTGCGATTAATGTAGCTTTTGGATTTGACAGTTGTAAGCGAGGCTGCGGGCGAGGTCGTAAGCGTATTCGTCACTGTTTTTTCTTAGTGAATACCAAATTATACGAAGAACTGTCAATTTGCCCTCCGTACTACTCCGTAGGTTAGTTTTAACTCACGGCCGTCACAGCCCTGAGCGCTAGTGTAGCTTTACTCAGCTTAGTGAATACCAAACTAAGTTTCACCACTGTGGCAGCGCTGCACAACAAGGCTGTATCCTTAGAGAATAGCATAGCTGATGCGATGCACTGCTGGCATAGAAAGTCGGAGCAGCAACATTTTAACTGTTCATATCTTACTTTCACGTACGATAGCGGTCAGTTGAGTTCGCACTTCGCAGTCTATATGTAAGTTATTAGACTGGAGTGCGAAAACACTCTTTTCTCTGCGGTAAGTGTTGAGAAGTCTGGTATACAGTTAGATACTGTAACACGATTTCGATTCATCTCTTGCATGGAACTTTGTGAAAAGATATTTGGCGGGTTTTAATGCTTTTGTCTTCAAGATAATTTATTTATTTCCGTACATGTTCAAAACATGGTTAGTAGGCATGCATTAAAATGTAAAACGAGTTAAAAAAACTTTTAATTTTACAGAAAATCTGATGTTATCCTTAATAAGATTTTCTTAACATGTCAGAAGCTTCGATAATCCTTAGTACAAAATAACCAAAAACACTTTGCTTAACTTGAAAAGCAAACCAACGACTTCACGTTCAGCAACACTTGAGACCACTAAATCAATTACGGTCAGCCTCGGTCAGCAATTGTGTTTTAATTTTCATAACAAGGTTTTTATATTTATTCTTAAGCGTCATCTTTGCCGGTTCGTAAAACTGGCCATTACAGCTAAGTGCAGCAATAATGAAATTATACTCTCTAGACTTTATTGATATTGACTGTGGGCATGTCGAAAAATTTTCGGTATTCAAGCGTTACCAATATTCATATTTTTATTTCACTTCTCAGGTTACCATAGAGTCATTAAAATAACACACACAATTAATATGAGCATAACATAGTAGTAAGATGGTACCTGTCTGCACCTAGTTTTGTAAAACACACAACACACTACATACCAGTGTCTTGAATTGGAATGGCAAAATTTGGATGCATATAATGCTAAATTAATTATGCGGAAACAGAAGAAAATATCTGTTCCAGGATTTAAAAAATATAAACATTAACTAGATTGTATTACTAATGATGACTGAAATAATACAACCAAAAAAAAAAAGAATCATCGAACTCGTTTCACAATTGGCGAAGATATCGCTGAACATAAAAACAAAAAAAAAAACAGACGACTTGATAACCTCCTATTGGAGGTCGGTTAAAAATACAATTTCACTGACGACTGTATTCTAGGAAATGAAATACATGACGCCCATAAAGGACGTTTACAGACCTTGTTGGTGAAATTCTTCAGAAAAGTATTTTGGTGTTTCATCAAACAAACGCTGGAGAAGAATATATTTGACTGTGTCAACCCACTTGTGAAGTAATATGGGTTGGGACTTAACGCTTAACGCTTAAGTATAATCCTAGATACGTTGTTTAATCTTCGTTTTAGATACTATACTTTTCTTACAGCAGCTCCATTTAAGTAACTTCATTACAAGATATTAAAATATGACCATTTCAATATAACTCCAATCAAATTTCACGCTCACCACATCCGGTACATTAATAACATAAAAAATAATGAACTTGTCAAAACTAAATTGATATTAGAGCCTCGTAACCCGACCAGTTCACGATAAAACTTTCTTAGATTTTTATCTAGAACAATCAAGTTGCATGTGCAGGGCCCAACTTGAATTTCAAAAGAGTATTGTTACATTTTGCCCTCGGGCAAAGTTGCCTCCATATATTTTGTCTGGTCGAGCTTTTGAATTTAATTGCTCCCCAAGGCTTAAGTTCTAAGGTACTATGACATTCGGTATGTCTGTTGATGAATCGGGCTATTATCTTAATTACGGGGGCAATGTCTATAATTTAATCTCTTTACTTATTGGATCTTATGTTGTCTGAAATAAAGAATTTATTATTATTATTAAGTGTTTTGTGAGCATTTGAGTGTTTAGTTGTAGGTGATATGCTGGGGTGGCTGCATACTTGTCATGTAGCTGGTACGTCATGTATCGGGTGTTCTATCCTTTATGGATATTGCAATATGTACCTAAGTCATTCTAATTTAAAAGTTATTATTCATATCCTCAATCATTGCAACCTTTCTTCCACTCACTGTTGTTGGTATAGGCCGTCAATAGTCCACTGTTGCTACACTACTTAGACCCCTCCCGACTAAACAACAACTGGAGGGGGGGGTTGTACTTTGCAACCAATCTGTACTAGTCACCTGTTTAAGGCCGTATTGGTCCCAGTATATGTTGGAGGGCGTCTATACTGTGGTTGCCGATGTCCAGTATATTTACACCAAGACACTCCCTATGAATTAAAAGTCCTAGTATTGAACGCATAGCATCACGCCTGTAATCCCCGACGGGTTAGGCAGAGGTGTACCCAATAGTACACCCACATTTCGCCAGTTATATTGAAATCCTAAGGGGCGAGCCTATTGCCATACTTCGGGCACAAATATAGACTCCGAGACTACTACTGAGAAATAATAGACAGAAAAAACTCGAAAAAATCGAACCACAGACCTCACAAAAAGCAAAGGCGCTTTCCAGCTCTAAACCATCGAAGCAGTCACAGATACGGCTGCAAATGCTCACTTACCCTTTTTGTTTTCGGATGGCATATCATCAAATCACCCCTCCCGCTCTACGCGGCGCAGAAGGCGCAGAAGGGAAAGACTGACTAAAACCCATCCATGTTCCTTCTTAGCCCTTTGTGTTCCAGGGCCGTGGTATCTCTTTCGAACAGTCCCGCAGCCCCGGCAGGCGCTAACCCTGCCATTTTAATGTTCATACACAATCAACCCCGCAACGCTTCTTCTTAGTCACGGGAGCTCTGTCTCTGTACATGTGCTGATCAATACCACAACCTATAAATATATCGTATTAATATTCTCCTGCTATGGTTTCATTATTTTTTTAATAAATAGAAACGTAGCAAGTGTTGGGCACTTGACTCACGCTTAAGGTTCCGTATCTACAGAAAAATCAGACAAAGCTGAATATGGAGCACTTTGGAAATGTTTAGTCGTTTTCGATTTTAATAAATTGAAAGTATGATCAATGCATTTTTAATTTCTTTGTTGTATCTTATAATGGTTTCAGAAACTACTATTGATATGGTCAATGTTGCACATCAATACGTACCTAAGCTGCTATAAATAGGGTAGATAATCGATTAAGGGAAGGGTCCCTTCACTTTTTCATTAATCAGTATGAACTTAATTAATTTGACAATAAGCTCATTCTATGGTATGAACAGTATGCGCCGAAAGCACGTATTCTCATAACTCGTACAGTATATTTTAATGCGGGACCCTAAAATCTGAATAGGTAATAAAATCGAACACCTAAGCTTCAGTTACCCGCTGTGTTAATTTTCATACATATTTTATTTTATTTGGAACCGGTTGCCTTACCGGTACGACTACTACGAGTATGTCCCCACACATAGCTCTGCTAATATAGGATATTAATTAGGTATCACATTCCGTAAAAGAATTTTAAATGGCTACGTAATTGTAGTGTTGATTAAAGGTAAAATAAAAAAACAGGTAGGCTGTGAATAAATTTTCTTAGGCTCTGATAAATATTTACAATTCTTATTTGCTTTAGGAAACGAAAATTAGAATACCAAAGTAGTATTTAAGTTATTTTTTTCTCACAGTTAGTTGCTATTTTATTTTAATTTAATTAAAACAGAAGTCTTTGATCTTATTTATTACTTGTTACTGTCTCTTACTCTGTTCTTAATCTTATCTCCTTCATCTTAAAACGAGACTGACTCAATTAAAGTATCTACCAAAATAATAATCGGGTGAATAAAATGTTATTGTCTGTATGGGCGACTATTATACCAAGTAAGTAACTATTTATCCGGTCACTGCCGCAAGGAGATCATAGGAAGCAAAAGCGAGAGAAGCTTGCTCGGGACTTATGGCTCCCCGACTCGGAGAGGTTAGGTTCGAAGGGGATGGCGGGGTCATCCCCTTCGTGTTAGGTTACTTTAAACCCTGCAAACAGAAATAGGACAACCGCGCAGCGAGGCTAGGTTGACTACGCCTTATCTACAATCTGTTTTATTTTTTCTGAGTCTGTATTGAACAACAGTAACTCAAATTTGTATTTGCAAGTCGCCGGCGCCGTTTAAACACGAACATGACTACGTAACACCGCGCAGCACGCCGAACGTAAAAAAAATATAGCGTGCTTTTATTTGGGCATTCATTCAGGTGACGCTGAGTGTTAGAAGAAACGGAAGTTACAGTTTTCATCAAAATCGGGCTCGAGACTCCTTTGAGCATTTTTCGCTATTCCTCATAGTTTCAGATTAGGCCATCCACGACCACTTGGAAAATTCACTCTGTATATTATGTATGTATCAACTGCCTAGTTGGTCTAGTGGTTGCAAGCGCGAATGCTGAACGAAAGTTCCTGGGTGCGATTTCCGTGTCGGGCAAAGTGGTATAGGGTTTTTAGATCCGACTTTCTCAGAAACAGCCAAAGAGTCTGGATCTATGACTTTATTAATATAACTGGCGAAATGTGGGTGTACTATTAGGTACAGGTCTGCCTAACCCGTCGGGGATTACAGGCGTGATGCTATGTTATTTAAAACAAACAAACACTTTTCTGAATAAACTTAAAGCCTACATCTGACTTTGAATACATTGCACAGCAATGTGAATAGAAATACAATTACTTAGCTACAAACATATTACCGTTTTATTGATGTTCGGAGTCACGGCAATAAAATGGAGGCGTGCATAAGTGCATAAACACATGGGAGTACATAAACAATGCTTCGTATTAACTCGCCGTATGAACTAAACCGTTCCGAACAATTGAACACAACCCGTGGTTAGGAGGAGGGCTCAGTGCGCGCGGAAGCGGGAGCGGGTGTCACTGAAATTGTCACCATCTATCTAGCATTTTCCCAACTCTATTGGCATCGTGTACAAATCTGACAGGATGCTATTCAAATTCAAGTATTTTTATTTCAAGCGGAGGCTCATATAGACTTAGTAACATACTTAGTCCTTAACTAAGTGCTAGTAAACAACACGATACGGTGACACATGTAACCGACAGCAGTGAACCACTTGAACAGTCCACTCTGCGGCAATCATTTCTAGAACCCTGTTAGGACTGGCCATGACTCGAGCCACCATCGATGCTGCGTGCTTGCGCATTATTGTGTAAAAACAATCTATACACGCGCCGCGCTACCGCAATCATCCCAGACGCACTGCAACGCCATTGCAACCCCATCAGTTTTCTGAACGCATTATTGAACTGGATACGAAGGGCTCCATAAGATGCTTGCCATAAATTTTCCCACGTGCTAAAAACTCAGCCTGCGCTGTCAGTCCTCTGCTAGATATGGGCCTCAACCAGACTGCGCCACCACACCCTGTGCCCAGATTTTCGCATCCAGTTGGTCCCAGCCACTTTATACCAGTGCATTACAAAGACAAATCTGACCTGGACAGCCCAGTCACTGCGTAATACAATAGACCTACTTCCTGGCATGACTGGTTGTCCGACTGTTGGATACCTATAACTGAAAATACTTTAATATAATCAAACAAATGAAAATTCGTCCAGTGATGTGCACCAATACCCAATTTATCTTTACACCACTATCATCATTGTCAAATTTGTACAAACTAGCCTTTAAGATCAATAAACATGCCAAATTATCTTGTCTCAGTCCTCTGCAGAACATGGCATCACTCACTCACGTGGAGTCTCATTGTCCCATCTTTACCCCGGTAACCATTCAAAGAATCGTTTGCTCCCACAGTCATCAGTACTCCGACTGAAATGAACCGCCACTTCAACTTACTAGTACTACTTACTCATGCTAAAATCAGTCTTATTTTCTATAACTGACAAAAATTCAAGTATATAGAAAATTTTACTGCAATAATTTCCCGAATCTCGCTCTTGAGTCCACTATGGTCGCACCCAAACCTCCACTTGTTAGCCGAAATGCTTGTACCCGGCTATAAAACAAGAAATGTGGTCGCCGCGCAGTCAGCGGTCACCGCAACGGCCGTAACATTATAATGATTGCGACCATTTATTTTACAACTATCTTTCAATGACCAATTTACGAGCCAGATTATGGGAAAGGAAAAATACCAAAAACGTAAAAAATATACTAAAAAATAAACACACACGTAATCAAATTAACATAATAATGAACATTGTGGACAAATATGCATTTAAATAAACTGTAAACATACTTTTTATGTATCGTAAATATTTACATACGGCGGTGGTTACGTCATTTTAATTAGCTAGAATGGATATCCGATAGACATTCTAATATCCGAATTAATTAAACTGATAGTACATGCCATGCAGTGGAGGAGAAAGTGTTGGACCACGACCAATATGCTCTCGATTCTGACTGTCGTTGAGTCGTGTCAAAAATAAATAACGTATGTTTAATGGAGAGCTACGTACAACGGGCGATTTGAGGTTCACTATAATACTAGAATAGACAAGCAGAAAACACAGAAAGCCTCCTGCTATTTTATTGTATATTAGCGGGCTGGTTTCCGCAACTCCCCGTCCAAGCGCGTATTTTGCGTGCGGGTAGAAAATTTATTCGATCCACCCTAGCTCCCCGAGAAAGGCCAGCAGCGCCTTGGTGTTGCTGACGATCTCGCGGAGAGTACCTGGGTTACCGAAGTACTTTGCCTTGTATGTTGCAACCACTGGGCAGTGCAGAAGTACGTGAGCTGCTGTCTCGTCTTCCTCCATGCAGGCTCGGCACAGGGGGCTGTCTGTGCCTCCTGCTACGATCCCGACATACCTTTCGCGTCGTCCACGTTCATACATTTGGTCTACACCGGTTGCGAGTACTGTGAGTACTGTGAGTACTGTGCTGTGTAACCTTAGCATTATTTATTAAATCCAGTCAATCATAGTCTTTAACGTCTAACGATTAATGACGATGATATACGAAACTTAGTGTGACGCAAACTTCATCCGTAATATAGTCAGCCCCTTAACAAATAGCCCTCATCTTTCACCAACATCATTAGTTAAACACAGCCAGTCTATCTAAACCTCCCCCGACCCCTTCAACTGTACAAGATTGTGATCACAAAAGAGAAAAAAGTTGAAAGTAAAGGGATCTTATGAAAATGGCGGAGAATTTTAAACGACCAGTCCACTGCTCGTGGTCTTCAAGTTGCAAACTAAATGAGGGGGCGTTTCCGTAGTTAATATTCAAAGGATTTTCTTACAATAACTAATCTATCTCTTTCCTAAAAAAACATTGTAAAAACGGTGTAGATGTAATAAGGCAGAGTTTTCAGGAAACAGCTAAACAACGGTATAAATACATATAACCATTTTTCACCATAACCATACGCATTTTGCACCACTACACCCAATCTCCTGCTTTCGGCTGCTTTAGACAAACATCTCTCAACACTTTAAAGTCATATCCTCGAATCCGACATTGGAGCTGTGTTATCCATAAAGCGGTTAGCATAATCAGCCTTTAATGTTCCCACTGCTGGGACACTCGGCCTCCTCTCTATGAGAGGGAATGGGCTATAATCCACCACGCGGGCTCAGTGTGGGTTGGTAGATGTCACATGTCTTCGAATTTTTGGTTGTAGGACATGCCGGTTTCCTCACGATGTTTTCCTTCACCGTTTTTGAGACCAGTGGTGATGAATTAAATTACACAAAGGGTAATTAATAACTGACTAATAACTGGGTTCGAACCCACGACTTACTGTTGGTAAGTCGGGGCCGCCACCACTGGGCCACCGCTGCTCTTAAGCGGTTAGGTCATTCGATAATTTTTTTAAGTATGCATGCATCTGTTTGCAAACAATTTCGTTTTATAAACATCTTCTTAGCGTGCCGATGGTAATCTAAATTGATTCCACCCAGTAGACTATGAGTTCCTTTAATACTTAAAAAAAATGTATGTGTACTAACAGGTTTTATTATTATGTAGAGGATTGCGACTTCACGTTCCCATGTAATGTTCCCCGATAATTCCAAATGAATACGCGTTTACGTGAGCGAAGCCGCGGGTACAGCTAGGTCGATAATAAAATATTACCAGTCCAGCGTATCATATCGATTTTCTAATCTAACTATAACATCTAATTTCACCAGAGAAACTGATCGCAATCAACAGATTTAAGCGGCATTGAAGGGGGCTATCATTGTCATCAAAGCTATGGAATATTGACACTGACAGATTTGAACGCAGTTTAGATGTGGTGAACGCTTTCAAATTCATTCATGTTAAATCTTTAGTCGGGGACTCATACTTTTCAAATAACACAACAACTGTGTCAACAAAGGCAACACTTCTCATGAAGTTGACTTCCAATAACGCGGATATAATCTCAATATTAGGAATGCATTAGACATTGCAGCAGAAACAACCAAGTCCGAAGTCCGACGTGCCTGGCCTACCAACCAAATGACAGTTTATTCATGAAATGCTTCAGTGGTGCCTGTAATACGCATTGTGTATTTCTTTGCGACGCCGCTTGCTGTTTGTAAAGTTGTACTGATATTATTTCCGGTCAAAAACGTTGGAAAATATTTTATAAGGGGCGCTGTTTTTTTTTTTACTTTGACTTTAGAATACAAGTGTACGGTTTGCTTGCGTCTTGTTCAGCGCAAAACTCAAAACCAATGCTATAAAATATCATGTTATAATAATCAGCATACCGGTCATAAATAAGTGGTCATCATAAAGTCGATCAGCTACTTCAATGTCACCAGGATTGGGCCGAAATCTAGCAGTTCCTCGTGTGGTAACGACCGCGGCTCCCATGATTGTCACCAGTTATGTAGTCTTTGATTTGTCATCTGATTGCAGCCGCCACGTCAACCAACGTCACGACGCTCCGCTAGAGTGACAGTCATCAGCCAGTGTCACACTTATCCAACCTTCTTCTTCGTCTTCCTAGTAACTTCGCAACAAACAGACTGCGCCACTTGCCGACAAGTATTTTACGTAAAAGAAGACTTTTAAAAAGAAAGAAATATTGAGTCTTTGCATGAAACCAGATAGCAAATTTCAGCAGGTGGAGACGGCAACTTTGGAGCGGAGTCTATGGAGGCAGATTGTTCGTATACAGGAGTCCAGTGACAGCGATCCTCAGTATTGAGGGACCGATTGAAGAAGAAGAAGATAGCAAGAACTGTGGGTGGCAAGATTCAACTTCATTTGCATTCAACAGTAGGTACTGTGACATCTAAATAGGTTTGAAATTGTTCAGCTTTTGTTTTCTCGAAACAGCACTTTACTCGATCTAGGTATATAAGTACGGCTTCTAAACCACATTCAAATTCCGCAAGCCCTCATCACACCCAGCAGTCACTTTCCGAAATTCCGAATTTCCATTTGAACAAAGCGAAACACCTAACATAATACAAAATTGCGGTTCACGCTCCGGCGACTCAATACAAGAGTAACAAAGTTATGCGAAGCTTTTAACGTGGAGTGAAGTCTAAAGCAATGCATCATGAGTGGGAGATAATACAGACAGAATCGACCATAGCCGCTAGTACAGTCACGACCACTAACATGTATACACTTAGCAAATTTCAAAAGCGATTTTCTCGTGGAATAACGATTGCAATTTTAAAATAACCTCCTTTTTCATAACCTAAATGGGTTCTAAAATACTATGGTCGAAAGAATATAAAATACTCAATACAGAAGCAGAAAATCACTTTTAAAAAGTTGCTAATTGTATACATATCAGCGCTTGACTGTACTTAGTATCATGAGATTGCAGGCGCCCAGGCCGAGTCCGCAGATGTTCTAATTCTGGTGACGTCATTCAAGTACGCGAATAATGGCCGCCTACAGAGAAGATTGTTATGCGACGACGAATGTCAGGAAAATTGAATAAATTGTGGTGTTAGCGTTAGGATTTTGTTTTTTTGAGAAGTAAGGTAGGCTATAAGTCAGGGGCGTGCCGTCCATAGAGGCAATTAGGCCTAGCCTACCCTACCATTCCTACCAACAACGCAACAAATGCATTTATTATAACTATATTAATCAAAAATAAAAAAATAAAACGCCTGTTATAATACTTAAAGCAACTTGTCGCGGCCGTATGACGTAACTGGCTCGCTCCCGGCCGTCTAGGCAAGGCCCCAGCCGGCCTAATTTCCATTGATAAATTTAAGCACACTGATAAGTATTTTCGTGTATATACACGGAAATACGAACGGCACACATAGTAAATAGGGGCGTAAACTCCTGCGAGTGTAGCTGGCTAGCTGGCCACTGATTGGCTGCCCCACAAAGTATTATCCGGCTAAACCGGTATGCGGTGATGCAATTATATTTGGTAGTGTTTTTTTCATTGACAAAATAACAATTGTATTTTTCTTAGAAGCCATATTTGTTTCATGTGACAAGCAAAATTTATTTCGTGATCTTGAATGTTTTGATTATTATAATATCTGACGGTTGTAATTCGTTTTGAAACGTACAGTAGTGTAAATATTATTTGTTGTATTTGTTTATTTACTTAAAAATGGTGTTCTGTTGTGAAGTTTGCGCTGATAATGTGTTTGTCAGAAGTTAAAAACAATAAGTATTCACGATTGTTTGATGTTAAGATTCAAGTTGTGTCTAAAGGAAAATGTGTAGATACCCGAATTACGAGAATTAACCCAAAATTCATCTCGTACTCGGTATTTCAAATGAATCTTTCTTCTGTTTGCATTGTCAGAAAATCGTGATTTGAACCTTGATTAATGTGGTGAGTTCTTGTATTTATAACTTTGGTTTTTACAGGCTTATTTTCAATGTTTTTTTTTCAAATATTCCGGTCAGACGCTCAAAATTGGGTACGGAACGAAAACTAAACAATTTTTTTTTGTTTACAGCGCCCTCTGTTTTACTTTTTAGGTTTTTTTGTAACGAAGCGACATCCTTCGTTCTTGTATTGACAGAATACCATTGAAATTCCTTATATTTAAGCTAGATGGCGTTGTCTCTCATTTGAGGGTCATCGTAAGTAGAGCGACGCTGTGATGTTGCGAGTTTTTTTTTTTTGCTTGGCCTGCCCGCCTTCGGGAGCACTGCACGCCACTGCTATAAGTAAACTGCCGCGAATCTATCCTCTAAGATGCTTAGGTTAACCATTCTGGACAGAAGTGGAAATCGGTTGTTGTTTTCAAAAGCTTAAAATGATAGAAAAATATAAAGCTTATTACATCATCGTCATCCACAGCCTGACTGCTTGCACTGCTGGGTATAGGTCTATCTTTTTTTGTGCCAAACCCCACGTTGAATGCAGAATAAAAAATTAAGTTACCAAGTATCATCTACACTAATATTATAAAGGTAAAGTTTGTGATGTTGTAGGGGTAATCTATGGATCTACTGAACCGATTTTGAAAATTCTTTCATTAATAGGAAGCTACATTATCCTCGAGTGCCATAGGCTATATTTACAACGTGCCTGTGGGATAATTCCCGACCAAACACGACCGAAGCGGCGGGCAACAGCTAGTATCAAATAAAAATATTTTAAATAACTCACGGAAGTTGAAATATATTCCGTTTTAACAGCGAAACTAGGAGCGTAATTAAATCCTTATCGGGATTAAAAAACACATCGTTACATGCCGTTCATGTTTATTTAATTAATTTGTTACGCCTTACGCCCTCATAATTACTATATCAGGAGAAACAAAATGGATTCCCATTTGATATTGCCACGTCAATAACATAATGTTGTGAAAAAATACTGGTGAGGTGAGCACTTAGCTGATGAAACTTGAGCGTAGAAATATATTTTTGATTTTATTAAAATATTCTTGAATGAAACGGCCGGATATAATCCTATTTCATTCCGTAGAAGGTTATTGGGGAGAGGTTTGGGTCTGATTTATTTGATGTCAACCTTTTGATGGATGCTTTAAAAAAGTTACCTTCATAATTTATGACTTGTTGCAAAGTAAGGTTAGTAATGTAAATACATATAAGCTACTTGATAAGATAACAGTAAACTTATAGAAAAAGTCGTGACTGGCATTCTATTTTGATTTCTTTCTTTTTATCTAGATACAGTAAAGTTACAAAACAAAACAAATAGTAAATATCCCGTTTCCAGTACTAATGATAGTACAGTTACAAAGCCTAAATATCCTCAAGAATTCGACATGCAAAACAAATGAAGATCGAGAGATAATGATTCTGCATTCAATAAGGTGCATGCATTGGCCCTACCCTCCGCCTAATAGATGCTACAACATTATGGGGTCACATGTGAGTCATGAATTCATGAGATTCCATCCCGTATGCACGAGAAAATCCCCAAATATAGTCCTCAGACTAAATACCAGCAGTATATTGAATTGAGTGCCGCAGAGCGCGGGGCTCGCCGTCGAAACGCACAACGCGACGAATCTATTGTTAAGAGCCGCCTGCCAATTCTGTTATCGACTTCATAAAAGCCTGTAATATTGCTTTGAGTGAACGTCCACTCTGTGTTTGCAAAACTGACTTTCATTGTGGTTCTTGCGCTAAGTGCCTGCTAAATGATGTGAAAGTAAACGAAGAGAGCATCAAACAGTTTTATGACCAAAGGGAGTTCTAGGCCCGCTTGCACTTGTCACGAAGAGCATTTAGCGCTAAATGTATTTAAAATGTCATTCTATCTTTGTCAATTTAAAATGATTGACAGACAGAGTAATTGTTTAAATACAGCGGTAAACGCATCTAGATCGATGGCGGATTTATTCCAAATATCCCCAAACCTAAACACGGCCTTGTTGGGATTTTTGGAAAAATGAGTCCAATGATTCCCACCAGACGTTTCTAAATAAAACAAAAATCCGGTTATTACGTGATACGTCAATATAATGATCAATTTTCATCACGGAATTGTTGACATTGAAATAAAAACACTTCAATGCGAATATCGTAATAATAGCAATAACGGTTAAAAAACAAAGAAAAGGGTAATAAATAAATAAATAAATAAATATCGGTGGACATTACACACAGCGCCATCTAGGTGCCACACTAAGTAACGAGGCTTGTGTCGTGGACACCAGATAGTTGATAATACTACATAGATACTTTTTGTTTGTAAATACATAGGTACCTATTATATATATAAACATCCATGACTCGGAAACAAATGTCCATGCTCATCACACAAACAATTGCTCCTACCGGGATTCGAACCCGGGACCCTATGAACGTAAGGCAGCCTCACTACCGCTGCGCCATTCGGGTCGTCAAAGAATATAGAGCTTAAATAAAGCTTTCTCGTATTTTGAACTATGTATGTATTATAATATACCTATATTTGTTTATTTAATTTGATCTGTATTTAACTGTCTTAGTATCTATTTATGTACGTAAAACCATTTTATATCAACTAAATAGTTTTTTTGTTTTTGTACTCTTTCATAATACTGTCCTATTTGACCCAAAGGTTGACTGGTAGAGAATGCCTTATGGCATTAAGTCCGCCTATGTACCACTCTTGTACATGAAGTTTAAATAAATAAATAAATAAATAAAAATTGCAAAAATTACTGTAGTGAGGATTTCATCAAAGTAGTCACTTTAATTCAAAAGATATCGTACTTACCCACCAACCAACCATTTTTGCAAGCAAGCAGAATCCTTGAATAGACCATCAATTCACAACACAAGTATTCCATGGAAATGTCGCAATATTCCATGGGAATTATTTCTCACCCCTGTAATGTAGCCCACCCCTTCGTAAAGGGCGCGTGCCACTCTTACTTAACAATGACATGCTTTATATTTTTTTGTATTTTTATTCTGTTTATTGTGTTACTAGAAGGCATAAGTAAGACTGTTCTGTGAGAATTGAATTTGTTTGAATTTGCGTTTATTTTTAGGCTTCCGTACCTCAAAAGCGAGTCTGTCAGTTTGTCTGTATGTCTGTCACAGCCAATATACTCCGAAACTACTGGACCGATTGAGTTAAAGTTTGGTGCACATATGTAAGTCGGTGACCCAAAGACGGACGTATAACGTAAATTAATGAATTTTAAACATGGGGGCCACTATTGAGAAGTAAAAAATTGAAAAACAAAAGTTTTGCAAACTATATCATGTTACATATTTAAAGAAAGGATTTATTGTTAGCATCTCGATTTATATTTTTTTTTAAGTTTTGAAATTATTTAAGAAAATAGGCGAAATTGACCATTCCCGTACTCAGAAACAATAGGGCCGAATTTTTTTAAAGAAATACAAAAAATAGTTCTTTGCCTGTATTATTACAGAAAAACCTATGTGAAAGCAAGGAAGCAAGACAACAAATAATAAAAATAAATCTCATATTAAAGGAGGCTCGCCTACTACGATGGTTCGGAACTGGAACCCTACAAGCACGAGTCCGACTCGCACTTAGCCGTTTTATTTTATTTTATGTTATGTAGGTATACGAATCATGAAAAGAAGAATATCCAAAAGCAAGGTTTGATAATGAAGTAATTTCGTGAAAATAAATGCGTGAAAGCAGAAAAACTTGCCCTTGCGCTGTTTTTACATTTTTTTAAGCAACAGTTTTTTTTAACATTACGGACTAATAAGAAAATATGACGGATATGATTACAATACCATTCATCCATAGACTATCATATATAGATTTATCAAATGGATTCATCATCATAATCAGCCTGTGAAGTTCCAACTCAGTTTAAAGAAACTTTATTCCCAATAAAGAGATATGTCACTAACTTGACAACAATACTTAAAAACACACATTTAAAGGTTACAAAAAGTTCGTCATCAGTACAACAAGATAGTAACCCATCCAATGCATTCATTTCTACAGAAGGGATCGATCCGCAATTATGTGCTGGCTAAGTTGAGTTTTGAATGCATTGAAAGAGTGTAGATGTCTTATACAGGACGGTAATTTATTATAGAGCTGTGCTCCTTCAAAGGTTATAATTTTTTTGCCATAGTTAGTTCTGTAACTGTAACTGATGGGATACACTCTCTGAATGTGAGCCATAATGGCGTGGCAACACTTTGGGCCCCTCAGAATATTAGCGTTACAGCACCATGAATAAATTATTGAGAATTTATTGGATGTTATATTTAAATAATTACTTCTAGAAATTCCGCAACGAACTTTAGCTGTTCGATTTACAGCAAATATAATTGCAGTACAATTATTTAAAATTCTGCATAAAGGAACAGGAGCAAGAATAAGTAAATATGGGAAAAAGTTAAATGTACTCCAATAAATATACCTACATAATGTATTTTTTTAAATTAATATGTATTTAAAGGTAATCCCGTAAATAAAGGGTATCAATGAATAAAACCTCCTAAAAAAGCAAATACAGCCCTAGGGGCCTTTTGGCCTCGTACAGGACCTAAAAAAAATCAGCTGTTCAGGGGGCCTAAAATGGCTGCTTTATCAGAATCATAATACGAATTACGTTAAAAATTTAAAACTCTTAAAATGGACTTTGTGGTCATAACCATAAAGACCATTTTAAGAATTTTAAATTTTTAACGTGATTCATATTATGATTCTGATAAAGCTTCCATTTTAGGCCCCCAGTACCGTGCGCATAACTCGACAAAATGTACTGAAAAGCTGATTTTTTTTTCGCGATTTCGGTGTTGGTCCCATAGTGAAAGTTGTTCATAATGATGAGTACAATGACCCCTTAAGAGATTTCGTGTTTGAATAGATATACCTTATATAATTTTGTTTTAATGTTAATTTAATCATTTTGTTTTGTCCTATGCGGGACAAATATAATAGTTTTTCTTACTTTGTCATCCATCGCTCGGAATAATAAATCAAAGCACTATAGAGTATTACAAACACTCTCAAATCGCTACCGGCATAGCAATACAGAATTACATGGTTTGGCCGATAAGGACGTTAACACAAATCGACGTAACTGGTTTAAAAAGTTAATTTAATTCGGCAACGCTCCCATCATCCTATCACTCGTATCATGTAATCAGATTGCGGTTTCATTAAAACAGATGAATTCATTCGCCGTAGTTTCCCACCAGCGGATATGAAAGTTCCTTTGCAAATATCATTTTCTGCCATACTTTTGAACTGCATGTTTTTAATCTTATCTTTTCCTTATTTGTTCCCAGTGGGCGATGTCCTATTTCGTTGACCTACTGGCTGGATGTTTATTTTTCCAATTACTGTGTGTTTGTTTGTGGCAGAGGTCGGTAACAACAAAAATCACACAGCTGTAGAGCTGTGTGTTTTTTGTGAGAAATTATTAAAATGTGTAATCCAATTCAGCCATTTCACTAATTAAAATTAAAAAATGTTTGTTTCGCAAATTGAGAAACATAGAAAGGTGATTCTGCAACTACCAATGAAATTACATACTAACAATTAACTAACGGCTAACCTTGGTTCTCCTGCGGATATCTTCATTTCTAATTCGATCACGCAAGGAAACTCCGAGCATAGCCGTCTCCATTGCTCCATTTGGGTGACTTTAAGCCTTCGAATGAGGCCCATTGTGAGCGACCAAGTTTCGGTCCCGTATGTAATCACTGGTAACACACACTGGTCATAGACTTGCGTCTTGAGACACTGCGGTAAGTTGGACGAGAAGATACCACGCAACTTCCCGAACGCTACCCAGCCGAGTCGGATTCGACGATTGACTTCTTTCTCGAAGTTAGACCTACCTAGCTGGACCGTTTGTCCCAAGTAGACATAATCGTCTACAAGTTTACATCCCCGACCTTGATAGGAGTGAGTATTACATGGGAAATCAACATGACCTTGGTTTTGTCCATGTTCATTCTAAGACCCATTCTTTCGGAAGCTCTAATGATGTCATCGAGCATTGTATTGAGGTTTTCCATGGTCTCAGCCATGACCACTATATCGTCGGCAAATTGATGAGTGATGTACTCGCCATTGACGTTGATGCCTAGCCCTCTCCAGTCCAGAACCTTGAAAACATCCTCCAGTGCAGCGGTGAACAGATTCGGAGATATAGTTTACGCGTACCAAAATTCAAAAGCGATTTTATCGTAAAATAACAGTTTAAGATAAGACTTAGACCTAGATTCCAAAATATTATGTTCGTGAAAACGTAAAACTTTAACGGTAACAATAGGATAAAATCACTTTTAAAAGTTGCTGCGTGTACGTATTAGTGCCCGTGACTGTACCTAATAGGAACTACACCTACATTTCACCAGTCATGCTAAAGTAAAATTATTGGGTTGCCATCAACCAGGCACAAATCCAGACTCTGTGGCTGCTACTGAAAAAAACCAGATAAATAACCCAATAACACTTTGCCCGATCTGGGAATCGAGCTCAAGACCTCAAGCTCAGCAGTCGCGCTTGCGCCTACTAGACCAAGGAGGCAGCTTTTCTTAAAAAATCTTAGATTTATTAATTTCAAGTACCGACCTCCTCAAACCAGAATTAATGTAAAAAATCCTCGTAGATGAAAACACTAACGCCTACGATGGCGACTAATTTGTATTAGCAAGCACCTAATTAAGATAACAATTTATTAACTTGCTTATTTGAAAATTGATTCGTTGTGGATACATATTATGTCGTAGGACACGCATTTATTTGATTAGCTCACTAATTGCTAGCCATCGATTTACGACTTAGATTTCAATTAAAATTTTAATAAGCACAAAAATTAAAGTGAAGATTTGAAAGGAAATAAGACCGGAATAACGTACCGTATTAGGGCATCGCTGGGGAGGGCAGCAAAAGGACGGCCTAGATCTGAGTGAGATCATTATTTAGGGCCCCATTTAAAACTACTGGCTCAGCATTGCGGGCTGGCTCAAGCAAGGGTCACAAGTATACTGGTTGTACCAATTTTGACTTATAAATTAATTAAACAACGTGTATCAGATATTCAGAAAGGTGTGGTGGTCATAGGATTTAAGAGTGTGATTTTAGACCATCAGACTGAACCCCTAGAACGAGCGCGCGGTGTAACGTAAATACTAAGATTTTTGAATCGAAAAAACAATTATCCTATAGCATTTTAGTTAAATTGTTTGCAATTTGGCAATTACTTTATTTTTTACACTACTACCCAAGTAGAGGAGTGTTATAATTTCAGGTGCATGTGATGTGTGTATGTAGTGAGTTTTTGTTGTTGTTGCTTAACACATTCGAGTCCACCCCAGTTTCATAGTGCGCATGTGCCATCCCACCATACATATTGCAAGTGGACCCTCCAGGTGGGTCACTGGCAATACGTTTGCGGTAAAGTGAACCCACCTGGAGGGCTCTCGGCATTAGGTTTGAGATTAAGATTTAAAACCCTAAAATAAGTGGTAAAATAGAATTTTCAGGGGGTATTATCGCTATATTTGCTATCTGTGGGGGTAATTTCATGCCCTAGTAGGGTAGGGGAAGTGCAATAATCAAGAAATAACAAAAAATTGAAAAAGTAAAATTGCCCGCTCTGTTCCCGTGACAGGGGTGTTCAACCTTTTGTGAGATTTTCATGCATTTTTTTTTAATTTAATTTACGTAGTCGCAATTATTGTTACTTTTAGATTTTAATAAATAACATTTTAAAACTTTTGAATGATTACAAACATTGCATTTGCATTTGTAGGTAGTTTATTTGATAGTTAGTTTTGTGTGAACCACCCAGTAACTCTTGTAATACCGGATTATATTAGCTAGCGATACTCCGCAGCTGTGATGGATATCGATATCTTAACATAATAAACCAAACAAAAACGGATTTGATGACATTTTGTTAGGTTAACGACCATAAGTAGTGCAGTTATTTTAAATACAACATCGATTTAAATCATAGATGTGCCCTTGCCGTACTTCGCGCGACCGTGTTCACACTGAGATGAGCTTGCTCGCTTAAACTTCACGGCATATAAATACGATATACTAATAAAATGTTGCAAAAAAAAAACGAATTAAAAACAGAATACAAAAAAGTTAAAATTACTTTCGGAAGTCGGTGCTTTTGCTTGTTTTATCGACATTTTGTATGTTTGAGGTTTAAAGAAACCTAACACGAAGGGGATCGTAGTCTAGGCAATTTAATCGAAAAATGCTAAGCATTATTTATTCCCAATGTCAAGTCTGTAGCGATAATGGTTTCTGAAATATGTAGTTGTGAGTGCCTGTGAGAGATAAACGGGCAGGCAGACTAAATCTCACAGTACAGTAGTTGATGCCGAACACTAAAAAGCCTCGATTGTGAACTCATTTTCGTGTCCTAAAATGGAAAAATAATTATTTTTAGAAAATATTAAAATCGTGCCTACGGTTTTTCATCCCTGAAATAGGACCCACCACGTGGGTTCTCGGCATCTAGGAAGAGATCGAAAATTGATTGAAAATAAAAATGCTTGTAATTTGAAACCACGGCGTATTCTTATTAATCTTGTTAAAATATACAACTGTTTTTATTTTTACGTTATTTGATGCTGTATTCGCTAAGAAAAACCTACATTAAAAATGAGCCCACGAGGTGGGTTCTCGGCATCCCAAGTGCGACTTGAGTGAACCCACCAGGTGGGTTCCCGGCACTGAATGTGTTAACCACAACTGCAGCAATATAATGCTTTTTGGCAATAGTTAGGCTGAGGCCAAACAAGCGAGCTGTGGGTCGCGTAAATGAGTCACGGAGTTTACGCTGTATTACATCACTAAAGTTCTGTTTGTACCACACGGCGACGCAAAATGAGTTCGACGCAAAAAAATCACGCGACTCACAACTCAAAAAATTACGGTCGTGTGGCCTCAGCATGGTGGTATTTTATTTGTTTTCTGTTTTAGCCTTTGCTGCTGCTACATGCAGCCGCCGCCCCGGCACAGCCCGCCGAGCTAGGAAGATAGGATGTAGGGTGTCGAACCTGTGTCGCATCCCACAAAAGGCTTAAACAATTTAAATGGCTTTTAACAATTTTCATGTTTCATACAGAATTTTGAAAGAGGAAAAATTTAACAACTGAACGAGTCCCATGCTTTTGACTTTCTTTTTTTAAAAATCCCTGAAAAGGTTATTGTGGCCAGTATCAGTTTTTGTTAAACTTCTTAATTTGAATAATTTCGGAAAGTGAAAGGAGGAAGTATCCCGATTATTATTAATTTATCAGTATAGGAACTGAACACAAAACTTTTTGCAAAAAAATAAACCGACTTTAAAAACACAAGCAAGTAAAAAATAACTTAAGCTTTAGAAGTCGGTGACAAAAAACAAAATCAAACTAACAAAAGTCAATAACTTCTGAAGCTAAAGTTATTTTTTACTTTTTTGTCGGTTTCAATTTTTGCAAAAAAGTTTTATTATTTTTCACTTTTTAGTGGTTCATATGTACCCCTTCACAGCGTACCGGCGTGATGAACTGGTGTAAACAGTAGGCAGACATGAGATTTCAGCAATCCCAGTCCATTTGCTGTCATTTATTGAGGAGTTCCGTTGCCTATCTCCGAAATTCTTCATCAGATCTTCACCAAATTGAAATGGGACCGCTCCGAGAAAGTACTCTTCCCAAGTCAAGTTTCCCTTTTTGAATTCGGTTAAAAATAGAGTATACATTATGTTGTACATTATGACTAAGACCAACCCCCGTCTATGAATACCAATTCGAAATTTTAAAAGTCCTGTCAAAAAGCCAGACATTTGGAAAAAGGTGATTTCCCAGATGCATTTAAGGTTTCACAAATAAAGACTGATTAATGCAACGCCTGCCTGTCAAAGCGTCAATGCACAAAACATTAGACTGTTTAGGCATAATTATAAATATTCAAACATGCCAGAAACAATTAGGCGCAAGCTTTGTGTATATTCAACCACTAGGTCCGGGAATGCTCGAGTGGACCGAAAACTATGCGCTAACGACAATAATAATTGGTTGGGAAGTCCTGAAGTCGGGATGCGAGCGATTCCGATCACAATAAGCTTGTTGACCATACAGCTCTATACTGCACAGATTAGTTTTTAATTTCAATAACAAAACGCCTTCAATACATTCTATTTTTTTATCAAAAAAAATACAGGATCTCAAAAGCACCTCAGTCATGTAACAGTCATACCTACTATGAATTTTATAATTTAGCTAATTTCTAATTGGCTAATGCAGTAATTTGGTTCGTTATTTTTGGCCAATTTATAACAGAGGGTTCCATAATTCAAACCTAGATATCATATTCTCATTTATCCGTCACACGGTTAAAAGTCATTTGGTGATAATTCTCGAATTATGGCCCGCTGTGTAAAAAAACTTAATGTAAACAAGACGTTTTTTGAATCGAAAATACAAATACTCCATTTTAGTTAAATTGTTTTGCTACAAGCACAATCAGTAACATCCATAAATGTGAATAAATTCTTAAAATTATGAAAATACATTATTGATGTCAAATTAAATTAGCTACTGAAACTCCGCAGTCGTGATGGGTGTCGAATTATCAACTTCTAAGCAAGATAAAACAAACAAACAAATATTTTAGAGGTTAACGACCGCTTTCAGTGAAGTCAATTAAATTTTTTATTTTTACTTTATCATCATCTGTGGAGTTTCACAACCCGACCTTGAAACTCGATATACTTTTTTTATATACGGTATAATATGCAGATAGCGGTAAATTTTATAAGAAGCGTCCACACATGTGATGCATCGCCACCTTTGTTTGTACGAGGGGAGTTAACCAGAGCGTCCAGAGCTGACAAAACACATGTCTTAATTACAGCTCACGACGCCGATGGGAACAGATTTTGTTTATTATTATTATAAAACACAATATAAACGGTTTCCTGGGTTCCACATCGCTGCCACTGCGGAGAAACTGTCGACTGCCGTGAACACCATGTAGTTCATGGACTATCGTGCAATAAGGGCGCAAGTTGAATAACACGGCAAACCAGCCTTCATGACATCATACGTCGTGCTATTGCTAGCGTGCCAGCTGCTTTAAACCCGATGTCTTAGCACGCGACAGCGGGAAGAGACCAGACGGAATGCTCATAATGTCTTGAGAAGTATAAATAACCGAAATAGCAAAGGAATTTACGTAAAATCATACACCTGCTTTTCTTAAAATTGTGCATGCTTATTTTGAAACCTTAGAATCACTTTGACTGGACAACATGTCTGGACATGTCCTCTCAGTCCGATCATAAACCAGAATTATAAAAAAGATACTCAAGGAGGTTTTACTTACCGTGCAAGTTGCACCTGTTGGGTACAAAAAATAAGAAAAAAACTATCATGACAGTCGAGGCATACGATTGCACGGTCACTCCTCTTAATTGGTCAGGTAAACGGATTATGAGGATTCGTTGATGATAAAAATCGATGTACAAGAATCTATAAATTAAATTTCACTGGGCGAGATCATTCATTATGATGTTTTTATGTGACTATTACTGGAAGATGGTGTCAAAAAGTCCTTCTTTTCATTTAATTATTGCATAGCCTATTGGCTGATGCTGAGGCTGATTATAGAGAATGTTTTGATACGACAAAAAACCAAGTTCAAATCTAATTATCGCGACGCAACAAAATATTTTAAGAGCCTTTGCACACTTCTATTAATATATTTGATCAACCTTTTTTTTTGGAAATATCTTTCAAAATTAAAAACTTCAACTCCTGTTTTAAAGAGAGTTCCTCGTGGCGCGCGACCTTCAGTAGCATCAGGTTTGGCGCGTTGTGTCTGCCTCGCCGCCTGAAAACCTCTCAAAGTGCTTGAGAGCAATTAGTCACCATCCCATTTAAAAATGTGCAAAAAAGTTTGGCAAATAAAAAAACTTTAACAACTCAAAATAAAGAAACATTGAACAGGTCTAGAAAAAAAATGATCGCAATGACGGGGAGAACAAGTGCCTTTCGGCTTCGTTAAGGGTCTTGTTACACCCTTTATATGTCATATAATCAAGTTATCCCAACATTTCGGTAACTGAGCAAAATGTTTTCTAGACCAGAAAGCTCTAGGAAACATTGCAACTGCAGAGAAACGCAAAGTTTGACCTGCAGACAAGTTTTTGTTATAAACAAGCCAACAAGTTTCGTACTACGAACTTGTTTTATGACGTTAGTAAATGCAGTAGCGGTAAGTTGGGGTTCGAGGCTAACTTAGAATAGGAGAAAGAAATCCTGGGATGGGTGTGTGAACAGCTCGAACAGTTTCTGAAGCGAAAATTATCGACGCGACGTACGTGTGAAAATTTTACAGCAATCCAGTGACGCGCGCTTAACCATTTCGTTGCTGATTTTTCTTGTTGAAACCTAAGTTTTGTTCTAGAAAAACTGGGAACCTAGTTACGGAGATATTGGGGGTCAAAGTTCCAACTTTTTCACAAGTTTTTATTAAATAGATGTTTTTTATGTAAGATTTTTACTTAAAACACCTCCACGAGCCCGGTACTATTCAATCCATCCATCAGCACAATGTTTTGAATGCGTTACATTGAGTCCTACCGTAAAACGTGATTTTTCAACCCAAAAAATAGTCGTTTCTCAGCAATAATTTTTGCGTAAAGCTACTTATTTTGATTTACATAATGCTTGGTTGACGGCTTCGTTAAGGGTCTTGTTACACCCTGTATTATGAGGAACTATAAGAGTAGAGGAAGAATAAAGGAACGATGGATGGATTGTGGAAAGGATGAAATGGCTAAAAGGAGGTGACTGCTGAGATGACGAGTAATAGAGAAGTATGGAAGAATAAAAAAAGCCTAGGTAGTTGAAAAATCTAAAAAACCCGACTGAAAAAACTGAAAAGCAAGAAACAAGCACATACTAATTAAACAAAAGTTGGAATCAGAATATAAAATTAAGAAAATGGAATGGTTTTTCAGTTCTTTCAGTCGGGTTTTTTTGATTTTTTAACTACTTTTTTTATTTCCACATTTTTATCCTAAAATAAAAGTAGCCTAAGGATAATAAGTATTTTTAGTTTAATTTAAAGCGTCAGGGTTGCCCGCGAAATTCAAATTTTCTTAGGTTTTTTGCCTTTTGCAGGTCAGTGTCAGGTTGTACGTTGATAAAAAATGAGTAGCGCCAGTAACACGTATGTAGTTACAGAATTATAATTATTAAAATCATTAATAAAACCCTCTAAGTTGTTTTAACCCTATTCTGTAATTATTTCATGAAAAACTCATGCAATGGGGATATTACTACTACTGATACTCTGATACTAGTCAATAAATCAATAATGTAAAGTTGAACTATACATTATTGATTATCAGTAAAAATATGTTTAAAATAATTAGTAATTACTTTCAAATTAGTTTCAGATGGAAATTGCAGTTGTGTCTTCGTTCAGGGGCATACACGTGCGATAAATGTTGCTGGGAACATGAAGATAAAACCACGTAAGTAAAATTTATTAAATATTTAAATGATTTTATGTTTTTAGTTTAAACCAAATTTAAGTAAAATACTCCTAGACCTTGATTCGAAGCCCAAAAGGTCAATAGGCAAGAGAACAGATTTTAACAAGGAAATGAGGCAGGCATCAATAGATTCGTCTTGAGACCGACTGGCACTGGATATTTGGATGAGGAAAAAAAATCAATTTTGAAGTTTTTCTTACCGTCGCTTTTTTACAGCGTTTGTTGAATTTACACGACGGTAAATTAAGTCAATGCAATGGGCTAAAAGATAAAAAAATGCCTATCAATGAAAAACACGAAAATATTTAAAAAAATATTAATCAGAATAAATGAAACGCCTCAATGACTTCAAACCATCCGTATTTTAATTTTATTTTTCCTATTGCAGTAGCCATCTGGCTGATAATACTTCAATGTAGTTACCATGTTGGATCTTCAACATTGATTTATTATCCTGGACGACCAGATTCGCAGAATAAAGTCGAACGTTATGCATTCCTCAGACAAAATTTACTGAAAGAATTACCTAGGAATTCAAAATTGGTTGCTGGAGAAGCGCCGTCCTATAGTCCACAACATTTTAGTAATGATGAAACTCAAAAATTTAACTCGAGAAGCAACAATAACCCAATTGCCATTGACTCGCGGGGTTTTTTTGATTGGACAAAAAAATCTGTCAATTTGGTTGCGGATACAATTTTACCTGTAGTATATCCAGTCACCAACCTGTTTACAAACAATAAACCATCCGAAAAGGTTACAGATCCGCGAAACGAACAGTCTAAGGTAACTCACACTCCATCGCAGATGAAAACGACGTTAATAAAGAAGCTGAAAACTAACATAACAGTAAGCGAGGAAGCCTCCATTTCAAAAAGCGAGGAAGCCTCCATACCAGAAAGCGAGGAAACCAACATACAAAACGACGAAGAAACCCCAATAACTGCTCCAGAGCAGAACCCGCCCCAGGAGAACACCAATTCAACGTCTGAGGGAACACAACCCGTGAAATTGTATGTGCCTTCGCCGGAGGAGGTTCAGAAAATGATGTGCGAAGAAGTACTTGGAACGATATATGAGGCAATCTATTGCACACCAAATAAAGAAAACCAAAGTCCAACGAACGAAGAAGTATACCTACCAACATACGAAGAGGTCTACAAACCAGTTTACGAAGATAACCACGAACCGATTTCTGATGAAATCTACTCATGGGAAGAGAACAGTGATAGACCACCTTACGACCATTCTCCCAAGCTGCCGTACGACCATACCAAGGACAAACCAACTCCTGAATATTCACAAACCTCATTGTCCGAGGCAGCTCAAAGCTCTTCGTCCAAGGAGAGCCGAAGTTCATCATCTGAGGATATTCAAAATCCAACCGAACATACAAATAAATCGACACACAAACATACCCAAAGGCCACCAAATGAAGAGATTCACAAACCATCGCAGGACCATATTAAAAACACAATAACTAAAGAGATTCAGGGCATAACGTCTGAGGAGATAAAAAAGCCAACAGCTGACGAAACTCCTAGTTCGCCTGAGGAACAAGGAACAAACAGTTCACTGGAAGGGGAAATTCAACAGCAACCACCTGAGGAAATCGATAATCCTCGGCACGAACATAACCATAAGCCACCAGAAGAACATTCCCATAGGCCACCGCACGCAAATTTAACATCTGCGGTGTCTCAAAGTCCAACGACTGAGGAAATTCATGTTTCGTCTGAGGAGTTCCCAGTAATAAAAACCCTGGAAATCCAAAATGCAAAGTCTGAAGAACAGGAGAAACATAGACCACTACATGAACATACCCAAAGGCCACCACAAGAGCATACCCATGGACCACCGCAAGAAGATATTCATAATCCATTATCTGAGGAGATTCTAGGAATGCCGTCTGAAGAGATTCCCGAAATTCGTCCTGAGAAGCTTCAACTAGCAATGTCTGAAGAGGCTCATAGTCCAAAATCTGAGGAGCAAGAGATCAACGGGTCATCCTATGAACATACCCATGAGCCACAAAATGAACACACGCATAGGCCACACCATGAACATACCCATGTGCCACAACATGACCATACGCATAGGACACACCATGAACATACCCATGTGCCACAACATGACCATACGCATAGGCCACACCATGAACATAGCCACATAGCTATGATCATAGTGTGGCTCATGCCACACCAAGAACATACGCATGGGAGACCGCAAGACGACATTCAGAATCCAATTTCTGAGAAGATCCAAGAAATCACGTCTGAGAAGATACCCGAAATAACTCATGAGGACATTCAGCCAACAAAGTCGGAACAGGCTCAAATTCCAAAATCTCAGGAGCAGGAGATCAACAGGTCACACCATGAACATAACCATGAGCCACAACATGGATATACGGATAGGCCACCAGAAGAGGAAATACCAAATCCATTATCTGCGGAAGTCCAAGAAATAACTCCTGAGGAGATTTATCCAGCAATGTCTGTAAGTCAAAGTCCAAAATCTGAAGAGCAGGAAACCAATGGGTCACCCCAAGACCACACCCATAAGCCACACCATGAACATACTCATGAGCCACACTATGACCATACCCATGAGCAACACAATGAACATACCCATGAGCCACACCATGAACATACGCATTGGCCACCGCAAGAGGAAATTCAAAATCAATTATATGAAGAAATTATTCAAATGGCATCTGAAGAGATTCCCCACATAACTGCTGAGGAGTTTTATCCAGCAATGTCTGAAGAGACTCAAAGTCCAAAATCTGAAGAGCAGGAAACCAACGAGTCAACCCAAGACCACACCCATGAGCCACACCACGAACACACCCATAGGCCACACAATGTACATACCCATGAGCTACGTCACGAACATACTCATGGGCCACACAATGAACATACCCATGAGCCACATAACGAACATACTCATAAGCAACACAATGAACATACCCATGAGCCACACCACGAACAAACACAAGAGCCAGACAACGATAATACTAATAGGCCACACCATGACCATACCCATGGACCACACCATGTCCATACCCAAGACCCACACCATGAACATATCTACGAGCCACACCATGATCATACGCATCAGTCACACCATAAACATACCCATGAGACATACAACGATTATACTCATAGCCCACACCATGACGATACCCATGAGCCACATAACAAGCATACTCATAAGCCACACCATAACCATACTCATGAGCCACACCATAAACATACTCATGAGCCACAAAATGACCATACCCATGATACACAACATGGACATACCCATAGGCCACACCAAGAATATCCTCATGATCGATACCATGACCATACCCATGAGCCATACCATGAACATACGCATAAGCCATACCATAAACAAACACATGGGCCACCACAAGAAGAAATTCCGAGTCCATTTTCTGATGAAATTCAAGAAATAACTCCTAAGGTGGGTTATCCAACAATGTTTAAAGAGAGTCTAACTGTAAAATCTAAAGAGCAGGAGACCAACGGGTCACCCCAAGACCATACCCATGAGGTACACCATGAACATATGCATGAACCACCGCAAGAGGAAATTCAGAATCCGTTCCCTGAAGAAATCCAAGAAATAACCCCAGAAGAGATTCAACCAACATTGTCTGTAAAGACTCAAATTCCAAAATCTGATGAGCAGGAGATCAACGGGTCATCACATGAACTAACGCATAAACCAACATATGACCTTACCCATGAGCCACACAACAAAAATACGCGTAGGCCAAACCATGAACATACGCATGGGCCACCACAAGAAGATATTCAGAATCAATTATCTGAAGAAATTATTCAAATGGCATCTGAAGAGATTCCCCACATAACTGCTGAGGAGGTTTATCCAACAATGTCTGAAGAGACTCAAAGTCCAAAATCTGAAGAGCAGGAAACCAAAGGGTCAACCCAAGACCATACCCATGAGCCACACCACGAACATACTCCTTGGCCACACCATGAACATACGCATGAACCACCGCAAAAGGAAATTCGGAATCCATTATCTGAGGAAATCCAAGAAATAATTCCTGAAGAAATTCAACCAACATTGCCTGTAGAGACTCACACAGAGCCACATCACGAACATACTCCGAGGCCACACAATGAACATACCCATGAGCCACACAACAATCATACGTATCGGTCACACCATAACCAAACCCATGAGCCACACAGCGATCATACTCACCATACCCATGAGCCACCCCATGACCATACCCATGAGCCAGACCACGATCATACACATAGGCCACACCATCACCACACCAATGAGTCACACCACGAACATACGCATGGGCCACCGCAAGAGGAAATTCAGAATCAATTATCTGAAGAAATTAAACAAATGGCATCTGAAGACATTCCCCAAATAAGTCCTGAAGAGATTTATCCAGCAATGTCTGAAGAGACTCAAAGTCCAAAATCTGAAGTGCAGGAGACTAATGGCTCACCTCAAGACCATACCCATGAGCCACACTACGAACATACTCCTTTGTCACACCATGACCATACCCTTGAGCCAAACCATGAACATACGGATAGACCTGCGCATACACCACCACAGAAAGCTACGCATACGCCACCACACGAATCTACGCATAAGCCACACTACGAACATACCCATGAGCTCCACCGAGAACATACACACAAACCTACGCATATACCATCACACGAACCCACACATATTCCAACCACACAAACCTACGCATACGCCACCACACGAACCTACGCATACGTCACCACACGAAACGTCGCATACGCCACCACACGAACTTACACATACGCCACCACAAAAACCCACGCATAAGCCACCGCATGAGAAATCCTAGTCTGAAGAAAGCAAAGTAACAACGTCTGAGGAGACTCATGAATCGCGCTCTGTCGAAATTCTAAGTTCGAATTCTGCGGAGATTCAAAGTTCAGAATCTAAGGAGTTTCAAAGTTCAGAGTCTGAAGGGTATACCCAAAGACCACTGTACAAAACTACTCGTAGGCGCAAGCGTACTCGTACGCCATCACAGGACTATACCCGCAGCCCAACAACCAGATATACCACAACGTCCAGGTATACGCCTCGATCAACACAAAAATATACTACCACGACTACTAGAACACCGTGGGATGCCAATGCCATTCACTATTCTTGGCTAACGGCCACTACCAAGAAACGAATCACAACGAGCAAGCAATTGACAAGTAGCGCAGAAAAATACAGTTTGCTTAAGGGACTTATAGAATTAGAAAAAGCTTTTTCGAAGAGTATGAAAAAAACAAAAAAAAAAACACAGTAAAGAAAAACTAAAAACTGACCTAAAAAGAAACAGGTATCTCGGTTCATGATGTTTTACCTAGATAGTATGTTGCCTATTTTCCCTTACATGGAGAACTATTAAAACGAATAAACGGTGATGTTATAACGAGGTTTTTTTTTCGTCTATCCAAACATGGTTCTCTGACCACAATCCGGTCCGTCCAAGAGGCACATAGCCTGCCAGGATGTACGGGCTATCCTCTCAGAGCGATGATGAAATATGTTAAAGATTATGTGTGTGTAAGTCCCAGGATTCTGCGGGTAAGTACCAAACTGGGCCTAAACCCTATTTTTATTTTGTGCATTTATGCACCCGATATGAGCTCACCTTCGGAGCAAGAAGACTTTTGGGGCAGTTTAACACCCGTATCTTTAAACAAGTCAAAGTGATTTTTTGAGTAAAAGTAATTATTTAAGATACGATTTTTATTTTGAAAGTTAGTAATTGCTTGAACATATAACTGCCAACTTATTCATACAATTTATTTTTATTTAATAGCTGGGTTGGTGTCAAAAGGAACGGGTACGAAATGTAGAGGAGAAACTTTCTGTAATAAACACTATGTTTAATCACAGAAATGTTTACAGGTACACTCGAGAAAGGCAAGATAGTAGAAGTATGATCGACTTTGTGATTTTATATGAAATATTTACAGATACAAGAGCATATCGGGATGTTAATGTAAGAACTGAGCATTATCTGGTAATGTGTCGGGTGGATAGCCTGTTCAAGCATTAGTGACAGCGGTTTCGAGTGCCTGTGACTGATCTAGAAAGATTAGAAGTAGAAAGACTGCAAGAATTTAAAGTAAAGCAGGATTTTATGAGAAAAGTTAAAGATAAGACAGCTATTGATGGTATAAATGATTACAATTTAGACAAAGTTTTTGATATTACGAAGAAATAGTATGGTGCCAGTGGCCATGAAGGTATGTGGTCTGGCATGGAGGAATTGTTGCAGTAGTACGAATGATTCTTGGGTGGATGGCAAAGTGAAAGAAGTTGTGAGCAAGAAGAAAGAAGCCTGTTTAATGTGTGAGCTTGTAAGGCCCAAAATAGGCTGAATCAGGTAACGGATATAATACATGAATTGGAAAGAGCGAAGAAAAGATACGCCGTAATGAAAAGAAAGTGAAAGAGAGAGATGGTAAAGAAGAAGGATGAGAAGGAATAAAAGTACAACAGGAAGATTGCTGATAACTTCAGGGCCAATGTTAAGCTGGAGCGCGCTGGAACCGGAGTGACGGGACATCAAGTACAAACGCTAGCGCAGAGGATGGATGCTTACTAAGCGAAGAATGAAAGGTTTTGGAAGTTTTTTTAGTAATGCTGAACAGCATTGTGTGCAAGAAGTGGGTAACTGGGCAGAAGCCAGTTTTGAAGACCCAATTTCAGATTCATCTGAATAGAATGAAATAGACATGGATGAGATTGTAAGAGCTCTGAGAAGTATGAAAGTTGGGAAAACTGCATGGAGACAGAGTGTGTGTGAAATGTTGAAGAACGGTGACGGAGTGGTAGCAAGCCCAAGTACTTTAAATAAATGTATTTTCTTTCTTTCTTTCAATATCACGCAATTGTTTTTTCCAACATATTTGGGAAAAGGCTAGGCAGCTGATGATGATTATGATGTTTTTTCCCGCCAGAACCATTGTAATATTGCGCGAATATTGGGTTTAATTAAATAAGCCTGATTCTCCACTAAAATATGGCTCCTAAAAATATTCAATGAAAATAGTTAAAATATTTTTTTTAATTTTCCGTTACTGTCACGGCTGATAGAATGTTATTAAGTCTATGCCCTTATATATTACATTAAATAAGCGTGTCGCCCGTGGTACTAAAACTAAAACCCAGTACAAATGTTTGAAAAAAAACGTTTCAAAACGATTCAGATTAAGAATTGTTGATTTATTAAACGTTTGATATTTTATAAAGTGTTGAGATTTTGAATCGTTAAAATTATGGTTTTGAGATTTTCAATGTTGAGATTATAATTTTTAATCTTATGTACCAATCCCGAGTGTAACATGGGTAAAAAAACCTTCCCGTGGTATTACTGAATCGATTTGTAGTACTTACTACGGTTTTCTTTTTTACTATTGATAGTAATACTGGTAGTACCACGGGCAACAAACGAACATTACAACTACATACATGATCATCGAAAATTCTTCCTATAATATTATTTATTGGATCATCCAGCAGTGCGGCGCAGGCAACCGCCCGATAAATTCTCATTAACGTCAAAGTAGTTCGCCATTTTCTTTTTTGATGTCACATCGGCCTCCAATTAATTTGGCGGTAACACTTTCGATTCGTCGAGAGATGGTATGCGAGCGTATAACCTGGGAACGCCCCGGCCAAACAGCTAGGAGTCCAAACTTTAGTTTATTCTGGTTTTTTTTTTTCATTTATTCTAGCCGTTGGTCGATTTGTCTTTTTGTTTTAAAATTCACAAGAATCAAGAAGCAATAGAAGCTATTCAATCGCCTAAAGATAAGATACATTCAAGTACGGAACTACGAGCAAATAGTATGCGTTTTATAGGATGGAAATAAACATTAAACGCATAATACCAACTCGGTACTTTAAAATTCTTCGCCAAATTTGTTCTTAAATTTTATTTCCTGATTCGAATTAGTGCAAATCATACATAAGTAATGAACCAATATTTATAAATGGTATATTTATTTATATAGATATTAGGATTTTTTTAAATTGTTTATAAATATTGCTATGAATTACTAGCTATTACCAGTGTTTTCATGTATTGTCGTCTTTTCTTGTATAGCTACTGCTTCTGCTTCACATAGATTCCTACACGTGAACCTTTGCCAAGAAAATAAGATAATTGAACGAAATGTTAACCGTATTTCAATCCATCAAGTGTGTAGTTTAAAAGAATTGAACAATGTTACTTATTAGTAAGTACACAGACAAACGAATCGGTGCTTCACTAAGATAACTTTACTTCGCGATCGCTTTTGTAAATTAGAACTCGTTCATTAAATTCTTAGCTTAAAACTTCGATCAATTAAAAATACTTTTTAAGAAGGCAGGATGATGGTCTCAGTTCATGCCACACCAGAGAATCGTTTGAGAATCTTGTGATAAAGTCGCATAATTCGAACAAGGAGGCGCAATAACATAAAGTTTCAAAGCTCAACTCGGGCTATCATTGGCAATCTTAGCAAGCGACAAGAACACTGTGCTCGCAACACAAAAATTACAAACAAGCCTTAATGATATTTGGGTCCAAAAATAGAGAATAAAGGCTAGTGCATCAAAATCAGTTCACACTGCGACAAGGAAATTGCCCTCCTGTACACCTGGGAAATATTACACTCACTCATCAAGACAGTGTACGATACCTTGGATTACACCTAGACCGACGCCTTACATGGAGACACCATATCAAAACTAAGAGACAAGAACTCAAACTTCGATACATTCTCCTATCCTGGATACTAGGCCGAAACAGCAAACTAAGTGTAGACAACAAACTACTCATATACAAGAGTGTGTTAAACCTGTCTGGATGTATGGTATACAACTCTGGTGCAGCGCTTGTGACTCCAATATTACAATAATACAGCGAATGCAAAGCATGAGACTCAGAAACTGACCTATGCAATGTCCCATAGTACATTCCCAACGCAGAAATACTCCATCATCTGGGGATGAGCATGGTGAAGGAAGAGAGCCATAAGACTACCGAGACATATAAAGAGAAGCTGGAAGGACACTCAACAAATTGGCTGCTAAGCTAACAACTCGAAGCTACAAAAACGTCTAAAGCGGAAAGACATTATATTGACGATATAATTCACTACTATGGTCTATTGATGAGGAGATGAACTCGCTGGAGGTCCCACTCGAACTGCCACCACTCACAACATACCTGCTTAAAGCTAATGCTGATTGCAGATAAAAAGGAAAAAAAAAACTCGGGCTATCACTGGACACAGGCCTCTCCCAAACTGCTCCACAAGATCCTGCTATCAGCCTCCCGAGTTCAGTCTGACCAGGCATCCATTTAATATTTTCGATAGGTACTGACGCCATCACATCAAGCTACTTACTACAGTCTGTCAAATTTCTTTCTCAGATTTTATTAACTTTATCACTAAAGCATTAGCTTCAAGGTTGAAAATTTTACCGTTTCGCGTAACTTGATGTGCTGGCGTCGGTACATCTAGAGTACCTGCGTCTTGCCTCTTGAAAGCTTCAACAAGAAAATAATATTCCCCATCTAGATCACAGGAACATAAGCCGAGCCTCATTTCACGTTTCGATTCCCTCAAGTTGTGTGCGGCCATTATGCCGCGGCGCAGAGCACAAGTTTCGCTGCATATTGAATGAGCAAAATCTCAGCTATTATCCAATGCTGAACAAACTTGCATTTCAACACTGAGTGCTTTTAGTTTTAATCTTGGTTGGAATGGAAACAAATAGAATAATGGAGATGGAACGTTTTTCATTCAATTTTTGAGAAAATCATCGTATTGGGAACAATCTCCATAGTGTAAGCGTTTTCTTCTTTTGATCGAATAAAGTTAACTACACAACACTTTTTATCTGCAATTCTTATAGCAATGTATATGTAATTGTATAGGTCTAAACGTTGAATAAAAGAAACTCTAGCTGAGCAAAGTCATTCATAATCAGATTAAGGGATCTGTGTAGTAAATGAACACTAGCGCTACAAAACGGATTCGCTGAGAAATCTCTGCGATTTCCGTATTGCCAATTGGATTTATTGTGCTTTCACTGTGAAAATCGAACAGCATTTATATGTCTAACTATGAATGCAGCTATCTGCGATTATTGATGGCAGTCTTTTCAGTTAAGGTCTTTTAAGCTTCATTTTTATTAAGCTGCTTAATTTTTACTTAAGCTTAACTGCCGAAATGTGTGTACGTACTCTTAGGTACATATCTGCCTAACCCTTTGAGGATTATAAGCGTGATGCTATGTTTCTATTATTGAGTTGGTGTGCAGCCTTATGGAAACCGAACAAATATGGAGTAAGTGATAACTTTACTTACGTAAGTACTGAACGAAACCACGTAGAGCCCAAGCACAAGTAGGTGAGCAAATCACTGATGCTAGAGTCGTCACCGAGGTAGGCACAAGAAACGCTGGCGTGATGATTTGGAATGTTCCTGACTGATTAGCCAGCTAGAGAAGGCAGAACACCAAGAGACTTAGAAAGGAATGGGGATGGCTTTTGTCCAGCAGTGGGACAGAATCTATACTAATATTATAAAGCTGAAGAGTTTGTTTGTTTGTTTGTTTGTTTGTTTGTTTGTTTGTTTGTTTGTTTGTTTGTTTGAACGCGGTAATCTCAGGAACTACTGGTTCGAATTGAAAAATTCTTTTTGTGTTGGTTAGCCTATTTATCGAGGAAGGCTATAGGCTATATATCATCACGCTACAACCAATAGGAACGGAGCATCAATGACAAATGTTGCAAAAACGGGGAAAAATTATTCTCTTTGATAGCTTCCGTTGCGTGCGCTGCGTAAACGGTTAAAGTTGCACAAATATAATGTAGTAGGGAATTACTCCTCTTAAAAAGGTCTCAAAAAAAGTCCGCGACGGCACATGCCTATCTTTTAAGGTTGACTCACAATAACCATTTTTATGATTTTAAAATTTGGTCAAAATTAATGTTTTATTTGCGAAGGTGTTTTTACCGACATAGTATTAATCCTTATCAAAATAAATATGTTAGTCATCTTTAGCATTCAATTGTGACCAAAATTGCCCTTTACACTATTCAATTTAGATGAATATCTTAGGAGATATCACAGTTTTAAAATAACTCCGCATCAAAATAATGACCCGCGCGCGCTGCGAGGCGGGTGTTCATGTTGTTGGGAAAACCAATGTGATTAGATTCAATGCACAAATATTAGGGGGAACTTAGAGAAGGTTTTAGTTTTTGTTTCATGCTGTAATCAGTGCTCTCTATCAAAAGATTTATAAATTTAAAGTGTTCAAGAAGAACTTACCATCATTGTGTAAGATACATGCAACGACATCTATTGCACCAAAATGGTACTAATTAATAAAAATGTGCTCACAAGATAACTTTTAAATCGGGTCTGAGAGCAAAAAGTACTCTAGATTAGTCTACATGACGCTATAACCCTGTAGAGTGTGTGTTCGATCGCTTTACATGCATTATATTTTAACGGTTAAATTTCGTGCTCGATAGATGGCGCTATTAATTTCACTCCATTTTCTGAGTCGCGGTGTTAAGTTTTCCGTGAAAGAATGACCCTCGCCCGTGTCAAATGTCTGAAGCTTGGTTTATTAACCAACGAAACAAAAAGAGGAGGTTCTCAATTCGACGCGTCTATATTTTTTTATTTTATGTATGACCTGACCACGCATAACTTTTTACAGAGAAGTCATATATACAACAAAACAAAAGATCATATACATGATCTTTTGTTTTTTAAATTGAGAAATCATGTTTGGGCTCATTTCCTGCACCTTGATGAGAACTTTAGATCTAGCTGGAGTATGACGTCATCGAAGGTCTGACGATGGAGACGGAAGGCACTTGCAAGAGGTCCTCAAGAGTTTGCAGCAACAATAACGTGTTTGGGCTCAATTCATGCACCTTGATGAGAACTTTAGGCCTTGCTGAAGTATGACTGTCATCGACGGTCAAACGATAGAGACAAATGGCAGTTGCAAGCGGTCCTAAACAGTTTGCAGCAGGTATAATGTTATTGGGCTCATTTCATTCACTTTGATGAAAACTTTAAACCATACTGAGTTGTCAGTATGACTTTCATCGAATGTCTGACGATGGAGAAGGAAAGCAGTTGCAAGTGGTCCTCAAGAGTTTACAGCATCTATATCGTGTCTGGGCTCATTTCATGCACCTTGATGAGAACTTTAGACCTAGCTGGAGTATGACTGTCATCGAAGGTCTGACGATGGAGACGGAAGGTAGTTGCAAGAGGTCCTCAAGAGTTTACAGCATCTATATCGTGTTTCGGCTGATTTCATGCACCTTGATGAGAACTTTAGACCTGCCTGGAGTATGTCTATCATCAAAGGTCTGACGATGGAGACGGAAGGCAGTTGCAAGAGGTCCGCAACAGTTTACAGCAGTTTTATCGTGTCTCGGCCCATTTCAAGAACTTTGATGAGAACTTTCGTTCTAGCTGGTGTATGATTGTCATCGAGTGTCTAAAGATGAAGACGTAAGGCTGTCGAGGGTCGCGGGCCTGTGGACAGTGAGTAATGGGCTAGCTCGCCATCCGTCCGTCTTATGACGACAGGCCGTGGTGACGGCGTGTTCGTGTTCCACACGCGCCTCAAAGAGATGTCAGCAAACGGGAAGGGATCCGAGAGGAGCGAGGCCTGCCAGGGTTGCGGGACTGTTCGAAAGAGATACCGCGGCCCTGGAACGCAAAGGGCAACAGAAGAAACGTGGGTGGATTTTAGTCAGTACAAGTCTGACAATCCCTTCCGCTCCGTCCAGAGTGGGAGGGGTCATTTGATGATTATCCATCGGTAATAGTATATAATAGGGATTTACTCCTTTTGAGAGCTTCCGTTGTGCGTGAACGGTTAAAGTATAACGCAATTATCATGTATGTCGGAATTGTCCCTCTTAAAAAGCTCTAAAAAAATATCCACAATGGCCATATGTCTAACTTTTAAGGTTGACGCACACTCTCTCTAACCTCTCTTCCTTTTATGTATGCACGCACGCAGACGAAGTTGCGCGGGTCAGCTAGTAGGCAAATAAAACAAATAGTTATAACGGATGCTGTTATACTGCTGTCACGGATTCTGCATACGTTAGGGGACTAGAGGTGTAACCAGACTGCGTTCAGCTTGGATCCCGTTTAAGTACGCAAATCGTGAGTAACTAGGTACCAGTGGCGAAGGTTCCATACAACTCGATTCCTCCGGCTTCCCTTTTAAAACTGGCACAGTCAGTATTTTAGAGGTAAATAATAAAATCACATAAAAGATATGTACTCCGGCTTACCTCTTACAAAAATTGACCCTTCGCTAACTACCTACCCGTACCTACCTCACTGCGCGGGCTATAGGCTCTTTAGTCAACTGATCCCGCTCATTTGGGACCCGCGGGATGAGTTAACTAATTCCTATCGAAATGCATAGAGCAACACAAAGTATCTGGTTGTGTTGCCGATCAAATTACAACACAATTGTAAGTAAGTTTTTTTCTATGATTACATGGGTCGCTCCAGACTTCGATAGCGATAGACCGAGCGCATCCAGAACATTTCAATATCTTAAACATTTGTAAGGGAATTCTATCTACAAAACTTTTAAATATTTACCATTTGCGGGATTTTTCGGCAAAGTTTAGCTCCATAATGCATAAAACTTACATAATAATATGTTTTTATATTGAATGTTTAAATTTTTTTTAAGGAACTTTAAAAAATGAAAATAATTTGTAGAAAAGATAAATAAAGGAAATTAAAAAGAAGAAAGGAAAAAATGCACGTGATTAAAATTTTATTAATAACCGTATTGTTTGATCTTTAATGCAAAAGCACCTCCAATCAACGCCGCTAAGCCAGCAAACGACAAGGCTCTCTTCAATATCTGCAACACAAAGAAAAATAATCGGTGACCATTTGGAATACTCCACTTTTCAAAATTATGCAAACTTTGCGATTTTTTTCTAAAATAGATTTAATTATCAAAGCCCCGGTAGCTCCAACCATGACGGTAGTAGACCTTCAAGTTACATTTTGAATTACTACCCGGATATCAGGCAGACTGGTTTCATTGGACTGTATTTTAAGGGAAAGAAAAAAAAAAGAGATTCTTCTTACCTTATCCTGCCATTCACGGTTCTTTATGCATCGACTGTAAGGCATGGTGGAGAAGGTAACAGAGTTGTACAGAGGCACCCAGAAGTTTGGCAACAGCCAGAATATGAAGTCATCCATTGCCTTCCGAAGACGATATGATGGACGGGTTACTAGGTCCCGCATCTGAAAGAAAAGGATTAGTAGTGTTGTTACTCAAATTAAATAGAAAGACAAATATTTATTTGTCGCAGGGACATAGCTTGCAAAAACAAAAACAAAAAAAAAGTAAACATTCAACTCTTATCAAATATTTATAAATATAACACTAAAATAAATACTAGTTCTAATAGCAAAAAAAAACTGTAAAACAATAATGAAGAGGACGATACAGATCATCCTGCTCATCATTATTATTGTTTTATTCCGAGAAGTGCCAGTAATCTTAATAGAAGCATAAGGAAGGGGATGGAAAGTTCCTCATCCTCCATTGAAGAGAGAGGAGATAGTCATGACGAGGGTCGCGAAAACGCTACTGCCTGAACGTTGTTGTTGCGCTGTTGTATAATAGACTAGCTGTTGTCGCGGCTTCGGTCGGTTTTGGTTCGGCAAATAACCCACGGGCACGTTGTAATATAGCCTATGGCATTCGGGGATATTGTAGCTTCCTATTAGTGAAAGAATTTTCAAAATCACTTTAGTAGATCCAAAGATTACCCCCTACAACCTCACAAACTCTATCTCTTTATAATATTAGGATAGATTAAGATAGATCTTCTCACCTCGTTGAACTCTGCTTGAACGATGTAAGATTTGTATGACGTCAGATATAGTTTGCAGATGGCGGTATAGATGTCGCCACCATGTCAAATGGAAAAATAAGACCACTGGACACATCCATGACCTCCAATTGAATAGAAATATATATATTTTTTCAATACACTTTCTCGAAAACTGGCTCTAATCGCACTACGATTAGGTTCAACATGCAATGTATTCGTGTGCACTTCACACGCGTGCGATTTTTAATATTTTTCCGCACACGTGCGGAAATAAAAATCTATAGTCGGCAGTGATTGTTTTTTTTTAATCCCGGCAAAGAGATATGCGTCTTTACGGATTAAGTATTTTTCGAGTATTTAAATTGTGTTTATAAAGAGAATATCATAGATAAAAATGATTATTTAAAACAAATATTTATTGTTATGAACAAATTAACATCTTAATGTGCTCTAAACTAAAAAAAAAAGAATTTTCTTTTTTTCATAGTAGGCTGTATACAGCATCATACCTTTGCATCTTCTTCAACCTGGCGAAAGCAAAGCGCGGAAAAAAAGCAAATTAAATCATAGTTTCCTAATAATTCCTGACAAAAATACTTTCCATTCTAATATTTTATTTCTTCAAAAGTGTATTGAAAAACGTCGTTTGATACGCGTGGGGATTTGTTATTGCAGTTCTCGGCTCCATAACACCCTCGCTTGCAGCTCGGGTGTTAATTCCGCGCTCGAATGCAATAACAAAGTTTCCCCACTTATATCAAAATGTACTATTTTTATCTATCAAGCTAGCCTATTTTGTGTCCCACTGTAGGGCAAAGGACTTTCTCCTTCCAAATTTCTTTATCTTGTGCAATCTCTAACCATGAAGAGATGCACCGTTTTTTGGGGGACAAACTTTTAAAGTAATACGCAAAGCTTTTCCTCACCTCAATATAATTATACATGGCCAAATCGCTGACTGCGAAGGTATCCTCCCACCGTGTATCAGAGAACTCATTGAGGATCTCAGCAAGGCTATCATTGTGCTTCTGAAAGAGTTCGTCCAGCAGTGTGCAGTCTTCGAAGCCGGCGTTCATGCCTTGGCCGTAGAATGGAACGACGGCGTGTGCTGCGTCACCTATTAGGAGGGCTTTGTCTTCCACGTGGTAGGGACGACACTGAAAGAAGTTGTAATATGAGGACAATGAGGACTTGTAATGAGTCAGTTCTTGCTTAGAGGCAGAGGCAGTTCAATGGTGCGGCAGAGGGTGTGGTGACGTGTCGTGAGAGCCTTATCATTCCCTTGCTAAAGGGCGTCTATAACCTTTCTGCAACGCATAGCTACCTCTGGAACCATCTTAGTTAAACGCAATGCCTGTAATGTCCATGATATATAAGTCACGTATACCACACGGGGTCGTGATTTGTAACGACTAAAGTAGAATGTGTTGCGTCTGAAAAGACACTTTCCTGACATTTTTAGGGTTCGGTACCGCAAAAGGAAAACACCCTTATAGGAACGTCTGTCTGTCCGTCTGTCACAGCTTATTTACTCCAAAACTATTGGACCGATCGATATATATTTTTTCTTAATTTTAAGTTAAATAATTTTGAAGTTATTTAAGAAAAATAGGCGAAAATTTACCATTAACTCGGAAACTACAGGGCCGAAAATTGTAAAAAAAATAGTTATTTGCCTATAAATTACAGGAAAACCTAAAAGAAGGCTGTAACAACAAATAATTAAAAATAAATCTCATATTAAAGGGGGCTCGCCTACTACGATGGTACGGAACTGGAATCCTTCATGCGCGAGGCCGACTCACACTTGGCCGGTTTTTATAGTCCAGACTCCTGATTTTTTGGGCTCTTTATTATTTTATATCCTTGCCGTAGTCTGACAAAAAGTGATAAAAAGTCAGAGAGCATTTTTCATTATTTCAACATCACAACATTGGCGAAGACTTATCATAATCACCTTTATAGCAACCAAGGGCGACGCTGATCCAGCAAAGAAGTCTTCGACGAGCTTCGTTCTGCCAATCAAAGGAATTGAATCTGGGAAGTACTTCTCAAAGAACGCGAGCAGATTTTCTTCTGTGTTTAAAATTTTAAATTTGGAGAACGGCATGAATAGTGTAACTGTCCACGAACAATCCTGGTTTGGAAGTGCAATCATCATGAACTCGCCTCTAGGCCAAATGTGAAGGAAGTTGGCTGGCATCTGAAACTGTAGAAAAAAACACCTTAAAAAGTAACAGTCGATTTGTAAAAGTAACTACCGATCATTGTTTCCACAATTACTAATATTAAAGACACATCTATCAATTTTGTTGATACACTGTTTTAGCCCAATTTAAACTTATAAACAGACAAATCTATGAAGGGATAATATCTATTTAATTACATTCGTCCACTAAAACGGTAATAAATCATTGTAAATACACCGTTGGGACGCCATTTATCATCGAAACTTCAACAGATTTAATTTCCAACTTTTGGTTGAAACAAAATAGTACGTACAGTGTACCTGACGTGAACAACATGACGAAACGAACAATGGTCTTATTTTGTTTAGTATTCAATTTAAGCATAGTAAAATTAGCTTGTTGTGATGAAAATATTACCGATCTACATAACTTTTTCACAAACCGAAACTACGACACAGTTAGATGTATAAATAACATTCTAACCAAATATTTCCCTTGCGGCACTCTCACGACGTTTGTTAATCCACATCCAATTGTTGATCGGCTAATCAAAACTGTGAACGGGGAAGATATTTGTCACAGCCTCATCGTCAGGACCTTCAACGACCGCGATTGGTTTATCTGGACCAACGTTTACGTGATCACAGTGGAAGACCTGATCGGGCTTTGGTTTGGCCTGCTCGACTTGACAAGAGACGTATTCTGGAACCCCAGAGCAAAATTTATTGTCCATGTGAACAAACTTGTGGGTGGCGATAGAGGAATTCAGATAGCTTTCAAGTTACTGCTAAAGTACAGTATATTTAACATAGTAATTTTGCAAAACATAGAAGATGATGCAGTGATTTATACGTATCATCCATTCGAGAATCAAGGTTGCGGCAAACGTTTTGATCGAGTCATAACTCTGGGCACTTGTGAGAATGCAGAGACTATTATTGAATATTTCCCGAATAAAATCCCCAATGTAATGAGAAACTGCACTTTCAAAGTAGTGGCAAGTGATGATGTACCAAATTACATTTCCAAAGCGAGCAACTACACAGTGTATGGCAAGTTTGTTTCGGGTCTGGAACAATACGTCTTGGATATTATAGCCGAGAGAGAAGGGTTCTCCTTAGATTACGAGACATTCGGAGCGGACATGACGTATGGGATCGTGCTAGCGAATCGTACGGCTACTGGACTTCTAAATACTATAGATAGAGGCAAAGCAGACATAGCCGCTGGTGGGTACATACTTATGAAGAATAGAGTGGAATTATTCGACTACCTGTGGGGATTCAACTATGCTGCCTATTATTTATACACACCAGCCATTAGAAACCAAATATGGCAGAGAGTATACAGAGAGTTTGGAGGGACAACATGGTCGTTGACAGCTGCCGCCTTCGTTTTCGTTATACTTGTCGGTGAGATATTGAAAAAAATGCTTGTCGATAAAACTTTCTCGGTTCTTAATTTATGGGGATACTTTTTTGGAAACCCAGGCAGAGGGATTTCGAGACATAAGAAGTTCAGAATGATAATCATTTGGTGGACTGTGTTTACATTTTATATTACCAACTTTTACAATACAGCTTTGTTCAGTTTGATAACAGTTCATGTGCACGAGAAACCACATTCGTTAAGCGTGGGAAACTTGAAAACATTGCCATACACACCGTGCATTAGTGATAATTCAAGATCGTTTTTCGAATATGCTTACAACCAGACATTGCCTGTAGGGGATACTATTCACAACTGTACTTCTACTGATGGCGCTTTGAAATATGTTACATACACAAAAAATCATTACGCCATCGAGATGGAATACAGCTACAAGCTCAAAGAGTACCAGTATCTTAACAATCTTGGTAAACCTGAACTGGATTCCTGGTTATTTTCTAGTGCAAACGTGATCGTCATGTATCTTATTCGTGGTTTCCCTTTTATCGACAAATTCCAGGAATATGCCCATCGCTTGCATGAAGCTGGTCTCTTAGCGAATCATTTGAAGACAATCAACCTGAGAAGTTATAGATTCGTTCAGAGACATCCTAAGCCCTTCACGATGACTACGCTTCTGGATTTGAGAATCCACTTTGGTATCCTGCTTGTGGGTTATGGCTTATCATTCATATGCTTGTTGTTGGAAATGTGGTGCAATTACATACAACAGGAGAGGAAATTTAAGAGAATGGTGACGGTTAATAAATTCAAGCGGCGAACTGATGGTCAGTTGTGGATGTACGAAAATAATCGCAAGTAGACGTTACGGTACACATACAGGGTGTAACACGACCCTGCACGAAGCCGTCCACCAAGCATTATGTACATCAAACTAAGTAACTTTACGCAAAAATTATTGCTAGGAAATGATTTTTTTTTTGGGGTGAAAATCACGTTTTACGGTAGGACTCAATGTAACGCACTCAAAACATTGTGCTAATGGATGGATGGATTGAATAATACGGGGGACGTGTACTTCTTTAAAGTATAAATCGTACATTAAAAACAGGTATTTGAAAAAAACGTGAGAAAGTTGGAACTTTGATCCCCAATATCTCCGTAACTAGCAGGTTCCCAGGTATGGTCTAGAACAAAAAAATGATCGCAATGACGGGGAGAACAAGTGCCTTTCTGCTTCGTTAAGAGTCTTGTTACACCCTTTAGATACCAGTTGTCTGTTTAGCTCATGTATACATACACCGCCATTTTCGTCTGCCGGTATGCACAGTTCTAAGTAGCCGTGTTCGATGTACTTCTGGCTGAAGTCGAAGAAGGGGCGCTTCATCATCGCCTTACGGACTGCGGAGAAAGCGCCGTCAGCTCCGATGATCAGGTCAGCGGTGACGTGGACTTCTTCATTTGTATCTGTCCTGTAAGAATCGTTAGATAGGCTTTAATTGTAATTGAGTGGCTCTTAAGTGATTGTTGTGTTGTCAGGAGTAAAAAAAAAATAAGAAAACCGTTGTTTACTGCTTTTGTGATTTAGAAGTAAGTTTAACGTGTAAATGTTATTCACAAAGATAATTAAACACTCAACTAAACTAAACTCTGTTTTTTTTTTTGTTTCTTTTTTCATTCTAATATAAAATATTTCACCTCTGTACAGACACTTCCACAGAAGTACCCAGTCGTTTGATTTGGCGCCATGATTATTGAGTACTGAATCAGTATTACTGATACACAAATATAACATACCTACATAGATCGAACATGATCCACTTCTATTTTCCTTCGTCTTCGTCTTGTGTATACACAGTGAATTTTCCAAGTGGGCGTGGATGGCCAAATCCGAAACTATGAGTAAAAGCGAAAAATGCTCCAAGGAGTCATTGATCCTTTTTAGCGACCCTATCGAATGGTGTATTAGTACAGTATCTGTTTTTTTTTTTCAAATCCAATTGGTTTGATTCCTGGCCAAGAAAGTTGATTTTCCAAAAAATCCAATGATGCAATTTTAGTTTTCATCAAAATTGGACTCAAGACTCCTTTAAGCATTTTTCGATATTCCTTAGTTTCGGATTTAGCCAGCCACACCCACTTTAAAAATGCATCCTGTATACGAGTACGTAATTTATACTTACTTCAGGAATGTTAAAGATCCCTTCTTCAAGTTAGCTTCGATCAGTTTGTGATTAAAATACCTCTCGACATTTTCGTATTGTTCCGATTCTGAAATTATTAATTTCCAAATATTATTCCCAAATTGTTTTACCAATAGGTATAGTATACTAAGACTTGCTATCAACCTTGCTCTGATTGCCCGGCCTAGGATTGTTCTTGCAAGGTTGAGTTTAATTACGTAGCGAAACTCCATATACGTTAATTGATTACGGGAGGCATTTAGGAGGGAATGGCGATCGAGCCGAATTTCACCAAATCTCACGAAGGAGAGAGGGGGTCTCGGAAAATATTACGTATTTTTTTTACGCAAGAGACAGTGTAAAATTGCGAAAAAACTGGGTCTAATTTAGTAAACATGTTGCGCCACTAAAATATGGCTAAATTTTACACAATAATATTTAATAAAAATAATTAAGCAAATTAATATGTTTTATACAGGGTTAGTTTCCAAAGACCAGCCAAATTCTCAGATATAATGCAGTACATCCTTCTGAGTCCCCCCACATGGAATTTTTTCTTCGGTTATTAAAAAAAAAATCAGCTGTTTCTTACAAAAGTGCAATACCTACACGGTCAAAATGTATGGAACAGCTGTTTTTTTTTTAATAACCGATGAAAAATTTCTATGTGGGGGGCTCAGAATGTCGTACTGCATCATATCTGAGAATTTGGCTGGTCTTTGGAAACTAACCCGGTAGATAAATCCAACGCAATCAAGCATAGATTAACGTATTTACACTAAAATACGCATTTTGAAAGATCTCACATAAGATAGCATTTAGCAGTGGTGACGGCATCGACTTACAAACATTAAGTCGTGGGTTCGAACCCAGGCAGGCATTACTTTGTGTAATTTATTTCATCACCACTGCTCTCAAAACGGTGAAGGAAAATATCGTGAGGAAACCGGAATGTCCTAGAACCAAAAATTTGAAGAGATGTGACATCTACCAACCCGCACTGGGCCAGCGCGTGGTGGATTATGACCCATTCCCTCTCATAGAGAGGAGGCTTGTGTCCCAGCAGTGGGAACATTATAGACTGATTATGCTATGCTATGCACGTGGGATTAGGGGACCGGGGTGAGGGGGTCAAATCAAATCTCACGACATCTCACAAAGGAGGGACGGGAGGTCGTAAAATCGACTGCCATAATTAATAAGATGCAAGTTTCGCTAGCTATGAGATCTAAAATCTATACCGTTATAAATCAAAAAGTAAAAACAATGAAGACGACTTCCATTTTCATGAATTAAATAGGTACCTACTAGACTAGAATTGTAATTCCCTTGTTGAACAACATTAAGAAGAAGTAGATAATTAACTATAGCCTCAATAATAAAGACGTCTACAAAACAAAATATTTTGCTGACATTTACTGACGCATATTTACGTTCTTAATTATTGGTATTATACAATTTACAATTATACACAAAACCAGAATTAGTGTAGGTATTCTCAGAATATTGAATTATTCATTTCTATTAGTTTCTGCTATCTGGTACTGTTATCTCGTATTATATGTATTTTGTAATAAAAAACATCAACGATATCAAATGAAATATGTTTTTTTGTTTTATTTAACAGTATTCATTGTCAGTTCCAGATTTAGTTTAAACTTAATTCGATTATACGCCTGCTTACTTACATTATAAAGATGTGTTTTTTTTGTTGTAACCTGCTTGTCGCACTCACGACGTGCAAGCTGTTAATATTGTATTTATTTTTCTTTGTATACGAGTATGTCCTGTGTATTTATAATATTTGTTATGTGTTAAATGATTATTGTTAATTTATTTCTTACGCACGTCATGTACCTGCGACAAATAAACATTTTTTCTTTCTTTCTTTCTTTATTTGATATTTAGGAGGAGAAATAAATCGAGCTACCAGAACTCCACAGATCTATCATGTCTCGGGGAACGTTCATTGATTCTCTCTATTATTTTCATTTCAAAGTCGTTCAATGCAACGTTTTCTTCAAATTGCAGTAAAAAAACATCTTACGCTACAATTCTTACCTTGTAATAGCAGTGAATTTAAGTAATTTCTCCCAACTGAGTAAATGCTCTGAAAAAATAAAAAGTAAAGATAAAATAACTGTTTTTATAGTCATAAAAACTAAAATTGTCACGGAACTAAGGCCGAAATAGAATGTTATGTCATTGTTAGTAATCGTTACATCAGTTATTTCTGTAAAATTCAAAACGTGTCTTAGATTAAGAATCGAGGACATTCGCCTAATATTTACTTATACTATTGAACAGAAAACGTATATAATAATGATAAGATAAAACATCTTATTAAACCATCAAACAACGCTTAAGATAAAGGCAAAAAAGGATAGAGTACTAAAGATTGTAAATCTCGATCTGCTTTGTGTTGTTTGAAGTTTTAATATACAGGGTGTAACAAAACCCTTAACGAAGCCGTCAACCAAGCATATACTTCAAATTATGTAACTTAACGCAAAAATTATTGCTGAGAAACGACTTTTTTTTGGGTTGAAATATCACGTTTTACGGTAGAACTACGGACGGACGGACGGACGGACTCAAAACATTGTGCTGACGGATGGATTGAATAGTACGGGGATAGTGGGGGTATTTAAAGTAAAAAAAATACAAACATGTATTTCAAAAAAACTTGTGAACAAGTTGGAACTTTGACCCCTAATATCTCCGTGACTAGAAGGTTCCCAAGTATGGTCTGGAACAAAATAAATATCGCAATGACGGGGAGAACAAATGCCTTTCGGTTTCTTTAAAGGTCTTGTTAAACCCTTTAGGTAGGTTGTACATTAAAAAAAAACTAGGAAGATTTGTCATACATCAATCAATTTATACCAAAAAGATATTTTATCTACATTTTTTTTCTACTCGAACAATTCTTGTTTAAATTTCCTATCTTTGCAGACTGAGTTCTTTTGGTAAGTACCTATCTCACCTAGTAAAACAAACTGTAGATATTATAAAAAAAAATATCTCAAATGGTTACATTTCAAAATATGAATGAAACAGCCCCAGTAAGTTATTAATAATACTTGAGTTGGGGTTGTCTCGCTCTTTCCCTAAATTGATAGTTACAATATTGAGATTTTATAATATAAGAAATAAAGTAATGAGAACAAATAGAAACAAAATAATTAGCAGCTCTGTGCAGTGTGTGATTGTATGTGTGATTATAGTAGTGTGTAACAAAAAAACTAAGTTACACACCATAGTGCAACACTCACCTTATCATAGATACAACTTGATACAGACGTCTATTTATTTCCATAAATATTGGGCAATACCTAACAAAAATGTACCCTCTTCTAATTACTTTATAATTAATCACTACATAGTATAAAACAAAGTCGCTTCCCGATGTCTGTCCCTATGTATGCTTAGATCTTTAAAACTACGCAACGGATTTTGATGCGGTTTTTTTTATAGATAGAGTGATTGAAGTGGAAGGTTTATATGTATTACATTGCACCCGTGCGAAGTCGGGGCGGGTAGCTAGTTCTATATGTAACAAACCTGCTTGGTATTGGCATCGTACGGTATAACGTAGGTGGATCCATCGGTCCTATGGATCCGTCTGCCTGTCATAGGGATTCCGTGTTCCTTGATCATGTGTGTCTCCAAGCCTACGTCTTTCAGGGCTCTTCTACCGCGCACTGATAGCGCCAAGTTTATGGACCTACCCCTGGCTTGAGGAGTGTTTCGGATATCTGGAGCAAGAAGAAAGAATAATTAGGGTTTTGTATCATTCGAGGTACTTATGCAGGATCAGCTTGGTTTTGATTAAATTTTAGTTTTCAACCCTCGGGTACTACTGAGCTACTGAGCTGATCGTTCAAAATCCTAATTCAGTAATGGGCATTGATTTCGGTGTCGCATAGTGTCTCCGATACTAGACATTGAGTTATTCGTTGGTCGAGTGATCGCGCGCGCGACTGCGGAGCATGAAGTCCTGGGTTCGATTCCCGGGGCGGGTAAAGTTTTATTGGGTTTTTCTATCAGGAATTTCTCAGCAGCAACCACGGAGTCTAGACTTGTGCCCGGTTGATGACTATAGTCTGGCCCCCATTACGTGGGACTTAAATATAACTGGGTGTACTTTTAGGTAGGTACGCCTCTGCCTATCCCATCGGGGATTACAAGCGTGATGTTTTGTTATGTTATGTTACATTAGGCGCCTTATTTAGGATCACACAATTACTGAAAAGACACAAACAATTGAATATTACTCGTCTAAAATCAATTCTAATATAGACTAAGATAAGTGCCCAGATTCTCTATTGATATCATATTAATGAAGTAAAATCCTCGACCTTATAATAATCAATCACAAAGGCGTTGACCCTAGATAAGAGCAGTTATGTCGTATCATACCATTCTAACATACAAGTATGTAGATATTGAAAATAGTATCTAACTATCTACATAAAACAGTCAAGTAGTCGAGTTAGACAAAATGCAGAATTAAATTTTTGGTTGCCTAGAGGAAAATCTAAACCAAAACCAGGGGTTAAGATTTTTTTTTTGTAAACTAATTTTATTGCCAATAGGCAGCTGCTGTGGTTTCATACCAACCTTCGCGGAACTCATATAGGCGAACTCGATGGCCCCTCTTTGCTAGATACAGTGCTTCAAGAGACCCCACCTGTAAAATGTCATAAAAACATGAGTTTATCTCCCATATTCATTAAATACTAAGTACTTATTATCGATGAGTAGGTAGGTATCTACTTAGTTGGTACTTGAAACCAAGTAGTGTCCAAATATGATTAGGTAAATAGAAATGATACAAAAAGTACTTAGGTAGATAGAAAAATCTAAAATATCTCACTAAGTAGTCAATGGATTTAGTTCTAGAAAGAAACACAATTCATTAATTCATTTAACAATTAATGTTCATTACATAATTACCCACTTTTAACAAAAAAAAACTCCAAACAGAGTATCACAAAAGATTTCACAATAATATTAATTACACTGGACTACCTAATTACTTAATATCAATTCGTAATGATGATGACCTAGTATACCCATAAGAATTATCATGAGGTGGCGTGAAAGATGGCATGACAGCCAAATAATTGACCACGGAGCGGAGCGTGGACCTTCGGCGCATGAAACACGACATGACGTAAAATGAGGAGCCGGATATTGTATTATAGTTAGAAGAAAGTTGTTATGGCTTGTCTTAACGAAGGTCACCTGAAAATATAACCAAGTGGGTGTTACAAATCGGGTTTAGCAAAATTGCTAAGACCGAGAAAAAGTAGGTACTTCAAAACTGCAATTATTGACGTGACCTACGTATTCCCATGAAGATCGGAGAGCCCATCTAGGAAAAACTGTACCTACAGTTATTGAGGGTGGCCTCATGAAAACGCCGAAAGAAACTCAAAGCGCAATGGAAAAGGCTATGCTTTGAATTTCCCGTGTAATCTTATCAGAAATGTAAAAGCCTACAAAGTAACAAAAGTGGCTAAACTAGCCCAAAGAATTACCAAAGGTAAGTAGGCGGGGCCCGCAGGGCACATTATTTACAGAAGACATGGGAAATGAACGCATGGGAGTGAATAGGTCCTGAAACGGTGATTCCGTACTGCAAGGCAGTGTGGTTAGGCCTCCCGTAATCTCCCGATGTCTGATGTCTGGTTAGGGTCGCGGATATCTAATGGATGGCAAGAAACGCAGGATCGGTCAATGTGGCGCCGCTTGGGGAAGGCCAGCAGTCGACGTATTTCGCTCGAAGTGATAATGATGTTGATGATGAGGTATGCATTCCTGTCGTTGTTGCGCTTGGTTTATGCAACTCGACTCTGGATGGGTGCGATAAGCAGGGCGGCTGCCTTTAGATCTCAGGACAAGAATTTAGCAAACTTTATCTATTTATTTTCGGGAAACGTTTTCGATCAAACATTCGAAGATAATAAGATCAAGGTAATCTTTATTGGATCTTAAAATCAACTTCGTGTTTTGATGTGTTTAATTTAACCAAATGAATGGGCCATTCTCGTTACGAATGAATGAATATTAACACCAACCATTCTTGAACGTTTTTCTTATTTTGGTTCTAAGAGTTTTTTAATTTCTATTGCAAGCGGTCTTGCACTATATTTTGCAAAGTTATAACTACTTCCTAATAGCAGTTAGCTGCAACCTGTAACTGTAAACCGAATGCTGAGGTTAGAACAAGAAAGCTTCAGCAAATTAGATTTTAGATTAAAAAGGAGGAAAAAAGAACCTACCTAAACAACTACCCTCATACAAGTTTTCACGAAACAATGACAGCATTGTAACTTATTTGTGCTAAGGTAAATGCTACATTGTGCAACAATGTAGCATTTACCTTAGCACAAAAATTTCGTATCTACCGACCGGTACCTATATTGATCAAAAAACATACTGTTGCAGACAAAACCTCATTTTTTTTTTTACTTTTAGAGTAAGAGGTAGAATAAGTAAATATACACCCTTGTCAATCCATATCAGATTAAGAACACTAGACACACAGGTTCGTAGCACATCATTGTATCATTTAATTATGCTTCTAAGTGTTGTGTCTTTTGTGTGAAATAAATAAATGGTTTATCTATCTATCTATATAAAATCCATAGCTATGGACCCATGAAATGTTTCAACAAGTACCTACTGTTAATTGGTTACAATCAATGTGCTACAATTTAATAAACACTATCAAAACTATCTCAAAATACATGCAATACAATTTGCTTAAAGCCGTTACTTGTGTAGCCTAGTTTACTTACCAACCCTGCACCAACCACCGCCACATCCAATGGCTTCTTTTTAGTATATCCATTCTGTAAATTCGCCATTTCGTCACTATTTATTCACACAACGCGATAAAACTTGCGTAAGATTTATTTTTCGTATAATAAATAATCACCGATTTCAACAACTTATTTATCAGTGTTCAAAAGTTGTCTAAAACGCGTGTGAACTCTGGCCTTCGTTGTTCCCTTAGCATTGGGGACTGTACTCTGTGGGTGTGAGTGCGATACTGCGTCTGCGCAGACAGCCGCGTCTCGCTCCGATATGGTTTCATTAAATTGTCATTTTATCACTGCGGGCAGTCAATAGGAACAAATTAATTTTTGTTAGGTACGGGGCCATTGAAGAGTTAACGAGTTGATAAGCGATATTATGTAAGTGCGATTCGATCGATTTCTGCGAGCTTGTCTAGCATAGAATTGGCAAAGGCATACAAACATAAAGTCACGCCTTTACCCGTGGTGGTAGGCAGAAACTACAGACCGCCACCTGCTAAGATCCTTACATACTCTTTTCCCCTCGTCCACGTTCATACATCATAATGTTGCTAAGTAGGTAGGCAGGTCTTACACGCACGCCACACGCAGGATATATGACGTTTGCATGAAACAAATTTGATCAATGTAATAGAAAACAGAAGTAATTTGCAGCGATGTTCTAAAACCTACTCGTATACGCTCCTGATGACCGAGACCGAATTTCACCCCAAAGACGATCCACTGACCGAATTTCGGTCATGCATGGTGGCCACGGTGGCTAATCTCAGTGGAGACTAGCCATCGACGCCAACGCCAAGTGGTCAACTATGAAGAAAGGTAGGGTTGCCATCACCTGAGGTGACGATGCCGGACGAAAACTTAAAAACCCCAGACATTTATTTCGGCGCTGTTGCAAGCACCATGATCACGGATAAACAAAAGTGATTGCGGGTGGGTGTTTATGAGCAGACAAATCGGTATGCCCTCTTTCTCATCAGTAGCCTACTCTATCTTGCAACAGCGCCGAAATATCCGCAACTCAAAAGCAACTGTAAAGATGGTTAATATCCCGTTTCTAATGTTAAAGATAATGTTACTTTCTTTTATTTAACTTCACATACACAAAAAGTGCATTAATTTATCTACTAACAAAATGAGGAACGTTTCCTAAAAAATATTTAAGCGAACCTAGGATGCAAAAGTGAGCGAAACTAGCTTATAAATGCATTCCGCATAACAATTGGGTTCAGACTACTTCAGGCAATGTTATAATAAAACTATCACAAAAAAATTAACCGGACACTTATTAAAAACCCGGACGGCACCCGGACGCCCTCCAAAATAGGACAAATCCGGGGAAACCCTGGCGGATGTCAACCTTAAACATAGGTCCAGTGTCCTGTATTGCTAGCAACACAAGTTGTCTATGAAAATATTATATAGTCTGTATTCAAGAGCTCTTTTTGTCTCTGAATAGTCTGAATGGTTCGTCCTCTCTTCCTACGACGCTGCGATAACTAAGACATGGTGTCCGTGTAATAAAGTGATAATTTGTTTTAAGTTGTAGTTTTGACTGTGCCAAGCCTGGACTCCTTATTTAAAACCGACCTAAACAGTCCACACAACATCCTGTTCGATCTCGATACTCAGGGTACACTTGCGCGAAACATATTTGCGCGAAAAACACTTGCGCGAACCCATTTGCGCGAAAAGACACATGCGCGAATGGACTTTTGCGCGAACAGACATTTGCGCGCCAGGACACATGCGCGAATGGATTTTTGCGCGACTGGACATTTGCGCGACTTAATGGTCAAAGAGGTTTACTCTGTGGAGTAAACATAGCATCACGCCAGTTATTACTTGAAGGCAGTTTTTTTTTCTTTCCGTCATGGGTGTCGTTTTCATGGTTTTTGGGGTCGCTGATTACGAAAATGCGGTCATAATGAAAATACAAGATGGCGCCGAGGAATATTTTGGATTTTTCATCATGGGTGTCGTTTTCATGGTTTTTGGGGTCGCTGATTACGAAAATAGTGTCAAAATGAAAATTAAAGATGGTGTCTAGAAAATATTTTGATACCTAACTGAAAGCCCAATTTCTGTTTTCACCTAACAGAATGCCTAACGCCCGCTTTCACCAACCCTAAGGGATACCTAACTGAATGCCCAATTTCTGATTTCACCAACACTGGATGACACCTAACAGAATGCCTAATGTCCGCTTTCACCAACCCTAAGGGATACCTAACTGAATGCCCAATTTCTGTTTTCACCAACACTAGGTGACACTTAACAGAATGCCTAACGCCCGTTTTCACCAGCACTACGTGTCACCTAACTCAATGCCTAATGCCCGCTTTCACCAACACTTAGGAATACCTAACTGAATGCCCAATTTCAGTTTTCACCAACAGTACGACTCACCTAACTCAATGCCCAATTTCTGTTTTCACCAACAGTTGTCACCTAACTGAATGCCCAATTTCTGTTTTCACCATCACTAGATGACACCTAACAGAATGCCTAACGCCCGTTTTCACCAACACTACGTGTCACTTAACAGAATGCCTAACGCCCGTTTTCACCAACACTTAGGGATACCAAACTGAATGCCTAATTTCAGTTTTCACCAACACTAGGTGACACCTAACAGAATGCCTAACGCCCGTTTTCACCAACACTACGTGTCACCTAACTCAATGCCTAATGCCCGCTTTCACCAACACTAAGTGATACCTAACTGAATGCCCAATTTCTGATTTCAACAACACTGGGTGACACCTAACAGAATGCCTAATGTCCGCTTTCCCCAACCCTAAGGGATACCTAACTGAATGCCCAATTTCTGTTTTCACCAACACTAAGGGATACCTAACTGAATGCCCAATTTCTGTTTTCACCAACACTAGGTGACACCTAACAGAATGCCTAACGCCCGTTTTCACCAACGCTACGTGTCACCTAACTCAATGCCTCATGCCCGCTTTCACCAACACTTAGGGATACCTAACTGCATGCCCAATTTCAGTTTTCACCAACACTACGTGTCACCTTACTCAATGCCCAATTTCTGTTTTCACCAACAGTTGTCACCTAACTCAATGCCCAATTTCTGTTTTCACCAACACTAGGTGACACCTAACAGAATACCTAGTACCCGTTTTCACCAACATTAAGTGACACCTAACTCAATGCCCAATTTCTGTTTTCACCAAAACTGGGTGACACCTAACAGAATGCCTAACGCCCGTTTTCACCAACGCTACGTGACACCTAACAGAATGCCTAACGCCCGTTTTCACCAACACTTAGGGATACCTAACTGAATGCCCAATTTCAGTTTTCACCAACACTAGGTGACACCTAACAGAATGCCTAACGCCCGTTTTCACCAACACTACGTGTCACCTAACTCAATGCCCAATGCCCGCTTTCACCAACACTAAGGGATACCTAACTGAATGCCCAATTTCTGATTTCACCAACACTGGGTGACACCTAACAGAATACCTAATGTCCGCTTTCACCAACCCTAAGGGATACCTAACTGAATGCCCAATTTCTGTTTTCACCAACACTACGTGTCACCTAACTCAATGCCTAATTACTGTTTTCACCAACACTAAGGGATACCTAACTGAATGCCCAGTTTCTGTTTTCACCAACACTAGGTGACACCTAACAGAATGCCTAACGCCCGTTTTCACCAGCACTACGTGTCACCTAACTCAATGCCTAATGCCCGCTTTCACCAACACTTAGGGATACCTAACTGAATGCCCAATTTCAGTTTTCACCAACACTACGAGTCACCTAACTCAATGCCCAATTTCTGTTTTCACCAACACTAGGTGACACCTAACAGAATACCTAGTACCCGTTTTCACCAACATTAAGTGACACCTAACTCAATGCCCAATGCCCGCTTTCACCAACACTAAGGGATACCTAACTGAATGCCCAATTTCTGATTTCACCAACACTACGTGTCACCTAACAGAATGCCTAATGTCCGTTTTCACCAACCCTAAGGGATACCTAACTGAATGCCCAATTTCTGTTTTCACCAACACTAGGTGACACCTAACAGAATGCCTAACGCCCGTTTTCACCAGCACTACGTGTCACCTAACTCAATGCCTAATGCCCGCTTTCACCAACACTTAGGGATACCTAACTGAATGCCCAATTTCAGTTTTCACCAACACTACGAGTCACCTAACTCAATGCCCAATTTCTGTTTTCACCAACAGTTGTCACCTAACTCAATGCCCAATTTCTGTTTTCACCAACACTAGGTGACACCTAACAGAATACCTAGTACCCGTTTTCACCAACATTAAGTGACACCTAACTCAATGCCCAATTTCTGTTTTCACCAACACTGGGTGACACCTAACAGAATGCCTAACGCCCGTTTTCACCAACGCTACGTGTCACCTGGTATCAAGACTCTTGCGCGAACCCATTTGCGCGAATGGACTTTTGCGTGACTGGACATTTGCGCGACTTAATGGTCGAGGAGGTTTACTCTGTGGAGTAAACATAACATCACGCCTGTTAATAGTTGAAGGCAGTTTTTTTTTCTTTCCGTCATGGGTGTCGTTTTCATGGTTTTTGAGGTCGCTGATTACGAAAATACAAGATGGCGCGGAGGAATATTTTGGATTTTTCATCATGGGTGTCGTTTTCATGGTTTTTGGGGTCGCTGATTACGAAACTGCGGTCAAAAAGAAAATCCAAGATGGCGTCTAGAAAATGTTTTGGATTTTTCATCAAGGATGTCGTTTTCATGGTTTTTGGGGTCGCTGATTACGAAAATGGGGTCAAAAAGAAAATCCAAGATGGCGCCGAGGAATATTTTGGATTTTTCCTCATGGGAGTCGTTTTCATGGTTTTTGGGGTCGCGGGGTTCTTTTTGACCTTATTTTGCACCACCAGTGCGGATCACTCAGTAGACATATATGGAGTAGAAAGTTCCATATATCGCAAAAGGTAGCTTTAACTGGAAAAAAAAACACCAAGTATCCCTCCAGCGGGGATATATGGAACGAGGAGAAATTCAAGCCGAGTTATTTGATACAAAGCCACAGTTTCATATTACAGGGGCTCAGCTGACCGTACGAGATATCGGCGTCAAATTCTCAATTAGTTATGAAGTAGGTAGGTAGACAAATAAGCAATGAAATTTTAATTTGGTATCCGTGCCCCTACAAACTGTTTATAGCTTTGATATTAGTTTAGTACTTAGGTCATCATCATGATTATCAGCCAAAACACTAGGTACCTTCTCTCCCAGCCACCAGGAAGGTAAAAAGATAATCCGGATATAACAGGTCCAAGGCCCCTACTAAGAATCGCACACAACAACCATGGTCGGTCACGGAAATTAGCCGATACGAGAAGCACGGGACCAATCAATGTCGACACTTGGGAGAGACCTGTCTACCTGTAAACATCTTTCGGATGAAATGATGACGATGTTGACACGGAAAGGTAAGCTAAATATAGAGGTAGATTAGATTTCGATTCGATTCGATCTGAATATGCAACAATAACAGCACTATCTAAAGGATATCGAATATCAATCGTGACATTATACCTACAACTATGTATCGGACATTTTATTCATGAAGTAACAGGTCACGGTCGCGACAAAAAACATTTATAACCACTTTTATTATCTAAAACAATTTTTTTTTTATTTGGAGAACCGCAATTTTTTATTGCGTTTGTTTTTCGTAGCGTTTAGCGTAGAAGTGGTCGCTCACAATGGGCCTCATTCGAAGGCTTAAAGTCACCCAAAAGGCAATGGAGAGGGCTATGCTCGGAGTTTCCTTTTGTGATCGAATCAGAAATGAAGACATCCGCAAGAGAACCAAGATTACCGACGTAGCCCGATGAATTGCCAAACTGAAGTGGCAGTGGGCAGGGCACATTGCTCGCAGAACGGATGGCCGATGGGGCCGAAAAGTTCTGGAGTAGCGACCGCGAACCGGAAGACGTTGCGTTGGAAGGCCTCCCAGTAGGTGGACCGATGACCTGGTGAAGGTTACGGGGATCCGCTGGATGCGAGTCGCACGGGACCGGTCAGTGTGGCGACACTTGGAGGAGGCTTACGTCCAGCAGTGGACGTCTTTCGGCTGAATGATAATAGCGTAGACGCACTTTTACATAAATCATCATCCGCCTAGCCTTTTACCAAATCTCCCCGCGATGGCTTAGTCTCACCGGATGCAGCTGTTTACCAATATTTTACCCGGAGCGATTGCCTATCTGACCTCCACAACCCAGTTAGCTTGGAACACGATACTTCTTGGTAAGGCTTGGTGTCAGACACAGGCTTTTTACGGTTCCGTATCCAAGGGGTAAAAACGGGACCCCAATACTAAGACTCCACTGTCCGTCTATCTTTCTGGCTGTCTATCACCAGGCTGTATCTCATGGACCGTGATAGCTAGACTGTTGAAACTTTCAATTCTATAACAGGAAATACTAAAAACAGAATGAAATAAATATTTAAGGGGAGCTCCCATACAACAAACTTTTTTTTTGAATAATATTAATCCGACTCGCACTTGGCTGGTTTTTTAAGATAGATAAACACAGTTCTAAAAATCCTAAACCTAAACAACACCGTACGTAGTACACAGTATTATTTTATAGCGCGTATCTATTGTGTGATTGCGCAAACAAACTATTTATACAAATATACCTACTTCCTGAAACACTGACGATTTAATCTTACTTAAATAATTATCTTGCGTAGATGGGATTATGTTTCAACAAAATAAGAAGAGAACACGATCTTGTCATCTCTTCTATGTTGACTTCTTTCTGAAATGAAAAGAAAATAAAAAAATGTTTTTTTTAATCTATAGTTTCTTTATTCACTTATATCGACAGTATTCGACATACTGTTTTCATGTCTTAAAATATATTTCTTTTTTTTTTTTTGTCCGAAACAGTTTTTCTTTACAAAATCAAACTCAATCTCTCCCCCATGGAACTATATTCAAACCTAACGAATCGGTCATAATTACAATTTATTCACAAAAAGACAATTATACTAAGTCATACTAAAATCTTTCGCGCTAATTGCACAACCAAGTTGTTTACAACATTCACAGTATTATACAGCCTGTAACAGAAAGGGTATAATCATATGGAATACTGTGGTACGGACCATCAAACTGAACACCTTTCTCAATGGGACCACCATCGAAATCGTAAAAAAATAATCAGCTGTCCCATACATTTGGGTCGAGTAGGTATTGAAATTTTGTATAGGACAGCTGATTATTTTTTTACGATTTCGATGGTGGTCCCATAGAGGAAGTTGTTCAGTTTAATGGTCCGTACCACAGTATTCCATATGATTATACCCTTTCTGTTACACGCTGTATAATCAAATATCTATACCTATCCCACGTTTGTAATTTAATTTCCAAAAATGACTTTTCAGTAGTTCTAGCAATTCTGTAATCAACTTAATTTACACAGCAATACAGTTGATACTAGTTTACATGGAAATAACGTCAATTTGAAACAGTTTCGAATATGGAATATAAATTATGTACTTTGTCAATACACAACCTACTCATAATAAGAACCATAGACCATCATAAATTGAATACATATCTAGAAGATAGGTTTATTAAGACTGCAGTAAATAGTTAATAATAAGAATGAAAAATGACAAGTTCGGAAAAAATACAAAGAGTTTGTCCTAAAACAGGTTCATGTCAAAAAGACGAGCTCAAACATCACATGGCCAAACAGTTTTGACGTCTTTAAAATAAATTATACAAAAAAAAACGTTATTATTAGAGACTTTAGCCTTGGTTTACGTTAATAACTTCGTTTATTTAACATAAAAGACAGAATAATATTCATAGACCGAGATAGAAGTCATTTTAGCATACATACACGCACTGTTCTCTTGGGGACCAAGCAGAAACTACACATATTTTTAATACAAAAGTTTTATTCATACTGATATTAGATTTATGAACAGCAGAAAGGTAGCGTCATCATTAAATTTTCAGTAAGTATAGTGTCATAAAACTTAGTTCTGATTCACAGCAAGATCATCAAATTGTATTAGCTGGATAGTTTGGGATCTCGTTTACTTCGCGACCACGTCCATGGCTGACCGTAGTCATGGCATAACGCAATCATTTTCGCGATAACTCCAACCAAAGTACGGACACATTACATTGGATTAGACGCAACTGGTCGGTAAACCGGTAGGGCGACTATTTGGTCGTAATGGCAAAGTGCGCGATGCGTATTGATATTTCTATAGTATATTCTGGTCTATGCGGCCACTAGCCGTAACTGGCACTGGTTGTAACCGCGTAGTGCGCCAGGTCCGTTTTTACATGTTATCAAAAGGACAGGAAGATTTAAAAACTCATATTACTAGGCATAGACGAAATATCCTCCGAGGGACTTTGGCTGGAGCTGAATGAACTGAGAGTCTCCCGCGTCTCCTCTTTGATCTTCAAATGATCCGTGCTCGAGGGAGGTCGGGGAAGTAGGGACCGGTCCTTGTCTTTGTGTTCCTTTGATTTCTCCTTGCTGCTGTGTTTGTGCTTGTGCTTATGTTTGTGCTTCTTCTTTTCTTTCTTCTTCTTCTTCGCCTGTGAATTGTATTGAATAAATCAGTTTTGTTTATCCCGTAATCCGCCAGTGATGATCATAATTCGAGGGAATGAACCCCTGCGCAAAATTTTAGCTTTCTAGGTTTTGATGAGTCACTGAGTCACTCGGGGCTTTTATTTTATAATTTTTGTTGGTATTCCTACATAGATTTATTTAGTTATAATAGAGTAGCTGTTGCCCGCGACTTCGCTCGCGATTTGGTCGAAAATTATCCCACGGGCACGTTGTAAATGTAGCCTATGGCCACCTGGGATAATGTAGCTTCCCATTAGTGGAAGAATTTTCAAAATCGGTTCAGTAGATCCAGAGATTACCCCCTACAACCTCACAAACTTTACCTCTTTATAGTATTAGTATAGAAAAGTTCCACTGCATTCAAACTTACGAGGGATGATACTAAAATATCCCCTCGCGCTCGAGTGAATAAATTCTCAGCTATCTTTTCACTACAACAGACATTTTTTCCCAAGTTCTATAACGTTTCCTATCTCATTATCTGCTTACCTTAGGAGCTCCCATGTCATCTTTGTCATGTCGGAACATGCCCGGTTCGAAACCGACCGGGCCCGAAGTGCCGGGTATACCAGGCAACGCGACTGCGTTGTCAGTCATGAACTCGCGTTTGTTGTCATCCTGTATGGAAAGAAAGACTATTGTTGATAATGTATTGTATGTTTTACGAACGATTTTGAACAGGTTCAAATGCCAAAGCTGCTGCTACTGCTGCATAATAAAGACGCTGTCAAACTGTTGCTTTTAAGAAGCGGTTAACTGTGCCAGGATTTGAATCTTGCGCACGAAGGGATCCGTACCAATATCCAAAAAAAAAAACCCCGTTTGATGTATGGCAGCCCCCATTAAATATTTATTTCTTTCTCTTTTTAGTATTTGTCGTTATAGCGGCAACAGAAATACATCATCTGTGAAAATTTCAATGGTCTAGCTATCACGGTTCATCAGATACAGCCTCGTGAGAGATAGACAGATGGACAGTGCAGTCTTAGTAATGGGGTCCCGTTTTAACTCCTTGAGTACGGAACCCAAAAAATTGGACATTTTGAGTTGGTACATTATATTAGGTCATACCAAAAACAATTAACACAAAAAAGTAAGAGGTGCTTGTGTAGCACCCCTTATTTCGGTGCGGGCGGCAATATTCGATATGATTCAACACAGGTCGGGCCAGGTGTGCCAAATTAGACCTACCCAAACTTTAGCATACACGTAATCCTGGATAGCTCAAAGAGAACAAAAGTAAAATACGATGTTAGGTAATGCACTATCCAACTCAACATACAAAATTAATACGTAGAACTTACACTAAACATCCTAATAGGCAGTTCGGTGGGCACGCTAGTGACGTCAATCTTGACATCTTCCTCCTTAATACTGGTCAGTGGCACCGGCAGCATGTCTACTAGAGGCACGTCCACCATCCGGTCTAGTCCAGACATATGCAGCCCTGTGTCCATTGGTACTTCAGGCTCGTACTTAACCTAGAATTTAAATTCCAAATAAGGTTTTTCTGACCCCTCCATTACAGAAAGGGAAAGGATATTTGACTTAAAATATAAGCTATCGCGCAGTCCTGATTAATGCTCCAATATCTTTAATATTGTAACAAATGAAGAGGATCTGTCAAGAAGACGAATTGCTCCAATATGCATTTCCACTGTAAGGGCGAGCGGGGAAGGGGTAGCAATATTGCAGCTTTGTTCAGTTTTTTTATGATTAATCTATCTATACTGGAATATTTCTAAAGCAGTGCACAAAAAAATTTTGGTGGTTCAGTATCAGTAATAGAACACATTTCCATTATTTGTTCAAAACTTTTTTTATGTTTTTCTATTCGACTTTAAATCAGCAAAATATGGACACTATCTATTCGTAATAATATCAATGGGCGCGCGCTCCTGCGGCGCACGCGGCGATGTTGTGCAGCGGGGGTGAAATCCCTTCCCGAGCGGCAGGGGCGGGGCCGACGCCCGCGGCCCGACAGTCGCTCATCACAAATAAAATCAATTTCAAAGTAAACATTTTTCGTTAACGATAAATTTATTTTTTTGTACTAAGACTTATCATAATAAAAAATAGGTATTTAATAAAACTCATTTAAGTTTAATTTGTCAAAGTTTGCGCACTGAATAAAAATTGATCCTGTATAAAAGAAAGTAGAGTTAGTTATACTATTTATAACTTAAGAACGGCTGAACCGATTTGGCTGAAAATTGGTAGGGAGGTAGCTTAGAACCAGGAGACGGACATAGGATACTCTTTTTATCCTATTTTTGTTTTATCTTTTATTATTGTTTTTTTAATTAGATCTAAGTCCTCGCGGACGAAGTCGCGGGCATAGCTAGTTAATAATGAATTAAACCCCTAGTAAACAGAGTTGAAAATAGCGTGATTCCGTGTGTCATGTCACTTCAAACTTAACAACAAAGAACTAGCTCAATTAACACGAACTCAAACATAATAATATTTGTAAGTTTGTATTTGCGAAATAACAAAACTTTTTATCACAAGTGAAGCCAAACTAGTTCTCAATATACTCACATCTTCAATTTCCTGCTTAATAACAGGTTTAGGTTCCAACTCCTTCAATCTCTCGCGTTCTCTCTCTCTTTCCTTCTCCCTTTCCCTCTCCCTCTCCCGCTCTCTTTCTACCCGCTCCCTTTCTTTATGGTGCATCTGTTTCATCATGGCCTGTATCTCTGGTAGTGGTACACAAATGGGTCTCTTGAGTCCGTACAGTGTGTAGTATAAGTCTACGAGGTCGCAGCGAAGTCGCGCGTCATTTGATAGAAGACAGTTTATGTTGTTCCATATTCTGTAAGAGAAATAGGTTTTTATTCTATTTTCTTAGATTACCTGAATAGTATGTGGTGTACCACAAAATATTAAAAATGTATTTTGGTCAAAATGTATTTTGACGGCGAAAATATATAGTTCCTTATGGATATTGATTGTGCTGGAACTTTCGGCGCGGGTCTGTTGAATTTGTAATGTTCACCACATTACAAATTCAACAGACGGCTAAAATCCCTTACGAAATTTCAAATTTCCACCGACGATTTTGGGTTTTAATAGTATAAAATGGGTTATGTAACATGAGAATTCAATGAGAATCGAACCTTTTTTGAGCTCCAGGGCGTATGTTACGCCCTTAAGCTCATTAAGCTAAGCTCATTAATTGACTTCAAGACGAAAAATCGTTTTTTTGGACGGAATGAGACAGTGAGTTATCCACCTTTAGCAATAAAGTATAATAATAACCATACCTATGTACCACAGCTTCAGTGTCAAGCCGATGCCTCTGAGCTCGTTCAAAGGGAGGCATGTTGATGAGCAGGCGAGCTAGCCCGTGCCGCACGCATGGATCCGGGTCACTTTCTACTGCCGTCAGTAATGATGACAAGTCCTCGGGTTTGCCGTCCACTCGGACGAAGTCTACTAGACACTCGAAGGCGGCTAGTCGCACGTCTGTACAGAAATTTATTAGGTTTATAATAATCTCAAAGGCCAAACAAAACAAAATGGTTTCTTTTCGGAGTTTTTGTTTTTTTTTTCTGTGTTCAAATTGTTCAAAAGTTGTTGTTACTTTGATCTGCCAATTATTACAAGAGGTTTGACAAATATTTTTACGAGTCTACATCGGGCTGTCCTGTAGGTCTGGATGTAGTAAATTATTGGGTAGAACACATCATAGAAATACATCTTTAATCTAAGTTAAATTGAGTAGGATGATCTTGTTCCGACTTAATGGCGTATTTTTAAAGACTCTGCATCTGCAACCGTACTTTAATTGTGTACTACTTGACCTAAGTACGGCAGTAGAGAATTAAAGTACGGTCGCAGATAGCACGATACTCTACCGTTAAAAATGTACTATCTAGCTCCTTACCAATATACTGTCCATACTGAGCATAAGCTCTGAACACGGTCGGTATGCTCGGCAGATGTCCGCACTGCTGCAGCCGACGTATCGCGCGTAAACAACTGACAGTCACCGTGTTTTTGTAGCATGGCAACACTTTCTCTAAGTTCAGCACTCGCGTTATCTCTTCTAGGACTAGACGCGTGTCTGCTGATAGGGAGTCGGCTGTTATGGGAGCACCCTGTAGGGGAAAAAATGTTTTGTTGATTTGGGCAACATTATGGAGACGTGGAATGCGACTTGATAATAAAGATGTTTCAGTACTTCAGAAGTGAAATTATATTAAAGTTAAAGTATTATTTCATAGCTATTGCCCGCGGTATCGCTCGCGTTTTGGTAGGAAATTATGCCACGGGCACGTTGTAAATATAGCCTATGGCGCTCGGGGATAATGTAGCTTCCTTTTAGTGAAAGAATTTTCAAGATCGGTTCAGTAGATCCAGAGATTACCCCCTACATACAAACTTACAAACAAATTTTTTCTCTTTATAATATTAGTATAGAAGTATAGATTAAAAGGCACTTTGGAACGTCAAACGATTCATTTCTGTAAGTAGGTCTTAAGACCGCGTGTGGCGTTACTTATGTACCGCCGGCTTTTCATATCTGTTAATCTCTGAGAAGAATGCCGAAACAATGTCGAAAAACAATGAAAGGTAAAGTGAACCACGCGTTACATTAAAGGCTATCTAGATTAGCAATTTGATTGGTAATTGCACTTCTTTCAGATAGATGGATAATAAATTAGATCTAAGATATGTTAGATGGATAGATGGACCGAAAGATGGATAGATAGGTACTGACAACAGGACACAAGATATTCGGAACAAATGGCGGTAGCGGTCTTATCGCTAAAAGCAATTCAAGATTCTTATTAACAATATCAAAAGTATTTGTATTGTTACTTACTGGCTGCAAAACTGATATAACAGGTGTGATAGTAGCGGCTAAAGCATCAACCAAGGCCGCCTTATAATAGTTGTCTGAGAAATGATTCTTTGAGTTGTCATTATATTTGAACAGGTCCAGTAAGAATCGCACAACCTCGGGTGGGCAGATGCCATGAATGTTCCTTAAACCTGCCGGAAATAAAAATATTTATAGTTTTCAACGCAAGGAATATCAACTTCGTCAGCATGGGAATAAAGTCGATCTGCTCTCTTTGATGCCCTTGCCAAACAGTGTACAATGTTTCGACTACTGGGACACTGGCTTCCTCTCTTTGAGAAGGAGCAGGTCATTTTTTGTGTAATGGGTACTGGCAAATTCGGGTTTCTTTCAATATAAGCAAAGTTGAAATTTGTTTGGCAGTAACAAAAACAATTTTTCCAAAGTACTCACCCGCCATAGCGACCGGTATAGTCTTCTGCAAGAAGTAATGCATCAAGTTGTCGAAGTTGTTCTGTTTGATAATGTGCGGCGCCGCGAACGAGCCAAACATCTTGCGGAATATCGTCAACATGGCTGGCGGACCCGCCCACGAACTTATCATGGCGTTTGCTACCTACAAATAAGTGGAATATTACATTCAAAATAGTGATGTCTGTATATTGATGAGGTTTACATTAACACCGTACTTTCGGTTAAAAATAAGAGTTAGCCACGTGACAGTGTTAAGGGTGCTACCAATTTGAAGCATTCTCTACGCAAAAAATTCTAATCGGTAGTAGTCTTAGTAAAAATGAATATGGCCGAGTCGATTACGTAATTTTGTATGTAAAAATAAAATTTGGGATTGATTATGTAGTGATCCAAAAAAACGCACAGAAATTGCGTTTTTTAAAAAACGATAGTTACTCGATGTTAACTCAAATTATTTCAAGTGTCGTTATTACTCCTAAGGCACTGACATTAAGGGGCAAAGTATAGACTTGCTTCATCTTGAAATATACTAGCAAAATCCTCCTCACCTTAGTCAAACAATGCGCAGCCCTGCACCTAATCTTATAATAGGTCTGTTCGTTCTCTATGACGTCAGTGAGCGCCTTCCTCGTTGCCGGCTCGGGGTAGTTGTGCAGCGCGTCTATGGCCTCGCTCTGGGCGGTGACGTCACGCTCGTGACGTAGCTGGTACTGCCACTGGTAGTCAGGTTGGGATATCACTGTACCACGCAAGAGTGACATCTCGGGGTCCAGACGGATCCATAGGACGGGCGAGTCGCTGGAAAAATATTAAGATTAGGATACATGCCTGTTGCAGTTATTTCTGATTCGAAATGGTAGTGTGTGTGATAGTAGACTTCACAGAATATCCTAGAAACGTTTGGCCAGAACTTTAGGTCTATATTTCAAAAGTTTTGAAAAAGGAATTACAAATATAGTTGTCAAGAGCCGAGAGTCAAGACAAGACAGCTTGACTTAAAGGCAATCGATTACCAAATATCTGTTGAGTTTGCAAATATGGAGGTCATATCCTTTCTATTCTAGATCTTTCTACATCTAGACCTCACAATAATCCAACCCCTAACGACAACCTCTTATTACTCATTAGTGACCCGCCCCGGCTTCGCACGGGTGCAATGTTATACATATAAACCTTCCTCTTGAATCACTCTATCTATTTAAAAAAAACCGCATCAAAATCCGTTACGTAGTTTTAAAGATCTAAGCATACATGGGGACAGACAGAGGGAAGTGACTTTATTTTATACTATGTAGTGATACACAGTACTAAGGCCAACAACAAAAAAAGATCGTCACATCCAAATAATTTTGTCTTACAAAAAAAACATACTCCATAGCAGACAGATCCATATCGACCTCCTCCCCAGTACACAAGGGGATCTTCTTCTTCTTGTTCCTCCGACTCTTGCTGTGGCACGTGATGTCCGCCTTCACCACCGTGTTCTCTATCTGCAGCATATGCTTGAACGTGCCGTCCAACTCCTGCAGTTGGACCAGTAGGGGACCGACGTACTTGCGTATGCCGCGCTCGTGGACGCAGTCTTGACGGATTTCTAGTTCTACTGTGTTTCTAAAAAAAATATTTAGATTAAGGTGGAAGCGCAAGGGTAGCCCGCGAAATTTAAATTTTCTTAAGTTTATTGCAATTTGCAGGTCAGTGGAGTTAAAGAATTATAATCATTCAAATCATCAATACAGCCCTCCAAGATCGTATAACCCTATTCAATAGCTCATTCATGAAAAAGTCACTCAATGGGATTATAATTCTGTAACCCCATGCGTGTTACTGGCGCGATTCATATGTTCATCAACATACAACCTAACACTGACCTGCAAATTGCAATAAACGTAAGAAAACTTAAATTTCGCGGGCTACCCTTGCGCATCCACCTTAATCAAATCTGAATGTTAGTTAGACACAGAATAATAAATGAATGGAGAGTTCATCTTTATTTTTGCTTTATTCATTCTTTCTACTAAAAGTGTCAGAAGAACATGTGGTTTTGAAGTAAAACGAAACAGGTTTACACTTCTTCTTCTCTCTTTAAATTTTGTCCGCCCAGTATTTAGCGAACTGGAAAGCTCTATCATTTGCTAGGCAATACAGATTCATCATACAATATCTATTAAGTAGTGTGGCGTTGCCCACAGAGCTACCACCTAAAAAGATCAGACGAAAAAGATCTCCCGAAAGGTCAAAATAAAAAAATCTGTGTTTTAAAAGGCTACCTTTTGCGATTGAAAACGGAGGTAAGTTGAAACTTCGCATGACCACCAGTTCGTACCCACTGGTCGACAAACACCGCCATATCTTTACCAGTTACCGTAAAGATGGCCTTCACAAAGAGATTGGTTGACAACAACAGATGGCCCCAGAGACCACTGCCGATCTTAGTGTTGGCCGCATTAGTGGCTAAGGACAGTTGCTTATTGAATACTTGAAGCAGCAATTCCTGGCCGATTCGTTGTTCTAACATCCGTAGTACTAGGTGAGATTTCTTGCGCATTATCTGAAAATTAATAAAGTTAAAGTTATGTCACTTTTTGAATACTCTTTATTGTGTAAACCATACTACTGTAGTAGTTGCGAGTTTTTGTATCAACGAACTTTTTTAAGCTTGTGGACATCGTAAAATATCGTAACGGTAGTCTATGACAGACTTCCATAGTAAAAAAGACTTACCTCAATATATCGCGGAGACATTGTATTCACGTTCCTGACAGGAAAATAAAATACGTCTTTGGCTTCTACACGCGCTCCACTCGCCGGCGGTTGCCAAGGATCTAAGACTATACCGCCATATTGTTCTTCATATCCTACAACCTACGAAATAAGACAATAGAGTAAATAAGGACATGTTTCAGTGTCCAGATTTCAGATAGCCATTATCTACCAGAAAAATTGAGCAAGATAATAGGTAAAAGTATCTGAAAAATAAATAGCGACTTTTCTGGTGAAATCTTGTTATTATTACGGAACCATGTGACTGGAAACTTTGAAAATTTCCAGCCAAAAGATACTTCTATACAAACAAATAATATTTATACAACTTTAAGTAATTAAAGTTCAATTTCACTGTCTATGAAAATGATCCAAATTTAATTAGAAGCAATGAATATCTCACCTCCTGCAATTCCTGATGGATAATATACCTGTACTCATTATTGCCAAAACACTTCTTTGAGTACAACCCACACATATAGTCGGGTATTCCCTTAGCCAGCCAAAGATCTGACCAGTTCTGCATAGTTATGAAGCAGCCAAAGAATTGTTCAGCCACTGCTTGGGCCATAGCCTTGCGACTCATGTATGTCTGGTCTATGATGGCGATTGAGTGAAGGAGGTGTGTATTTAGGATTGACATTGTTGTGTATGCTGTGGCGTCATCTTCGGTCTGTGGAAAAAGGGTTTTGTAAAGGCGGAGAAACTTTTTTGGCAAAAAAACAAATAAAAAAAATTGACGTTAAGCGTTCGTTGGCTTGATTCAATGCCAACTTTTAGAAATTTAAGATTAGCACTCCATTTACTAATAGCTCTGTGTGTAGAAAAATTAAAACATTAAGTGTAGGAGAAGTTAACCTTCTTTAATCTTAGTGCACATCTCATTTTTGGTTTTTCTATTATCATAAGAAGAAATAGAAGAATAAGAGAGAAGAATAAGCACCGAAAACAATTAGTCTTATAAAAAGGGCAATTTACAATGTATGTGTTGACCTAATTACTAACCTCATCAACAAAGACTTGCTTATAGCAAGGATACGGATATCTAGTAGAAAGAGTTTCTTCATAAAACTCAAACGCCTCATGTAAATACCGCACAGTATTCTTCAATATTTGCAGCAAGTTGGGCAAGCAGTAGTGTGTCACTTCATTCATGAAAGGATCTACATAAGTTTCAAACGGCCTGAAAGAAACAAATAAAATTTATTCTGCATTTTCCACACTAGATTGTAGAAATCAAATGAGAAATTCTCTTTATAATGATTCTAGACATCCATCTGCCAGATTTTGCCATGGCATGTTACAGCAGTTGCAACACCATGAAATACGGCTTCATCGTAGGCCATGTTAGATCGGAGGTATGTATAATGATTCATGAATTGTAGCTACACTGACTCAAGCAATAAAACGCTCCATAGAAATAAAATAAATTTGTGCATAAAACTCACCCAATAGCCAAAGCAATGTTTGGAGCACAAGCAGGAGTATTGACCAAGTAATGGAAGGTCTTCCTCCTATGGTCAGGAGTGTATATCACATCCACAAGCTCCCCACAAGATACCGCAGTCAGGCTTTCATCAACGGTAAATTCAAGCTTCCAAGTGCATGGCTCAGCAAAGCTGTCCACACAAGGGAACCAGAGGCGGGCTGAGTGACCGTAAGTATACATGTGAGCAGATTTCTGTAGAAAAGAAAAAAGGTTTTGAAGTGCATTTAACATTGTATTGGTATATTTATAGACTCCGTTATACTATAAATAAACTTATTACCCTGAAGTCTGCAATAAATGAGTGGTCAGTGGTCAGTAACTCATATCCAGCCTAATATTGGTATTTTAATGTAAGTAACTGATGAGCTGAGAACTATTTGACTAGTCATTTATTTGTTTTATACACCAGTAGATTATTTATATATGAGGATACACACAAAATTGTATTCTTTATAGCACTGCATTTAATTTACCTCCACTAAAGATCCATCGCCTTCAGGCACAACAAAGTGCATTCCACCCTGAGGAGATTCAAGGGAGAACTCAATACCAATGCGCAGACCCCTCCCCTCCCCCACTAGGTGTGCTGCTTCTTCCGGTATCTGGACATGAAGCTCCCCTGAGTTATGATCCGGGTCTATCTTTTGGGCAGCAGCTAAATGAAACTGAGAGAAGACTTCCAAGGATCTCCTGAAAATATAAGAATAGGAGGATTTATGATGTACTGTTGTCTGGCCTCACTGCTAACAAGGCACCAAACACCCTTAACTCTAACGGATCCCAAACAGCTTGAAGACACTGTAATTAAACTCTCAGAATATATAATCGAAGCCTACCACGCCTGCTGCAACGCTGATGATATAACCATAATAATAAAAGGCACACACGAAAATACACTATGCAACCTTGTGCGTCAAGCCTTGAAAATGGTAGAAAACTGGTGTAAAGAATATAAACTAGGGGTGAACCCTACCAAAACTGAACTCGTCCTTTTCACAAAGAAAAGAAAGTTGGCAACCTTAAAGTTACCACGCTTCTTTGGGACCACCCTAAGGCTGTCGACTGAAACCAAATACCCGGGCATCTATTTGGATAAACAACTGAATTGGGCAAAACACACCGACTAAATAACCACAAAAGCCAGCATAGCCCTATGGCAATGCAAAAGACTGCTCGGCAAAAATTGGGGCCTAAGCCCCAAAATCACCTACTGGCTATACACCACAGTCATCCGACCAATCATCAGATACGGCTCGTTAGTTTGGTGGCCCAGGACCAACCTGAGCACAGCACAGAAAGATCTCGAGAAGCTACAGAGCTTTGCCTGCATAGCAATCACCGGTAGCATGAGGACATGACTCACTGCCACTTTACAGGTGATGCTGGGGTTGTCACCTCTACACCTCGTTGTAAGAGAGGAGGCGACCCTAGCGATTTTCAGGCTTGAAGCATCCGGCACCCTTAGTAAGGATTCCAGAATCAAACATACACGCATAAAAGATGATGCTATCAAGCGGCAGCCCATGATAGCATCACCCAGCGACAGAACTCTGAAGGCCCACTGCTTTCAGAATCACTACAACAGAGAGCTCACAGCGGAGAGTCGTGACTACTCAGGTCCAAAAGAGCTAAGGATCTACACTGATGGATCAAAGACCGACGACGGGACAGGTGTCAGAGTCTTCTCCAACGCCCTAAACATTAAAATATCCAAACCCCTGGGAATGCTCAACTCTGTCTATCAAGCTGAGGATCACACTCAAACGCAAGCGGGAAAATAGTGGACCTCGACACCAGGGTGCAAGCAATCCAAGGAAGCTATGCCATCCCTGAACACGAAGCTAACCAAGCGCCTTCTGCGCCTGGACAGAGATAGCCTGCGACTGGTAGCGGGGACCATCACTGGACATTGCTCACTGAACAAACACTTTCACACCCTAGGTATAACTGATAGCCCCCTGTGCAGAGCGTGCATGGAGGCGGAGGAAACGGTAGCGCATGTACTCCTCGAGTGCACCGGGGTCACCCAGATCCGCGAGGAAACTCTTGGAACACCGAGATCCCTTGAGGATGTCCTGAGAAGACCGGGACGTTTGATCTGCTTCTGGAGGGAGGTGGGCTGGTTCGAGTAACGGCCACCATCGCTCACGTACAATGGTCCACTTTAGGGACTAAGTGCGGAAACCAAACCCTAAACATAGAACATAGACGTACTGTTTACGATGTAGCTTATGCCCGTGGCTTGCCCACATGGAATTGGTAAGTGTCCTATAGGATCGTACTACCAGGTTAAAATCCTATGTGTTATCCTATACTAATATTATAGAGAGGTAAAATTTGTTTGTAAGTTTTTATGTAGGGGGTAATCTCTGGATCTACTGAACCGATTTTGAAAATTCTGTCACTAATAGGAAGCTACATTATCGACGAGTGCCATAGGCTATATTTACAACGTGCCCGTGGAATAATATCCGACAAAAAAGCGAGCGAAGCCGCGGGCAACAGCTATCCAGGTTATAATCTATGTGTGCCACATTTAATCCAAATTCGTTCAGTGGATTGTGTGTAAAAGAGTAACAAACATCCATTCATCCACACAAACTATCACATTTATAATAGCAAGTAGTAAGATTTAGCTGCTCTTTGTGTAAGTTTGGTTTTGAAAAGATTGCAAAATGCTTGTGGCCTAATATTGTACAATACACACAGGCAGCAGACACAAGCTGGCTGTAACAGGGGTGTAAACCTCTTTTCTTTCAACTACATAGTAATGTTATCATTAATCACTACAAAACCGATCACAAAGGACGTCTTTTTTGCTTAGAACCAAAACAGTGCAGAAATGTTACATGAAATCTCATTCTTGCAGTTTTTCATTAATGCACTGTTTTGTTTTTTATTTAGATAATAATTTACCACAGAGATTTACCGTCTCCCATTAAGTTTACTAAAAAATGTATGCATTTGATCAAAAAGATACTGGCTGAAAATAAAAATCGGCTGAATAAAATCGACATGGTGAAAAAAAAAAATACAAATGGCGCACATTTTGTACCTTTTATTGAAAAATTCAACACAACAAAATGTTTCTAAAATAAAAATAAAATTCAATAAAAGGTACAAAATTCAGCTGCAAATGAAATTGTTAATAACCTTTTGCCACAGAAGTTGCGAGATACTTTGTTTTCATTAACTTGAGTTTTTATTTTGAGTAGATATATTTTATCACGGTAGGTAGATTGGTAGTTGAAAGAAAAGTAGATTACGCACCTTGCTAAAGTGAGTAATTAATGCACTCGTGTTAATTTAGTGCCCTCGCAAACTCACTTTGCGCTTGATGCAACAATCTACTATATTGGCCAGTCATGTAAAGAGAGAGCAGGAAAAAGTTGGTCTGGAGAGTAATATAAGGTAACTTTCGCACTGTATGTGTTTTGATTGTTATGAAGCAGTCATTTAATTGACTACTACTACTCTACAAAAGATTGTAGTAGACTGATTTATCATAATGAAATGATTGCTCTTGAGCCATTGTTTAGAAGAGGGGATCACATAGGTAAATATTAAGCCAAGCAGCGAGTTGTGATGTTAAAGGACACTTATTTGCCAGGAGTAGAGGGTACTTACAGCAATAACATGTCATTGAAATACTTACGTATTGGGGTCAGCTTGACAAATATCCAGAAATGGGTCAAAATATTGGAAATTGGCTTCATACTGATCATTGAGGCACACCCGGTAAATACGACACTGTTTCGCATTAAGCCGAATGTAACGAAGATTATCTTTTAGCGGAACGATGGTTAGTTCTACAAAGCCCTGAAAAGCATAAACATAAAATGTTACAATCAAATGTTTCATTCTAAGGGATTAATTTTATAAATAATTCAAATATTTTCCTTACAATAACGCTTCTCCTTTCGAAGCTGATCCCCGTCAAACTAAGAATCTGATGGGCTGTAATGAAATAAACGTGATTATTAATAAAAATAGCGCCTCAAAAACAACACCAGTGTGATATACAAACTAAAATTTCATGATACTTATAGTTTAAATGGACGACAATTGTCGCCCGTCCGTTCCTTCTTCATTGTTGATAAATGTTTTCAATCATTTCTTTAGTTTAAAGGTGCATTTATATTTAATTATTATTTTTTCTTTCCAGAAATTCTATCATCACAACACATTGATTGATTGATTTGATTGAATTGAAACTATAGACAATATGTCCGTGTTACTGTTTTTAAACTATACCCGTTTAGATACGTATCTTTTCAGAATCGTGTTCTCTATGATCGTGAAAGCAACAGTTATTTGGATAGCAACGCGACGCAACGTCAACGTTTGTGTTTTGTGAAGTAAAAATATAAAATGCTACATCACAATATTGTAGATGCGTGAATTTAAGCTGCAGGATTTGCCATAATTTATAGTGTTGTTGAATCAAAAAAAACTGTACATGTCCTTGCAACAATACACTGGGCAACTAGTTTGTTTTGTCCCAATGGCTCAATATTCAAACAAGACGTCGACTTGTTTTTCATCCATATGCACTGCATAGCATGCCTAGCAGCTGTACCACACATGCATACATAAAGTGCTCTAAGCCTTAGTGTGCTGTGCCGTGTGGCAAAAAACTACACCGTGGCTTCGCACTAAGTTTGTGTTAGTTCGATGAACAGATGCTTTCTTTTTAATAAAGATTCAAAGGAATTACAATTTTCATTCGATTGTGATTACGTAATTATAGCTTGTCAAACAAAGCTCAATTTATTTGCTATCATACTTTTCTGAGCTTACTATTTAGTAACAAAAAAAAGAACTAAACTGTCACATCATGCTCACCTCTAGAGCTGTCAAAACAAGAAAGAGATGAAATGATAGAAACGGAGGTCCATTGCGATATTACGATTATTGCTGGAATATTGTAAAATTCGTAGCCGCTGGATACTGTGTTAAAACAATTTGTGTGTTGTGTGAAAGTTGTGTAATTAAATGTTACAACAAAACTAGTTTTCATGTTTATTTTCGGTTTTAATGATCAAAATGTGGGACTCACCATACTTGACTTGTTTGGTTTTGTATATATTTTCGTTCCAAATTATTGTTACTAATTCACGCACGTCTAATGTTTGGAAATTGAACGCGGAAGAGGACCAGATTGTCGACGGTAGTACACTGTCTCAGGTCAGTCAGTATTCTGATAATATGTCGGTAAACTTTTATATAATCAATGCACTAAATATTCATCAAACGTATGTACCTTTCATTCTGTTATTCTAGACCATATAATGCCCATGTTTGCCTTGAATTAATTTTCATTAATGCAATGATAATTCTTAAATCATGTTTCTATAATGAGGGTATAGTCTGGCTATGTTTTGTTGTAATAATATAGTTTTTACTAGTGTGAAATACTTTTAGGATGAATCTGATAAAACAAGAATGGGTGAAGAGGACCCTGTCTTCAATATAATAACATCTACAGTGTACTATGGGAACACATGGACAAAACATGGCTTTGATATGTTTTGCACAGATTGTCAAATATATGAGCAGCAGAGGTAATTTATTTACTTTTATGTTAATTTATACATAGATGAGTGGTTTTTTATTATTTAATATTTAGCACATCTGGTCAGAGATTCATGTATAAAAACTTGCAAACCAACAACATTTTCTATGAGTCCTTGGGAAATTAATACATGTATGAATAGACACAAGTAGGTCTGTAAATAAACTGTGATGTTTATCAATTGCTTTTATAATATCCTACTCATCAGAGTTAATTATTATAATGCCAATATATGTTTGAACTACCTAGAAAGCTAAATAATGACTGTTCCTTAGATAATCTAAATTTTTAATGCTGCCTGATCATTTTTGCCTTAAGAAAACAGAATTCAAAGGAAACAACACAAAAAATAAATTAAATGCTTTTAAATGCATTGACTCAGAAAACATAATGGCTTTACTCTACTTTTGATGGCTGATAAATGTTTACATATTACTAAAGTCACCTTTGTAATAGACGGAATGCATAAATTATATTGAAGATAAAACTTCATTACTTTTTATTCAGTAAGATGACATTGAACATACAACCTTCATGCAACATACTTAAATATTCCTTTTGTATGAACAGATGTTAGATCTATAGGGTTTTAGTTACACTTACACAAAACTACCATATAAAATAATGCATCTGTTTAAATTGAAGGGTTAGGTAAGGTGCACCTAATTAATATAACACCTAGTTACTTATTTGTGAGTAAATAAGTGTACAGAAATACTTTTTAGTAGCATGATTTAAATATCCAAAATTCAAACATTTTGATATAATCATCTGTGGATTAAGTGTTGTTTGGGAAAGGCCAGTGGCATAACTAGGGGCCAACAATGCAGCAAGGCCTTAGGGCAAGCTGACTGTTTAGAAACCCTAACAACATGAAGAGTAGGAGGTTCTAGGGCCAAGCCAAGCTTTTGGGCTTGTATGAAAGTTTTTATGAAAGTTTTGAGAGGCCTATGTCAAACAGTAAACTGCAATAGGCCGAGATGGTTGATTTACCTACATAAATGTGTTTTTTTTTCCTTCATTTAATCTTCAGTGGACCGATGACCAGGTGAAGGTTGCGGGAATCCGCTGGATGCGAGTCGCACGGGACCGGTCAATGTTGCGACACTTGGGGGAGGCCTATGTCCAGCAGTGGACGTCTTTTGACTGAAATGATGATTATAATTTAATCTTTAAATATTCTTTGCAGAGCTGGTGTAGAGAATAGTGATGAAACTACGCCGGCTGAAATAAATGGTGATGCGGACGATGAGTACTTAGATTGTGGCAAAGCTGTCAATTTCACATACTATGACAACTTGGTTGGAGTGGCCAGACGTCATAGACATCCAAATGTACCTGAACCACAGGTAAATAACTTTGTAGAAAATAAGATATTAATATTAAAAGTCTCAATCGTACGTCTTTTTTTTTTAATTTATGCTTTGTATGTTTATTGTTATTTTTTTTTTTGTGTTTTTATCATTTTGTATGATGCACATCATGTCCCTGCGACAAATAAATATATTTTCTTTCTTTTTTCTTTCAATCTGGCTAGGTACATTGTATATTAGCCATTATCTTACACAATTTATTATGAAAGGGACATAAGTATTCTTAAGTTTTGAAACTGACATTAACACTAACATTATCATTAACACTGAAAATGGGATATTTACCACGATTATTATTTGTTTTGAGTTCCGGATATTGCAGCGCACAAAACAAATAGTAACATGGTAAATATCCCATTTTCAGTGTTAATGATAATATTTGTAGTCTTTTTGTTCTCATGACAAATATTTTCTTTTATTCTGAAAAAGTTCTAAGATCCCTAGTTAATTTTCTTTACAAATAATTTAAAAAAAAGATTTTTCCAAAAATCCAAACATTGATAAACAATGAGATGTTTGCTGCTAATCTAAAAACCACCATGTCAGTTTTATAATACCTATTTGTAAATTAGTCTTTGATATGAAATGATAAGATTAGGTATTATCTAAACTTTATTATACAACATGAAATTGCCGTAGAAAACAGAGTTATGAGTTTACATATACATATATTTCCTGTTTTACACTTATAGCGGGGAAGGCAGACATCTTTTTTCTGTTGCAGGAAATTATTATTATTATACTAACAATGTACAGACGCCTGCAAAATTATAAGTGATTTTGAGTTACGAAAATAGTCATTGTTTTTCACAAACCAATAATTCCTATCAATGTTGGAAATATTTATCTCCACTATATTTATAAAATCAATAATAAATCTGAAATGATTGAAATGTTTCCTATAATTCGCTTTCAGGTTAATGTTTTTGTAGATGATTGTACTTGCAAAATAAATAATTTTCGTGTGTTTTCCTGTTAAATCAAGTTACAAGGAAAAATATACAGAAACGCATGTAAACATTAATATTATTTTCTTTCCTCATAATATAATTATAGGATATGTAATTTATAATAACATTAGTTTACTAAAATATTTCCAGGGTACATTAGTACCTGCCAGGGTTGCGGGACTGTTCGAAAGAGATACCGCGGCCCTGGAACACAAAGGGCAAAGGAAGGAACATGGATGGGTTTTAGTCAGTAAAAGTCTGACACTCCCTCCTGCTCAGTCCAGAGCGGGAGGGGTTATTTGAAGATTTCCCATCGGTAAAAAAAAAAAAAAAAGGGTACAATAGTTATTTACATATAGCCTAGTTCTGGATGTCAGACTGCATCGCGTTCCATGCGATCGCCTTTGATTATATAATGTGTAGATAGAGCATCAAATGTGCGAAAACGTGTCAAAAAATTTCAGCCAACTGTTGGCTTATAAGTTCGCACACAGAGACATAGACGCACAGTGTTTAGACTGTGCGTCTATTATCTCTGTACGACGCGACGGCCGCACGCACACATGTTTGAAATTGTTGGCTCGTTTTCTTTGTTTTGATTGTAGAGCGACTCTCCATCTAGACATTATATAATCAAAGGCGATCGCTTTAAAAACACCTTAAGGGTTGAACTTCATCTGGCAGCACGGAATCACACTTTTCCAGGTTATCAGCCTATCCTTTTCTATCGCTCAGAACTTTCATTTGCTAAAGCGAGAAACAGCGATGTTATACCGCGTGCGATAGCATTCCCGCTCATGTGTTCATGTGATCATAATTTGCATAGCCGACATGCGTTTGACATAATTTGGTCGGCGCATTATCTAATACTGATACTAGGATTATTAGTGTAAGCCTATTACTAATCTCCCTACAGCTCAGCCTATGATTCGTAATCACCTATTAAGGATTGTCCGTACAATCGCGGGCAAAAGTGATCAATCATCCTTCTTTGCGCCCATTGTGATAATGTTAAAAAGTGGTCAACCAATGCCCGCTGTTGTACCGAAAATTACGCTTTTTTTCTGTGAAACCTAATGGAACAAAACTTTGCTGACTTTATTACATTACAACCATCTTTATAGGTGTCCCTTATATTCCCAAAGAAGAAATCGAACGGTTTGTCGCCGTCCGAAATAAATGGTTTCGAGAAGCGTCTCAAGAAAGCAAAGAGAGAGAAACCGAAGTCAGTACAGCTGTACAACCAGATTGGAAACTTCTGGAGGATTAAAGGGGACACGCGGCAGTCCATCGAGTGTTTCAGGCGCGCACTCGCCGTGTCTCCTTATAATGCGGAAGTAAGTGACCATTCTAACAGTTACATTGATTTTCAGCTGCATCTATGTAATTGCGTGATGCGTATGTGTTCCCTTCTATCTGTAACACACCAGCACCCGTATTCACAACAAACGCTTCGATTCGATTTCGATTCTAGAAGCCGTATGTCTTATATTTTTAGGCTGGCGTACCTTAGTCGGCAAAAAACGGAACCCTCATAGAATCAATTTGTTGTCCGTCTGTCAAGAGCCTTTTTCTCAGGAACGCGCGGAGGTATCAAGCTGAAATTAATATCAAATACTCAGGTCTGCTACCCCTTGGAGCAGAGAAGTAGAGAAAAAAAAAAAACAAACTTGTAAGTCAACGCGATGAAAAAATGTGACCGTTTATGTCGCATATTTTGCGATTTCACAAGGAAATTAAAACCTGTAGTTTACTTCCCGTTGACTGAAAATCTGAAAACCGTAAATATGTAGTTTAATAACAAAATACCTACAAGTTTATTCGGGACCCACGGTCACGGACCCAACTTTCGTAATGCCAAAAAACCGGCCGCATTTGGCCAGTTTTTTTGGCATTACGAAATTTGGAGTCGCGCACCGAGTGAGCAAGATAGACATGCACTTGTCGAATCAAATCGAATCGAAGCGTTTGTGAACACGGGGCTGGTCTCCTTCCTTTAAACTATTAGCTCATAAAGGGTGTACTTGCATTGGGAAACAAAAGAGTAACTCTATCGGAGGGGTTGCATCTATAACTAGATAATGTTATCCACACATGATACTGTTTATCTAGAAATGTTTTGGTAAGCCAATAGAAGTAGGTCGTTCCGTCATAGACCTCATCCCTCGCTTCCTATCAGGCTTGATTTGAGGTCAAGACCATGCCAATAAGTAATTAAAAAAAGAAACGAGGCCAGGTCTGTCAGCATTATGCTGACAGACCTGGCCTCGTTTTTTTTTGTGCGAGAATGGACTGGACTGACATTATCGATACGTCATAACATATCGGGAGATTTGTTCTGATCCAATCGATCCTCATTGTCTTTTGTACGTACCAGAATATTATGTCAACATACGCATATTCTGGTCGAAATCAACCCTGAAAATAACATTGGCAGTTAGCAAATAAGGTTTATAATTGTTTTCTGACTATGAAAAATAACAATTCTGGAATAGAATACCGTGTGACGGTATGATCAGCATAAATTGAAATCTAGCGTGCAAATCCTTCTTATATGTATTATTATGAGAACTCGAGAATATTATAATAATTGTTTTTCAATTTATATGTAAACTTCGTTTGTTATATACGTGGGAGTCATGGGTATTGCCATAATCCGCACACATAAGCAAACATAAATCGTTGTTAGGCACCAACCGGCACGTGTGTCACATACGTGTATGAGCTTCAGTTGACAACGCTGAAAGAGCATTTAAGATTAGCATAACAAGCACCGCTTGCCTACCCTCATAGCAAAGATAGATAGTATAATCATTCATATGTTCTCACTGCTGGGATTCAGCCCAATCAATTACTGACGTGGTGGAACAGTATTGTGCTGAAATAAGTAGCACTGTATTAAATGGCTACGCTGTGTGGCCTCGAAGCTCGAACCTACTACCTGCGACTCGAGTCGTTCCACTACCAGGTACTTTACCATAGTAACAAGAAATAGTAATACAAAAGTCAAAATTATAGTCTCAAGCTCCAATGTAAAAGGTGCTACCGTGTTCGCTGACGGTCGACGACTTTTCAACCTTATAACTTAGGGGCTATGGTTGAAAAGTGGCAAACCGTCAGTGGACTCGGTAGTACCTATACTGGTATTAAAAGTGGAAGCTAATTTATTATTCCATATCTACTTACTTTAATGTGACCATAGGGCTTACCCCACTATAAAAAGTTTTTATTACATTTTCACTATGCGCGGTCATTGGACACCTAATCAATTACTTCACACATACAAAAGTAGACAGTAGAGTTATGTACCTACTTATGAGCTATATTTGAAACCAATTTATATGGAAAGGTCTATACTATTATTGATTGAGCCACGTCATTGGTGTCACATGCCTCTCTAAATGTTGTTTGACATGCTTACATTATAACATAATTTCACTCTCAAACAACATATTATTATGAGCCATTTGTGTCCCACTGCAGGGCTAAGGCCTCACTTCCCCCATTCTTCTTATCCCTATCCAGTGCTGTTACTCGCCAATCTTTGTGAAAAGAGTCGAGTTCATCCCGCCCTCTCCTTCTGGGCCTGCCCCGTTGCCGTTTGCTGCTGTTTGGGACCCATTGTGTGGTTACTTTAGCCCACAGATCCTCCGGCATGCGAAAGACGTGACCAGCCCAGTTCCATTTCAGCTTGGCAGCCGTGTGATCTGTGAATTTGAGTTTAGGAACGCAGTATCGAGTGAACACTATAGCTTTTCACAAAATTATAACCTGAAATTAAGTCTCATAAAAGTAGTTGGTCTAGTAGTCGCAAGCACGACTGATGAGCATGAGGTCCTGGGTTCGATTCCCAGGTTGGATAGTGTTATTGGATTATTCCATCAGGAATTTCTCAGTAGCAGCCACGGAGTCTGGATCTGTGCCCAGTTGATGGCAATATGCTCGCCCCCCTTATTACATGAGACATAAACATATCTGGCGAAATTTGAGTGTACTGCTAAGATTACAAGGCGTAATTTTATTTTATCTAAAAGACAGTGAATCTATGCCATTAACTAGGCAAAAATCCAGACTTCGGCAGCCCCTTTTATATTATTAAGATTTCTGTGGTAAACACAATACCAATTTACGAGTCTGAGAATGAAACGCAGGCCTCGGGTAGTGGGCCTGTGGATGGTGAGTAATGGGCTAGCTCGCCGTCCAGCCGTCTTATGACGACAGGCCGTGTCGACGGCGCGTTCGTTTGATTGATTGATTGAAAGAGATGTCAGCAACAGGAAGGGGTTCGCAAGGGCCGAGAGAAGAGATACCTCGGCCCTGGACCACAAAGGGCTAAGAAGGAACATGGATGGGTTTTAGTCAGACTGACACTCCCTTCCGCTCCGGCCAGAGCGAGAGAGAGGTCATTTGATAATAACAAATCCTAATAAAAAATACCTCTGTTAGTGGTAGGGATTCAAAATGACATACATAAAGCCCGCCGTTTTCCCTTGGGGGTAGACAGAAACTACTGAATGCCACCCCTTACGATCCTAACATATTCCTTTTGCGTCGTCCACTTAGCTTACATCTAAACATTTTTCGGTGGCGAGTACCTAATAAGCACCTGGACCTTTCCTATGAATATCATATTTAAAAATTAGGTACTCGTATATTGGTATGAAAGAAAATAGTACCTACTAAATACCCGATATGCAACGTTATAAAATAAGATAATTGCAAGATAACAGGCACACAGTTTGTAATTTCAATAAGATTTATGTTACCACAAGTACGTATGTATGGCTTCGCGGTAGTTATGAACAGAATCTTTTCCCTTAGACGTAAAATGGGATTAGAGGTTGGTACCTATCTCCAACAAGAATGCTTGATTCCTTCCATATTGGTTACGTTAAATGACACACGAACATAATAAATCTCATTATTTTTTTATTTGAAATTCCAAACGAATCCATAATGATTACCAAATATGAAACCCGAGATTTTCCGGGTTTTACTATGGGACCGAAACCGGGTTCCGCACGTTCTAAGTATGATAATCTTCAACTAAAAGTTAATTAATACAAGCAATTACTAAAAAAATTTGATTAGGATACTAGAATCTTGTAAAATTTCATTAAAAAATAACTGAGTCAACACAAAGCCAAGACACAGTATAAATATCCATATTTATATTGTGGCCAAGACGGCATAAATTGATTCCATAGATATAAGAAAGCAGTTTTCTTGATTCATATGCATTTTCAAAGTAAGACATGATTTCCACGAAAACTCGCTAAAATCAGGACCGTGTGTCGTCATGATGCTTATAGGCTTACGTTTGACTGCCCTAACTTTCCCACCGGCCACAGCTCACCACTCTGAACGGCTCTCTAAACGGTGAAGGAGAACCGGGCATATCCTAGAACCAAAAAATTCAAAGACACATGACATTCACCAATCCACACTGGGCCTGCTTGATGGATTATGGCGGCGCGGAGGAAGCTTGTGGCCCATTTGTGGGAACTTTACAGGCTGATTATGTGGTGTTGACCAAAGTTCTCCACCATAACCTTCTATCATACTTAAACCACAAAGATAAAATCAGTAGGACATACACTGACCTTATTGGTGAGGTTCTTCAGAAAGGTCAGGTGCGTAGTACATGCAACCGGCGTGCGTGTATGACTATGTAGATGTATGAACGTGGACGAGGCAATAGGAGTTCGGGGCTGCGGGACTGTTCGAAAGAAATACCGTAGCCCCGGAACACAAAGAGCGATGAAGGAACATGGATGGGTTTTAGTCAGTAAAAGTCTGACACTCCCTCCTGCTCAGCCCAGAGCGGGAGGAGTCATTTGATGAATTATCATACGAAAAAAAAAAAAAATATGGCAAAAGGAGTTTGTGGGGATCGTACCCATGGCATTCAGTAGTTTTGTCTACTCCCAAGGGAACCCTACCACTAGCCGAGGCCGGGGGTTCATTCTCAGACTCGTAAAGTGCTATTGTGTTTGCTAAACTAAAAGGGGTAGTGGGAGTCTGGATTTTTGCCTAGTTTAATGGCACAGATTCACTGTTTTTTACATAACATAAAATTACGCCTTGTCATCCCCAAAGTATGTATGTAATGATCGTTGCAGTTGGTTTTTGGGAAAAGGGCGTAACTTTGTGTAATATGAATAAAATCATTAACCAACCAATAACCAATTTCTGTGAAACCTCGCAGACCCTGCAGTATTGTGTGTGGACATTACAGGTTGTTAATGTTATGTTAGCTAAAGTTCTCCACCATTTTTTTTCTGATGATAAATCATCAAATAACTCCTCCCGCTCTGGGCTGAGCAGGAGGGAGTTTTACTGACTAAAACCCATCCATGTTCCACCACCATCATGTTTTTTTGGCCTTTGTGTTCCAGGGCTGCGGTATCTCTTTCGAACAGTCCCGCAACCCTGGCAGGCATCGGTCCTTTCGGACCCCCTTCCCGTTTTAACATCTCTCTGAGGCGCGCGTGGAACACGAACGCGCCGTCGACACGGCCTGCCGTCATAAGACGGACGGACGGCGAGCTAGCCCATAGCTCACCGTCCACAGGCCCGCGAAAGTTCTCCACCATTACATTACATCTTACTTTATCCCTCATTCCACTTTCAACCAGGTCCTGCTAAACCTCGCAAGGGTACTATTCACCCTGCAGTATTTGGACGACGCAATCTACCTGACGCGCCGATCGCTGGAGGTACAGCCCCCTGATCGCAGCGCGTGGCAACAGTACTTCACGCTCGGCGAGATATTCAAGGCATATGGACATTATCAGGTATGTTTGAAGCTTTCGTGGACCCCTGCTTTATTATTTACTGATCAAATGATCAGGAACAATTTAATACCTATTTTGCCTCCATCAAAAAACGTCTCACTAGAGTCCCGGATGATGTTTTATCCATTCTTAAAACTTTTCGGCACATTGGATTTCGAATTTTGTGCCGTGACTTTGTCTAAATAAATGCAACGTATGGACAAGTCTTACAGATTACTAAAATAAATTTATTTCCTTTCTAAAGTCTACGATTTAAAATACATAGTATAATAATATGAAGAAATCTTTAGTAATCTTCTAGATACCTAATTTCTTTGTAATTGTTGAACTGGTTTCGGTAGTCAGGGGGTAAAACCGCAGACGTAAAACCCCATATTGATCGTGTTCCTATATTTTATTCCTATGGGAAGAAATCCTACAGAGCATAATATGTTTTTAGCTTCCGAAATGGTATTCAATGTGTACAATTTTGTTGTATACAAGTTTAGCAGAGGAGTGATTTGAGTTTGACGTAGAAATAAAAAGAACAATTTAGAATAACGTCTAAACAAGTTTGGTTTTGCTTTGACCCAGCATTATAATCCCTCAGGATTAACAAACACATACTTCATTGCTGCTTTAAAAGGTGTGATACTATAAAACCTTGTGCAGGAAGCGGCAATGCACCTGAGGCACGCTCTGGACTTGAAACCGGACTATGAACCCGCTATGGCAGCGTTGAAAGACATCGAGAATACGCCGGAAGCTTCAGTGCATGTCTATACACTCCTTATTATTGTGTGTTTGGTAAGCGTGTGTTTTTTTTTTGTAATACTTTTAGCACATGTCCCTCGTCCCGTAGACTAGTTGGTCGCTTTTTGCTGTCACATTTTGCCATCTGCGACGGCGATGTCTTCAATTTTAGCGTGAAAAACTTGTCCACTGACATATTATGTAATTTGTAATAACGTTTGCGTTATTTCTGAAGACTGGTCGACATAGTCTTGTATGGAGTATCAATAGCGAAGCGATTCCTACCGGTTTCCCTTTCAAAAATGGCACAGGGCAGTATTTTAAGGGCAAATAATAAAATCACATAAAAGATATGTATTCTGGCTTACCTCTTACAAAAATTTACCCTTCGCTACTGATCTCTATATTACGTACATCATTATTCATTACAGATGTAAATGTAGAAATTCTGTTTTCACAGAACTGTGAAATAGGTTTTTCTTATCTAGGCTTTGCACATATTAATCAGTTTGATTTGGTACTGGCCTTTCGTGGAACGTGAAGCTTATTTTATAACAAAGCTTTTTCCCTATTTTTATGTTCTTTCATCATTCATTATTGTTAAAATAAGGGTCATGCCCTTGTTGATACAGTTGATTACATTGAAATACAGTTAAACATTTTATAGGTCAATACTCAATACTTTATTGCATTGCACAAGTAGGTCTGTATGTGTTTAAGGACCATTCTTGCAATAGGTACTTTTCATGCCTTATTTTTACACGATAAGCGTAACAACAAACGATTGACAAGTAATATTAAAATTATGTGCATAATTATCTACTCCCAATATAAAAAATAACAGTAGGTATTACGATTGTTTTAGGGTAAATAAATGATAATAATACAATATCATTCGTTACATGACCGCAAAGGAAACATGGTTTAACATATCCGAAACCACAATGTTGCATACAAACGGCTTGTTTACTGATATTCCGACAAACGACAAATATGTGTGTCAAGTAATGTTGATACTTGTTATTGCCGACGATTTTACCTAGCCAAATGCAACATCCACGCTCATCGGGCTTTGAAAAATATTCTCTTTTGATAGGTACTTACGAGTTTGAGGTTCTAACAGCTATCTCTTGTAGGATAAAAAAGAATAATGACTGGACTCCGTATTTGAGAACTAAAAATGGTTTTCAACATAAGAGACACAGCACACTTATCAAATCGGAAAGGGATCGGCACCGTATCAACTCGAGCCGTTCAGTATTCTTCTATTTATGTATGAAACTCCCTACAGCAACGCACGCTAATCGGTGCGGTGCGTGGTCAACACGCTTTCGGCTCGTCGTCTCCGCGCTTACGTCTATCCGTAGCTGCGCTTACGTCTATCCGTAGCCGCGCTTATGTCTATCCGTACCAGAGCTTACGCCTCTTCGTCCACCCTTACGCACACTACTGTTGACACACGTGCTGTCATTCAACTTCCAGTTGTGTGCGGCGTCGGCGAGCCGTAGCCGAGTTGACGTATCGGAGCTGCTGATCCGCTTGCTTACGTTAGGTTGACGCCTGTTTGACGGCGAAGCGAAACGCGATACGGTGCCGATCCCTTTCCGATTTGATATAATATGTGCTGTGTCCTTAAAGGACAAACTTACATAGACATTATTTCGGTGCCATAAGATCGGTTAAGTACCAAAATGTTTTCTTTAAAGTGGTTGGCTGCTTTCCAAAATATCACAGTATGATTAAAACTCATTTTTATTTTATAAGTGACTAAATGTGTCCATAGCATGGAAAGCAGCGCCATTACAGTCATGGTGCTTTTATGCTCTGATCAATTCTTCAAATACATAAGTGGATTTTTAGCGTTACATAAAATATTTCACATGATTATGAAGTGTTACTTGCTCGCAGTAGGATTTCGTGTCAATGTCAGGCCTTTTTTCTGACCTTTTCTTTTTGTGTAATAGTTGTGCAATTCACTCAAGTTTGTTTTCGGTAGTACATAAAATACCGACTTACATAAGTCGATATGTTGAATCTGAAAATCTCTGCACACGAATTTGGCGAATCAGTGTTACTATAGTAATATTGCATAAAGATGTCGGTATTGAGGCAGGCCTAGGAAACATTGGCATGTTGACTTGAATTCGTTCTTGTCGCAAGAGAGAAAGATTAGAATGTGGAAACTAAATCTATTCAAATAAATAAAATTACAGTGACTGTTTCTAATAGTTTGTAGAGATAGTATAGTTACACGACACATAAAACAAAAAAATATTTTTGTCTTTCTGTTTGTTCCGGCTAATCTCCGAAACGGCTGGACCGATTTTGATTTTGAGCTTAAGATACTTTTATTTTAGAAAAAGGGTTCCGTGCAAAAAAAGTAATACCCTTTAATTTTTTAACAAAATCCTATTCAAATAGTAAAGTAATATTTTCATAATAATTTCACGCGTACGAAAGACGTGAGCAACAGCTAGTACATCTTGGCCCAACTATAGGTAATAAGGTTTTTACAGTATAAAATAATCAAGTTCGGTCATTAAATTCCCCATTTTTAAATGATTTCAGGTGATGGGAGTATTGCTGGTCATACTATCATCAGTGGACAGCGGCGCGGACGTTGAAGAGCACAAGACTCAAAGGCATTTCAACCGAGCTATGGCGATGAGGTCCCTCCGCGGCGTAGCCCTCCCCGGGTCCCGCGGACGCAAGAAAGGCGGATCCTAAACGTACATCAATAGCGACAACCTGAGTTTATGATCTTTGGTCGTGTTCCTAAATTGAATTGTTAACTTTTTATTGTGTAACTGCTCAGAACATGTGTTCGAAATTTGTTTTTTTTTTTCTTTTGTGTGTTGGTAAGGTTTTCTATGTGTAACTTGGCGGGAAATGTGTGGAAATGTCGGCTAATTAGAAGCGCTGTGCGAGTGAAAGGGAATGATGAAATGGGGAAAGAGAAAGGAGGACCACAGATATTTCAACCGAGTAAAAACTGAAATCCCAGTTTAATTAGTTCTTAAGTTTTTTTTTTTTAACTTTATAAAAAGGATCCGTGCTGGCAATATTTTTTTACGCCATTGGATCCGTTTTGTTTTTTGTTTCAAGGAGATCGTAAACTCAGGACGATTGAACAACTCCCATTACAAACGTTTAAGGCTTGATAAAACAAATTACGAGTGATGTTGTCGTATAGCTACAATGTTTTTTATTATAATCGCTGAGACCCGTGGGAAAAAAACCGTTATATTGTGGTACTGTTCTGTTAAATTAGGTTTTTATGTTTATTTTACCGAAAATAACATTTTATATTTTCATCAAGTTAACTCCGCATGTCTTTAAAATTGATGATGGAGTGAGATGTTGGTGGTGATTTTTAATGAACAATTTTCCTATTTAGTCAAACTGATTGCGTCCCTATACCCTATTTTCACTAATACAAAGAACAAAAATGTATTTGAAAATAGAAGCACGCTTTTGAATTTTCAACTTTAGGCGCTAAGCTGTGTGATGGAATTCGAATACTACGCTTTTATTTATGCATAGTTTTGTGACTTGGACATGAGTTTCCCTGACTGTTGACCTACCTGGGGGGTTACTATGACGTCATAAAGCAGGAGTAATTCCAGTGTGGGAAGGAGACAGAGCTATACAGATCGTCGGGCGTCATCTCTTTCCCACACTGGAATTGCTCCTGCTTTAAGACGTCATGGTAGGCCACCTAAACCGAGAATGTGAACAGTTAACTTGATGACAATATACCATGACCCATAATGTGTTGTGATTATAAACTAACGAGAGATGCTACGACATAATGTTAATGGCTGGTTGTGCTAATAACTTATTAATAATATTATATTTATGTATTTACAGTTCAACAGAACAGTACTATCAATCAGAGGCTAATGTACAAATATTGTTTATGTTAATGTGACCAGAACGGTCTTGCCATGTCTTATTTGATCTCTGCTTTGTAGTCTTCATCACGTCGACACACTGATGTGGTGTACCCTTTTAGCAGTTTGGAATTTATAAAAAAAATGGCTTTTCAGTATATTGACTTTTTATAAAAATACGATCGACAAATCCGCTCCGTTCTCGTTTAATATTTGTATCTTTATCTAAGGTAAGATTGTTCTTATTTTTAACAGGAATAAATGCTTTTGGTAAGCAATAATAGTTAAATACTATTTGTAGCTAGTTGATAATATTCGAATAATGAACAAACTCGAATTTCAAGCAAACTGTTATAAAGCGGAGGTTATAATGATGTTGAGTAATGCGCAGGACATACTCTTTTAAAATGAACAATAAAAGCTGCTAATTATAAGGAGTGTACACGTAATCCGTCAAGTTTGGAGACAAGAGCTGGTTATGGCGTGCCTGTCTTGCAACGAGCGTATCACTTTTGCAACCTAGTCATTCACTTAGACAAGTTTTGGCCCACGATCTCGGGGCCCGGTGTGTGTATTTCGTTTAGTAGTGCATGCAAATAAACTTGTTAAGTGTTCGTAGCGTCTAAGGATTTAAAAACGGAGGAGCAAGTCTAAAATTCGAGATTGGTAAAAAATGTACCTGTTTTCAGTGGTTCTTTTGTTAATTTTTGACTATTTATAATACATGATTGTCCTAGCATCTATGTTTGTATTTTTTTTTTCTGAACCGTTTTTAGTCGACGGAGTCAACCTAATAATTGCATTACCACCTGGATGATTGTCTCCTGGTCATCATTACACAATAAGAGCTAAAGATATCATATGGTTATTTTAGCGGCCGCTTGAATTACATTTCATTCAACGGCTACAAGATCTATGACTTTGTAAACATTTGTGACATTGCAAGCATTGATATCTTCACATAGTATAAAACAAAATCGCTCTAGCTGTTTTGTACGCTTAGATCTTTAAAACTACGCAACGGATTTTAATACAGTTTTCAGCAATAAATAGAGTGATTCAAGAGGAAGGTTTATATGTAAAACATTGCACCCGCGCGAAGAATAGAATTACAAAGACTGAGAAGCAGTAGGTATGTCAATACTTTTTTTTTTGTATTGTACCTAATTCAATGTTAAAAATGTTTACAAATAGAGTAACCAGTAGACCAAGTCCCTTACTGCTCAGCTGTATTAGCATGTGCTCGTCAAAACGCATCGAATAAGCCCAAACACAAGGTAGATGCTGTACACCGTTGAAAAGTTCTTCAGGGTATTCTGCATGGTCTTGGTGATGCCTGCGCACCAGGTCCAAGGTTATCATACTTTTGCACACAGAGCATCATAGATATCTTTTGCAGCAGGTATCATTGACAAGTGACAGAATTTTAAATTTCGAATTAATCAGACCTGTGGATGGAAGTTGTTTACATCTCTTCATCAACTAGAATAGAGGTGATGATCTTCAAACGGTAAAGCAGATTTTCTTGAAACATAGCTAAGAGCACTCGATTCATCCGTTCAGGGGCTATGATGCTTTGTATGATGCCCCTGTACGAATCGGCCACAGACAGAGACACAGATACACACTTCAAACATAAAACTCCTATCTTGGTCGGAGCCAGTCGGGGGTTAAAATAAAACCATAAAATCACTAGTTCTGAATTTCAATGGACTAAACCAAATTCGAACTTAGACCGACCATAAACACAAAGGCCAAAAGAAGGAACATGGATGGGTTTTAGTCAATAAAAGTCTGACACTCCGTTCCGCTCCGCCCAGAGGGGAGAAAATCATCAAGTGATGATTTCTAATCCGAAAAAAAAGACCGACCAGATAAACTCGTTTTTTAAACGCGAGCAATGCACTTTGTCACATTTCTTTCAATTCACGAAAAACAATGGCTATCAAGATGGGAAAAACAACTTTATGCGGTCGGTGTAATTTCGAATTTGCAAGCAGTGGCGGTGGACAGTGCGCACTGTTCGAAATTGTGCATACTTTTTTGAGATGCTGGGTGTGTATCTTGTGTTTCTTTTTTTGTTTATCAATGGTTGTAAAGTGGAAAATGTATTGGAAAAACCAGGCAACTTTAACTCCGAATTTCCGATTAAGACCACACGCCAAAAGATCCATGTACTACGACGTCTCTGTGATTGAAGTTGACTATTACTCTTTATCGTATGCACTGACCTGGCACTTGAAACCGATGACATACTAAGACCTCAAGTTACGCCGCAATACCGCAGTCGTCCGACATCTGCATCCACCCTGGGTTACATTTCAAAGTTCTTGTGAAAATAGATACACCTGCACCAGGGCCGTGGCAGGGAAAGAAAGAAAACATATTTATTTGGCACACGCCACAAGTGCACACAACAATAAAAGAAAAAATAATAAAAATGAAATAAGTATAAAACTTAAAACTACACGATAAAAAAACAAAAACCTAAAACTAAACAGAAAAAAGAGATAATATTGTGTCTCGCGGCTGCGCCAAATAGGCCCAGTTCAGCAAATTGCCGAGCAACTAGTGCCCGACGCTGGTTTTTAACTGGACCTGAGATGGTGATGTTGGGCAGGGCAGGGTTGGGGACACGAAATCTTGGACAACTATGGAGACATCCCATATCCCAGGCGGAATACTGCAATTTTCGAGCTCGCTGATACATCCAATACTTAGGTAAGCAATGCAATATAAGTCGACAGATTTACTTCGATTCTCATTTATGAATCAGTAAAAAGAACCTAATTTATCAGAGGAGGGTTGCTAAAATTTTCGAGCTCGCTGTTGCATTCTCTTGTTTCTGGAAACTTCTCTGTATTTGTCGACAAAGTATCTGCATAACTCTTTATTTCTGTATCAGAATAAAATATACTTAACATATCCTAGGTGGAGGGTAGGTAAAAAAATTCAAGCTCTTTTTTTGCGTCAAGCCCGTTGCACTATTCCCAAACCACTACAACTCCTGAAAGCCAGAATACAGCCAACAGTGACAACCACCAGAAAACCGTAGAGACGATGAAGGTCGACGAAGTCCCAGGGAAACAATTTAACTGTCATAGTGGATCCCGCAACGAAAATTAATCAGAAAAGAATAGCGGAGTAGGAAAATGCATAATTTCCACTTTCCTCCATATCCGCAGGACAGAACAAAACAAGGCCAATAGGCACAAAGGGACGTTTACAACTGGGATAAGTCCAATTGCCTAACACCACGGATTAAAACTCAATGTAACATGGAGCTGATGGATGCATTGAATAGTCCGGGGGTCGTTAAAAGAACGCACTTGGTCTATCCATATACCAAATAGCATTCAAATCTGTTCAGCCATTTTGATGTGAAAAACTGACTAACGATAACGGTGCTACTAGAAAAGAGATGTCCATTCTTTTCTACATCGTGGATGCGTTCGAGTTAGCAACGCCCAGTCCCAAAATTAAGGGCAGCGCACTATTACGGATAAAATTAATAAAATTTAAGTGTCTGTAATATCAAAATAACAACTTTTTACTGAATGCTATGAAAATATCACTATAATCAGTGTTTTTTTTGTTTGGATATCTTTGGTTAGACGTACTAAACGCTGTGTTAAAATTTGTCCATCTATTTTAATGGGACCTTATATTTAGCACTTTAGAAAAACACATTCGTTTTTATTTTTGCCTGTTTGTTCCGGCTAATCTCCGAAACGGCTGGACCGATTTTGACGGGACTTTTGCTGGCAGATAGCTGATGTTATAAGGTCTAACATAGTCTTTTATTTTAGAAAAATAATTAAACTTCCATGGAAAAAAAACCCTTGTAATTGTTGACAAAATCCGATTCAAAACAGGAAAGTAATAATTTCACGCGAATGAAGGTCGGGGGCAACAGCTAGTTCTTTAATATGTCGATCGATGGCAATGCTGAAGATTTAGAGAGAAAAAAAAAACAAGTTTTAAGAAGTGATCGTAAGAAATGTGGAAAAGAAGTGAAATAGCGATAATCAAGTATTTCGTAATAACTTGGGATAGTGCAAGGAAAAAGATTATAAAAGAATCAACAAATTTTATTTAACTTAATTTAAAAAGCGTGCAGGCCTCTTAAAAACTAATATTAAAGATACACAGAGCATTTTCGGAGGGAAATTGTATAAAAACAACCATGAATAGAAAATTATAATGAATTTATTATAAAATGTATACATGTAACTGAAAAAAAGTCCGCCGCACTTGCACTTGAAGCCATCTCAAACATCTAAGCAGAAATGAATGTCGAATATTCATAAATATGATAATGTACAAATCGAATTTTTCAAAAATAGTCAATTGATCATTACTTATACCTAGATAACCAAAACAATAGCTGTTTGAAATAGCGTGGCGACATTATATAGACGTGAGATTGGTTTTTCTTGATCGGTATCTGAGTGACACTTAGGTATTAGGCGGCTATGTCGTGGATGCCCAAGCGAAATAGGTCGTGCTGTACAAAGAAGGAGTCTCCGAGTGGCTTCAGAACAAACGTTTGCATGTACGGGTGTGGGGGATCGTCGTCGCACTGAAATAAACGTACATTTACATTACAATAGAGAACTGTAATGAGGACACATTATGTTAAGGTTTTTAAATAGGAATGTAGTCAGTATTACGACACGAATATTAGTGTTCACCATAAGACTACATTATTTTAATTTATTAGCAAAAAGGATGCATTCTGGCACTTCATTAAACTAAACTAGACAATTAGATTTACTGCTACTTATGCAGAAATAATGATTGGATTAAGGTCTGAACAAATCATAATGTAATGCTATGAATGATGTAATAATTAATTAGTCATTATCATCATAAAAAGCAAAAATAAAGGTCACTAATACTATTCATCACACCATTTGCAAATAAACAATAAGTTCTAAATTGGTTATTATTATTTTAGAGACGGTACATGCAGTGATGCAGTGATACAGCCTGCCTCCTACGACACAGTGGAAGAGCTTGAGCCTTATGATTTAGTACTATCTACTTGATAATCAACGCGATTTACGTCTCGTACGATTGCTGACAATAAGTTTCGCGCTGCTAGCGCACATATAGATTATAGGTCTAACTGGTTATCCTTTTATCTCTCTTAATTGGTTCCCTTTTTTTACACGTGAAAATCGGCAATGGTGTCCTCCAGGGGGTCTGTCAGACTCCTGACTAAAACCACATGGTGTTTTTCCGCGTCACTTCTGGCTGGGGTGCGGAGGCAAAGTTGCATTCTCCACAATCACTCCAGCAGGATTAATCGGTCCCTGACCCAACCATATCCATGTAACACGAATAAAGGTCACTAAGTTTGCCAGTGTTGCATAATCAAAGGTAAAATAACTGTTTAGGCCTGTACTACTATGTCACAAGACACAGCCAAAATAAAAGGAATAATTAAAATTAGACTCGCGCAGGTAGGGTTCCGTAACTTCTAAAAAAAAAAAACTTTCTGTATGGGAGCCCTCCTTAAATATTTATTTTATTTTGTTTTTTATTTGTTGACAGACCGACAGAATTTACTATTGTGTGCAATGAATTTATCCAACAGTGACTGCATAATCCAATTGTCCGGTAATTATGTTGCATTGTTAAAGATAATTAGTATGAACGGAAAACGTATAAGAACCCTTATTTACAAGACATGATGAGCCTTAGTTTAAGAAGGGATCATGTGCCAAGCAGTTTGGTAGTGCATAACTAAAAGCACTAGGATCTACCCTTACTTTGTATCTGTAGATAAAAGTAATTAGATGTTGTGAAGTGCCAGCCTGAACATGTCGTGTTCTACATAGAATGAGTTTGCTATTGGCTTCAGTACAAACGTTTGAAAGTATGCATGTGGTAGGTCATCGTCCGTCTGTTTCAAAGGCAATAAGATTATTTATATAGGCTTGTTATTTAACTCTTATTATAAAGCCTTTGGCAGTAATTCTGGGAATAAAAGGCCAATGAGGCCCACTTGCACAACAACTAACGCTATACATCTCTGCCTAACCCCATGGGGAAAAGCAGTTTTAGTGTAGTACTGCGCTCACTGATGGTCAACCACTTATCAAACACATTAGTTTTGTTGGGGCATAAGAGTGAAAAGTGGTTGACGGTCAGTGAACTTGATAGTAAATTGTGTTAAACTTTCACGGTTTACACTTACACATAAACTGTCACTTATGGGAGCACATAAAAGCTGTGAAAAATAATGATGAGCAAAAATCTGCCATAGCTGAACACCTACTGCAGTCAGGGACCGAAGGGTCACTGGATCGAATTTCAAATGTCACGTATTTTGTCATCAGACAAACATTACTTACCAAGGCTGACAAGAGAAGCAATTGAAATAAGAGAAAGTATAAAAATTTCAATCGAGAGGATGGCTTCAAATTGTCCAGTACGTGGAATCCAGTTTTGAGTATGCTCAAAAGTAGCAGCCAGCATCGTAATAAACACTCCAAAAAGCCTTGTGATACTGTGAGTGTGTTATGCCGTGACTTAGTGATGAGTTCCAGTAGTGCGCGTAGCAAAAGACAAAGTAAGAGGGTAGACAGATTTGTCTGCTCTTAACAATTTATTTTCCATCCACCCGCATTCTCCAGTCAACCCACGATCATGGCACTTGCAACAGAGTCGAAATATCGGGAGCTCAAAATTACATACAATCACGGAAGATATCCCGTAAGTGACAGTTTATTTGATAGTACATAACTTTGTCTCAGTCATCTTTATAAGATTGTCACTTGCTGTGACAGTCATAATTTAGTTAAGCAATTTGTGGTGCAAGTGGACTGTCCTGATAATTACTATTTGCAATCAATATTTCCAGAAAAAAAACTAATAATAATAATGTGCAAATAGAAATATGGCACTCGTCTCATGTGATATACATTATTTTAACATTACTATATAGTTATGTAGCTTTCAACTGGCAAGTAGATCTAGCAACTAGGGTTATTATCTATTTAAGTTTTCAACAGGTATATAAACTATTTTATATCAAGTTAAATTAAAATATACCTGAAGCTGTCCAAGCACATTTATTAGAACACCACCATCAAACATGGGCTGCGAGTCAACGGCAGTTATAATCCTTCCAATTTTCTGAAATGCTAAACTCTGAAATAAAATAACAGTAAAAGTCAATAACTAGTGCAATAAAATGGTTAATTGTAATATTAGAAAATGAGATAAATGTAATGCGTTAAAGTAACCCGTTGATGTTCCAAATGATTGAATTGATACAAGACTTGACATAAACAAGAATCTTTATTCATTCAATTGATATTGCAATGATTTATGATTTTTTTCAATGTGACTATTCAGTCATTGAACTTTGATAAGGCAAATGAACTGCAGACACATACATTTAACTTTTCCATTATTTTAACTGCACCTTGCAACTGTACTCCCTCAAAGGTCATGAACGACGTTTCCACCTGAAACGAGATACGTCAACAATAGAATGATACATAATAAATCTGTGGGGCTCCTACAACTACTGAGTGACTCATACATGTTTAGGTTACACTAGAAATGCAAATTGAATGCGCCTGGCTGTTAGTCACCTTTAGATGACATGCCTCGTTGGAATTATTCAGGCGTTGTGAACTACACTTATTATACAGGCAAAAATATTTTTTTTCGGCGGGAGCACCGAGTTAACCTCTATGTAAGAAAATTTTGCTTTATTCTAGAAATTTAAATTCGATCTAACAATTACCGAGTTTTAGAGACTGCACATGCTATAACTAGAGGAAATACTCACATTATACATATTCACTAGGCTTGGTCGCTGTGCCGGATCATCAAACAGAGTGTAATATTGTTGTACAAATCCTTTTCCAATTGCATCGTATTGCGGATTGAGCGCCATTTTGACTATATATATTTACCTAATTTCCACTAAAACACCCTAAAATCACTTTCAATAATAAAATGCAGGCCTTAAATGGGGCTTTTGCATACCCTGGAGGCTTTCTTTTTGTCACACAAGAAAAAATGGCAAACCGTTGTTGGTGTTGCCCTTATTTTGTACTAGCCACAGATGATGAGATGACACAACCAAATAGAGCTGTACGTGCAACGTCAATCTAAACCAATAAAAAAACATGTTATCAAGAATATCAGTACTAGTGTAAGTTTAATTCAATCATTCGTTCAGAAAAGGAGATGCCTCAAAGGGTTAAAAAACACGAAATTGACTATGATCATCAATTTTGACAGTTCGACATTGACATTTCGGAGATGTTAGTGTTAAATCTCGGATGCTAATTTGTTTTTGTATTAGTGTGTTGTGTTGTGTTGAAATCAATTATTTTTGACTCCTAAGTACATTTAAACGAATCATCATGTCTCTAGCCGACGAACTGCTTGCTGACTTGGAAGAAAATGACGATGGAGAACTTGAAGCTCTTATCGATAGCAATAAGATGGACGAAGACCATGAGTTCGCCGTGCCATACCCTGTTATTCCAAAAGAAGAAGACATTAAAAACGTATCTATCAGAGAATTAGCAAAATTGAGACATTCAGATCGATTGAAACGGGTAATTAACATTGTTTACCTACTAAATTAGTGATTTGGATCGAATGAAGCAAGCCAAAACTAATCTTACCTGTTGTTTTTCCAGGTAATGACAGCAATAGAACACAATATTGGTAACAACAGACAAAAAGTCGAAGTGACAGGGTTGATGGAGACAGACCCAGAGTACCAGCTCATTGTGGAAGCTAACAATATAGCTGTTGAGATTGATGGAGAAATTGGTAGGTTCCCATTTGTACTCAAATGATATTATATGATGCATGTTTACCAAGGACACATCACTTTCACACACACACCTCTTTTTTTTTCCAATTAAGTACTAAAAATAATATTGAATCCTTTTACCTACTTGATTATGCGTACATTGATTGCCCCATATTGTGTAACACTTTACTATTCAGTTCACAAAGGCAGTCAATAAATATCTTGGTAAAAATAGTAATCATTTTAACCATGCCTAAAAAGTATAAAGGGTTTAGGCAAACATAAACATAGACAAAAATTATTTTTCAGCTATTATCCACAGATATGTTCGGGATAAGTATCAGAAAAGGTTTCCAGAGTTAGAGTCCCTGATCATATCACCGCAAGACTATATCCGCTCAGTCAGGGAGCTGGGCAATGATTTGGACCAAGCAAAGAATAATGAGATCCTTCAGAGCTTCCTTACCCAGGCTACTATTATGATTGTATCTGTTACTGCATCTACAACACAGGGGTAAGTAATATTATAAATTTTAATGATTTATTTTATAAATTGGTTAACACATTTATAAATTGGAACATTGTATGGTAAGTGGTTATTAAATACCTGTTGTCCTATTTGCAGGGCAAAGAGCTCCTCTTTCCATTTCTCTCTAGTTACAGCTTCTATTTATTTATTTATTATTATTAATTATAACGGTTATGCACCAGTAACAGTAATTAATTAATTTCTTATGTATTATATGTATAACTAAAATTTCATTCGCCATGTCTGTCTGTCCGTACGTGTATGTCACAGCCACTTTATTCTGAAACTATTATGACTACACAGTTGAAACTTAGTAGATAGATGTATTGTGTGAACCGCTTTATGATTTTAATATAAATATAAAAAAGTTAAGGGGTGGCTCCCAATACATAGAACTGAAACTAAAACAGATTTTTTCCATCAAACCTATACGTGCAGAGTGTCTAAAGATAGGTCTTTAAAAATGACATTGAGGTTCCTAAAACCATTTTTTCTCAAAGTCAATCGTCTGAAAGATAGACACTTCCAAAGTGGTAAAATGAGTGTGTGTCCCCTTCTAATTTCTAAAGAGGAGAAATTTTCTGAAAAAATAATTTGGGATTGTAGAGCGTAAAAAAAACTTTTGACCAAAATTGGTTTGATCAAGATTTGATGTTTTTTTTTTTTAAATCCTTTATGTACATTATATACAGACTACAAATAGAACTAAAATAATGCTAAAAAGAAGACTAAAACTAAGTTCCTACATATATACAACGACGACAATAGGACACTTAGGCGTCAAAGTACTCCTCCCCATCGATGTCATCCGGAAACGTGGCCAGATGATTGATGTTTAGTTTTTGAGATATGGGACTTTTTCATCAAACTCCAGCAGTAACTTTGTTTTTCGTTAACATACTAAGAAAAACAAATTTAGTTTTGCTGTTGAATGTAAAACAATACAACATTATGAAAGAGCCTTCAAAATATTATTATATAGCACCAAATAATATGAAATATATAATTATATTCAAAATATTATATATTTCATATTATTTGGTGCTACGGAACCCTGTGTACGTGTGAGTACGGCTCGCACTTAGCCGGTTTTTATTTTACCCTTTTTGTATTAACTTTTAGGAAACTATTGACTGAAAGTGAACTAGCTGAGATTAATGATGCTTGTGACATGGCTGCAGAGCTGAACAGTTTAAGAGCCAATATTTACGAATATGTAGAAAGCAGAATGGCCTTTATTGCACCAAACATTACCGCTATTGTTGGTAAGTATCTACTTATTTTTATATTGCTCTCAATCTGTAATGACAAACATGAGACAACATGGGACTGATTCAGTCAATGGGAACAACAGAAAAAGTTGAGTCATTTTAATGACCTGAAGGTTATGGATGTCTTTCTAACTTCAATTGTTGTATCATCGTAGCATCCAATTAAAAATACAACAAAAAGCCCGCTCTATCAATCAATAAGTAATAAAACTGCATTTAGAAGGTTCTTTCTTTTTGAGTGAATACAATATATTTTATCAACTTACAGCAATGTTTTCTTTTTAGGTGCATCAACAGCAGCAAAAATCCTGGGTGTGGCTGGTGGTCTATCCAAACTAGCTAAGATGCCAGCCTGTAATATCCTACCATTGGGGCAGCAGAAGAAAACACTGTCAGGTTTCTCACAAGCTACTGCTCTGCCTCACACTGGCTTCATTTACTTCTCGTCTATAGTTCAGGATACTCCACCAGTAAGTACTTTCCTATTAATTTCACTTTGTAACTGGAGCTTTGGTAACGAAGTAGTGATGGTAGAAACTTGTAGGTTGTGGACCCATCCAGGCTATTTATTACTTTGAGCAGTAAAAAAAATTAGGGGCAACTAAATAGCCCACATTGAGCCAGCGTGATACATAATGGCCCACTCCCTCTATCCATGGGAACATTATAGTTTGAAAGTGACTTTGAAACATGTTGTCTTTCTAAAATTGCGGTTTAATTTTTAGGAGCTAAGGTACAAAGCAGCGAAACTGGTGTCAACTAAAATAACGTTGGCAGCTCGCGTCGACGCCTGTCACGAGAGCACTGATGGAAGTATTGGACGAATGCTGCGCGAATCTGTTGAGAAAAAACTTGACAAAATGCAGGTATGTTTGAAGTCTCACCACAAAAATGTTTGGATACTATAGGTGCTATTGTAGGCTGCAATTTGTAGCCCATTAAAATATAGCCATCAAGATGCATTTCCTCAGGAAGTTTAATGCAAGTACTACTCATTCTTTCTTTATCGTGTGGTTAGTGCCTAACCTGGTGTCATAGCTTTTATGCCGCCCATGGGCCTCTGACTTGGCTTTACATGCCGTCGAAAGATATCTCTTAGGCATGCTGGTGTCCTCACGATGTTTTCCTTCACTGAAGCAAGTGATTATTATACTATACGCACATGAATCCGAAAAATCAGAGGTGAGTGTCTTGGGTTCGAAGTCGGCACCTAAACTTGGCAGCCCGACGGTCACACTGCTTACACTCCTCATTGAAGATATTGGACAATTTTTCGCATTAACATTTTTGAACCAATTATCGCCAATAGTCAACTCAGTCACTTCGCATAGAAGCGAAACTATAAGCGTATCATACGCCCCTAAGTCGTTTCCCTGACTGTCTTTGTGGTATTTTAGTTTACCCTCCAATTTTTCAGTTTCATTTATTTATTATGTTTGTTTCTGCCAAGGAACCACCACCAGTCAAGTTCGTGAAACCCCTACCGAAGCCCATAGAGCAGAGCAGAAAGAAGAGAGGCGGCAAGCGAGTGAGGAAGATGAAGGAACGATACGCGATGACTGAGTTCAGGAAGAACGCCAACAGACTTAACTTCGCTGACGTGAGTGTAACGTTGGAGTTTTATATTATTGTGTGTAATTTTTGTTGGGTTAAAAAACCAGTTAAAGCTAAAAACTGTAGGAATTATGGTCAATAAGAGTGGGTGGCAAAAACTCATGTAAAGAATATAAGCCCTAGCAAGAGCGCGCGGTGTAAACGTAACGTACCTACTTATAGTCGATTATACAGGGTGTAAACAGACCCTTACGAAGTCGTCAACCAAGCATTGTGTACATCCGGTCAGAGTGTCGTCTTAGGGGCACTATGAAAAAAATACTTACAAAAATTTCGCGTTCAATTTCGAGGTAGCGCTCGCCGGCCGCTGCCGCGGCACCGCTCGCTTCGCTCGCTCGGCTCGCGCGTAGTTGGTCACAGTACTAGCCTAACCTAACCTATGGATATATTTGCAGGTACACACCGTTTTGTTTTCTGCACGGCTCATGGTGCCTATAAGCGTATGGTACCAATTCGAAAAAAAAAAAAAATCGAAAAAATTTCTAATTGTTTGCCCCTAACCGTACTCAAGGTGAAAAGTAAGGAGAAATTTAGGACTTAAGGAGAAGTCCCAAAAATTTTTTTTACCTATTTTTTTTTTGTTTTCTGCACGGCTCATGGTGCCTATAAGCGTATGGTAAGAATATGAAAAAAAAACGAAAAAATTTCTAAGTCCCGCGCCATAGCGCCCCTAAGGCTACACTCCAACCGTACATCCTAAGAAACTTAACGCAAAAATTATTGCTGGGAAACGATTTTTTTTTGGGGTGAAATATCACGTTTTACGGTAGGACTCAGTGTATTTATGTAATGCACTCAAAACATTGTGCTGATGGATGGATTGAATAGTACGGGGGCCGCGGAGGTGTTTAAAGTAAAGTTCTTACATTAAAAACATGTACTTATTTTTTTTTAAACTTGTGAATAACTTGGAACTTTGACCCTCAATATATCCGGAACCCTTCTAGTTACAGAGATATTAAGGTTAAAGTTCCAACTTTTTCACAAGTTTTGATATTCCCAGGTATAGTCTGGAACAAAAAAAAATATCGCAATTACGGGGAGAACAAGTGCTTTACGGCTTCGTTAAGGGTCTTGTTACACCCTATTAATTATCCTTTAACATTTAAGTTAAATTGTTTGCAACAAGCACAATCAGTATCATCCATATATAATAATAAATTCCTAATATTGTGGAAATATTGGAAGTGAATAGAGTATTTTTAATAAAAAAATCGACGTATTTACGTTACGTTTACACCGCGCGCTCGGGCTACGGCCTCAGAAATAATATACTTTTATTTAACACATGCTACAAGTGCACTCAAATAATGACAAAAAATAATAAATATACATAGATAAGTAGTTTCAAATATCAGTTTGACTACCTCATTGCAGCCTCTGAGTCCTCTTTGCCCGTATTGACTTATAAAAGGAAATAAATATATCATAATAAATAAATATCGCTGGACATTACACACAGCGCCATCTAGGTGCCACACTAAGCAACAAGACTTTGTCGTGGACACCAGATAGTTGATAATACTACATATATACTTTTTGTTTGTAAATACATACTTATTATACATATAAACATCCATGACTCGGAAACAAATGTCCATGCTCATCACACAAACATTTGCTCCTACCGGGATTCGAACCCGGGACCCTAAGAACGCAAGGCAGCCTCACTACCGCTGCGCCATTCGGTCGTAGTCGTAGTCGTCAAACCGCCATAGAGGTTTCGGCAACGATTCTTCAATATTCCTTGATCAACCGATAAATAATCACATATTAGGTAGCTATAATGTTTACAGCCTTTTTTTTTTTTTTTTTTTTTATCGATGGGAAATCATCAAATGACCCCTCCCGCTCTGGACTGAGCAGGAGGGAGTGTCAGACTTGTACTGACTAAAACCCATCCATGTTCCTTCCTTTGCCCTTTGTGTTCCAGGGCCGCGGTATCTCTTTCGAACAGTCCCGCAACCCTGGCAGGCGTCGGCCCTTACGGACCCCTTCCTGTTTGCTGACTCTCTTTGAGGCGCGCGTGGAACACGAACGCGCCGTCGACACGGCCTGTCGTCATTAGACGGACGGACGGCGAGCTAGCCCATAGCTCACCGTCCACAGGCCCGCGTCTACGGTGGCCGGGGGCCACCACGTGGCCCCCGACGCCCGGTGCGTCTCCCGCGGCGGCTGGGACGTGAGGTTCTCTCCCTCTCACGTCCCGCCACCTCCTTCGCTAGCATGACTGCTTCGCAGAAGGAGGTGACGGCGTCCCATTCCGTCTCGCTCCGGACCATGGATTGAACCAGGGCCGGACGCGAGAGGTCGCCGCCGCCGATCGCCGCTACGAGGACACGGCGTTGCTCCGCCCAAGCGGAGCAGACCTGCACAGTGTGAAGAGATGAAAGTTTGCATGGACGTTCGTCATTCTTGCAGAAGGAAAATTCTATGGGGGACATATTTATTTATTTAACACTTCAAGCACATAGTACAGAGGCGGACTTAATGCCATAGGCATTTTCTACCAGTCAACCTACATACCCACCGACACCGACACCGACATACCCGGTCGATTCCCCGGTCAGGCAGTGTTATTGGGTTTTCCATCTGTAATTTCTTAGTAGCAGCCTCGGAGTCTGGATTTGCGCCCGGTTGATGGCAAAAGGCTTGCCTCCTGTTACATGGGATTTAAAAACATAGCTGGCGAAATTTAGGTGTACTACTAGGTATACCTCTGCCTAAGCCTTCGGTTATTACAGGCGTGATTTTATGTATTACGTTACATAGCCTGTCGAATATTTAAAAAAAACTGTTCCCATTTTCCACTTGCAGTCCATCACTCTTTTCTCATACAAGATGGCCGCACTTGTTCACTGCGTGTTAAATTGCCAAATATTAATGATAAATGATGTTTATTTTGCAAATAGGTTAAGTCCCAAAAATTTTTTTTACCTATTTTTTTTTTTTTGTTTTCTGCCCGGCTCATGGTGCCTTTATGCGTATGGTACCAATGTGAAAGAAAAAAAAAATTCCGAAAAAATTTCTAAGTCCCGCGCCATAGCGCCCCTAAGGCTACACTCCAACCGTACATCCTAAGAAACTTAACGCAAAAATTATTGCTGGGAAACGATTTTTTTTTGGGGTGAAATATCACGTTTTACGGTAGGACTCAGTGTATTTATGTAATGCACTCAAAACATTGTGCTGATGGATGGATTGAATAGTACGGGGGCCGCGGAGGTGTTTAAAGTAAAGTTCTTACATTAAAAACATGTACTTATTTTTTTTTAAACTTGTGAATAACTTGGAACTTTGACCCTCAATATATCCGGAACCCTTCTAGTTACAGAGATATTAAGGTTAAAGTTCCAACTTTTTCACAAGTTTTGATATTCCCAGGTATAGTCTGGAACAAAAAAAAATATCGCAATTACGGGGAGAACAAGTGCTTTACGGCTTCGTTAAGGGTCTTGTTACACCCTATTAATTATCCTTTAACATTTAAGTTAAATTGTTTGCAACAAGCACAATCAGTATCATCCATATATAATAATAAATTCCTAATATTGTGGAAATATTGGAAGTGAATAGAGTATTTTTAATAAAAAAATCGACGTATTTACGTTACGTTTACACCGCGCGCTCGGGCTACGGCCTCAGAAATAATATACTTTTATTTAGCACATGCTACAAGTGCACTCAAATAATGACAAAAAATAATAAATATATATAGATAAGTAGTTTCAAATATCAGTTTGACTACCTCATTGCAGCCTCTGAGTCCTCTTTGCCCGTATTGACTTATAAAAGGAAATAAATATATCATAATAAATAAATATCGCTGGACATTACACACAGCGCCATCTAGGTGCCACACTAAGCAACAATACTTTGTCGTGGACACCAGATAGTTGATAATACTACATATATACTTTTTGTTTGTAAATACATACTTATTATACATATAAACATCCATGACTCGGAAACAAATGTCCATGCTCATCACACAAACATTTGCTCCTACCGGGATTCGAACCCGGAACCCTAAGAACGCAAGGCAGCCTCACTACCGCTGCGCCATTCGGTCGTAGTCGTAGTCGTCAAACCGCCATAGAGGTTTCGGCAACGATTCTTCAATATTCCTTGATCAACCGATAAATAATCACATATTAGGTAGCTATAATGTTTACAGCCTAGCTCCAAGACTTAACGTTACAATCTTTCGAAGAAACGTCAATTTCAGGAAATGGGTTACTGTGTATGCCGTGATAAACGAAATTACATAGCCATTTTAATGAAACAGGTATCATATCAGTGAAAATTCTTTACATTTCATTATGGAGAAACCGCCATAATTATTGGATATAGTGAGAGCAGCTAATGCTGTGTACAGTCACGGCCACTAATATGAATATACGGAGAAACTTTTAAGTGTTTTTCTCCTACTGTGTTAATGTTAATTGTATTATTGTTACGGACATAAGCAACACATGATCAGCATTATCATCATCGGTCTGAATTCACCCACTTGCTACTGGCTATTAGCCTCTCTTTTTGTTCTTATCAAATAGGAGTTTTCTCAAACTTGCAATCGATATTCTACGAGAAAATCACTTTTAAACGTTGCTCCGTGTATATAAATTTGTGTTCGTGACTGTACGCTGATCGTCAAAATAATTGATGGTATGATTATCTGCACTTGCGTTCGCGGAATCCTTCCCGTAAATGTGACGTCGCGCTCGGCGGGCCGCGGCAGATGCGTTGAATTTCAAATCGTTCAGAAGTAGGCGAAGTGGGCGAAGTGAGCCCGTTTTTTCGCCCAACTCAAATAGACCGGAACTCGACCTGTTGAAGCGCGCGGACGTCCGTGCTGGCCCCGTTGCGCGTGCGCTTACTGCGAGTAACTGCCGGTACATACGGTTGGGGCAGATGACTGGCAATTTGTGTAGCATTATTTTTTGGGACTAGTTTCAGACTCCAGGGTTTTACTGAAAAATTTCTAACCCAGTAATATTTTGCCTGATCTGGGAATCGAAGAACTGATCATTATTTGTGGTATTAATTTATTAGCTTTATTTTATGGTCGGATCTTGTGGTGGGTCATTTTTTTGCCATAGTCATTAGACATCAAGAAACATCCATTATTTCGTGGTTGATATAATTTTTTTTTTTTTTTATAATTTTTTGATAAAAAAATAGACAAACTAAAAATAAACCTAATCCGACAAGAAAGTAATGATAGTAAAAGTTATTTATATCATTGATATAAAGGTATCTAGAGCAATAACGTAATATTTGGCGCGTGAGTTGAGATAGACAATACATTTTTTTTCTTCATTACGATGTCTAACCATCGGACCAAGACCTACTGCGTTAATGAATTGAAATCCATTGTATAGGATACAAAATTGACATAAAAATAACCAGATGAGTGAAAATGTGGGTTTATGATTATTGTGAATTATCTTTTGTCTTGTAATTTGCGAATCACATGGGATATCTATTCAATCTTGTGTGTATCTAATTTGTCTCATTCGCCTGTATGCCATGAGCCGATGACAAAAAATAAACAGAATGAGCCAGCAGTCCAGATTTATTAGCGACACAATTTATTTTGAATAATTCAACTCACAGAAGCAATTCTCTGTTTTTTAGTCCCTCTCTATGGAGGGTGATGGTGATGATGAGGAATGACTTTTGCTAGTTTGCTTTTGTTTTTTTGTCACCGACTTCTAAAGCTAAAGTTATTTTTTACTTTTTGTGTTTTTGAAGTCGGTTTAATTTTTTGCAAAAAAGTTTTTTTATTTTTCACTTTTTAGTGGTTCACATGTGCTTACACCGCACAGCGTACTGGCGTGAATAGACAAACATAAGATTTCAGCAATCCCAGTCCATTTGCTATCATTTATTGAGGAGTTCCGTTGCCTATCTCCGAAGTTCTTCATCAGATCTTCACCAAATTGAAATGGGACCACTCCGAGAAAGTACTCTTCCATAAACTACCCAAATCGCTTCAAGTGTGCCCATAAAATTTGAAGAGTCCTCTCTATTTCTCCAAAATCCCATCATCAGATCCTGAATTGATAATCATGGGACCACCTGGGAATTATACCCTTTCAAACTAAAAAAAATAATCCAAATCAGTCCAGCCATCTTCGAGTAATCGGGGAATATACATAAAAAATAAAAAGATTCCGACGAATTGAGAACCTCCTCCTTTTTGAAGTCGGTTAATAAAGTGGTTGTGACATACACGGCAGACAGACATGACGAATCTATAAGAGGGTCCGTTTTTGCCATTCGGCTACGGAACCCTAAAAATGAACAGGATCAGCCTAACTAAAGTAATATAGGTACTTAAACCGCGTTCAAGAGCTGTCAGTCTTTTGTCTGGCTTCGTACAGACATGTAATGAGGAGGGATGAAACGCATATTATGACTAAAAAAGTGATGGATATGAATATTGATGTATGGAGAAGGAGAGGAAAGCCGAAGAAAAGATGGATCGTTTTTTGCGGAATTATATGAAAGAGAAAGAGTTAATGATGTAGGAGATTGGAAGAAGAAAACGTGTTGCACCGATCCCAAGTAGAATGAGGCAAGGGCCTACCCTTGCCTCATACTCGAGATGACTGACGATATATTACAAAGATGAATATGATGACGATAATATTCAAGAGCTATAAGTTTCAATATAACATAACTATATTGATATTTGGATGACCCGAATGGCGCAGCGGCAGTGAGGCTGCCTTACGTTCTTAGGGTCTCGGGTTCGAATCCCGGTAGGAGCAAATGTTTTTGTGATGAGCATGGACATTTGTTTCCGAGTCATGGATGTTTATATGTATAATAAGTATGTATTTACAAACAAAAAAAAAGTATCTATGTAGTATTATCAACTATCTGGTGTCCACGACACAAGCCTCGTAGCTTAGTGTGGCACCTAGATGGCGCTGTGTGTAATGTCCAGCGATATTTATTTATTATTTATATAAAAGCAGTTCAAATATGCTGTTCACGTTCAGTGTCTTTAGTGAAATTTGTCCTTAAGTATGGAACTAATCCTCCTAACATGTTGGTCAGGCTACACAACCGTGTGTCCCGTCCCCACCGCATAACTATTAGCGCACTTCGTTGGCGGCGGCGCTTTAATTGCCAGCACCGATCGAAAAACCATCCATTATAATCCCATCTGTGTTAATTTTATTCATACCATTTACTATCAATCAAAGCGTTTTCTAAAGTTTGTAAGAGATTTATGGATTATGAATAAAATATAATTCTATGAGATAGTTTCTTATTAGGTTATGAATATTGAATAAAAGGTGTTATGATTTCCGTTTGGGCTTTGAGCCCAATTGTAGGAATATCTATAACAAGATGTATGAACGGTGGACTAGGCGAAATGAGTATGTTATAAGGATCGTAGCAGCGTGAGTTTGTGTATGTCTGTATATATAAAATTTCATAAAATGGACAGTCGGAAGCCAGAGAGACTGGCAATCGATAATCTTGTTTAAGAGGTTCTTCGGCAGACACTAAGGGTGAAATAGGTACTTAATACTATTCAGCCGCATGTGTGAAGTAACGTTACACACACACGTGTTCGTGTCGACACAAATCGGCTCAGCCGGGCTTCAAAATATGTAGATATAAAAATGCCATGCACAAAACCTCCAAAAGTGGAGAGATTTGGAAGATCTACACCCAGGATTGGGTGCAGGCTAAAGGTTGAACAAAAGAGAGAGAGAGAGATCCGAAAATTATTTAGTGTTGGTAGCTGCCAAATGGAGTTACCGGTCGAAAAAAAACCGAAAGAAAACCGAATACGTGCAGTAGTTGCTTCGGGTTGTCTTTGTCCTCCAACGAATACTAAATCGAAAGTCCCCATCAATAAATATAGCTGAATAGTATATGTACACACCTAGGTATTCCCTAAACGTAGTCGGAAATAATCGCCTGTTTGATAGTTCCGTCCAACAAAATGTTCAGACATTTATTTTATGAGGTGTAAAACTAAACACTTTATAGTATTGCCTATGCATAAAATAAAATGTACGCTTCCTCATAAAAGCTACAGGAAGGTATAGAAGTTATGATGCTTACTGTCATTCAACGTTTTTTTGTCTACTAATAGTTAAACATAACAGGAAAAAGTCGTATCTCAAAGGGAAGTCCATTTCCTTTATTGTTATTTAATTGTGATGCTGCATCTAATAAAGAAAAGTGCGAGTTGAACTCGCGTGGAGAGGGTTCCGTACAATTTGAGATCCTCAAAACGAGCCCTTTCATTTGTTATGACAGTAAGGTTTGCAAAACTTTTTTTTTAATTTCCTGATTTGTCCCCTTTATTTTCAAATGATAGAATTCTTATAGGTTTTCCTGTAATCTGCAAGCAATGAACTATATTTGTATAATTTTGTATTTTTTTCAAAATTTTAGGCTCTGTAGTTTCGGAGATCAGGGGGTAATAATAATAATGGTAAATTTTCGTCTTCTTTCAAGAAAAAAATCAAAACTACGTATTTAAAAATAATAACAAAAATATATTTGAGATCCTCATAACGAACCCTTTCAGTTGATATATGACACAGTAAGGTTTGCTAAACTTATTTTTTTAATTACATATTTTGTCCCCCGAAATTGACCATTATAAAAATAAAAATAAAATTTACTTTGCTCATCTGTGTTTGGGTCATAGGATTACACCATCCTACCAAATTTCACCTGATTTGGTCCAGTAGATTCGGAGCAAATTGGCTGTGACAGACGGACGGACAGACAGACAAGTGATCTTAGAAAAGTTCCGTTTTTTTTCTTAATTTTTGGTCCGAACCCTAAAAACCTATAAAATATTAACACAGACATATTAATTTATAAATACGCTGTTGCTACTTTTCCGGGTTAGTTGTACTAATGTCGCATTCAAATATTAATGAAAATTAATAGTTTTCATTCTTTTATTAGATCACATCATTATTCGCCATCAAACTGTAAAGTTTGGCGAGTAAAAAGACTGTAAAAAAATAACTTGTTGTGAGATTAATAAATAAAAAATAAAATAAAATATTATATGCTTTTCTCGACCCGATTTAATGATAAAAAGGGTATTTTTTTTTTACGGAAATCGGTAAGTGTAAATCACCCGTATTAAAACGCAGCCAGTCTGTTCCTAGCCCACTAAACGCGCCGTCACACACCAAACACAGTATGGAAACTAGGGCCGCGAAGGGAACTACTTACCGATTTCCGTAAAAAATAAATAAAAAAAAACTACCCATTTTACTATCGATTCGGGTCGAGAATCACTAGCATAGATACCTCCTTGAATTTGACCAGGTTGCAAAGCGACAGCCTGTATATCTTAAATTCATAAATTCACTGACAGAGGATACAAAGCCAAGGATAAGTGAAGCTTTAAATTATTATACTAAATCGTTATTTTTTTTAAAATAAATATAACAAAAGTGAGCGGTAAATAGGAGATGAAAGTTTGCATGGACGTTCGTCATTCTTGCAGAAGGGAAATTCAATGGGGGACATACCCTGTCGATTCCCCGGTCAGGCAGTGTTATTGGGTTTTCCATCTGTAATTTCTTAGTAGCAGCCTCGGAGTCTGGATTTGCGCCCGGTTGATGGCAAAAGGCTTGCCTCCTGTTACATGGGAGTTAAAAACATAGCTGGCGAAATTTAGGTGTACTACTAGGTATACCTCTGCCTAAGCCTTCGGTTATTACAGGCGTGATTTTATGTATTATGTTACATAGCCTGTCGAATATTAAAAAAAAACTGTTCCCATTTTCCACTTGCAGTCCATCACTCTTTTCTCATACAAGATGGCCGCACTTGTTCACTGCGTGTTAAATTGCCAAATATTAATGATAAATGATGTTTATTTTGCAAATAGGTTTTTAAAAACACTTGTACACGTCTCTTTTTTTAAACTAGATGGGGCCGGTGTTTCGTACCTGAGAAGAAACAGTCGAAACAAACTCAGAGGTCATAGTCTCTTTTAAAGTCCAGACATAATCTTGGTTAACTCGAATGAGGACTATGCAGATTAGTGTCTGAGATGGTCTCTTGAAGAAAGAACCACACAGATTTGAGTGGACCTGTCCAGTCAGTGCAAGCATTTGTCAGTTATCGTGTAGCTCGAATCATAACTCAAGGATTAAAACAAAACACTAACACAAATTTTCTTCCTCAGATCGAAGACGACGCTTACCAAGAAGACCTGGGCTACTCCCGCGGCACCATCGGCAAGTCAAGCACAGGCCGAGTGCGTCTGCCTCAGATAGACGAGAAGACCAAAGTGCGCATCAGCAAGACCTTGCAAAAGAACCTGCAGAAACAGCAGCAGTATGGCGGCGCCACTAGTATTAGGAGGCAGGTGTCCGGTACCGCTTCGTCTGTGGCGTTTACGCCGTTGCAGGTTTGTTTGTTTGCATTATTCTTGTATCATAGGATGGGTTCGAAAGATTCTGGATTGGGTGAGGCGTCCCTTTATAGGAATGTGCAGCGTTGACCTTCCATAGCTAAAAGCTGCAGGAATCCGCGCTTGGAACAGGCCCTTGTCTAACAGTGGGTAAAATGTAAACCGTGTGATGTCATGCGAGTATCGGAAACGGTGAATGAAGCAAAGAGGCTCAGATGGATGGCGATAGCTTAATCCGGCGTCTTACCTCCCATTTGGGAATTACGTCGAAACGTCTGTGACCTGTTGAAAAGACCTTAAGTTAATTTTCATCGCTATAACCCTTATTTACTTAACTAACAAAACCATTTGGGTAAAAAAGAACCTTGAAGCTTTGAATCGGTTTATTTAAAATGGCAGATGAGAAATACGTGTAATCTTATAAGAGATTTACACATTAAGACCGTTGTGTTGTGTCATAATGACTAATGAATGGCAAATGGAATTGACTTTCGATATATTAAAAAACATAGGTATTTAAATCTGCACTTCCATTAAAAGTTGCGGTTTGAGCGATATTCTATCTAATTTAAATGTTTCATAAATATTGTAACACAAAATGTCATATTGAGTAAAGATGCAAACTTATTATGTATTGCAAGAATGTTCTTTATGTAATTTGAATAACGAATACCAAAAATAGCTGCGGCCATTCTTAATTGGGCAGGTTCACGGTCGTCTTAGGGTCGTCAGGTCAGCCATATTGGTATCCGGTTTTTCTAAAACAAATTATCATGCCAAATTGTAGCCATATATGCTCAATCGCATCGTTGTTAATTTTGCGGGATCTTAAGTCTCTGAGAAGCAATCGGCGGCGGCGACCACTCGCGTCCGACCCTGGTTCAATCCATGGTCCGGAGCGAGAGGGCCAGGAGCGAGATGCGCCTACGGTGGCCGGGGGCCACGTGGTGGCCCCCGGCCACCGTAGGCGCGGGCCTGTGGACGGTGAGCTATGGGCTAGCTCGCCGTCCGTCCGTCTTATGACGACAGGCCGAGTCGACGGCGCGTTCGTGTTCCACGCGCGCCTCAAAGAGAGTCAGCAAACAGGAAGGGGTCCGAAAGGACCGATGCCTGCCAGGGTTGCGGGACTGTTCGAAAGAGATACCGCGGCCCTGGAACACAAAGGGTAAAGGAAGGAACATGGATGGGTTTTAGTCAGTAAAAGTCTGACACTCCCTCCTGCTCAGCCCAGAGCGGGAGGGGTTATTTGATGATTTCCCATCGGTAAAAAATAAAATAAAAAATGAGAAGCACACCATGATAAGTGGACGGAATGGGAGGGAGGCCTTTGCTCAGGATTCAGACAATAAAAACTAATTAAAAAAAAAATACTGAATCAAAGACGGTTGGGTCGTTTCTGCGGGAAATGCTAAGCCTCATTTCCTCGGTCCTGGTGGTCGCCACAGTCGATTTTGGCTTTCAGGAGTTGCTGTGGTTGGGAATAGTGTAGCGGACTTATCCCTCACATCATTTGTATCGTGGTTGGACGACTTTTTTCTTTATGTTGCAGCATCTGGTTAGACTGGTACCAACACCAAAATAGTTGGGAAATAGGCAGATGATGACGATGGTTGGACGACTGCTTGGACGGCACGGTAGTGGCTAAGCGATTGGCTGCTGCGCTGCGTGACGCGGGTTCGATCCCCGCACGGAACAAATATTTGTATGATCTACAGGTAGTTGTTCCAGGTCTGGTTGTTTGTGTATGTGAGTGTAAATGTTTGTAAACGCACCCACGATACAGGAGAAATTCCTTGGGTGGGGCAAAGTTCAATTCCACCAAAAGGAACCTCTCCGTTACCATTGCATCCACATAGGATGAATACTTATCACGAAAGACTACGGATGTTTAACTTATCGGACATAATATTCACTTTCTCCGAACATGGGAAGTTAAAACGGTTATAAACGTAAACACAGTTAGTACTTAGAAAAAAAATACCGTCACGGATATTTAGTATTTTGGGGTAAACAGAGGTACTTAATAAAGAGTTACACCGGTAAATGTTTGACACTTGATTTATCAAAAGAGCAGGATACGGTAGTTAGTGTCATAGTAATGTCTGACATGACATAAAGTATTATGATTCTATGTAATCTTGAGACATGACAAAGTGACTTTTGAAGGCACAGGGCGTAATGTGACGTTTTTTAAAACTGTCTAGTCTGAATGCGCAAGCGCCGTGGTCAAGTAGTCCTAGTTTCTAATACTAGGTAATACAACCGATAGTGACAGACACTAACAGTTTTTTTTGCAGTAGAACACTTCAGACCCGTATATCTGTGAACCTAACTTTCAGGATATCGGTCCAAATCTAAATTATCTTAGTTATTCCTGACAGCTTGCTAAACGAAGTATTAATTCGGTACGATTAATTCGGTTAGTCCGTCACGAATATTATTAGTAATTCAATTACGGCCCACAGATAAGCGTCGTAATTTATCATGTTATGTCATGCGGGCATGCCGTTTTATAGATACCAATAATGCCTGTACGAAGATTAGAAGGTGCAATACAGGTCAAATGAAAATACACTAGGAGTTGTTATTGAGATGACTGCCTAGTTGGTCTAGTAGTCGCAAATGCGACTGCTGAGCAAGAGGTCCTGGGTTCAATTGCCAGATCGGGCAACGTGTTTTCCATCAAGAATTTTTCAGTATCAGCCACGAAGTCTTGATTTGTGCCCTGTTGATGGCAATAAGCTCGCCCCCTATTACATGGGTCTTTAAAATAACTGGCGAAATGTGAGTGTAATTAGGTACATCTCTGCCTTACCCTTCTGGGATTACAGCCGTGATATTATTATTGAGCTAAAGAATCTTCTTTCATTCATGTTTAGATATCGATGCTCATCACATTGCGAGTTTCGCTAGCTAAGTTAATGTAACCTTTTTATAAGGATTGAGTAAATCAGTAGATTAAGTTCAGATTTACATTTCGCTGTGTCAAAATGCTGCACTCTTTACTCTATAAGGCAAAATCTGAGAATCAAATTAAATTATGCAAAATGCAATAACTTGAGTAGGTATTCTTCTTTGCTCAATGTTGTTATGTGATCCGATTTTATAACACCTTGAGATTTTTTTCGGATAATAAAATGGTCCATTGAACAAAAGATTTTGAATACAACTTTTTAATATTCTTAGTTTACTGGAACATTTTATGATAATTGTATTGTATAGCGGGCTGGTGTCCGCAACTCCACGTCTAAGCGCGTATTTTGCGTGCAGATTTTATGATAATAATGGAATTTATTATATCGTCTGAACAGTTTCAGTTTTTTCCTCTTCAGGTTAAGTGGACCTTAAATGATGATATTTTACTTTTATATTTTTTGAATAAAAAAGACGGAATGGTGTAATATTTAATGACGACATACTGGTTAAGAAATATCACCCAGATTTTGCTATGGGTGGTGTAAGTCAAACGAATACTTATGCTTAGGCATGCAGTGAGGTAGCATTTAATCTAATAGACTCAGCAATTATGTAGATAAAATTATCGACAGTCTGTCGAAACCGAATCCTATGTATCTACCGTACATCAAGACAGGAAATCTCAGAAGAAAATTATCACTTTGCCCTTATTCAAACTACTTTACTACTTATATCTCGAGTTCTCGAATATGATCATGATGTTATCATTCTCCTCAACTTATCCCAACTTATTTCGGCGCAGCATATCTTCTTCTTCCATACTTATTTATATATGTATTCTATACAGGGTGTACTCGGACCCGTCACGATAACGTCAAACAAGCATTCTGTACATCCAAATAAGTAACTGCACGTAAATATTATTGCTGGGAAACGACTTTTTTTTGGGGTTAAACGATCACGTTTTACGGTAGGACTTAATGTAACGCACTCAAAACATTGTGCTGATGAATTTGTGCATTGAATAGTACTGGGGTCCGGGAGGTGTTTAAAGTAAAAATCTGGCATTAAAAACGTGTATTTAAATATAAACTTGTAAAAAAGTTGAAACTTTGACCCCCAATATCTCCGTAACTAGAAGGTTCCCAGGTATGGTCTGGAACAAAAAAAAAATCGCATTGACGGGGACAGCAAGTGCCTTTTGGCTTCGTTGAAGGTCTTGTTACACCCTTTATCTTCTCATGAGTGAACCCTTTCTAGCCATATTAACGAGTTCTCGGCTATAGCAATGGATCTAAAACGATCTGTTCTGGGCATATTTCCGGAATGTGGATTAAAGGAACAACAATTATAGAAATAAACTAGCTATTGCCCGCGACCTTCGTTCGCGTGAAATTATTATTAAAAAAAAAATTACTTTCCTTTTTTAAACGGATTTTGTAAAAATTTCAAGGGTTTTAATTTTTTGCGCAGAACCCTAATATGAAAAAGTGCATTTGTTAGACTTTACAACACCATCTATCTGCCAGTAAAAGTCCCGTCAGGATCGGTTCAGTCGTTTCGGAGATTAGCCGGAACAAACAGACAGACAGACAGAAAAAAATTGAAAAAAAAAAATGTTTTTGTTAGCCGTATCATCTTTCATAGACATTCAGTAAAAAGCTGTTATTTTGGTATTACAAACAGACCCTTCAATTTTATGTATTTGTATAAATAGGTACTACCTAGTTCACTGACGGTCTACCGCTTTTCACCCTTAAACCCTGAGTAATAAGGTTGAAAACTGCTCGACCGTCATTGAACTCGGTAGTATCTTAGGCGCACCAAACACACAAATTGTTTGCACTTAATGTCCAATTAAAGTTACATATAAGTACATTACTGCAAACCAACTCTTCTTACACCAACTGCAAGCAACGGTCATGCAAGCCGACTCAACAAAAACTCGGTGCCTTAAACGTTTTAAAATTACATAACTACGCGTTGACTGTTATAAAAAATGTATGTCGTTGTACGCACTTAACAGTCATTGTTTCAGTGCATTGTCTCACGTATTCATTTACTTCTTCACGTACATAATACGAATAGAGACATCTTCTCATTATACATAATCGTTTTGAGATTTTTCTGCATTCTTATCTGTACGTAATTGAGATTTACAATAGCTGTTTTTAGGTGCGACCTAAAATGTAAACAATGGATGTGTTTTTGGTACATAACTTTTGTCTGTGGTTGATAAGGAGTGTGATATCATCCTCTCACGGTTCGATGAAGACTGTATTAGATTCCTCCTTGTCTATTCTTTAGTCTGTTTTAGGATAAAACTTATTTCTACAGCAATACTTACATAATATAAACCACCTATCTATATGGAATCTGCGTTTAAGTAGGGGGGGTAAGCTCGGTCTTATTCGACAAAATAAATCTCGAATTTAGATACTTTAGCATACGGCTGTCAAGTATTTTCGATGAGTGATGACTGATTGTTTAGCACTGAAAATGGAAACTTGAAGCTTAGTTCCGCGTTTTTGATCAAAACACAATTTAAAGAGAAAAAGGACCGACAGAATGGGAAATTGATATTAGAATACTTTTGTCTGAATTCATAATTTTAGATCTAATTATGATCCAATTAAAAACAAATTAAGACTTTCTTCTTCGCAGCTCCATAAATCTTGCATCACGCATAATATTATTTTATTTATATTCTATGCAAATAAACCTATCCATCATGGTAATAATGAGAAGACCTAAACGTCATACTTAAAATAATGATTTATTTGTCCTGTAGCATGTGGTCGTGAATATGATTAATCCAACGGAAAAAAAGCCTGCCTTTGTGTTATAATCTCAAGATGAGGTCTGGTTTTCCTCTTACCTTCTCCCAACTAACCATAGGATATCCTACATACAACATCCACCTCCCTGACGATTTCATTCTCGTCCTGAATAACTCCAAACCTGCCTTCATAACAAACATACTCACAGCTCATTAACGTCAACATTTTTTACATTTCTACCCATCTGCGTGGATCATTATGTCTTAATATTTTCCGCATCACCGCGTTTCCCATTATTAACGCCATTACATACGACTCAAGAGTCAGGGTTGCTACGACAAAAAAATCCAACACAGAACTATTAATTCGATAGTCTATTATCTCATCTTGTTTTGAAAACCTGTCGGTATTGTACCCACGATAAAAAAAAATAACTAAAACACTAGCATGTTTAATATTAATCTATTCTACGTATAAAATAAGTACATATTATAAAACAAATATACGTTTTCCGTGTTAGACATCTCTAAACGACAGTGATGTCCATAGAAACTACGCAACAGATTTTGATGTGGTTTTCACTATATATTAGGGAATTCACTCCGGAAAGTATATGTGTATCAAGTATTCATATTCAGTTTGTATATAACCGTGCGACTCGGGGTCGGATCGATAGTTTAAAATAAAACCTTTTAGTTTTTCCGGTATCATCTTAGCATGACTAACTAAGCATTAAAACCAATGATAATCTTTTCTGAAGTCGGTGAAAGTGTAAAAGCTTGAAAGCCCATCCCGATACTCAGTTGAGTTTACAGCTCAGGTAACCCTAAGTACAGACAAGTACTAAACTCGTAACTATCGTATCTCACGTAGATCGACCGACCTTGAGTGGATGAGAGGCACGTGAGTTCATACAACTCAACAATACCGTTTTAAAGTCTAAATATTGTCGCATCATGCTGTTATTACAGACCGGCGATGCCCTCAGTGTGAGCCTTGGCTAGAGACAGATCTCATGAGAAAAAACACATTGAAAGATTAGTGAATAACTTATAAGATTTACTAAAGAATGTAAAATTAAAGCACTAGTGTCTTTTAACTTGCCCTAAAGGAGTTCCTCAGCGGAGCATTCGCCTGTAATGAAACAATCCAGGATTCGATTTTGTACTGAAAAAAGTGATTGTTACAAATTGTGTTATTCATTACAGAAGTTATGCACTGTAATGCTCGCTTCTCCTCACTCACTGATGTAATGCTCGAATCTGACTGATGCATTACAGGCAAATTCTCTCGGTTTAGGAAATCCTTAAAAATTAATATGATTCTGCCTTTATTCTTTTTCTTGAGTATAATCGTAGATTGAGCAGCGGTGGCCCCAACTTGCGAACAGTAAGTCGTGGGTTCGGACCCAGGCAGGCGCATTACTTTGTGTAATTTATTTCATCACCGCTGCTCTCAAAATGGAGAAGGAAAACATCGTGAGGAAACCGGCATGTCCTAGAATCAAAAATTCGAAGACATTTGACTTCTACCAACACGCACTTGGCCCGCGTGGTGGATTATAGCCCATTCCCTCTCATTGAGAGGAGGCCGAGTGGCCCAGCATTGGGAACATTATAGGAGGATTATGCATAGTCGTAGATCGGCATTTGCCCAGCATTGGGACAGTATAGGCTATATAAAAAAAAATACGTAAATACCTTTTTCTGTTCTTCCATAATTATCTGCACCAGCTTTCATCTCACTTCATCCTCCCATCTGTACTTTGTTCACATTCGTATTAAACACGTCTTTTGTAGCTTTCTCATTACCCCGAATCACATGTCCATACCATACTAGAGACACCTGCAATATCTTTACACATACATACGTGCGAAGATATTATGCTCCTATATCATAAATAAATACCCCCACATTTCCTAACATCGTAACTTATCCTAAACAAGGCAACAAACAATTGTAAAGGAGCGCGCCGGCCATAAATACTTGCAACGCACGTAAATCTTCAAGTTCCGATACACCGCGATCGCGCCCTAAGTCCTAAGGCCTAACAGTAATGTGCTCGGCCCATAACAGTCTATGTAACATCACTAACATCGTACAGTTATCTGGGAACGATCGCAGTTTCTTAACTGCCGTCCTTTTATGTCGGTTCAACAATCCAATTAGTGGAGTCGTTGTTTATCTACGATGTTTCGAACGTCAATATGCATCATGGGTGTTGAATATTTTCTAAAGGACTCATTAAGTTAGTTATTTATTATCTTCTCGTCTATAAAATTAATGGTATTGTAAGTCTGTGATTGCATTTTGCAATTTTTGATTTGTGCTTCGTCGTGTCGATGATTATTTTAAAGTTAAACGAGCTTTGACCAAAACTCTGCCATTTCGATAGCGTTAGTAGTGGTCTCGGACAGGTCCCTCAAGGTGTAGATGACAATGCAAAAGGAACTGCAGGACAGTAGGTGGGTAGAAACCTTAACCTTTGTGGTAATTTAGGAATTAACCCTGACACGTTATAAAGAAAAAGGAAATAAACAATAAGGTTCAAAGTAGAATAACAAAAGAGAGACGCTTGAGGCGGTCATCAGAAGTGTGATGATTTCTTTCCTACAATTATTTCAAACCATATTATATAAAAGGTGTAACAAGACCCTTCATGAAGCCGAAAGGCACTTGTTCTCCTCGTCATTGCGATCATTTTTTTGTTCTAGACCATACCTGGGAACCTTCTAGTTACGGAGATATTGCGGGTCAAAGTTCCAACTTTTTCACAAGTTTTTTTTTTATAATACGTGTTTTTAATGTCAGATTTTTTACTTTACCTCCACAACCCCCATAATATTCAATCCATCCATCAGCACAATGTTTTGAGTGCGTTACATTGAGTACTAAAGTAAAACGGGATTCTTCACCCCAAAAAAAAGTCGTTTCCAAGCAATAATTTTTGCGTAAAGCTACTTAGTTTGATGTACATAATGCTTGGTTGACGGCTTCGTGAAGGGTCCTGTTACACCCGGTATATATACGATATAATATGTTTTTTAATTATGGATACCAGCTCAGTGGGCCTAAAATGGAAGCTTTATCATAAAGCAGCCATTTTAGGCCCCCTGGTATCTTACAGTACCTACTATTATTTTGAGAAAAAAAAAACTGTAAATCACGCTATTTCTTCTTACGAGTAACAAATGTTAATATGCGAGGTTACTGGTAAATGGACGATGCCATTTGCCCTACTTAATAATCACTTGCAGGACAAAAGCAGCCATATTGTTAAGGAGCTTAACATGAAATACATAGGTATCGTGTTACATAGAAAGTAGATAATATCTAACATATAGGAGCTATGCATCTGTGCCCGTAACCTCACGTTTATTTTTAGTATGGCGCTTATTAAAGGCGTATAATAGTCAGTTTGTGACTCAAGGGTATACAGATATTACAGATAAGACATTAAACTCATCACACCTGGTGTGTGCCAGCTCGCACTCAAAGGTTAATATGTCAGGAGTCCGCGGTAAATTCACAGCACATACCTATTTGTTACGACATTGCTGAAAAAATATATAGGCAAAAGATGACCAGAAAACACAAAGAGGTAGGTATTGACGTCTGTATTAATTGGTTAGCCCCTTTAGTTAAGTGTTTATTCACAACATGATGGACAAGTGGGATTAAATTAATGCAGGCGCCCAGATACTGTGTAGAATTTATAGTTGTAATAATTGAATAACTTCCTTAATAAGGTATTTTAATATGAAGGTTTCATATTAGTCTCAGTCAGTCAGTCTTTCCTAGTTTATGGTAATTACCAATATTGTCTATTCCATACTCTATAGTTCCAAGTTTTGCATGTAGGCGAGCCGAGAAAATTACCTATTAGTATTTCAGGCGATCGGGTTAGCACTAAACTTTCTCCGTTTACATTTCGCTGTTGGTATTTGTGCTATGGGAATGGCTACGCCCTTAGGTTAAACGATGTTGTACCTCGTTTAGATTTAGATATACATCAAAATGGGAATACTGCCTCCAAGTTTAGAGAGTTACTTTTGAGACGACCGTTTTACTGCTGCAGACTAGTTGATACTCATCATTATTGAAATAATAACGATACCTAACCAGTTATTTTATGGAATAAATGTTATCTTCTGAAAGCAGCTTTTAATCTAGCCACTAAAATTAAATCTTCCATGAGTTAATTGCAATCTCTTGCTTCGCTGAACATTTTAAGTGTTCTCGTTATGCTGTTCGAAAAAGATTTTGCTGTATGCATTTGTAAATGAGACTGGCATGAAAGAAAAACCAATACAATACAACAAAAAGAAATGCTATACAGTATGGTGAACTTTCCAAAAGCATACTGCTACCCATTGATGCAGGACCACGCCCAAGCGTTTAGCGCAGATAGGCCAGTAAATATAGATGCATTTATCCATTGCCCTCCGCCCGGCGGCTCGCTCGGTGTTAACCCGCAACATCCAGACCGTTAGCTGCCTGATAGCAATCAGCGAGATTATGCCCCCATCGCACTACACAAGTACACACAAGTGCAGCGCCTACCTGATATACCGTAACAGCTGTAGATAAGTGCATCGATTGGAATTATGTATCGAATCAAATTTCTAAAGCGCTGTCAAGATTTCTTGGCGGAATAGACTTTATGTTGAATATTTATTCATTGCGAATAATTTTCGATAACAAGAAACAATCCCAGTGAAAGTGACATCATTATACGTACATCATTTTACCATTGTTAAGTTAAAACTTTAAGTGATACTTGTTTCTAGCACACATTCGTTGTAATTGAAAATAAATGAGCCTTGCCATCGATTACTGAGTGGGTCAAACTCCATGGAAACAGCGATCATAACACTTTTTTACGGTTTCTTCAAATACAGAATCCCATTAGCGAAACTAATTTGTCTGTCGACCGCGCCGCAAATAAAATTACTGAATGGATTGAAGTCATTCGAAATGCAATTTAGAATTTTATGGACATCTGTAGTTGTTTGATAGATGTGCTGACTGCTGTCTATCTGCCTTGTTATGTTAATTGATAAAGAACTCGTGCCGTACATCGCGTGAACGTTTGAATCAACAAATGAAGCGACACGACAGAGCGCAAAAAGCCTCTAACATGATAAGCAAGAATTAAATGAATGGTCATTACTTGGCATTGCCTTACTTGTCTACTTACGTACGTTGCGGATTATCGCTGTGTTGGCATGCTATTACAACCGCGAGATAATGACAGAATAACAAACGGAATGCCGAGTAATGACACGAATAACGAACTGATTTAAACCACAGGTCACAGCCGTCTTGTTAGTGAAGAAGATTGTATAGATATTTACTCCTCCTGTATCATGGAGCTCGTTTGAGAAGAAATTACATGCGTGTTACTTTGTAATACAACGCGCACTTCCATAGAAGCCGTCTCATCAAGTCATCACTTACAACGTGCCTAATTGATACATTACGACGATAGTTGCTTACCTTGTACACCTAATGAAGTGTTTTCTATTTAAAACCCGACTTGTGTTACGATGATGCATCCTACTATATCCAGAACAAAAATGCATTCTCACTAACCTTGTAAATGACAAATATGTGTGTTCTTGCATTCATAAAGTTAAATCGTTTTTTATTTGTTACAGGGTCTCGAAATTGTGAATCCACAGGCGGCTGAGACGCGCATCAACGAGGCTAATGCCAAATACTTCTCGAACACTTCGGGATTCCTGTCCGTGGGCAAGAATATACCATAAAGACAGTTTCTATCTCCTTGGTGTTAAATTAGAAATTTGTGAATAAATTGCGATGTTTAAGAACAAAGTACGTTTTATTTTATAGTAAGTGTTTATCCACATTTACCCAGTGTAGCGCTAAGTTGGCCAAGAAGAACGTGAGCGTATCATACGAGCGATTTCACCCAGGCTCGTGTTTCGAATTTACTTAGACGTTGCATTGTCAAATAGAAATGATCCAACGTTTAAACGGACATTTGAATACAACGTATTTTTTAAGCAGCCGCAAGTGTTTATAAATTTTAATTACAATTAACAATACATTGCCAAGTCAATGGCAGAAAGTTTGTTGCGACTGTTGAAGAAATCGGGTATTGTACTTGTAGGTTCGCGAAAGACGTCGACTTCCAATGACAGGCGAAACAATGATCCATTTATTTAAACACAGCTCCTGTTTGAAATTATATTAGCTTAAAGTAGTACACATGCTGCTAACACTTGGTGCAAGGATGTTTTGCATTAGTCGTATAACTGTCGTGTCCAAAGAGAGATGTTTTTAGGTCGCTGGTTTTAGTGGTACGTTTTTGCAATGCTTAAAACGTGCCATGTTTGTTTGACCTACAGCGGTACTGGTTTTGACTATTGTATTAGTTGCATTTTCGTTGAAAGTGGTTACGTAGAACCAATACCTTGATGATCTTTTAAGAGTTAAGAATTCTTTTGAAAAGGTGTCATGGCCATCACCGTCCATTGCCTAGTCCAATCCACTTTGAGATTAAACAACAACACAGAAATAGCACAATGTTCACACTCCACAGGTAGTTCCAACATATATAAACAAACGCCTTGCATACAACAGCTATATCCCATGTCCGCCATTACTGGCATTGATAAATCTGACCTACAATCAATCAACAAAGGTCTACCTTTCACAAACGCTGTGTTTATCACAGATAAACATCATTCTGTGTCGTTAATACTTACTGTGGAGTCACGAAGGAAAATCCTTTGTAGAAAAATTATAGTCGCACTAAACAGTTCTATTGAACACAATTAGAGTTCATCATTAACATCATTTGCGACCTTGATGGCTGTACTGTTTCAGTGATCAGTGGTCACGAAATGAAGCGCTGATATTATTACGTTTTATTTGAATTAGACTATAATTCGTTTTATCGACAGTTACATTACATTACATTTACTTACATTTACTTACATTACATTACATTACATTTACTGTTTTATTTCTGTAACTTCGACAGCCTACGAACAAATAACGATCAAGCCTTCAATTTTGAAACACCTTTCGATGAAGTGGCCCTTTTCACACACTTTTACATCCGTCGTATAAGTTTTACATCCATCATAGGTACAAGTTATATTTAATGCTATTCAGTGATTTGTGTTTGCTGTCAATCTGCAAAATCTTGAAGATTCTTATCCTATTTTAAAAGAGCATAATTGGGTAAACTTTTGCAGTTAATGTGCAAGATCTATTACAATCATTACCTAACAGTCTTAACTCAACACTAATCGCACATCAAACGGACATGTGATTGTGATTAGCAATAAACTATCAAGAATATTCAAAGAAAGGTCCGTTCTACTTCTGTCACTTCCTTGTGTTTCAGTTCTACGAGGATTACGCAAGTCGAGATGCACTGGCCGCTTATGTTACTAAACAGATTGGCACACACACTTATACACATTCCATACATTTTAATACTTAAGACATGTAGTTTTATGTTCTTTATCGTTTTAATAAATAGCCCGTATTTTATTACACGAGTGTGTAAAATGGTTGGTTTCTTAATAAGTGGTCATTGTTTGGTTTGAGCATGTAGAGGATGTCCACACACGGAAAAGATTAGATTTTTTGGGCACAACACAAATAATTTTTGCTGAAGTTACTTTCGGCAAATTACTACAGGTTGCGCGGGGCAGCACGTGCAAGATTGGTACCTAGTTCTTGTCTGAAACTTAGTCGTTGTTAGATAGCTCAATTATTCTTATTTTTTTTTTCTTTTAAATTGTTTTGAACTTGTGTGTTGGTCACCTGTAAATGATTAAGTAAAACGAATACAGGTGACGGAAGTAAAAGTTAGTAGTAGATTACGATTATAATAAAAAAGCAACAATTATAAAATGACATGCAATCTTAATTAAACGTTAACTTGAAAACCCAGCCACTTTACACTCAAGTTTAATGAAACCGGTGAATATTAAAGACCAGGTGAATGTAGTAAACAGCAAAATAAGCATGGCATAAAAGCAAAATGTAGGTAAGAAGAAATAATTATCATTTGTGTATGAATGTGGGTGTAAATCAATTTCGCGCGTATTCAACTCCTGCCGCCTAGTTAAATCTATCAAATGGACAGTAGAAAGCGTACATGCGATATCAAAATACCTACGTTTCTCATTTAATTGAATGAGCCGTTATTTTTATTTTAGATTTTATGTTGTTTTGGTAAAATGATAGTCGTTAAATATTCCCTCTTCTTATTTTACCCAGTGGGTAACAGGTGGGCTCGCGGCGTAGGCTGTAGGCAATTTTTTTAATTGTTTGGGCAAGTCCCTTTTCAGGTTTCTTTTAAACTTTGGCAGGCCCCTTTGTCTCTAGGTCGTTTTTATTACTCAAGGCTTGGGTTTTAACAAATTTACTTGTTCAATATTTCGACAGACCACTTTTTCTTTAGGGAAATTTTTAGGTTTGGGCATTTTCTTCAGTCCATTTTTCAAGCATTGGGTAGGTGTCAGTGTCAGGTGATTTTTTTACAGGCCGTTTTTTCAAGACTTGAACACAGCAATTTTCTTCCCAATACCAAAATGGAAGCGTAATGCTCGTTACATAAATTATTTTCGAATCAGTCAGTCAGCTGTTCACCGGGCAAGCAGGTTGGAGAATCGAATACCGTATGTACCTTTAAAATCTTGTTTGTTTTGTAGTTATTAATGGGATTCCGGATTCGTTAATGACGGAAGGGAAATCTTCCAACTAAGTAGTTTTCTTGCTTTCTTTTAACGTCTTCCTTAGTGCCTTTATATCAAGGCATTTTTAATAGACAGACAAAAAACGAGATAAAGCGAACAGCATCTTAATCCTCTTCCAAAGACATTCAAATATTTACGAGCGATAGACGGGACAACACGAAGAAAATCGTAATCCTATACTTGTTACTACTTAGTAACACATCGTTCTGCCTAGTGTCACAATCCCGCTTGTCAGGTAGCATTCGTGTGTCAAAATCGAAAATGCTCGCGATCAAAATCTGGAAAATCTAGTCTTTTCATAAAGCCGGCTTTAGACCGCCATAACCCTGCGTCCTACGTTATGAGTACGTGCCCCTGTACCTCTACTTGCAGTTGAATGAGTAGCTGAAGTTCTACAGAGTGTAGTACTTCAGTACCTACCTACGTCAGTATTTAAAACTCGTCCACTCGTCTAGTTCATTGTTTCGCGGTGTTACTGCAGTTCAAGGACGCCCTGTTACGTTACCTACTACTTACTATTTACTTCGTTACGAATGCAAGGATTATTATGTTTGTAGGTTAAGTTTTTATTGGCTTAGTGTTTTTTTTTTCCGCGTGTGTTGTAGAGCGTAGGTTTTGGTGTAGAAAAGTTGCCAGCATTGACAGATTGACTGTTCAGTATTTTGGTATTTTTGTCTTAAGCAACCGAACTCTAAGGACCACATTTTCATTGTACCAGTAGTGGAAAGGTCTTCGTGATACGATCAGTTCAGTCAGTACATGTTATTTAATTTCTTAGATACCGGTTTTCTTTTTATTGCAGTTGTACCATAGTTACCATTTAGAGCCAGACCCTGTTCCTTCGTAATCTTATCCTTTACATTACAATCGAATAAAATATCGTAATGTAGGTGCGTTCTTATTTCGGAACAGGTATCAAAGTTACAATCAATCAAGCTCGGTGACATAACCTTGCAATGTAGTCTACCACAGTCTAAAGTAACGGACATGAAAGCCTAGATATGTTCGATCAAAAACTTTAGTTTCGCAAGGTAATTACTAGGTGCAGAAAACTGAACGTTTTTACAATTTTATTATGAATCTTCCTGTTTCTATCATTGACCCTGATCTTTTAGACATGGGGGATTTTGATTCAAGATAACTAGACGGCTGAGATTTGATTTAGAGCTTTTGAATTGTATTTGGCAAATAAAATCCAATACTGGACTGGATTAAGTAGTCATCCATGTTTCATAAAATTAATTAATTGCTTTTCTAAAACCTTTCGAGATCTGGATCGTTCAAAGATGGTTTTGTTGTTTAGAAACCTCTCGACATCGTCATCTAATAAATCAAATGCTATGCTATGAGATAATTTTGTTTTGTGTTGATTTGGCTCTCTGATAGACAGCAGATTGACTATTACAATAATAAGCTCGATGTAGCTTTCAAAAAACGCAACGTATAAGTATCATGAAATTTCATCCAATACAAAAAATACACACATGACTCACAAGTTTTACGTGAAACAGAATCTAATCTAGACCGTGCGGCTAGGAGATGAACCAGCGACCTAATTGTCGTGATACCTATTTGTTCATCATCATTCTTCATTATCTTTGTTGAGTTTGCTAATGTCAAACTTTATGTTTTTGGCCTAGTATATTCTGGACGCTATTTTGTATGCTGATCTCCTAATCTGTTCAGTGGAGCAGTTTAAATTGTAGTATTAACCTGATGCGATAGTTGAGTTCAATTGGCTGTCTGTAGATAATAATTAATACCTATTTCGTGTCCCATAAGGTGGCGCAAGCCCATATAGGTGAAGGCAGGCAAAGAGGATAATCATGCTACTTGGAAACGTTTTGGATCTGCAATAAAACCATTCTGTCTACCACTATGTGTAGTTGTAGATCTGAAATGTGACCTCATATAAAATAGATCAAGATCTAAATTTAAAAAAACGAGTGTTTCATAACTTCTTGCACCTAATAAAGTGTTATTACTTACACCTGAAGAAGCATCTTCCATAATAAATTAATAACCGTGTTGAGCGAAATGTTCCAGCCATTCGGCCGTGATCGATTTCATTAAACCCTACGCCCAGCGCCCGTTTGTTTATAACAACTCTCGTATTATCTACAAGGTGTGCCCAGTGCAGGTACCTACCTGAAATGGGCAGACCTTGAAAAAGAGGTAGGTACACTGAATCTACAATCGTACTAAAAATGGGGTGTCTTGGTACCTATCTACTTTCTTCTATGAGGTTCTTGTGAGTTTGATGGTGATGGGCTGTCGAAATTCAAAATTTCTTGTCGCATAGTATACCTCCGTATGTCTTTATGTTCGTCAAATACTCTCACTTACCGCTTTCTGCTTTATAATTATAACACGAATGTGCTTCGCAATTAATGCCTATTTTATGCCAAAACGAATTAAGTTAGCATTAAATTGTAGTATCATTATAATGAATGAAGTTTCTATTTGGTTTTTGTTGACTGTATGATGACTTCATGAACATGACACACTTATTAAGTTAAACATAGAATTATTATAAACTGTTTTAGCCGGGAAATGAGAGTAAATTCCAAATTGAAAATCATAATGTTACTTTCGTTTCATGCCCCACACGCTATTATAGTTATTTGGATAAAATTACGAAAACGACAAAACTTTTACCGAAATAAGGTTGTTTTCGATTTCTTTGGCATTTCGCCCTTATGCAAGAAGGCGGCCTCTATTTACACCCAAATAGGGTTAAGATGGCCACAGGTAGGCAGGTAATATGAATTTAAAATGGTTTATGTATTCAGTTCAGGACATGTTTACACGGTGTAAACATGTCATTTACTGCCACCGTATATTAATAACACCTCGCTGCGCTGCGAATGTTTAGACATTGTTCTGAGAAAAGCTAACAGCCCGTGTGGAATATGTATGACAATAAAATACCCATAACATCGACAAAACACTCTCAAAATATTTATAGTACCTCGAAGACTCATGGCTTGCACTTGAATACTCGTAGTGCGTGGGCTCGCATAAGGACGACCGCCTGTAACGGCCATTCTACGTGCCTCGAATGTATTTCCAAAGCAAATATCCAACATTTACATAAATGCAAATCACAAAGGTTTTAGTTCGACAAGTTTTGCAACAGCTTCGTGTATTATCTCCCGAGTTCATAACTTAGATCTGGTTTAACGTGTATCTGGCGCTCGCCTATTGTGCGACATTGGATTGCCGGTGCAGCGTTACGTGATGTCGTGTAGATAAGACACACCTAACAAGAAAAGAACGTTAACGGTTCATTGAAATCGAAAAGGTGTACAGGCTGAGTGAACGCCTGTACCTCGGCCCGAGAACAGGTTCCGAGTGGCGAGCGAGCAGCGAGTCGGCGACACATCCCGAGTGGCCCGCGAGGTTACCGCGCAGTGCTCCGCCGGCCGCTTATCTACGTGCGCGTGCACATCCGATACTACCGAACGACCGCGGGAAACAACCGCCGCGAACTTTACACCAAAGCCGCTGCAGATAACGTTTATTTACTACTAAACGATAGCAGTGCTTTCGTATTAAAACAAAACTTACAAGGATATTATAAATTAACAAGGACTTTGAAAACTTGATGCGGATGGTGTTTAAAGTGTTAGTGCGACCGGCATTTGAATAGCCGTTTGATAGTATGTTGCGGAGTGGACTGGCTTGATTAAGTGGGTGTAGCCATGGCGAGCTTCGAGGACCTGGCCTTCGACTGGTCGTCGCTCTGTCAGGATTGCCCGGAATGCTGGACACAGTCAGGTAAATGAACCCTTTTGACAACCGTCCCAAATTCGTCACCAACGTTTTTTACTCATGTTTACAGTTCATTTGCAGTTACTCCGAGATATGAAGTTTCCATTAACTGTAGATTTTTTATAATGTGAATTACTTCGCTAATTTGCTAGTGGACTACCCTTATTTGCGGAATCCTATGCCTAATTAGCGCTCTGAATTCTAACATTTTCGTTACCGTATTAGTAACACAGTTGGTGCTATTTATTTCGTGTGAAGGTAATCCACCTTGGTAAATTATATTGGGCAAAGTCGAATTAAAATTAACACACGCGCACCAAGTTATGTTGCTCGTAATTAAGTAGGTAGGTATACACAAGCGGTTTAATTAATGCACGGTCCAAGAGGGCAACCCACAGGTGCAATCAAAACTAAATTAACACATTGTTTTTCAAATGACAATACGCTTTAAATAGTTTCGAACATTATTTCCATTTTACCTTCTAAAGAGGAAAGTTCATTCAACTAATACTCTATCAGTACCTACTTAGGTTATTCATTATTTTCAGTCTGACTTTTGCTCACGTTTTGCTCTATTTTTCATACCGATAGCAAAAAAATATTGCTAACGGCTAAAACGAAACCGATAAGGCCAGTATTTGAAAATGTGGGTAGAACAATAAAAATGACATAAAATGGCGACTGTGCAGGTGCACATTAATGTCTGTCTTCAAGAAAAATATTTCTTTGCATTCTCCGTGTTAATGTAATAATGACTTATTTTGTCGAATTATGTGTGTCGTTTTTGTCATGTAATTGCACTTCACTTTCAAATACTGGAAACAGTGAGCGAGATTTTATAAATTCTGATACTTTCTGTGTAAGATGTGATGTTCTTTTGACGTTGATATTCGAGGAATCGTAGACGGTGTAATAGACAGTTTCAATAGAGTTGACAAGACTAACGATCCATTTGCTCGTTTTGATGCGGGCAAGACGATGGATAATGTAAGAAAATATTCTATGTAACAAATTAGAAGAACCGATCCTGCAACAGGATTTGCAGATATTAAATTTTAGTAAACCATCAATACAGGAGTTAAAGATAATGCCAAAAGACATCAACGAAGTGCTATCGAAGAAAATCTTAGTTAGCGACATGCTTGAATGCAAATATTTATGCGTGATGATTTTATGCCTATCTTATCTTATAAAGTTATAATGTATTGGCAAATTTTCATTATTGCACGTACAGTAACGGTTATCTTAACTGAATAATAATGCATATGACGCATAGCGCTGACTGCATAAAACATCATGAGGTTTACGCATGGGAATTCTCCATCGACCGTTACAATGTAAATCTTAGGAGCAGAATCCATAACACAACCGCTTGGCAGTTGTTAAGCCAGTTGATGATCAAAATGAGAAGATATAAATGTAGCTGCAGGCTGTAACCCATCTTACAATTCACTGGTTTTAAATTACACGACATGGACCAACCTTTTCCCGGTCCACAACTCATTATTTTCTACCATTATTTATTGGCTGCACATGGGTACTAAGGTGCGGTTATCTTACTCGTTCTAAATAAAACATGTCGGAGCGTTGCTTGGTGTGCAGCAGACGTTTTGCTGTTAACACTTTCGTGAAAAAGAAACGTGTGATAATGGTACGTCGACCTTGGCATCGTGTTGGTGTTGCGTCTCATGTTTGTTAAGTGTTGCACTGGTCACGCTTTCCGACATTTCTGCTCATAATTTCTGAGGGTAAAGTGAATTAGTTGTGTTAAGTGCTTTGGTTTTGGTCGTTACTTCTAGGATTTAATATTCCTCCTACGTGTTGAATTTGAAGTTGTTTAGAAGACAGAACAGTGTAACAATGTTAACCTCGTCTTCTTTATGATGATCCATTTTATGAGGATTAGGTTTTAATTTTAAATCTTCTTAGCGTGTTGATGGTTAATTTTCGTCCCAAAATTCAGCTAAGCGAACTCCGCTCGCTGATGCAGTCATAAGATCGTCAAGTGCGCGGGTGTCAGGGCATGCAGCGCAAGATGGAAGGTGGGCTATTGTTTGTGGAGACACTTATCCTTTGCGAGGAGGAAAAAAAAGTAGCTATACGAACTACTTACTTTTTTTTCCACCTTGTATAATATCAAAACACATAATGTTCAAAGCAAAAAGTGAATATTTTTCTGTTAATATATGGCCGAAAAACTTGTCCAACTCAGCTTGGGTCCTTGTTTGATTTAAACTCCTATTGGTATAATATGGAAATTAGTATACATTCAGATATACCTAGTAGCATCTATAAGCACCAAGTTCTGAAAACTTGACTGTGGGAAGATTACTCATAGGTACCTACTGACAAACTGCTTGTTATGCTGGTAGAAAGGTTGTGGGTTGCTAACATGGACAACCTGTCACACCATATTGCAAGCTGGTTAACTTTTAACCTATCATAGTTATGGCAAACGTGGTTACAAGACTTGCTTGGGACTAAATTAAACTCTGACCAGTCGGGGATTAGATTTCTGCATGTTCTTTGAGGAAAATGCTTATTAGGAAAATGAAAGTGCTGATAGGTTGTAATTTTTACAGAATTTATTAAAAGTTTTTTAAGTCTAAGAAAACATAATTTATTTTTAAATGTCAATGAATTAAGAGCTATATAATATGACCAACGTTAAGTAAATAATAAGTAGATAGTATAAGTTACACATAAGTAGTTTAGTTTATACTTAAGTTTTGTATTGTTGTAAAGACTCGTATCTGACTTGAATTTTGCGTTAATTAAATGAGTGACCTGTTAAAATAAACATGTTATGATGTAGAACGCTTTACACACGTTTACACACGTGGACGTGATTTAAAAGAAAACATCCGACTTATCATGTGTTTAAAATCTCAAATAATCTCAATCTCATCTCAACTCTGGTTAGTTTTGCAAATTGTCAAAGAACTACAACTACCTACCTACCAATGACGCGTGTGCTTAATATAAAACATATCAAGATCTTCTATAAAACATATCAAGATTTATCTTTAATTGTTATGAAGAAAAACTTTGGAAGTCGGTTTTATTTTTGGAAAGAAGTTTTTATTTTACTCTTTTTAGTTGTAGTATTCCACACACATTCTTGTCATTAATTAATTAAAAATTATTTTTAAATTATTAATTAAAAAAAAAATAATCAGCTGTCCCATAGAAAATTTCAATACCTACTCGACCCAAATGTATGGGACAACTGATTATTTTTTTACGATTTCGATGGTGGTCCCATATAGAAAGTTGTTCAGTTTGATGGTCCGTACCACTGTATTCCATATGATTATACCCTTTCTGTTACACGTTGTATATGGGACTAATATAAACTCCTAAAAATATAAAAAGGAAAAAAAGAAAGAAAAAGTATTTATTAGTCCCGCACAGGACAGAATAATAAAACAAAATTAAATAAACAGAATAAAATTAAAAAATTAAAAAAAAATCTTATCTACGACATACAATAAACTAAATTGGTCCAGCACGAGGCCAAAAGGATGTAGGATATCTTAGCATGGGTTATCTCAATCCTGTAATAAAAAGACTGTCTAGAAATATTTCACGCTTTCAAAACGTTTGCCACTTGTGTCTTGTCAGATGATTGCATTCGTTTCTAGTTTTTAATTAAAATCTACAAGTATCATTAGCGACGGTACCTGCCTACCTTAGAAGCCTTCATAAAGCAGGGGTAGAAAGTTAAGGTCGGGTTGCAATTTCCGCTATTCAGTTACAATGTAGCGAATTCAATCAAGACAGCTGCGTATGTTACGGGCGCCGTCTTTAATTTGTTAACATTATTTCTGTACCTACTTTACTTTCCCTTAATGGCTAGAATTGACACATGCCCGGCTGGGGCATGTGTCTTGTCTTGTCTGTGAAGAAAATGTGTGCATAAAGTAAAATACTATCCATAAACTAACATAGAACATCGTCAACTGTTAAAAAATTAACGTCCCTACCAATGAATAAAAAGTATGTGTAAAACACAAAGATTTAAATCATTCGATAGACGTACGGCTACGGGCTACGGCTATGTAACGGATTTAAATCTTTGGTGCAATAAATGAAACGTAACTTCTGTAAGTATGAATGTTTATCATGGTTGATAATGAACACTTCAATTTTTTTTTTCTAACAGATGTGTAACATTAACCATGTTCAAAATTCCAGATTTTCTTTCTGACAATAGACTACATTTTCATCCAGATTAATGACTTCATCAAGTGAAACTAACATGGCTTGGATTCCGCATAATACTATAGAGCTATGAGTTATCACCACGCATAGCCTAGTTCTTAATATAAACGTTGCGGAACGCTTTCATGCTAGATAATATAAAGAAAACCTAATTAATCATCACTACACGAAGTGAAACTAAAAACTGTTGAACGTGGATTTAAACGGCCGTCGGTTTCCATGAGAAAATCATAATATGAAAACCAGTTAATTTGTTTCAATTGGTGTGATTAATTTAATCAGAGTTGTTGAGACTGCCACATTTACCTACTTAGTTGTAAAGTGAATACAAGTCTTTAATCTGAAGGGGAACTTAGTGAAAATTTTAAATAAGTAGATGGTATAGGTAAGAACTCATAACTTGAAAGTTAGTAAGGTTTTTTAAAGATTTAACTAAGTTTTGAAGGAGTAGCCACTAACGAGTTTATACATAGAAACGATAGTTTTGTTACTAGACGTACACCCGACGTACTTCCAAAGAAAACTCATACCCCATTTAAACCCTTTAGGGTATTTTTTTTTCAAAAGTCCTCCCTGAATAAAAAATGAATGCTCACTACTTAAATATTAGGAACTTTATTATAAGATGTCATGATTGACCCTGCACCTTATCTGGCAGTGGATAAATTGATGATATTTATTAAGAAAAAATGCTACCTAAGTATAGCGTGTAACAGAAAGGGTATAATCATATGGAATACTGTGGTACGGACCATCAAACTGAACAACTTTCTCTATGGGACCACCATCGAAATCGTAAAAAAAAAATCAGCTGTCCTATACAAAATTTCAATACCTACTCGACCCAAATGTATGAGACAGCTGATTATTTTTTTACGATTTCGATGGTGGTCCCATAGAGAAAGTTGTTCAGTTTGATGGTCCGTACCACAGTATTCCATATGATTATACCCTTTCTGTTACAGGCTGTATAAGTACAAGGGTATTGAATGCAAAATTCAAACAGAAAGGTTATAGCGTAGATGCTCTTCTTAAGGTTACTTGGTTTGTTGACGTCAAACACACTGCAGTCACAAACAAGAAACAAGAATGCGGCTTTTAACGCAAGGACATTGTCCCTTGTTTCCTTTGGGAGACAGATAGATCTCTACTTAGTACTTACTTATTTTTGCATGTCTACATGATTCTGGGGGTCATAAAATTTTCGAGGAATGATTTAAATACCTAAGCATAATAACAATTTGATTCTTCGTACTGCAATTTACAATGAACGTATAAAACGTGATTCAGTTATCAATTTAAGTGCAAATTATAAGAATTTTATAATTCCATGTTCAAATGACTTCTCGTCTTTGTTAAAACTCATGTAAAGATTTACTTACACTGTTTTTATGAGTGATTTAGAACTACCCAGTGCAGTTTTTATTACACAAGAATTTTATTATAAACGTGGATATTTTCACACAGCGAGCATTTTCCTACAATTATGTATCTACATAGTTACCTAGCTGAGTCTGTTTTGAATACAGACATATTATTAGCCACGTTGGTAATCGTGTATACCCGCCTGATAAAAAATATGATGGAACACGAGGTAGATAAAACAGAAAGTAATTACCACGTCAACTACAAATTTCAAACTCTAAAATTATTAATGGCTATCAGAGATTTTTCTTAATATAGACCTGTATTTCTAATCCTGTATTAATTGCCTGACATACCTCTCGATATAAATGGTAGAATCACGTAACAGTTCGATAAAGCCGCCTTTCCATTAAACGTGATAGTCAGGATCTCGTTTACCATATAGGTAAAATCAACTCTGATTTTCCGTCAACAAGAACTATTTAATAGCATTTAAAATTCATTATTAATGAGGCAAACTTAATGTGATTAATTAAAAAGTTTGTGCAATCAGGTGGGAAACTACTTTCTATGTTAGGAAAACATGACATGATCACAGAAAACTTCAAGTGTTCGTTTTTATTTCTGTTTCGCTAGCGTGATTGAAGCTATCTTTGCCGAAGTTCCGTATTCCGGATCGATGTTCTGAAACGAAGAAAAAACTGACTTTTTTAATCTAGATTGGTATCTCCTCATTAGTTATTCATTCTCTTTGAAGATAATCAAACCGACGGAGATAATTTCATTACCATATCGGCAACCGAATCTCAAATTCGTTTCGCTCAGCTATTCGATAATTCTTACAAAATAATGACAGAGCTCACTGGCTGCTGACGAGATAATTAAAAGGTACGCATTATAATTGCTAGAGATTATTTCACTTTCGATTCACACCCAAAAGCTAGTAATTTATTTGACTAGAACATTGTTCTTGCGCCAATGAATTGTGGGCGTGAAATGGTTCTTATTCAATTAAACCCGGCTTTAGTTCACACGCTTGTTTCTGGCATTGACTTAAGACCTTATGTCAGATTAAGTAAGTACTATTACTATTCGGTTACGGAATAGATTCCTAAGGGCATTTTGTGTAGGTTGGCAGCTTGAATTTTGGGTCAAAAGCCTACGCAGACGGTCAACAAATCGATTGCTGAGTCAATGACAATGTTGCCATTTATAGGCAATTTGCATTGGATAACATACAATGGTAGTTTAGCTGATTGAGCTGGGTATTTACGGTGATATTGCAGTTGGAGTCTAGTAGAAATATGTATATTTAGTGGAACCTTTTACGAATTATGCGTAGACATTCCACGAAAATACTCCGCAGATATTCTCAATATTTCCTGTCTGTTTGCATACAACCTCAATATTTACCAAACATTGTGTCTTCAGCTAAACCCAAATATTTGAACGTGCACCATGCAGGTAAATATCACTCACGTGCCGCTATCTATACGGTGCAAGTGATGTGAATGAACCCTAGCCATCCATGGCAACTATTAAGTAATCCGTGCTTCAGCGAACAAACGTCAAATAAAAGTGTTAATATAAACAGGTGGTGAAAATTCTTTCACTCCAGTTTTATATGTGTTCAGTGTTTTACTTAATGCCTGCACTTTCACTGACTTTATCACTTCTTACGAGAGTTTACAGGACCTAAAAGTTTATAAATGAATAAAGATAATATCGCAATATGTTAGTCCATTCTCTTTCGGGTCCAGTACGGTCCAGTCCGTAAGTTCTCACGGCTGCAAGTGATCGGTGGGGCTGTCATTGACCCATAGTAGACCCATAACTTTATATGAGCTCCAATCCAAGTTTATTCCAATGTTGTTCGGAATTATTAAATTGGTTCTAATAATTCTCTCGTAAATACATAATCACGTTTCTCGGTCGTGATTTTTTTTGTTGGTCTGCGTGGGTATTTTTCTATTATGCTAAAGCTAAATGAATTGAACAAAACAAACCATAATCAAAATTAATAACGATTTACCAAAGGTCTTGGATAAACAAAGTGTTTCTTTGCAAATTGACTTTTAACACGCAAGAATTGCTCAGTAAAACATGTTACGAAATTCATTCAAACCACTAGAACGAAAGTTCAAAAGGCAAAATTTTGTAATGTAGTCAAACAATAGTCAAATATATTTTTTCAATGACGTATAACTTTATTCAAAAAACTATAATGTTAAATTAGCACATCGTTCTTTCAATAAAAAGTAGGTAATACATGGAGGTTCTATTTTACAGTAGTTACTAACAGTACCTTGGCAGTAACAATAAAACGATTATTTTTTTATAGAATACAACTGCACCTGTCTTGATATCATCTAACTGTGATGCAGCTTTCAGTTTTCTGCAACTGTAAAGAAAGCTTTACATCACTTATTTCATAGGATATGATTATACTGTCAAGACTGCAACTCGATTGGCATTGACAATTTTCTTCAATTCCTTGACCTCTTTTAAATAAACGTCATGCAATGAATGACCATTCCAAAAAGCATTTCCAATTTCAACTGCTGATTCATTCTACATTTAAAAAGGGAAAAAAACGTCACTAGAATGAATAATTAGCAATTAGATATGGTCTAACAACCGTTATAATGTAAGTGTATCCGAATTCTTAGCTCATCGCCTCCGTGTGTATTACTTTTGAATATAAACATTAGCATTTGAATGGCAGTAAATCAATGGAGTCGCCTACTTAAGGGCCTCGGCACAAATTCACCAAGTCACCGCCTTGCATGACAACTTATTTGTTAAGTGGAACAAATATTTAAGCTTTAGAAATCTTGTAGTGTAATAATGGGCACAAAGTTGGAAATATTATGACAATGCTGTGGCGATGCGATGTTAGCCAATGGCTTATTTATACAAATTAGTTGGATGGTTCTCAGAGACGGAAAAACTGAGAAGGTTCTCATTACGAAGTTGAATAACCAGAATAAAAGATTACGTGCCTTTGTCTCTTAAGTTGGCAACGTTTCAGCAACTCTTTGGGGTGTTGCTAACGGTATCTCCTTTCCATCACAAAAGCTACCGTAAAAGTTAAAAACACTTTTAGGGGCTCTGTTACAACTCTTCCTTAAGAAACCGTACACTTTAACTGATCATCTGACCTTTGTTTTACATGTAACAAAACTGAAGTGTCTATATTTACGTAGACACGTAAAATTCGGCGCGGCACGTCGTGGCGATGCTTTCCTAGCCAGACATCGTTAAACAAAGCAATAAGTATGTTATAATACACAATATTTTCACTGAAACACAGATCTTCTTTGACTATAAACCAATTGAAAAGATTTCTAACATCAAACAGAGTTTTATATTCATATATTGCTATCTGAATGAATAATGAAGATTGAAATTATCGTATACGTATATCTAAAGCGATCGTATTTTTCTTACGTTGACCGTTGCGAAGTAATTTACATGAGATCTCCGCCGATCATAAATGCAACACTAATGATTCTTTTTACGATTCTCTTCTGATAGCTTTCAGAGCAATTTCGAGTCAATGCACTCGTTTTTATGTTGTTTTTTATATGAAGCTATGCCTGTGCTTTCTTTGAAGATATTGATAAACGTTGACCGAGTTTATCTCAGAATTTGTTGTTAACTGGATCTATGTAGCTGAAGCAATTTCTTCCAAGCGGTCTGTATAAGGCGTCTTTGCTAAAGTTATTTGGTCTGGTTTTTCTTCCTATATATATTACTGTTTGTACGCTGTCATCTCCTTTTTATGAGTATTCTCAGTTTTATTATCTTATACCTACTATCAGGGATCAACCGTTTCTTCAATGTCCCTATTTTTAAATTTCACCTACTTAACTTGAAGGTTCATTTTGTTTACCGTAATAATCTCAACCACAAACATAATTTCTATGATTTCTATATAATATATTTGTCAAAATAAACATTCTGGGCTGTTTCCGTGGAATTTTCATACTCTATAATTTAAGCTTGGGTTCAACAACAACATAGTTTAACAATTTGTGACGCTGCACGCAACTGTTTAAAATAGTGGCATTAACCTCAAATACATTCCCCAAAACCTCTATGCATTCAGATATTTTATTAATTCCTTCGTTAGTTTCTGTGTGATCAGCTGCTAAACGAATTTTTTAGGCCATGTCGTGACTTTCTTGTAGTAAATATTATAAACCATCAATAACTAATACTGCTGTAAGCTTAATGGTGTCTTCTTCGTTAATATGGGCATGGAAATTCAAATTTGCATAAACCGTAGGAATTTTAACTTCTTCTGTGTTTATTCTTTCTTTCTCCAGATTAAATTCAATATTAACAACCGTATTGCATGCAAATACCGTCGTTCTTTTAACCAAATCTAAAATTAACAAAACAAAAGTCGTACTAGGCGTGCTGCCTTCCTTGCATTCAAATAGACTGTCTATTGCAACAGTAATATGAGTCTCAATAAAAATCTGAATATACAATCTACTTGCCTATGAGTGTCCATGCTTCATCGGTTTTGCTTTTTTCATGTCTGCCTCATTATGGTAAGATAACGTTACATTTGCGGAATTATATAAGTAATATTACAGTATTTATTGTTAGCAATCGACTTATCTACGAATGATCAAACTTTTTATATGTCTTACCTAACTATCGCACGAAATCGAAACCCGAAATTGGAACAGGAATAAATAAAATTATAGATTTTTATAATATCCGTTGTTTTAATATCTTCATTGGTCACGACACTACGTCCGATGGCTTTTTATTAATGAAGGAGAATGTTGTGCTTACTCAGTAATTATAAGTATAATCGCAAGCTGATGTTAATAAATATATATCCGGAGTTCGTGCACGGTGAATATTTTAATGTTGTCTGAATTACTTGAATTATTCATGAAGTTTCCGTAATGGTGCACTTAGTTTCTTTGTGAGTTTTTGATGTATTTAGAAATTGTTTGTGGAACCGGATATAGAGCTAGATCATCAGTTATTTTATTAGAATTTCTTCTCTTATCTGTACTCAAAAGATCACAAACTATCTGTCAGACATAATTGTATTTTTTAGGATTAGTTGTAATTAATATAATGAATTGTAATTAAACCACAATAGAGGTCGTCCAGCATTCCATTTGCAGTACCTACTTATGATTTGTCAGTGTCTAGTGGACGTTCATAGATTGTTGCTCCATGACCCTCTCGACCTCAATCGCATCTGAAAGAGGAACGTATTATTCGATAGCCACACCTTTGTGATTAATCATTTTATCGCCAACAAAGTCAAAGGCCTTAGTCAATTCAATGTATAGGTATTTAATAAAGATTCAATAGAAAGAACACTTCATACAACATTTTAACGTAGAACAATTTGAAAAGTAATTGCAAATTGATCGCTTGATTACATAACACAGATAATGACAACCAATATCTTTAAGTATCAACATTAAGATTGCTTTCTTCACCTATCTGATGTTACAAGATGTCTAAAGACTGTAATCTTGCTAAATGGCTTTCAAAATGGAATGCAAACAGTAGAGTCACCAATTTACCAACGTACCTACTTGTGAGTTGTTGTGAGATGTCGCGGACAAATATATCAATTATGAATCGATGAGAATATAAAGATAATGTCGTTTCGAGGAGACTCTTTATAGTAGGCATTTTTTTTTGCTAGTTGTTGCTGTAATGTTTTAATTTCCTATATCCTGGTTTGGCAGAGACGAAACGCTTGAATTTCAAAAGGTGGATGAGAAAATTGTTTGGTTTGGCAGTAGCTACCCATATTTAAAATCAACGTGGGTGTATGTACCTACATAAACAATAATATATTTATTTTGAACTTTAAATACCTAGGAAGTATGCATGCTGTTATTGCATGCTTCTTTCTCAAGGCTGCAAGTCTCGAGTTTGAAAGCTGTATCTATGTGTCATGTGTATGTGTGACATTCGTATATAACTTATCATATATCTGTTTTCATTTACATTTTCTACGGTCTGTCTGTTCAGAATTGATTTAAAATGACTTCTGGATTGCTTTTCTTCATTAAAATAAATACAGCCGGTCTGTAATGAAAGGATGCAGTGAATGGAAACATTTGCAACGTTCTCGTATTACTGCGTTTTTGTGTGTGTTTTCATTCAATGTAGAATTACGTTGTTTTGCTCATGATTGTGTCGTTTTAATTTTAAATAAAGACTTTTCAAGGAAAAGATGCAGGTGCGACAATTTTTTTTTTGCATTTTGGAATGTTAAAGAGGCTATGTTACGCTATACATGAAATACCTGTAACAGTGTAACTTATGTGCTTTTCGATTCCAAATGCCCTTTTAATGGTTCATGGCACAAGTCCAGTCACCTTATAACGAAACCTGAACCACATCCACACCTTCTACAACCTTCAGACTCAACAAAAACTAGTAACAATATACCCTCAAAAAAACTTCACACATAAATCTCATCTCGACTGGGTCACCGAATACTTAATGTAACATATCACATATTCACTATAAATAGATCCTATTGTCTTCAGGCGTGATGCAGTGCCTCACAAAAAACCTTTCGGTCATTCTTTTGTCTACGGATCCATTGTTTTAGTTTTGTCCTCTCCCATGAAGTTACACCAGTTTGCGTAACTTGAACCCTGTTCGCCCTATACTCGTGAGAGCCCCAGGGTCCATGTGCCGTCAGCCGAGGCCGGGATACTGCGAAACCACCGCGATGTCAATGGCCACGCAATGAGCAATCTAGTCGCCCCTACTATGTGACACCTGTTTGGATCAAGTTTGCTTTCATAATTTCTTTGGACGATAAAATAGTTTGTATTACTTCATCTGTTTTTATTAATCGTTATGTTTAAGGTAGCTCTACAGCCGGTCTTTTCTGTTGGTGAAATTGTAACATGTTCTTTGCAAACTTTGGTGGAGTAATCAGAATGTTCATCTCGTCCGCTGTAGGTAACCTAAAGAGCATGTTTACTAACATGAATACAAATGAGTGAACTGCCAAATTGAGATTTGGGTTACAGTCTAATCTGCTTGAAAACACTTTTTACCCATAAAAGTATGTCTATGGGCTATTTAGTTTTATGAAATGCGTTAAAATATCCAAATTCGTTCGGCTAATTTGCTCATACGACGTCGCACGAGCCAGTAAATTTTGTTATGTGTTCTCGTAGTAGTATGACTAGGGAGACAGGTAGGGGTGGAGTGGTGTATCAAACTGGTCGCGACGCCTACGCATGTAAGAGACACCTTGCAAATCGCGGACCGCATTCTGCTCTATTCCCGTCCACCTTGCAAATGCGCAACAAATCGTAATTTTGTAAAGCTGTTGTGGTTCGATTAGATATTTTACCTTCGTTATTGGTACTAATAGTAAGCCCCAATATGCGGTCCGCAGGTAGGCTTATTAGAGTCATTACTGAGGCATTATTTTCAGAGTTTTTCGTCACAACTGTAATGGATAGCGATTACAGAGAAAATTCACAACGGTAAGGACAAAGAGCTAAAAGAAGATAATCGACACTTAAATACACCTTTACTTCCCGGCACCCAAATACGGTTATTAATCCAAATTGATCTGCGGCAGACATTACTTATCTTTGCAGCTGAACAAATAGCTGCAGTACCCATAACTGCAAGTAAGGGTTAAGGGAGGAGCTCGTGGCAAAAAAAAAAATAGCCGCTCGGGTTAATCTTTACGTTAAGCCGTGCTTACCTAGGTAAGTCTGTGGATGGGTGACCGCCCATTACATACCGAGTTTCCTCCGTGCCTCGGATAGCACGTTAAGCAGTTTGATCCCGGCGTCATCTGTATATCTTTGATAGTCGTAACAGGTCAGTGGCCCAAAAAGTCTGACAACCAGTCTTACCAAGGGGTATCGTATTATCCAGTGCTAACTGGGTTGCGGAGGTCAGTTATGTAGTCGCTCCATGTAAAATATCAGTATTCAACTGCATCCAGTTGGACTGGAAGCCGCCCCTAACATAGTTAGGAAAAGGCTTGGCAGATGACTCATAACTGCAAGTGCAAGAAGGACAATAAATCAGCGCATGTAAGAAAAGTTTCGTAATTGTTCTCAACTGAACCCACACTTCATAGTCCACACCCTAAGCTCGATAGAACCCGGATCTACAACCTCATTGCCTAACATTATCACGTTAAACGTTACATCTTCCAGGATCAAAGTTCATCTGTAATTTTATTAGTAGAATCTAATCGTGAAAGATGTTTATCGTCGGCTTAATGTGCTGAGGGAAGCTCGGTTAAGTGATCACGACGTGTGTCAACAAGTTGGGTAATGTTTTTGGTGAGGAGTTGACGTCTTCTTACGTTATTGTGTTACATTTTAGCCTTTACTTTGACATTATTGTTCTATTTACAGTTCTCGCACAATTTTACCTCTGACAGCTGCAATCTAAAAGCAACCTTATGCTTATTATAATAAATAGAGATTAAAGATCGTTGTGATTTTGGCAGTGATACCAAATTATAAACAAAATGGACTTTAGAAATGTTTATAATATAAAATGTTTGGCAACTATCACTGCTATTTGGTTTTTTCAATATAATTTCCACCGGCAATCTCAATTTTTTACCAACAGCGCCCGCCGAACAAAATCATTCAAGCTCCGAAAAAGCCACGCTACAGTATTCTGTACAAATAACCTCTTTTCTTCTTAAAAAAGTAGTCTTTATCTTTTTCAGTTCCATACTAATTATAACTTGTAGGTATGTCGTGTAAGACTACACGTATTATACACTTATTGCGTATCAAATGTTTTTATTTCAGTTGGAATACCTTTATTCCAACTTTCGCAGTATCTTCTTATATCATCATTAAAGAAATAGGCTTACCTGCTTCCCCGACATCTGACACCAAAGATCACGCTACTGAGCTACTGGTGTACGTACGAATATATTTTCCCACACGAATGATGTCAACACGAACATACATAGTTTATCTCAATACTTGCATGCAATTCGCTAATTAATTGACATAATTACCTAGTCATTACTGGTGTTCACGCAAATATGATAAAATCAAATTAAGTTATCCAATTTTTTTTTTCGCTGGCTTGTTCTGTGTTATTATCACGCTATTAACGCAAATCACAAATAGGTGCTTAAATTATGGGGAAACCATCGGATAGCATGTTTTACTATTTGATTCATAATACGTATTAGAAAGTTCGTTGTGCCAAAAGGAAAATAAAAAGAAAAACAATGAAAAGCTTTTACTATTTACTTTTAATATTGACATTATTTAGAGCTATGCTTGAGGAAGTAGGTAAGTCGTAAGAGGTAAAATGCAGGTTTGCCTGTTGACCTGTTCTCCTTGTCTATTAGATTCGGTTGGTCCCCTTTGTATAACATCTTGCTCATATTTTTTAGTTTTTAGGGTTTCGTACCTCAAAAGGACAAAACGGCACCCCTTATAGGATCACTCGCGTGTCTGTCTGTCCGTCGGTCACCGCCAATTTACTCCGAAACTACTGGACTGATTGAGTTGAAATTTTGTACAAATTATGTAAGTCGGTGACCCAAAGACGGACGTGTAACGTAAATGACTGAATTTTGAACATGGGGCCATTTTGGGGGGTAAATAATAAAATTAAAAATAAACATTTTGCAAACTATATCTTGTTACATGACATATCAAATGAAAGGGCTCATTTTGAGCATCTCAAATATTTTTTTTTATAATTATAAGTTAAATGGTTTTGAAGTTATTTAAAAAAATGGCGAAAATTTACCATTTTCCTTAAGGGTACACTAGTCGGTCGTACTTTCATACAAAACAAACAAACGTAGTCTGGCGATTACTCCACTGTTTGATGGTGTACGTTAAAAATAAAACATTATATCGATTTATCTCATCATTATCTAGCCCTGTACGGAAACAAAAAAGTAAAAAAAAAAAACATTTTTTTCATCAAACAGTTGAGTAATCACCAGACTACGTTTGTATGGAAGTATAACCGACTAGTGTATCCTTAACTCTGAAACCAAAGGGCAGAAAATGTTGAAAAAAAAATACTTAAAATAGTTGTTTGCCTATAGATTACAGGAAAACCTATTTGGTTACCATTAAAAAAAGTTGAGTCAGATTTAAAACAACTTACGGAATTTAGGTAATAAACGTACGGATTCGGAACCCTCTCCACGCAACTCGAACACTCATGTGTTTCTTTTTTATCCTGTACTGTCACTGCTGGGCAAAGTAATATCTAATAATTTTAATATTGTACGGAATGTTTTTTCACTACTCCCACATGCTACGGGTTTTCTCATCCAGTTATGTATATTTACAACATTTTTGTTATTTACTTTATTTTTGAGTTTAATTTTATATCGCTTTTTCCTTTTACAGTAATGGTATTTTCTTTATTTACTTTATTTTTTATATCTAACTTCATTTTTTTCTTTTGTTTTGTTTTTTTCGATTTTGGGTGTTTAGATACTTTGCGTTTTGGTGTTGTTGTTTCTGGTGATTGGTCTTCCTCTTCAGAACTTTTACTTTCTTCTGAACTCATTTCTTTTTCTTCAGAGCTTTCATTTTCTTTTTCTGAACTAATATATTCGTCCTTTTTTTTCCTTTTCTTTATCTGGTTCCTGGCTGGTATGAGGGTGCTCTTCACTAGTGGTGCTTATGTAGTCACCTTCACACGCTCCTGTGTGAGTTATACTTAGACCAGGGTTTATGACAATAGCTGCATTTATATCACACTAGCGACCCGTCCCGGCTTCGCACGGGTGCCTATGTTACTCAGGGTGAATGTAGCTTTCTAATGGTGAAAGAATTTTTGAAATCGGCGCAGTAGTTTTTGAGTTTATTCATTACAAACATACACACAAAAATACAAATCTTTCCTCTTTATAATATTAGTGTAGATAATGTGAAGTAAGTTTTTCCGTCTGAGCCGCAATGATACAACAATTGATTGATTTACTAATTAGGTACGAGTACCTTTACGAGCGTCTTCGAAGTTTTGCGCATTTGATCACTTAGTTGCCTTTAAGAATCGTTTTGATGATCAATACGGTCTGCAAGTCTAAGGTACCTTAAGCCGTAAGTCGATTTTTGTAAAATCTGGCTTCCGTTCTTGTACCTGCCTTGGTTCTTTTATTCACTTTCTATTTTTCAAAGGCACCATAATCTAGATGTCTATTTTCTACCATTGTATCCTTGCTAGTAGAAGCAGCTTAGTATATGCACGGTCTGATTTACCTGACATTGATTAAGGCACTTCTGTTCATATTGCCTCAGGATCTAATTAGTCTTAACTATTATCTTACCATTCATATAATTTAGTATACATCATTATGTAGGTACTGCTTTCAACTCTTTGGTGTGTGATTATATCAGCCACCATCCTTGGCTCGTAGTCTATTACAAGTCCCTGCTAAAAACACCGAAATTGGTGTCAATCAGCAAAGCTTGGACACGTTCGGCGGCGCTCTATTCCGTGCTGTGATGCCAGTGCTTGTAAATTTTAAAATCTTTGATGGGTGGGTAATAAAATATTTCTGCAGTTTCATTTAAATAAAAATTGAATAAAAACAAAGCTATATTAGTTTACGCTACCACTAAGGAACCCTTATTCTTTTGTTTACTACTTCTGCTGGTTATGTTTTTGCCTTCTGGAGATTGTTGGAGATTTATTTGTTAATAAAATAGGGCCCAAAGGCGGCCACCCGACAGGCATGACCGCCCTTATCTTCTTATTGTCTATCTTCTTATTGTCTATCTTCTTCTTCTTCTTCTTTACTAACTTTCCGGATCCAGTTGTTGCTGAAAAGAGATGGAGTGAGCTTACGATTAAGTTTTTTTTTTTGCTGTAGAGCCTTTTGTATGCAATCTTAATGACGGGGCACGTACTTGCCAATTCTGTTGTAGAAACACCAGCTATTTATGCCAAAAGTCCCGCTTAAATAAAAGGTGTAAACAAATCCTTCACGAAGCCATCAACCAAGCATTCTGTACATCAAACTAAGTAACTTTACGCAAAAATTATTGCTGGGAAACACTTTTTTTTTGGGGGTGAAAAGTCACGTTTTACGGTAGGACTCAATGTAACGCACTCAAAACATTGTGCTGATGGATGCATTGAAAAGTACAGGGGTCGTGAAGGTATTTAAAGTAAGTTATAACATAAAAAACTTGACCCCAATATCTCCATAACTAGAAGGTTCCTAGGTATGGTCTAGAACAAAAAAAATATCACAATGATGGGGACAACAAGTGCTTTTCGGCTTCGTTAATTCGGGTACTTTTACATCCATTATTATATAAAGGAAATTAAATTATTTTTTTGCACAGAAACACTTATTTGGCAGAAATACAGTACAAGTAAGGCAAAGTAGATGACCGTCATTCAGGCCGATTGAGTTGGAGAGGAAGATAAGCTGGAACTCAAAATGGGTTGATTGTTAGCCAGCAGCCCCCACAGGATGCAATAAAAACAACTTTATGGTGTTCCTATCAAATTATGTGTGATTGTCTAGGCCTTCAATCTTTCTTCGAAATCGTGAATTAGGAATGATAGAAAAACAAGTACTAGGCATTTTGTGTCTCAGTTCGTTTTATAACTGTATTTTTTTTTATTCGATACACGTATTTGCTTTTGAGTTTTCATGTTGAATTGCATCATTTGAAATGTAGGAATAGACTATTAAATATTTTTTTCTGAATTAAAATGCTTCTGTGTATTTATTTTGATATTGCTTGATACTTGGTGTATTGTATGGTGTAATGTCAGGATCCGAATATTAGCGCATGTTAGTTCCATGTTATTTGTCACGCCCGCATTTGTAAATATGTGCACGGTTACCTATAATAAAATTACATTTAGTTTTGTTGTGGAAAAAAATATGCAAGAAGCTTAATTTCAGTCATTTTTTTGTTGAAACTGCTATAATAATCACTGTTTTAATCACCGTCATCACCTTTCGAGAGGTACTTTCCATTGCAGCTGCCCTCATGCAGCACTGCCAGGTCTGCGTCGTCCAATTTAGCCCAGATCAGCTGGCACATGTTCGAATAGGTCTTCCCATCGTTGCCGCATATCGGTCCTCTTTGGTCGCAGTTGCCTTGGTGGGCGGAACTCAATGTTATGTGTACTGCCAGTATTATTAAAACTGTTGAACATACAGAAAGCTGTTAAAATATACTAATAGAACTATCTGGTACCTACTGGAATGGTGCAGAAAGTACTGAATGTTATTAAGATCTTAGTACTGAGAGTGAAAAATATGTAGTTGTGGAGCAGTTTACAAACTGCTCCAGGATTAACATTTTTGAAGAGAATTTTTTTAAAATTATAAATATCGTTTGTGGTGTTTATAATTATATAATTTCAGACACCTACCTGTCAGGGCTGCGGGACTGTTCGAAAGAGGTACCGCGGCCCTGGAACACAAAGGGCTAACATAGATGGGTTTTAGTCAGTACAAGTCTGACACTCCTTTCTTCTCCGCCCAGAGTGGGACGGGTCATTTAATGATGTCGCATCAAAAAAAAAAATACACCTACTTGTTTGGTAGTCCTTGGAAAACAGCTGTAAAAAGAGTAATACTTGTCACAGATCAAATAATAGTTACATACACTACGTAATATCCTGACCAAACCCGAATCTCTTGGCTTTCTGGAACCATCTGTAAAAGGCTGCAACATAAAAAAAAAATATTACTCACCAGTAAATAACATTATTCAAGAATTAAGTTTGAGTAAATAAATACGACTCGGTGCTGTATGAATAAGTCAATTGTTCAATTCAAATAAAACTCTCCACTTAAGTAATAATTCATAACGTGTAATAATTTAATGAAATTGGTTACCTATTAAGTAGTTTCAATCGAAATAATTGAGTACGAAACAGAACATTTTTTGCTTCCACAAATTTATGTGTGAATTATTAACTTCTGAACCTCGTAATTATTACCGTTTACATGGAAAATTAAATTACTTGATACAAGAAATGTGAGTTTGATATTATATGTGCAGGTATTGGTTAAATTGTTTCATTAAAAAAATGAGAATCACAGTCAAAGCGAATCGAATTGATTAAGTTTGTCACGCAATTGAGATGCTGGTTTTGCTTACATTGATTTATTGATTATATTATTTACTAGCTGTTGCCCGCGACCTTTGTTCGTGTGAAATTATTATTAAAAACTTCCCTTGACTTCCCTTTTTAATTCGAATTTTGTTACCAATTCCAAGGGTTTTAATTTTTTTGCACGGAAGCATAATTCTTATTCTAAAATAAAATTATCCTATGTTAGACCTTATAACATCAGCTATCTGCCAGTAAAAAATCCCGTCAAAATCGGTCTGGCCGTTTCGGAGATCAGCCGGAACAAACAGTCAGACAATTTAAAAAAAATGTATTTTTGTCACTCTAAAGTAAAAAGCTGTTATTTTGATATTACAAACAGTTCACTTCAATTTTTTCTTTCAATTTATTTGTATGTATGTATCTATAAAGGGTGTAACAAGATCCTTAACGAAAGCGAAAGGCAGTTGTTCACCTCATCATTGCGATATTTTTTTTTGTTCTAGACCATACCTTGGAACCTTCTAGTTACCGAAATATTGGGGGTTAAAGTTCCAACTTTTTCACAAGTTTTTATTTTTAAATACATGTTTTAATGTAAGATTTTTAAACACCTCCACGACCTCCGTACTATTCAATGCATCTATCAGCACAATGTTTTGATTGCGTTACATTGAGTCCTACCGTAAAACGAGATTGTTAAACCCAAAAAAAAAGTCGTTCCCCAGCAATAATTTTTGCTTAGTTTGATGTACAGAATGCTTGGTTGACGGCTTCGTGAAGGGTCTTATTACACCCTGTAAATAGCTTAATATCCACTAATAAAAATCTATAAAAGAAATTGATAATTCAAATACGTAAATAAAATAGGCACGACTTCTACCAACCACAAATTTTAAAGAAAATAGATGTTTGTTCTTCATAAAAATGTAGAAAATTATATTTAAGTATTTCATTGTATTGCAGGTTGATACCACCTGAAATATGTGCCGTTGCATTGCACGCATGTTCTACGTCAGAAACATTATAAATATCTACGATATGATCAATATAAGCTTAACACTTCCAAACTTAACATACCCAAATATTTCCGTGTCTATGAAGTACATTTTTAATGCCGGGTTGTATTTGCGACATAATGACATAAAATTATCAATAACTGTATGTTCTGGGTTCCCGATATTTCGGCACTGATGCAAGCACGACATAAAACAACAACAACACACAACAACGACAATGACATAAAAAATACAACAATAATATATACTTAACGTGGATGTTACAATATTAAGTAGGTCCCTCTACGTTAGTGACTAAGCTGTCTATAAAGGGTGCAACAAGACCCTTAACGAAGCCGAAAGGCACTTGTTCTCCCCGTCATTGCGATCATTTTTATGTTCTAAACCACACCTGGGAACCTTCTAGTTATATTGGGGGTCAAAGTTCCAACTTTTTTACAAGTATTTTTTTTAATACTCGTTTTCAATGTAACATTTTTTCTTTAAACACCTCCACAAGCCCCGTACTATTGAATCCAGCACAATGTTTTGAGTGCGTTACATTGAGTCCTACCGTAAAACGTGATTTTACACCTCAAAAAGAAAAAAACGTTTCACAGCAATAATTTTTGCGTACAGTTACTTAGTTTGATGTATATAATGCTTGGTTGACGGCTTCATGATGGGTCCTGTTACACCCTTTATGTGATGCAGAGACAAAGTTGGATAAGTAGAACTACACAGAGGTACAAAGAGTATAAATAATTTAAAAAAATTAACGAAGCAGAAACTCATAGTATTTTCCAATAGGATAATAAATTGGTACAAAAGAGCTTTAAAGTCAGATGGCTTACTAAGTAACGTGATATCTCCATATACCGTCAAATATTAGATGGCAGGCGACAGGTTAATCCTAAACAGCACACGGCGGCGTCATGTGGCGAAGGATAGTGTTCCTCAAAACGGAACGAAGCCTTAGTACTATCACTCGCACACAGAACTTAAACGTTCGCCAGTGTTGCAACTCTGTTCAGTTTGTTAGTATGTTCCCATGTTTCTCAATCACGATTCAGCAGGGCACGGATGGTAAAATTTACACAACAGAAGCTGATCATTTAAACGATTCATCATTACTAGACTAGATGAATGGTTCGCTGATGGAAAATGAAATGTAGCGTGTCTTAATCAATCGGCGAATCAATTATTTCTTTAAACATGAACTCAGTACATGAGATCCGTTTGTCACGTCCATCCATGGAAATGTTGTACAGTGTGTATTTTTAATCAGTCATTTCTCTTTAATTAATATTAACAGTCTATTAAACTTGTAGAGGCTTCATTTGAGTTGCTATAAGTAATGCAATTTACTTGACAGTTACTACATACATCAAGCGCGATTGCTGAGTTTTGGTTGTATTAGAATTCATGGAAACTATACAGGGTGAATTGTCCAAGTGGGCGTAGATGGCCAAATCCGAAACTGTGAGGAATATCGAAAAATGCTCAAAGGAGTCTCGAGCCCGATTTTGATGAAAACTAAAACTGCATCATTGGATTTTCTAAAATCAATATTCCTGGCCAGGAATCGAACCTTTTGCAGGCGCGGTCCCAGGGGGACTCCACAGGGGTCATGAATCCCCCCAAAATCCTACACGCCAATTGACAAACCATCTTAAAATATCTTTTTTCGGATATAAATTATTAACTTTCTGCTTAATCGTTCAACAAGAGAAACTAACCTTTTAGAGGCAGAATGCAAAAATTTTCGAGCTCGCTTCGCTCGCTAATGCATCCTGTCCTTTTCGGTTACTGTTATTCCCATTTCTATACGAATACAAACAAAAAGAACTTAATACACGGGGCGGAGGCGGGCTACTTCAGTTTTGAATTTTGAAGGTCTCATCTCTCGCTCTTATATTCTATTAGAGAGGATCCAGGGGGGTCATGACTGGGCGTCATGATCATCCCACTCTGGGCTGGGCCTAGGTCGACCGTGATCATGAACTCATTGATTTAAATAAAATAAATAGATTCCCGGCTCGTTCTTGCGTTCTCTTCATCTTAAAACTGTAAAATCTAATATCTCAGGCGCAGGGCCGTAGGCAGAGGGGATGAGGGTTAAACTCCCCCGAAATCTCCGACAGCTAAAAAAAATCAACCTATCTGAGGCCGAATGCAAATATTTTCTCGCTCGCTTCGCTCGCCAATACACCATAGACTTTTTCCATTTCTGCAAAAGGACAGAGTAGAGAGGAATAATGATTTCTGTATAAATTAACAAAAAGAGTGCTAAAATTTTCTAGCTCGCTACACTCGCTAATACATCCTATACTTTTTCAATTCTCCTTAGGTTGAAAGAGTTCCTATTATCCACGGTGGAGTACAAGCTCTTTTCGGGAAGCCCCCCGGAAATAAACCTGTAGGCGGCCATGATCGTTTTGTATGGGTAAATCCAGAGGTGGTTGATTTATTTTAGTTTTAAAAGTTGTTCCTAATAGTTTAACCCCACCCCCCATCTCCTTTTTAGGGTTCCATACCCAAGGGGTAAAAACGGAACCCTATTACTAAGAGTCCACTGTCTGTCTGGCTGTCTGTCACCAGACTGTATGTCATGAACCGTGATAGTTAGACAGTTGAAATTTTCACAGATGATGTATTTCTGTTTCCGCTATAACAACAATACTAAAAACAAAATAAAATAAATATATAAAAGGGGCTCCCATACAACAGAAGTAATAACATATGACAAACCACAAGCACAAGTTAGTAGAATTCAACGAAAATGCTAATTTCAATTGTTTACCTTTTTAGCCGACTTTCTTCAAAAAGGAGGAGGTTCTCTATTCGGTTGTATTTTTTTTTATGTTTGTTACCTAATAACTCCGTCATCATTGAAACCGATTTGAAAAAATCTTTTTTCATCTGAAAGGATATACTTCCCGATTGGTTTCATAGAAATTTCATCAAAATCGGTTTAGGATTTTGGTTGTTTTCCTCACGTTAATTATCACATCACGCGACGTCGCGTGATAATTGCAAGTTTTTGACACACTTCCCGATTTCTGATTGAGCTGAAATTTTGCACGCATGTGTATATCGCAAAACAATGTAATATTATGATGACATGGAGCTGATCTGATGATGGAGCTGGAAGGTGGCCATAGGAACTCCGTTATAAAACGACATAACCCCATCGAGTTTGGGCTCGTATGATTCATCTTGTCGAGTACTTTGTCTCTAGATGGTACCCAGTGTCTGATAATGGAGCTGGACGGTGGCTATAGGAACTCCGTTTTAAAACGACATAACCTCATCGAGTTTGGGCTCTTATGATTCGTCTTGACGAATCACAATGAAGAACGAAGTTACAATGTAAAAATTAATTCATAACAAGAATTTGTGAGGTATATATACTACAACTAAAAAGGGTAAAATAAAAAAACTGTCTGCGAAAAAAAAAAAAAACACTAAAAAAGTCTAAAATAACTTGACTTTCGGAAGTCGGTGGCAAAAAACTCAATTATACGAACAAAGACACCGACTTCCAAAAGTCAAGTTATTTTAGACTTTTTAGTACTTTTTTGGAAGTCAGTTTTTTTTAATTTTTATTGAGGCCTTGAACCACGAAGATATAAAAAATAATTAAATTAGAACATAATCTTTATAAGATGACTAAGGACATTTTGCCGCCCATATTTATCGAATGGTGTAAAAATACAGTGCTTTTTTTTTTTCAAAACCAACATTTTCTATTGTTTCGCTAATAGCTCATAGTTTCGAATTTGGCTCTCCACGCCCACTTGGAAAATTCACCATGTATATCACTTAAGAGAATAGTGGATTAATTTGCTTTTCTTCTTTGCACATTCACGGAAGAAGATGAAACATTAGTGTCTAACATTTATTTGAAAAAATACCATCGATATCAGATCAAGCGTTTAATTGTATTGAATAAAACACAAAATCTATATACACTTATAATACTAACACTTATCTAACATTAACATAACTTTGCACATAATACTGGTGCATTTCATCAACGTCCGGGTTATGTTTTTTATGTAAATCGTCTCCAAGTGGCGTCAAACACTGGCCGGCGTGAAGCACTCTGAGGTTTTGGTTGTTTTTCACGCCATGTTCAAACATACAAACGTTGGCGTATGTGACCATATCCGTGCCGCATATTGGTTCCCATTTCTCGTTGCAGTAATTATTGCAGGGTTTAAGGAGGGCGATGTCTAGTGAGTCGTCGATGAGTCTTGCGGCTTCTAAATCACACATCGACGGATATGTGATACCGTCTGTGCCACAAACTGGTCCAATTATTTGGTAACTTATCGGGCAAAACGAAGCGACCACGTTTCTTTTCATAGTGAGCACACACACGATAGAAACTGTAAGAGAAATAATTATGTTTTAAATCTATCATTGATCAACAACAAGATTTGATTTGGAAAACATATTGCAGGACTGTGCTGACAAAACAGACACTATCACGCAATTGACTTAATCAGGGTCAAGAATAAGACTCAATGATCGATCAGCACGAACTTACGAAAGCTTGGGTCACTGTGAATTGGCACAACACTAGTTACAACTATACGAAAACATGGAAAACTATGAACTCAACACTCACTTATTATATTTCGTAGAACTATCTGTATTGAAGCGGCGGGATGCATGATCGAAGTGTGAATAAACACGGAGAGCTGAATTACGAACTACTTATGCACATCTAATGAATAGCCATTGTTAAGGTTTACATAATGGATTTTTGGAATTCACAGAATCAATTGAATTTTGTTGATGACATAATTATTTGGAATGAATGGCATCTCTTTAACTCGTATATCATTGTTTCCTTTGCTGTTTAACAATGGTATCTAACTATCTACCACAAATTTCCTTTTCGGAGTACTATTATGAAATGAATCCTAAAAATAATAAATGACAGTTTGTGTAGGCGTAGGTGAGATTGAAGACGCTCTGTGTAAAGAAAACATTCCTTTTTAGAAAAACTAATAAATCATAATTTATAAGTTTGTGTTTGCCTAGGACAAATTGAAGACATCATTAAATTCAGCCTCAGGCGGTGTTTGGCCGCTCGTGCACTACGCAGAATTTTACTGTCAGGATGAAAAAGTGATATTTGCTTGAAATCCCACTAGGGACCGTAAAATTGCCAGTGTGCAAGTGGCATAAAATATGCTAAAATCTATCAAATCTATCAAAGGATCGTATTACAGAATTCAGTGAAATATGTAATGAATGCATCAGTGATTCCAAAGATTAGTTTTGATTGCCACAAAAAATATATATTCATTTTAAGTATTTCAATAATCTCTATTAGTCAGCAAGTGTGAGAAACTTGATACTTTGGTGTATTTTCGTAGTTCATAGTCCACTGACTCAAACACGTTATTATATTTCAGAGGACATTTCGAGCAGTCGGCATTTGTTTGAATTATTTGATACCAACTTCCTTACAGGTTAAGGTTTCTTTTGAACTTTTCTTAGACAGGAAAGGAAATTATTGGAAGTGAATTTTATACTGAAATTCACTAGAAAATACTGAAAATATTCTGACAAAACGTAATGTTACTGTGAAAAGAGTAAAAAAAGATTTGTTCAGAAAAAATAATGATCCTACTCTCTTGAAAATATTTTCTACAAATGTATCTCTAAAATTAATAACCGAACGAAGCAGGACTAAGAGGTATGTTATGATCGCAGCTGCACAGAGAGCTGCAAGTTCTGTTCTTTCCGCCAACTTTCATGAGAAAGGCGTCATTTTATGTAGGTCTGTGTTTTGGTACCAAGGGAAATGAAATTAACATTAAAATTTGCTGTTTTGACTACCTAAGAGCAATGAGTACATAAGAGGAAGTCTGAAAGTGGCGCCAGTGACTGAAAATTTGTGTGGTAATCCGTGCGCTTGGTAATAAGGGCAGGTGATGCGGAGGAATGAGAAAAATGTCGTGAGGAAAGTTTTTAGTATGAATGAGGCTGGGTATAAGAGTAGAGAAAGACCAAATAAAGGTTGGATGGACTGTGTAAAGGATGATATGAAAAGAAAGGAGATATCTGATGAGATGACGAGTAATAGGGAAGTATGGACGAAGAAGACATGCTGCGCCGATGCCAAATAGATTGGGACAAGGACAGGAAAACGAAGATGTTGATAACGACTAGAAATTTTAGTTTGCACCTTCAAAACAGCTGCCTAACGACAAACAATTCATAAACGTGTCACTAGTATTTATTTAGTGGTTCACCTATCACGATTGCTCTGAGATTTCTTCGCAGGGTGCGCTCGGTGGCAGGTAATCTTATTACAAACTTTTATAATCCTGGGTGTAAGTGCCTGCTTACGATTTGTGGCTTCAAACACAACGATTTAGATGATTAATAACCTGATTAACCTGGGTAAGAAAGGAACTAAGTAAAACTGTTTATTTTACACAAATAAGATGCGCATTCAAGTACTGAATATTTCCGTAACCCTGCGCGATTATAGGCGTGGTTTTATCTCATGTTATGTAATGTGTCTGAAAATGTACTATTATGTACTACTGTAATACTTTAGCAGATTATACACCGAGGGGATAAAGCACTGTTTTATGTCACGGGCGCGATATTGAATTCTAAACATCACGAAGGACTCCAGATTTAACTCCCGAGCGCAGCGAGGATGTTATTAGTTAATTCCCTCGCTTCGCTCGAGTCCTGAACGCAGTGAGGGGTTCAAGCGCGCCCAAGACAAAAACAGCTTTATCCCCGAGGAGTGTACTCTACTTTTTTCACCTTTTGTGAGACACTAAAAAAGCAAGGCTACTAAAAACAGCGTTTTATTATAGTAAATTTAAATTAAAAGTTAAAATTGATGTTTGAGACGAGAGTCCAGTTGTGAAGGCATCCAATTTAACGGACTCCGGAGTTAAATCACTTTCGTCACTCGACATTTTAACAGAACTTTTCTTCTATTTTGATATATTTTTATAAAATCTTTGCAGTTATTACGTATACTATTGCAGCGTCTTACAATACTCGCGGCTTTTATTTAATTTCAAATGTGTTCCATTCAGCTTGCCGTGGCCAGCTCGATTTTTGAAAAAGTTTGATTTTCAAATAAGTTCGATGTGGCGCCGGCCCCGGCCTTCGAGTATTAGTTGATCTTTTATTACGAAATTAGACTTTAAGGCCATTGCAATAAGAACTATGAAAAGTGAAAATATTTTATTAACCCAACGGGTTATAATGAGATTCAGTTCAACATTACCCCGGCTAAAACCAAGGGCTTTAATGACTTGCTTTACGTAAGGTTTGCATGATATGTAATTTGGCATTGTCGAGCAGGTGGTGTGAAAAATGTATTTTGAGAAGCACCTTTAAAATTCAGATTTTTCAAAAACTGCTTGAATCCTTGTTTTATCTGAATTCATAACATATTTGACACCATTTGCTGTTTCAAGTCTTATTTCCTTCGTATAGGTTTAATATGTTTTGATGAATCACTTAAACCTACCTGACTGAGGACCCACAAAAGTGGAAACCAATACACAACCTCAAAACAGGTCTACTTACTTTCCATGTACAACATAAGTACATCAGTCAGCCAGCAGCATTACCCTCACTATAACGAATGTTATATCATTTTTAAACATCGAACTCCCTTTTAGTATGTAGGTACCTCTTCTTTAACCTGTCGAGTGCGATTGCGCAGGTCCATAATCCACTTAATTATAATTTATAATACATTGAATATTATACAACCGTTGTGACCACGGCCTTTAAAGGCCATGTTTCTTACCGTTTTACATGAACGATTTATTGCAAAATAAGTTGCGATCACGACCTGTCGATGCTGTTTCCTTCTATAGGTTACAAATGACTGATGTGGACCATGTTACGTTGTTATTAAAGGGTTAACTTTCTTATCTCCTTACCATTTTGCGTTAGTTGAGTTGTTTGACTGAAAATGTGTAGAGATTCTATCGATTTTCTCTTTTGTTTCGAGTTAACCCCTCTCTCTCCCTCTTAAATCCCCTTTTCAGCCACTTCAACCGCTTTTCAGGCGCTGAAAAAAAGCGAACAAAAGAAAGAAATTACAATATGTAAAGTATCTTTTCACATTGTTCAAACCTGTTAGAACCACCAGACTGGAACATTTTTTAGATTCGCATACAACAACATCTTACGAGTTGTTGTTGTTACTCTCATGCTGTAGAACATTACAATTTTAACGTAAGGTATAGTTAAGGTAAATTGAAACTCCTTGAAAACATGACTAGTGAAATTAATCCCCGTTGCCAAGCGTGGGAAATTATGTGAACACGCTACTCGCTAGGGTCTGAACTGATTTAATTTTAAAAGCTCAAAGGTTGCTATCATTGTTCTCGTGACGGACGAAAGGGAGCGAGCACTCGTTCGGTCACGATTCGCGTTCGATTTTACGAAAATGTTAACGAGCTGTGCAGACGCGAACGAAAGTGAACAAACGCTATTGTTCATAGAACAGGTGCTATCAATTGATATCATCGGCCGACACCTACGTCTCTCCATACTTACGCAACTTGTTATATAGGAGGATTATTTAAACGCTTCAAATATGATTTACGAAAAATCTGACGACAGTATTGGTAGAGAAAATTGTTTGATTACCGTGGAAATTGTTAATTGATAAAGCAACCTTTGTTGTACCAACTAGTAGTTGGTAGCAAGTGCTGTTTCTATCAATCATCATTATGTTATGACAGTGAGTGACAGTTTTCTGGGTGTCACTTCCGTCCGGTACCCGCAGCAGCTGTGATTATTAAGTCATCGGATTGGTGACGATTATGAAAAAGCGTAGTATATACTATGCGTAGGAAAATTAATCCAACGAAGACTTTAGGGTTAAGTACTATTTCTTTGCATTTTGACATATTTATACTTTACTGTACGCATGCTGAAGGTGAAACGGTGAAGGAAAACATCGTGAGGAAACCGGCATGTCCTAGAACCAAAAATTCGAAGACATCTACCAACACGCACTGGGCCCGCGTGGTGGATTATAGCCCATTCCCTCTCATAGAGAGGAGGCCGAGTGTCCCAGCAGTGGCAACCTTGAAAGGCTGATTATGCTTATAAGCACGCTTTTCGGATTTTAGCGGTAATGAGATGGCTTGATACGATTTGCATTGGACGCTTAAAGTTGCAGGCTGTTATATAATTATGGTTTTAATGAAATAGCGGTTTAATATATTTATGAAGCACGACGACACTTCTTTTGTTTGATTCCAACGTTTTATTAGTACAATTCTCCTTCTCAACCAGAAATCTATCCAGTTTCTCATTCCGTATAATATCAGCATTCCACCACGTCATAGAAAGCTGTAGCAATAATACTGATCTATTGCTATTCGCGTTAACATTCCAGACCAACCCGTTCCTCTAGGCTAGGTACTCAGTTCATTCCTTCACCACAGACAGCCAACATTCCATAAAAAAAAATATTACCAAATCATTATCATATTCGCAACAAACATGAATATTCATGTAATTACAAGGTCACTTACCATCTGGCTACCCATTGTTACATACAGCAAGTCATATAATATTTGCTTAGATACAATTTCACCAATTTGCATCAGCATTTCACTTTCTTCATGCGCGGGCGCTATATTAACACATTTTATTGCTCGCAAGACGTAAACTTTTGTCGGAACTGTTATTACTGTCTCATTATTTATTCTGGTAAGTTTCGATAGCAATTGTGCGGGTTCTATGCCTTGTGATGACATGTTATTACGCCTAGTTGAGTCATCTGCTAATACTTTTAAAGTAACAGTTGCTTTTAGTGCTGTACTGTACCTTAGGCTGTGAAAGTCGGAACATGTGGTCTTTTCTCTTTTTGGCCGGATTTTGGAATATTGAGCTCAGTGTTTCCTATAAACATTTCACCGATTGCAGTCCGCGTCGTTTCTTTATCCAGTTATCTATACCTAATCACTATTGGCACAGCTTTGACCAGTTAGATTTTTGCACACTAAATGCCATTTAACAACAACGGCAACAACAACATCCATTCATTTTCAGGCTTCTTTGGCCCATAGATATACCTTACATACTAACATACATATTATAAAATGCAAATTGTGTTAGTACTTGTGTGTATATAAGTGCAGTATTCACGAACAAACATTTGAAATGCATGTAATTTAAGTGTTCATCTTCATAAATCATGGCAAACGTTTACCTTGCAAGTGGGCCTCAAAGGGGTCATTTATTCAAATACTAAATTGCCATTCCAGTTGCGAAAACGGGCAAAGTAATTCAGATCAGACCTAAAAAGTACCTACACCTCACGGTATTTCAAATAACCACCATTCACATTCCCCACGAGAGGTTGTGTGTTTTGCGAGTCTTGCCCATATTGTCCTATTGTGCCCACGCTTTATGTAATTTAAGTGTCACTAAAAGCTTATGGTCAAGTAATGGTCGTTTCAAATCTATTTAGTGCTAGGCACCTGTTGTACAACGCATTGTTTGGTGAAAGAAAATTGTCGTCTGAAGAAATATTGTTGGACATTGTGTATAAGTTGTTTAAAGTGTTTGTGGGCTTTTAACTGTAATGGCAACGATTTGAGAAGTAATTTTCAAATAGAAATCTTTACTTTTAGAATGGCACTTTAAAAATAAACAGTGTGTAATATGATAGAAATATGGACATAAATTCCCAGTTGAGCAGCGGTGGCCCTGTGATGGCGGCGCCTTACTTTGTGTAATTTATTTCATCACCACTGCTCCCAAAACGGTGAAGGAAAACATCGTGAGGAAACCGGCATGTCCTACAACCAAAACTTCGAAGACATGTGACATCTACCAACCCGCACTGGACGCGCGTGGTGGATTATAGCGTAGTTAGGAGGCCGTGTGTCCCAGCAGTGTGCAGGAGAGTGTTCTGTAAATGGGCTTGCCACGTGTATGAGATGTCATAATGGAATTATAATAAAACAACATTTGCTTCAGTCAGAAATTTTAATAAAATAGTCATCTCTAGAGAAATTGTATTATCTTACTGAATTGAATGCAATATATAAAGTAAACAGTGGGTCAATATGACGTTGCACATTTAGGCAATGTTTACTTTAAACCGTTTGAATACCGTTTAGTCAACAAATCTACATATCGCAAAGATTTTGCAACGATACATAACGAAAGCACTTGTAGGTATGAGAGGCTAACGTTAGTCTCTCAACCAAGGCTAACGGTAGGCACTTTACATAATTTCATCGTTTTGCCAACCTCACCTAAATCCTCAACTTGTCCTTGTGTAAAAGACGGCGACATTTTCAAATGCAAATGAAATATCCATTTAAATATTTACTATGTTCGGTTTTACGTTCAAATATGGAAAAAGTGGCTATACTGTTTTAGACTTTTTGTTTAAAGTAGAAGGTTATATTTTCATGTTTTGGACGTGTGGAATAACCTCCAAGTTTATTGTTATGTCTACAAGCTTCAAGTAGAAAGGCGAAGGTAGTAATTTTGCGAATTATGTCTTGAAAAAATAAGTTGTTGCCACAAATATATCAAGTTATAGTCACGACATAATCGCGCCACGATCTCTGAACACAAAGGTCTGTTCCTGCAGGTGGCACGGATGCCATTAAATAACAGAAAGATGTATTGAAATGTTTTCTGTTACTTAACAGACTGCATTCATAACGTAGCATTACAGAAAGGACAATCGTTACTCATAGGTTCTTCACCAGACACGTTTGTAATTTCTCACTTTCATTCTCCGTTGCTTCATCTAAAGTAGTTCTTGGTACAACACTAGCTACCAGTACCAACACAGTGTTCACCACATCGAACAAGAAAACAAGGTTTATATTGGCACATTTAACTCGCACTACTAATAATGGGAAGTAAATAAATGTCTACTTAATTCTAACCACAAAGATAATAGTCGATTGTGGTCAGACTAGAGTCTAGGCCCGTATCCAATGCCTAAAATGGAGATGAAAGTTCTAGGGAACAAACAGTGCGGAGATAGGGCCATAACTCATACAGATCGAGAATCGACAAGTCAAAGATTTACCGCAATGCCGATCACGGTAAAAGGGTGGCTAAATGAACGTGAGATATATTCTGCTTTAGTTGTTGAACTAATTGATTTTGTTTTGTTTGTTTCAGGTATGTCAAATGAGAACGGTCTTGAGTATACATCTTCAACTTAAAAATGTGGGAAAGCAAGTTCGGTTTTGAGGTAAACAGGTCTTAAGGTAAAGTTAATTTAACATCTATAAACTTGAAACGGTCGTATTTCAATTTGAAATGTTAGAATACGCTTGAACCTAGTAGAATTTTAATTATCTTTCAAAGGTCTACGGCAAAACAGTTTATCATAATAATGATTATAATTCAGCAGCTGGAACAACTGTTTGCGTGTAGCCGTGATGAATGGAGGCAAACCTCTGCTCCTACGGCGCCCCATTGTTTCAAATGAGCTATGGTCCATTGTATGCCCAATAATTAATTGCATAATCTAATAAAATTATATTTTACTTCTCGTTATAATTACATTTCTAATTAAAATGGGAAATACAGACAATGTCATGTGTCAACGTTTTGTTTCCTGAATTAGATTTAATTAAAAGTCACGAGATTTTGTTTCTTCACTTGTTTTGACGAATAGTTGATTATTATCACTGAGAAGCGTTTGAGAACAATTTAATTCTTAATTAGTGCAAGTAATCAACCAGTAAGTATTTATCGTAACGTCGTCGTCGTAACTTCAACGTAAGTATTTACTTTCCAAAACAATTCACACATGGCTCCTATCTTATTCGTAATCTGTCGTAAACACACAATTTTTTATCAAACTACAAATTTTTAATTAATTAATAATGATTTTACTTGTGGAATATGGTGTATTGTCTATGACCTGGAATTTTAATGTTTATTTGTTTATTTATCTTCAGAACACGATTTTTTTAATACTTTTTATACTGACAATTTAAATTATTGTCAATTTTATTTAACGTATCTATAATGTAATAATTAAGTTGATATTTTTAATGAACATTTGAATTTAATTAATTTTATTTAGTGAATTACTTTTATTTAATTAATTTATTAATTTAATGTATAAGAATTTAAATTTTAATAATTTTATATAATGATAATGTTTGCATGCCGAATGGTGAAATATGGCAGAACTCTGATGAAAACCTACTACTATCTACTTGTGTATAACCCATATTTGCAAATAAATGCTATTCTATTCTATTCTATTCTATTCTATTCTAAACCTAAAAAGTTCAATCTGTTTCGTCCAGCCACTCAAAGCCTCAGCCTTCAAAATATTTTCGAAGCCGACGCGACGTGAGAATATTGGTTAATATACCATTACGTCACGCCAGGTCATTATCCTCTAGGTAGGTTCACACATACGATCTGACAGCATGTCAAATTCAAAAAACATAACACTCTCAATCCATGTGAGATATGCTTTACTTGAAAAAAAAAGTCCATAGAAAGCCGACTTTCACATTGATTGTGGCAATACTCAAAATTGGAAATTACTTACATTTTTATTAGAGTGACCAATGCTATTCATGTCAGCGAATGTGATGTACTTACCGAGATTGTTTTGACTGGGACATAACAATTTTGACAGTTGCTGAGAAGGCTTGAAGACTTCATTTTGACAGATGGTGGTTAGTTGATTAATACTTCATTGATCCGGAAGAAAGTGTTGGCAGGTGCCTGCGCGCGCGCCCCTTTTTGTACAGACATGTGCGTTCATGAGAATACATCCTGTATCTGTCATAGAGAATATCTCATTTCGATTCAAAGTAAATTGTCTGTAAACATCGACTCATCAGCATAAGAACCATTAAAATTAGAGAGTGAAGACAAATAAGTTTAATTAGTTAGGTAATATCATTCAGACAGCTGAATAAGTCTCTGTTCATAAAGAGACCTAAAGACATAATATATTATGGTATTAGTAATTACGAACTGAAAGCCACAGGCACAACAAATTTGGAGAGCATTTAACGATTATTCATTTACATAATACGTGCTATTTCAAATGCACGTCAATTTTCATATTGAAAAGCGAATGTTCAATGTTTTATCATTCTGACGGAGAAAGGATTACCTAACGAAGTAATAGTATTGTTTAATTTTAACGTTAATTAACAACTGAGGTCGATTAATCTCGTCGAAGTCGGAGTTAGCGATCAATTACTTTGCTATTGTGCGGGCAAGCAATCAATTTAACAATCAGTTCGTACGACGGTTTAGTGAGCATAAAACGTAATGACGGATTGCAAAGCTTTGTTAATTAGGCGCATTTTATTGTTTCATTTAGTGTATGCGAGCCTAGCTATGTAATATTTACCAAAGGAATATTACTAATTTATTACGACCTTCAAATTATTGGTGTAACTAACTAATTAAACATTCTTAGCAAGTTGAGTCTGGATTTAAAATGTTTAATCCTATTTTCTACGTATAGGGTGTAACAAGACCCTTAACGAAGCCGAAAGGCACTCGTTCTCCCCGTCATTGCGATCATTTTGTTCTAGACCATACCTGGGAACCTTCTAGTTACGGAGATATGTTAAAGATATGGTAAAGTTCCAACTTTTTCACAAGTTTTTTTTTTTTTAATTCCTGTTTTTAATGTAATTTTTACTTTAAACACCTCCGCGACCTCCGTACCATTCAATCCATCCATCAGCACAATGTTTTGAGTGCATTACATGATTACATTGAGTCCTACCGTAATACGTGATTTTTCACCGCAAAAAAAGTCGTTTCCCAGCAATAATTTTTGCGTACCTAAAGTTACTTCGTGAAGGGTACTGTTACACCTTGTACCTATATGGAATCTAAAACATAACTGACGATATATAAGTATCTTCGTTAATACAGGCCCAATGTTATCCGGCACAGAATGCCTCCGAATAATTCCTAAAAGTCTAAGAACCATTTCCCATCAACCGAATCCAATGTTAATGGAAAACCGACAACCCTATTTCTATTCGAACTAGATTCCGGGTTTCACAATCAGAACTATGTAAATACATCTGTTGTTTTAAAAGTAAAGTAGCGCATAACAAGTTAGCATTCCATGTTAGTACCTACTAGGTCTCTGCGTCCGCGCATTCCGCTGGGCGGGGAAAGTCTAATGTACGATCATTTGACCCCTTTTCCGATAATTTAGCTCTGACATTTACCACGTTTTGGTATTGAGATTAACGTGAATTTATTAACATTTGAATTACGTCAGGCTCAGATGCTATGGTAATGTAATGATCAGTAATTGAGCACTTACTGACAGTGATTGAACATCAATATTATGTAGCTTCAAACCAGCGATGAGTTTGTCCTTTTTTTGTAAGCAAAGTCTTTTAACTTAGTCTAATAGTCAGTTAAAAATAATACGTGCTAACTGCTGAAAGACTAACATCTCTCTCTAAACTAATAGATGTATCACTCAAGAGTGACACTAATCGTTTAGCCTAAACGTTATGTCGACACAATTACATAATAGGCGTAATGCACGCACAGATCCGTATCTACTCTTCAAAGTGCACATTCACTGCACTACGATTACTGCGATTAGCAAGCTGTCATAATAAATATTCACATTAAGGCTAAGTTTAGTTTGACGCGATATTGCGCTATAAAGCGCAAAAACATTTATCTTGGCGATCGTAGACGGAAATTCGCACGAAACTAGTGAGAGACGCGCGATGTCGCGAAGAGATTGTGAACTAACTGCCATGTCGCACGACCACCTGACCGCAGCCTGAAATACTCCAAGCTATTCTGTCGGAAGGAAGAAGATAAAAGATCTAATTTTCCGTCGTAACGGACAGTGTAAGCACGTATCGAACTAATTAATCGGACCTCTGTATGTATGTACTAAAGTCGTTTAGTATACTTTCAATAGTAAGCAACGCGCGAAAGTTTCCCACGACCGTGTACTTGCAAATATTCTGCATTTATCTAACAACATTATCTAACAAGTACCTACATTATATCAATTAGGTAGTATAACAATAAAATTCAATTAGAGCGATCACAAAGAAAACTGTAGCTTGCCTCGGAAACAACGACTGTAAATAAATTGGAGGACGGAAGGTCATAAACCCATGGAGTCATAGTGCTGTTAAGTCAAACCACGTCTACTTACAACTAAACATGTTAAGCTGTCATGGTTGCAAATATAATAACCTATATTTCGTCCTCCGTATTACTGACAGTTATACCAATTACCAATAGCGAATGTTTAATACTTTGATGTAAGCCTGATCAGGTTAGGAGCATTGCCCTGATTATCTCGCAACGAAAGCTGTAATAATTTTCAAGGCCCCGTCTCGCATACCATGCACGCTCAGTATAAAGGCATATTTCTGTTTCAAATACCTGCAAAGGTACTTACCGTCTTAATGGCACCATAGACATTCACGTTCGAAGATCAAAGCTAGTGCCGAGACTGAAATTATCCCGAGTGTATCGAATCGATTATCACTCGATTCCCGTCGTGGAGGCATCTCTATGGGCATCGTTCGTGACCGATCCCTGGGCACAGCTTTCGATTGTTAACAAGTGCGCCTGAGTGGGGAAAGTTGGGAGGATCATGAAATTAAATCACGTTAGAACGGAGTATTTAAATTTGAAACTATGGGTCGTTAAATAAGATTTAAGAGTCACGGTTTCAAAGGAAAATTACTACCACATCTATTAAAACTAAACAAATGAATAAATTCATTTTGAAATTATAGCTTTCAGTGAAAGTGAGCCTGTTACCTCGAGGAATAATATTAGCATGAAGGATTTTAAAACGAAAAGTTGTAAGTTCCATTAGCATTAAGATTTTATTACACACAAAGTATACCTATACTTTGTCTTTGTCCTAGAATTTATTATAGCTAAATATTACTAAGGGAGAATTTTATTACTAGAGATGCAGCTCTCTAGTAATAGAATCAACATCCATTTTATATCCACAATATGGTACGGAACAATCCACCACCCACACTTGGCATTGCTCGGTAGCTAGAGCGACATTTACTCCATTTTACGTCCTACCCACATTATACATAAACGTTCAACAACTGATTTCGCTTTCACGCTAGAGACAACTATACAAATTGCTTACCTTTCAAATGTAAGTCGATTTATCTTGTTATGTCTAGAGGGACAGATATCCGAGGAGCGGGACGTGGAAAGCTGCGCGCGCGCCGATCGGGCCCTTCATCGCTGTTTCTGCACTGAAACATTACAACGCTGTCGAGTGTCTCATGTTTGAGATCTCGGCTTTCAAATCAGGGTTCAGAAATATAAATTATTATTTTAGTTCGGAAGAGGAATTACTGATCTTATGTTTCAGATTGTTGAAAGAAGTATGTGATTGAGCAATCATTAGCAAATCGTGATTTTATCTGAATTGGCTTGAGTCACACTAACGGCTACCTATGTAGTTAGTTTCATACTAAACAAAATCAGAGGATTAATTAACCACCTAAGGGGCCGTCCATAAATTAAGTCACACGTTAAGGGGGTGGAACCTGGTGAAAGAACCTGGTGGTGGCCCCCGGCCACCATAGGCGCGGGCCTGTAGACGGTGAGCTATGGGCTAGCTCGCCGTCCGTCCGTCTTATGATGACAGGCCGTGTCGACGGCGCGTTCGTGTTCCACGCGCGCCTCAAGGAGAGTCAGCAAACAGGGAGGGGTCCGTAAGGACCGACGCCTGCCAGGGTTGCGGGACTGTTCGAAAGAGATACCGCGGCCCTGGAACACAAAGGGCAAAGGAAGGAACATGGATGGGTTTTAGTCAGTAAAAGTCTGACACTCCCTCCTGCTCAGCCCAGAGCGGGAGGGGTTATTTGATGATTTCCCATCGGTAAAAAAAAAAAAAAAAAAAAAAAAAAGTGGGTGTGATGAAGTGTGACATTGTGTGGCAAGGGCTGGGAGAGGTCCTAAATTTCGTGATGTCACATTTATATTTATCTAAGTATTGAAACACAAAATTTGAACTACATATTAATACTATAAAACTTCAAAATATTCCCAACTCTATCTGTATGAACATGTAAAATTGAAAAATATGTGTCGTCACGCTAGGGAGGGGAGTCTCATAAATGTAACCAACTGTGACAAGGACGGGGGAAGGGATAAAAAAAATCCTGAAATTCGTGTGACGTAATTTATGGATGGCCCTAAGCCCATTATTGGAAAACGACATCGAACTTCATTATTTGCAAGGGAGTGTCCCATAGGTACAAGGATTACACATGATCTGTTAAGAGAGTACCATATTTCTACTGCCCTTTACAAGACTCTCGACACAATATCCTACATCCAAATAAACCGTTTGTAACTGTAACGTGTCACAGTGTGACTCGTTGGGAAAATTTGTGAATAAAAATCCCAACCAGTCACACTCTTACTCGATAGGACAACTTTTTGTGTTTATTCTCAACGGATCACACGCCAAATGAAGAGTGTGACTCGTTGGGAACAAAATATTCTCATACAGTAACACTGTGACTTATTGGACCTACTTCTTACCCAATCAGTAACATGATTGAGATTCATCAATTGTTCATGATTTTTGATTAATTAAAGATTTATTTGCAAATAATGAAAGATAATTTGTAAAAATCAACCATATTTATTTGAATATCAATCACAAAATATCAATACAAAATCACACTGTGACATGTTACAGTGTGACTCGTTGGGAACAAACGAAATAAACCATAACAAGCCCCTGTTACAAAGCGTGCGGTTATTAAACTCCTTATCAGCGAGAGTTCAGGCGAGGTGCCCTCAGCTGATTCATGGCACGATCGCGAATCAATTTCCTAGTTTTTGCCCTGGTTGCTTTCCTTCCTGGGCTCCGGGTGATCACGTACTGCTTATCAGTGCAGTTCTAAATGGGTGACTTGCAACACCTTCCGTCTTGTTTCAGTTGTTAGAATTGTAATGATTGTTTGACATGTCTTAGTTTGAACTTTGACTTTGTATTTGTTGAGCTTTCGGGAAGTTGTTACAGTTAGGTAATTTTATAGTGATCATAATACTTGTGAGTTTGTATTACAGCAGCTTAAGAGGAAATGCGGGTGGTGTTTTCTCCATACAAACGCTTTTGCCTGCTTTATTTCTGGTTTAAGGTGGCTGCGCAAGGGTAGCCCGCGAAATTTAAATTTTCTTACGTTTATTGCAATTGGCAGGTCAGTGTCAGGTTGTATGTTGATGAAAATACGGATCGCGCCAGTAACACTTAAGGAGATATAGAATTATAATCATTTAAATCATCAATACAACCCTCCAAGTTCATATAATCCCATTGAGTGACTTTTTCATGAAATAGCTATTGAATGGGATTATATGGACTTGGTGGGCTGTTTTGATTATTTGAATGATTATAATTCTGTAACTTCATACGTGTTACTGGCGCGATTCATATGTTCATCAACATACAACCTGACACTGACCTGCAAATTGCAATAAACTAAAGAAAATTTAAATTTCGCGGGCTAGCATTGCGCTTCTACCTTAAGACTTAAGTGCTTTGATTTTATGCAGTTAAATAAAAATCTAACTTTTCTATGTCCCTATGTTTTCTTTTTTGATGATAGGTACATAATCTGTATCAGCACTAGAACCTTTACAAAATGCTAAAAAACACCAATTTGACCGCTGTTAACAGAGGCCTTGTGTACAAATTTGACAACTATTAATGAAAAAAGAAAAACATAGGGACACAGTATATAGCCTTCTTATTCAGTTTATGAAATATCTTTTAAATTGGTCGAATATTGGAGGAGGAAATAGTCGAGAGCCAAACCTCGAATTATGACTTTTTATTAGTCGGGTCTGTAGTTGTCCTTATCGCACCAATGTCGAAATCGCGCTCGTAGAGGGACAGCGATAGTTTCTTCAAATACCTACCGCATTTCCTCTTAATCGCTATAGTTAAGGCTAGGTAGACGCTAGTGCCCATTACTAGTACCTACGAGTGGCCATCTTTAATATTGCTTATCTAGGTACCTAATAGGCTGTGGTTCTACACACCATCAACTCATGCTGAAAAATACCAAGTATTACCAACCCACGAATTATTATTTTCTGACTAATAAAACGAATTAGATCTCGCCGTATTTCAACATCACCTCTGCACACGAGATGATGAACGCAATCAGCATGATTTAAATGGCAGGATTTAATCATCACGTTGATTAAACCTACGTGTAATTTACATAATTCATTTTATTTGCTTTCGATTTTAGTTCTAAATCTTGTTTCGCTCTTGATATACTTTCAGTTTCTTTTCTTAATAAAATGTCCATTACCTTGATGAAAGCTTGATGTGCGAGTGGCTCTCAAAGATTCGTACATACGGGGGTAAACAGAACGACAAAGAAATTGACGTGAAAGCAGCTTGTGGACACTTTTGAGAGAATATTACAGTCTCTTTCGTGGCGAAAAGATAATAAACATGGACTTTAAAAAAGTAATTGTACTTCCTAAAAATCTAGGTCAGAAAGTAAAAAACGAAATCTCCTAAGAAGTCAAATTGTGGTCGACTGAAAAGAGAGAGAAAGGAACACATTATTTGAAAGAATGCCAAGTGCACGTAAGTGAATAGATTACCGGCCTGTTAAAACCATTACAGTGACCAATTTCCCCCATTCGATCAACAGGAAACAGACACGTAACTTATTTCCTACACGTTTCGTATTTGTTGGTCCTAGGCTTGTTACAAAAGCCAAAGTAATATTAATACTTTACCGGATAAAAAAATAATGCAATACAGTGAATTTTATTGTGTCATTCAACCGATAAAATAAATACCGGCCAAGTACGAGTCGGCCTCGCGCACGAAGGATTCCGTACTCGTATTCCCCCTAAAATATTCGCAAAAAAAGTGTTCGCAAAAAGTCCTACACGCTTCGACACCAAGGAACGTTCCGACGATAAACCTTTCAAGAGAACTGCATCGCAACTTCGCCAATTCAATTAACTACTTTTTGTTCAAAGAAAGTGTGCTGAAATCTTCGTAAATGCATTTGGCAGTTTCAGATTTGATATTTATTATATTCTGTTTTTAGTATTTATTGTTATAGCGGCAACAGAAATACATCATCTGTGAAACAACTGTCTAGCTATCACGGTTCATGAGATACAGCCTGGTGACAGACAGCCAGACAGACAGACGGACAGTGGAGTCTTAGTAATAATAGGTTTCCGTTTTTACCCCCTGGGTACAGAACCCTAAATCCCAAGATAATTAAAGCTGGACATTTAATAAATGCTTGTCTAGAGCGAAATATTTCTCCATTAGTGACTGGTTGGTTACGCAAAAAGTTCCACTACCATACAAGGGCCTAACCAGATACTTTTATGAGAGAACTTATTTTTTTCTTGACATGTAGCAAGTACATAATGCCCTCCATCCTGAATCGGCTCGTGTGACATGGTGTTATGAAACTGTGTATTTCTTCTTAATTTTAGATTGGTTGTATCTTAAAACCTTGACTAGGGATGCGCTTGTATATTTTGAAGCTTAATTTGAAAATGTGGCAATTGATGCTTATGTTAGTCAAAACTCAATTGCCTCCGTCAATACAGTGTTCATCACTTCTTCCAATAACATCAATATCAGTATCTTGTCAGTTAATTTTTTGTAATGTATTTAAATCTATTTTATTTTTTATTTAAATCTTTACAGGCATACAACCCGATGCTTGTTTTATCGACGACGACAAGAAATAATGAATAGAACAAACTTTACGGACACGGTAGTAATTATATAATCTGCCGAAATGTAACAATGAATATGGAAGAAGGACCTGGAGGTACTTGTTACCTAACTTGTTGAATAAACTCCCTAAGCAACTAACTAATAAATTAAAATCAAAGACAACTTTGCAAATCAAACGAATAATAAAATATTATCTTATAGTGGATCAATACAAAGTGCCTCCCCTCCATCTTTCACAAATAAATAAATAATTTTATCACGAAGTTTTCTATAAATATATTTTAATGTAAACAAGAGAGACGCCTCACTCGCACATAATCTTTCATAATTAAGATTAAGCGAGGTGGTTTCATCTAAAATTCATGTAATGTTTTTTGAATTAAAAAGTTTTTAATTTTTTTTTATTTTTATATCAGAATCCGTATAAAATAGCAATATTTAGCGTATGCGTAATAAATAATAGTAAAGAATGTTCATTGAATAAACAATTAGAACGTAATAGGATGTGGTATTCCACCATTTACAGCCTGCTCTTCTGGGCTGGTTGCAGTTAATTCCTTTTTAGATTTATGCTCACGATCTTAGGTTTCACCTATTACAACATTAAATACCCGAGCTGGTACAAGAAGCTAATATTAATTTCATGTTTCTGTTTTATATGTGCTTGTTATTCCACATGATGCTTTATGAAGGTAAACAACTTGACAAGCCCCGAACTTTGTACACGGCCTTCATGGAAACGTCGATGATGAGAGATATTTACTCATTTTGAGTAAACAGCCATGACGAGAAAACAGGAGGCCACGAAAACACTACTACAGATATAGGACAACAATTCTAGGAGATAAGAATTTCTCTCATAATATCAGCCTGTTACAGACAAAATTCTCACAGTCAAGCTAGATTATAAGCTAGGATAAGACTTCTGTCATTATCAAACCTAGCTAAATTGGTTGTTTTCGCTCCAAAGATCGAGTTAAGCCATGGGTTCAACCTAGGGTAAATTGGGATCGTAGGTCAAAATGTGACAGTCTCTAACTAAGCCAATCAGTCGCATTTCGCTAAAGCATATCCCAGAGCAGCAAAAGAGAAAGGGCTACATGGAAAAAAGAAGAAACCATAGATATAATATGTTGAGTGAACATTCATTCATTTTCTAACTTTATTGTATATTTTCCCTGCACTTGACCTACCTGATGGTGTCTTCACACAATAGTAAATAGGCGACCGTGTGGACACACGTCGACTTTCATCTCTTCACTGAACAACAGGTCCGTTGAAGTGGCCATTGTCAATGTGACAGTGGCAGACTATTGTGTACACGTTCATTGAAATGCTACATCAGGTATCCGCGGGGGCATAAAACGATCTAGAGTGTCTATGGAATATGGAAATAAACACAAGTAGTACATCAATTCATTCATTTGATAAGACATTGATACAGTATTCCACTAAAATAGCGTAGAATGTTTGAAGAGACTTTTTTTTTTATGAGGTACCGCACCTAAGGTAAAAATTCTAAATTGATTCTTAATTTTATTTGAAACTATTTTTTTTTTACTTTTTGCTTTACCCTACAAGGTCCGTAATTGTACCTTGACTTAAAGCCCATTGTAAGATCTTTAAACATTATGGAATGCAAATTAAAACACGGATATGAATATATCTAAAGGTTGTCTGGAAGATATCGCAATCAGCGATAGGACCGCCATTGTGACCATAGAATTAACAGTGTTATGAAATATAGTTGTTTCAATTTCGGTTTACAATAAAGTATATTCTATTCTATATCGTCGAAAAAGGGAATGATTCATGAAACCTAATAAGATTATTATATAGCCTACCAAAAAGTATTATATACGCGCACATGATACCGCAAAAGAACGGTTACCTATGATTACAAATCGTCGCGTACAACTTCCGCAAGAGTACATAATTGATATATAATACGGCAAATGAAACCGGGTTAATTACATAAGTTTAAAGTGTTCGCAAAAAGTCCTACACGCTTCGACACCAAGGAACGTTCCGACGATAAACCTTTCAAGAGAACTGCATCGCAATTTCGCCAACTCAATTAACTACTTTTTGTTCAAAGAAAGTGTGCTGAAATCTTTATAAATGGATTTAGCAGTTTCAGATTTAATAACTTGGCCTCAATAATCAATACGTCAAAATGGGTTGATTGTGTTTTAAGTCGGATTCTGGGTTTGTCGGCTTCGAAATCGAATCTCCATATAAGTGTGCATCTTAATGACCGTCTCGAACTTTGACACCCATTACGTGCTTTACTGAAATGTTAATACCTAAATGAAATACTTGTTTCAGTTTACATCTATAAATCAACATCTTTTGAAAGTTCTTAGTTATATTTATAATACGTGTAATTAATCGATATTCACTAATTGCTCAATTGCAAACGATTTTCAAAATTAAACCAACATTCAGATGTTAACCCCGTACTTTCTATTTTATACATTGGCTAAAGATGTTCCGTAATTATTTCCAATTTACTCCAATTCGCAATCAAGAACAATTTCCGTGGCTACATTTTTACAGTGGCGTGCAGTAGTTCTTCTGGTAAGGCAGGCCACGCATACTGAATTACTGACACCCAAAACAAAAAACTCGGCAACATCACAGCGTCGCTCTACTTAGGATGACCCTCAAAGTAGTCACATCTATTGATATATTCAGTCACCCTTCCGGGACCCCCGCACCCGCCCCTGGTATTTTTAGTACTTAAGCTTATGAGAAACAACGCCATCTAGCTTAAATATCAGGAATTTCAATGGCATTCAGTCAATACAAAAACGAAGGTAGAAGCTTCGTTAAAAAAATCTTAAAAATAAAACAGAGTGCGCTGTCAACAAAAAAATAAAATTACCTAAAATTACCATGGTATAGTGTAGATTTTTGGAATATTAGAAAAAAAACATTGGAAATAAGCCTGTAAAAACCAAAGTTATAAATACAAGAACTCACCGCATTATTCAAAGTTCAAATCACGATTTTCTGACAATGCAAACAGAAGCAAGATTCATTTGAAATGACGAGTACGAGATGAATTTTGGGTTAATTCTCGTAATTCGGGTACCTACACCTTTAGACACAACTTGAATCTTATCATTAAACGATTGTGAATACTTACTGTTTTTAACTTATAACAAACACACATTATCAACGCAAACTTCACAACGGAACACCATTTTACGTAAATAAACAAATACAACAAATAATATTTACACTACTGTACGTTTCAAAGCGAATTACAACCGTCAGATATTATAAAAAGCAAAACATTCAAGATCGCGAAATAAATTTTGCTTGTCACATGAAACAAATATGGCTTACAACTTTGTAAGAAAAACATAATTGCTACTTTGTCGATAAAAAACACTACCAAATATAATTGCATCACTGCATACCGTTTTAGCCGGATAATACTTTGTGGCCAATCAGTGGCCAGCTACACTCGCAGAAGTTGAGCCGCCAATCTATCAATGATCTATACATGTGTGCCGTTCATACACACGAAAATGTGCATCAGTGTGCGTAAATTTATCAATGGAAATTAGGCCGGCGGCGTCGTTGCCTAGAAGAGCCGGGAGCGAGCGTCGTAGTTACGTAGTATTATTATCAGTTACGTCACACGGGCGCGACAAGTTGCTATAAGTATTTTAACAGGAGTTTTAATTATTTTTTTAAATATTTTGCATTATTTTATTACATAGTTATAATAAATACATTTGTTGCGTTGTTGGTAGGAATGGTAGGGTAGGCTAGGCCTAATTGCCTCTATGGACGGCACGCCCCTGCATTTTTATTATTATTGCGCTGGGTAAGGAACTGGCGGTTCTACTTTTTACTACCTGGCAAGATTTGAAATTGGCAATTTTGAATCGATTTCATACATGAACTGTGTAGACATTTTCTCCAAAAAAGCACTGCACTTTCAACTATTGTTCAGTTCGTAGGAAAATATTTTATTGACACTTAATTTAATATTTAAATAAACAAATGATTATGGAAACTTATTTAAAGCGCACGAGTTTTCCACAAAAGCTTCAGTGATGAAAAGCCCCACAAAATTTAGTTCAACCATTTTCATTCAACTTAAAGCCAACAGACATAAGGACACCTCCTTTCATATTAACGTTTTGAGGCAGATGAATTTTAACTGCAGCACTTAAACCACATGCCTGTATCCAATTACGTTTCCTGTTAATTTAACTGTCAGTTACTTTTCATGGGTTGCGTCCGTTATATACCTACTTATGTCATAGTGAGGTCGCCGCCCCGCGACAGGTGACACGGATTACGTAATCGATTATTTATTGCAAACGAGTGCGATCGATATTCATATTTATTGGCGCTCACCTTAATAGATGCAACCTGATTAATCGCTGCCATTTGAATCGATTCAGCTCGTGCGCTTTTATTGTGAGGCCGGTTTATTGTTTACGTTTAATTGTTAATCGAAAGCGTTGACATTATTTCGATTAAAATAAAATTATCGAATGTTATAAGGCTTTTTAAACTGACTTCTAAAAAAGAAGGTTATGTATTCCACCAGCATCTCATTTTTCCGTTTTTTTGTAAGTTATCGTCTAACTAACCTTCGATTTGGAATTTTACAAAATATCTTATATCAAATAGGAAGTAATAGTATTGGCAATTTGTATTCAAAGCATCTTAAGGAAACGTGAAACTATTCCCAAGACTCGTACGTACCTGAAAAAGTTTTCATGTTTCTGGAAACTTTCTGATCGACAGATCAAGGGTCAAAAGTAATTCGCAGAAGAACCATGAGTAATTTCATAATGTCATTCGTGCACTGTCATACTGTAAACAGTAAACGTGTTGTAAATCTTTACTTTAACGGCTAGGACACCGACCAGCGTACAACATGACTACAAAATCTGAAACTGGTGATTTCTCAATCACATGCTGGAAAGTAATTCGAGTCCATTATCACGAAATGGTATGTGAGAAACACTTCACATAAAACCATTTGCACAAGTTCAAATAACCGTAATAAAGACAGCACTATGAAATAACATACATAAATTATATAATTTACCTAACGACAACGCATTGAATCGAATGACGTCCTAAACAAACAAAAGTGATCCAGTCACGAAGAATCGATTTAGTTACGTATAGACTACATAATCGGTTGTAGGAGTAACGCTCTAATTGCAATGCCTCCTGGTGATATTTCATCCTCTATTCAGATGTGGGTTGTGATAGTAGAGACAATCTTCGAAGTTCGAACATTTAATCACCGAATGTGGGCTTATCAGATGTTTGGGATAATCACCGACTTTCTATATGCAACCTGTTTTTGTTTTGTAATAGGTACATGTGTTAACATCTTTTTGTTATTACGGTAAGAAGATGAAAGTACAAGTTGAGAAGTTATTTATACTAATCTATACTAATATTATAAAGAGGTAAAATTTGATTGTAAGTTTGTATGTAGGGGGTAATCTCTGGATCTACTGAACAGATTTTGAAAATTCCTTCACTAATAGGAAGCTACATTATTCCCGAGTGCCATAGCCTATATTTACAACGTGCCCGTGGGATAATTTCCGACCAAAACGCGAGCGAAGCCGCGGACAAAAGCTAGTAGTTTATAGTTAGAGTGTAATTTCAAGCTCAGATATGAAACAATGCAATTGTTACTATTTTTATTTGTTTACTCTATATGACATCAGGTACGATTTAGGAAGTTCTTACTGAAACCTCTTTTAAATTAGAAAAAAATCCTTTTGAAAACAGGATGCTGTGAATACGATTCTCTTCTATTGTAGAAATTCATGTGGCAATGACATATCATGTTTTTAGAAAACCAACCACACACTTCTGAGTAAAATAGAGGGAAGTGACATAATTATGTAGATACTCCATATCGATTACGTGTTCAATTGCCGAGAGCTGGGTAGTGGGTACACATCTCCATATGCACATAGTTGCATCACAACACTGTATATGTTCACGTTACTGCCGCGTTTAGTCGTGCCCAAGCATTTAGTGGTAACGTGATTTACAGTTCTGCTCATGCCCTGGTTATGTAAGGGAAATGGGTGTGAAAATCGTGAAATATCCGTAACTTTAGTAATTTTGTGGTAAAGTTGCCTTTTTGTTTGGTTTGTGCTCAACGATAGGGGGCAAAGGGACGCATACATACGCAAAGCTTACACCAATGCGCTTCTCAAACCTATAGAAATCTCCTTTAGGCAGTTGTCCCACCGCCGCCGACGAGCGACTAATTATCAGCTATACTCTCGCTCAAGAAACGTACAATAGATATACATTCCGTGTAAACAAAAGAGATGCATATATTAATCGATTCAGTTCATTCATTCTTTCAGTTGATCGCTGACTGTTTAAACTGAAAGTAAAGTTTATTATTGATTTTAAGCATTGTACTACCTAGATTTATTTTATTTATTTCCTTTTAGCATTTTAAATTCTTCCGAACGTAGAAAATACGTCACGCTATCATTTGCTCCTTTATCTTTCATATCATTCCTCACACAATCCATCCATCGTTTCCTCGGTCTTCCTCTCCCTCTCCAGGTATCAACATTTATATTCATAACTCTTTTAGTCACATGCGAATCGTCCCTCCTCATCACATGGCCATTGGTTTTTACAATATTATGTCTGGGTATAATTTTAGATATTTCTTCTGTTTTTTTTTTATCTTAAAGAGCTGACCTCTGAAACATCATGATTGTGGGTAGTAGGATAGTAAGTAGGTACCTAGTGTCTTGTAAGCTTTCCTGATTGTTCTCGGAAATATGCCTGTTACTTTAACTCGTCGGTGTCTTCTAAGTAACAACCAACATTACTGAGTAACGGTAACCGCATTACATAACGTGTAAGTAAACGGAAATCTTCTACAACCGTAGTTTTCTTGAAAATGCGCTGCCAAAAATTGCTAAGAAAAATATGACTAGAGCCAAAAAACATCCTCTTTAAAATTGTTTCTATGATATATATTCTGCTTAAAACAACCCGAAGGGTTAGGCAGGGTTAGGTACCTAATATTATAGTAGGTACACCTACATTTCGCAGTTGTGTTTAAACATATGTACTTATATAAAAATATGTAAAAGTGGGTCCTTACATGTAACCCACATGTAACCATTTTATGAAATCGATACTTGAAAAAAAATATTGACATCCGCTTGTTAAATATGTATGACAAATTCCACAATAATAAACCTGCATAATATTATAATGTGTGTAGTCGCTTATTATTAATGTACATACAAATAATTTCCTGTCATTTACTCTGTAAGTATTACAAGTACTATTATATAAAACTTAGTAACTGATTACTTGGCCTTATTCCTTGTTGATTGATGAACTGCATAGTAAAAAACATTGTGTATCATTTAACTTAATTAAACCTACTGTATTGTTCTATGATTTATCTACGTACAAGCCCATTAGCTGTGTCTACCTACTCACAATTAGAAGTATAATGGATGACGCAATTAAATCTAACGTAATGTTCACTTAGTTTCTCCGGAAATACTCGAAATGCTAGCCAGGTGACAAGTTTCTAGATATCCTAGGCTAGGAACCCGGAGAACAAAACCTAGGAAATATTATGTGCGTGACTTTATCTTATTGTTTTAACTCCGATACTAAATTATTGAGGCAGCGAATGTTCGCTGATAGCAAAGAAAGTACCAATTAAATTGAGTAAGAGGACTTGCTGTGGTTTGAACACTGCCAATATAATTGAATGTGAAATATGTAATCATTTTGACAGTAACTTGGCAATTATTGGACAACTTGATATTTCCAATATAATTTAAAGTACGATAACTTTATGATGCCACTGATATTAATAACAAACTGAGACTGAAAGAAACATCATAAATTATTTCGAAGAAAAACATCGAATCTCGTAAAAAGCCACCTTTAGAAAACATGACAACCGCTACAAAAAAGACACCTAATTAATTGCCATCACGCTTCTTGTTAAGTTTTAATAAAAAACTACATCTACTAATTCAAAACACGTTTACTTACTTAAGTCTCAAAATAAATCTTGTTTATACTCAGCCTGTGAAAATTAAGTATGACAATAACAATTTTCTAGTAGCACACGAAGGCACGCGACGGGAGAAAAAGTATATAAGATTCGGCAACCGCATCTTATCTTACATCTTAATCTGATGAGGTTGAATCATGCTGTGAGGCGTGAGCTAGGTTTCCATGTCGCGAGAGATGAAAAAATAGAACCACTGATATAGTGGTATTGGTAATTGGTAGCTAGAAGTTGCAGATATTTAGGTTTCGAACGAAAATGAGGTTTGGCTTTTAAGCTGGTTTTTTTTTTCATGCAATGAGAAACTAAGTTGGTTTACTTAAGTTTTTGGTTTGGAAAGGATTTCCGATGGTTTTCAATTGCAGCATAAGGGGGAGAAGTTTAGGCTCTATATATTACTTATTTACGAGCTGTGAGTACAATTCGGAGTGAAGATGTGTGAGGCGTGTTTGAGCACTTTAAAATCTCATTACTACGGCTGTGTTCTGATAATAGCAAAATCAGCCCATATGTTCCCACTGCTCTCTATGAGAGAGAATGGGCTATAATCCACCACGTGGCCCCACTGCGAGTTGGTAGATGTCACAAGTCTTCGAATTTTTAGTTCTAGGACATGCGGTTTCCTCACGATGTTTTCCTTCACCATTTTGAGAGCAGTGGTGATGAAAAAAAAGTGTAAATTTACACAAAGTAATGCGCCTGCCTGGGTTCGAACCCACGACTTACTGTTCGTAAGTCGAGGCCGCCACCACAGGGCCACGGCTGCTCTCCACTGGGCCACGGCTACTCTCCACTGGGCCACCGGTGCTCTCCATTCTGATAATGTTTGTTATAAAATCATTCCGAACATGTTGTAATAAATTATATATCAGTAATTATGAAATGATTAATTGATGAAGACATATGACAGCATCCACAACATCTGCATCTGCTCTCACTACTAAAACACTGCGTTCATCTGTTGCCCAGTTCTATTTAGACATTCGTTGTAGCTTCGTATAATAGAAGTCCAGATTATATTCATCTCTTAAATGATAATAAAATTAAGTAGTTACCTAGCCCTATTTTCCTAATGTTTCTAGCTATTTACACACGGCGATTTTAAAGAACTAACATTAATAAAATATTATTAACATAAATAAGATATAAGCACGAATTAATATTTCTTCCGCCATAATTTAAAAACAAATCTTTAACAGTTTTGTGACCTGTAATTATTCAATGTCAGCCGTTGACAGCTTATTAAAATAACGGTGAAGCTCACACCGAATTGCTGGAAATTATATAAAGCTTATCATTAAACATAAGGAGGCACTTGTTATTATTACGGTCAATTTAGATCGTCGTTTTCGCAAGCGTTTAAAGTAACCTAAACCTTTCAACAAAATGACTACGAAAATACGATCAAATAAGCAAACGTTTTATAGTAAACTAACTGTTACCTTCGGCTTCGTTCGCGTTTTGGTCGGAAAATATTCCACGGGCACTTTGTAAATATAAGTTATGGCACTCGGGGATAAAGTAGCTTCCTATTAATGAAAGAATTTTGAAAATCGGTTCTGTAAATCCAGAGATTACCCCCTACAACCTCACAAACTCACAAACTTTACCTCTTTATAATGAAGTTAAATCGGTTCACGCACTGGAACAACCTAAGAAAAGATGGATAGACTGTGTGAGGAATGGAAGACAAAAGGAGTAAATGATAGCGTGACGTCTGACAGGGGAGAATGGAAGAAAAAAAGTGTTGTACCGCCCCTAAGTAACATGGGACCAGGGCGGGAAGATGATGATGATACCGGCCCACGTAAGTTATACTTAACAAGAAATACGGGTGATTTTTTTATCCATAAAAACGCTCTCGCCTGTTTGCTTTCTGGTTTATGACTTTAAAGCGATGTTTTTTTTACAGTTAAATAAATATCAACCTCTTTTATGACCCAGTGGTTTCCTTTTTGATAATACATTATCTGTATTTAGCACTAGAACCTTTACGAAATGCTCAAAATTTCCTATTTAGACCGCTGTCAACAGAGGCCTTCTTTTTTTTTTTTCTTTTTTCCGTTGGGATGTCGTCAAATAACCCCTCCCGCTCTGAGCTGAGCAGGAGGGAGTGTCAGACTTTTACTGACTAAAACCCATCCATGTTCCTTCCTTTGCCCTTTGTGTTCCAGGGCCGCGGTATCTCTTTCGAACAGTCCCGCAACCCTGGCAGGCATCGGTCCTTTCGGACCCCTTCCTGTTTGCTGACTCACTTTGAGGCGCGCGTGGAACACGAACGCGCCGTCGACACGGCCTGTCGTCATAAGACGGACGGACGGCGAGCTAGCCCATAGCTCACCGTCCACAGGCCCGCGGTCAACAGAGGCCTAAAGTACAAATTTAACAACTATTAATAAAAAAGAAAAACATAGGAACACAGTCCTTCTTATTCAGTTTATGAAATATCTTTTAAATTGGTCGAATATTGGAGGAGGAAATAGTCGAGAGAAGTAGTAGAATAGAGAGCCAAACCTCGAATTATGATTTTTTACTTGTCGGATCTGTAGTTGTCTTTATCGCACCAATGTCGAAGTAGCGCTCGTTGAGCGACAGCCATAGTTTTTTCAAATACCTACCATATTTCCTCTTAAGTACTTCAATGTCTTGTGGTCAAGAGTACGGACAGCGACAGCAGTATCATCAACCTGTCTGCTAACAATAACATCCTGCTCTAAAGCCGTCAGTCAAGTGAGATGATAACTCACCATTTTCTTACTTAGAAGCTGTTTAGTAATTACGACACCGGCTTTAATTCACTTAGCTCCACAAATTATCATTTTCCTGGAAATAGAATTGACTATCAAGTATTTTCATTTTGTTTTTAAATAAGTCTAATTTGTCTTTTCGGTCCAGGACATTTTTTGCCGCTTATTCAACGTGTTCGTCTGTTTGCCTGCATTTTACGAATTTAGGGTTAAAAACAATTTTCAACGCTTTTTCTATACTTTCAGCCTACCCCAATAGTGGAAAAAGCGTAAATTCTTGTACGTATGTAAATGCCTTTCGTATTTTTTCGTCATGTCTATTCCTATAAATAGTTTCCACCGTCACTCGATAGTCATACCCACAATTACGTAAACCTGAATTAAGTCGAAGGTGTTAATTACGGACCCACAAAATGAATGGATGTGTACACCCGTCGCCATGTTGTGTATTGTTATCTAACATAACAGCAATACAGCATACCTACTTATTATTCAGATGCGAAGATAAGACTGTTGCAGACCGTGGTACTAGGTAGGTTTGGTACACTTACTTGCAAAAGTTATTGACCAATAGGTACAATAGAGATTCAGCGCAACTTATGAAAATAAAAATCAATCATTTTAGCGATAAGACCGCCCATTGTGTCACCCTATGTAAAATGTCAGCTTTTTAAACCTGAATTGTATGGTTTAGATAATAAAGAGTATTCAATTTATCTATTTTTTTTTTTCGCAATCTATATCTATTGGCTACTTTTTTTTCTGACTCACATTTTTTCCTGTTGAAAAGATATATTCAAAAGTGAAGAAATAAAACTGAGCGTTTCAGCATCAATATTATATTAAACAAAATATATTTTAAAAACATTTTCACGTAATTTCCACTACGAAAATACACAATACACACCCTCATTGTGACTATCATAGGCAACAGCTGTTATTAAACACGCACGTTAAGTCGTCAGCACGCCAATTTGCTGAATGAAATAATTATCAAGGTCAACTATTACTATGTCATGCATAATTTACGCACACTCAACATTCTTCAGTAATAACATGCGATCGCATATATTTTACTTACGTTCAAATTGCCATGTTCAGCAGACACGCCGGTACAATTTAATTCCTATGTATGTGAAGCCAGATACACATGTTTGTGCCGAGGTTAGTCCGTAACACATCAGGACGATACCAGTTTCCTTTTATTTACTTCTAGCGGCTCGTCCCGGCTTCGCACGGCGTACTCAGCGTGAATGTAGCTTTCTAATGGTGAAAGAATTTTTGAAATCGGCGCAGTAGTTTTTGAGTATTCATTACAAACATACACACAAAAATACAAATCTTTCCTCTTTATAATATTAGTGTAGATGAGCGTACCACTTAACTTTGCAACCCCGCAAAATGAATCGAATTATCATCAGGACCGATTTTTCACTCGAAAGATAACTCTTGTATGAAAAATAAATATGACAATGCTGAAACTTTTATTTGAGGACGAATAAAAGTTTCTGAAGATTTAAAATCGGCCCTAGGTTACTTTTGAATGAAATTTCGTAGCGCCAAAATTATGAATTCATTTACGATTTTCTATTTTTTCCATTCAAAAATTTGAATTTGTCCAAACTCTTTTGTGGGTGACTATACTATAGCCCATACATACCGTGCGAATAGGTAGCTCCTTGCAAGACGCCATCATCACCATTAACTACGAGATCCCATCTAGAGGCTATCCGCCGTGTAATGCAATAGTACGCAAAGCTTGCAGTGGCTTGAATTGATTACTGTCTTACTTCATTCGACAGTACTTAAAATAATTAAAAAATACGACAGTTGTTGGGTTTTGTTCAATTGTAGTAATTTGAACCTTGATTTTCTTATAAGGAAATTGATAATTTATTTCGCAGATTCTGAGAAAATTAACTACATAATTATAAAGAATCATTTATAACCCTTGCTTAAAGCAGTAGCCTGCATGCATTCTGATACCATAAAGAAGGCCCCAAGTAACACATCAAAGCAGTATAACGGCCGACTTACAGCATTTCTGTATCGTTTTCGCATTTTGAGTTAGTTCTATAGTAGCATTACAAACGTTTATACGGCTACTGTAATGCTTATTTGGGCACAAATTATACGGCTTTAGATCATAAATAGGTTCACAATAGTTGTTTAGTTGCATTACAGGCGCATTATATTAGCATTATTGTGGCCAAAGAACGTACCAATCGCATTACAGAAGCATTATACTAGCATTAGAATGTAGAAAAAGAATGATTGGAGCTTTTTAAGTGTTCACAGTTAGAACTTAAATAAACCCTACATCATTGCAAAATCATCTCTAATACCACGGTACAAATGTCATAATACAATTAACGTGGAATATAATATGGACGAAGACTGTCAAAACTGAGTGACACCATATTTGTTTGCATCAAATCAAAATTTATAATACTGGGTAAGTTTTTGACTCTTTTGTTCCTTCATGCCTTCAAATATTATTCGCAATGTAGTTTACTGTAAATGTCTATATAAGTTTCCTTGAAAATTTTCACGCGCCTTCGATATTTTGTGGTTTTGATAGAAAATGTCATATTAAAATATGTGTGAAATCACCAAAACAATTGTGTATTCCTAGTATAGAACGAATTTTGCTTAATTAAAGTAATAGTATTGGTTGGGCAGTATTAAATCAAGTTATATCATTATATTAAAGGTCTTTTGCTTTCATAAATAGGTCTGACTGATATTTTTTTTATTATAAAATATTTACAAAATGGTGTCGGAGTATAGCAGCCCGGTGAGCCTTTAACAAGGCTAATTAATGCTGCCAGCTGTACAAATACTCACACGTGAACCATTATTAAGCCAGAGGCAAGAGAGAAGGCTTTTGATGAACCACTGTAGTGGCATTGTCTATAATGTAGGTCTATATGGGTTCACCGGTATACCAGTAGTTTTGATGTAGACTGAAGTAGTGCCATTACTTGAACGCAATTTTGGGGATCCTTGAGCAAAACAATAAAACCCATTTCAGAATTTATACAATTTGATTCGTTTGCCAAGTTGATAAAAAGGCGTCATTAAGATATTTTTCTGTAACTATTTTATAGACAGGACCGTTATTTATTTCATACCCGGTGTAGTGTAGTACGTAGTCAAGTACAGTAGCCATCAAATATACCTGTACACTTTAAAATGGCCAAACTTTTCAGGAAACGCAATAATATCTTTTTTATGGGTGATGCTTTTTAAAAATATTGTTTTCTTATTTTCAGTGATTTTTATACCAACCATACAATGCCGTACAAAATGGAACAGACGATAGAAAGAAAGTAAAAACAATACGAGGTAGTCTTTGTGGGAGGAAAATGGTAAATTGTGGTGGCCGCCTAAAAAGACACAGTACAAATTAATGAAAGATGAGCAAGCCAAGCCCGATGAAAAGAATGGACATTATAGGAGGGCTATTTTAAAATGAACAATATTTGAACATATGAGCTTGCCGAAGCAGAATTATCAATCATGGAACAACATTCAGACACAGACGCGAATGACACAGGCACGTTTGCACCCTGGGCGACAATAGTTCAAAATCAAGAAGTAATGAAAATAAAAATCAACCATAAAAATTGCTGTTGTTTTATTGATTATTTAATATGTGCTTTTCCCCAATATGTCCGACAAAAGGTTCTACGAATACAGTAAAATGAATGTATACACAGCTTTACGCATTACAATAACTCACGTATATTTGATTAAAGAGCTGCTAGCTGTACCACACAGCTAAGTTGATCTTAAAAAATGCAAGCATTACATTGATTCACTTTTATGCTGTTCAGCAATACTAGGCTTTTACTTACCACTCAAAAGTGCTATTACACAACGAAGGGCACTTAAGACAGCTCAAAGCTTTATAAGGGTTTTACGTTGCATTATAACGGTAAAAGTTTAAGCTTTTAAACAGCATTAGGTATTATCTTAACACTTAAAAATGCTATTGTAGACCCTAAGGCACTAAAAACACCTGAAAGTTGTATAGCGGATTTACGTGGCATTATAATGGTTCATATTTGTGCTGTTAAACGGCATTAGGCATTTATTTACTACTTAAAATGCTATTGTAATTCCAAATGCACTAAAAACTTCTGAAAGTCGTACAGCTGCGTTGTGGTTTGCTGCACTAAAACTAAAGGGTTTACAAAAGCATTTTGATATGCTATTATCCAACCGTTAAACAGTGTAAAGCATCATAATGGTTTTGAAATACCAATATAAAGCGTCAAGATGCTCGGTGAACTTATTTATGAGTTTATAAGGACCTTAAGTTCTACACAAGTTTGCTATTCGTTTGTTAGAATGCTTTCTGTGTTACTTGGGGCAGATCGGTAACCAATGCATGCAGCTTGCGTTGCAGAGTAACATTTTTTGAGACATTAGTGAACAATCTTCTATTTCTAATTATAGACACGCTTGAACATAAACAGACTAAACTTAATTATGCACCGCAAATCGATTATTAGGTTTCGTAGCACGAGCGCCTACGGGAAGGTCTACGCGCTACGCCGTAGCACCAAACGGGATATCATTGAGTTTATGGCTAAATTAGGACACATTACATTAATGTCACGACGTGTAGGTTTAATATTGTTAGGGACATGCAGTCTATATTGAATATTGTCTATATTTATTTTCTTGAGTAGATAAGTATCCATCATCGTAAGAATTCGGAAATGCACAAAGAACAAGTCTTTAATTGTTAATTTAATTAATGAGAGCGACAACGCAGCATTGTAACAGCCGATCAAAGAAGGCTCTGTGATGTAAGTCATTAGGTTTAACCATTAATTATTTGAATCGCCGTTTACATGCTCTTGCGCAAGTGCTTTCGCCCGTAAAATAATGTAACCATTGTTGTACAGTGTGAATGGAGCTTTGTTGTAGGAGGCTCTCAATCGTTTTGCACACTTTCGTGCTATTAATTTTATTGTCGTGTCCTATCAAATCGGTTACACAACCATTATTTGGTCGTAATTTTTATTTAGATTTCTTATTTATTGCGTCTAAGGCATGTGCCCGGAAGTGTAATTAGGTAATTTGGTTCGATTAAATATTCTTTACTGATTGTAATTGTTAAGCAAATAGTTCCCTGGTTTTTTCTTTTCTATATTTAATCGATGAGGAAAATGACATAAAGCTGTACTTGAATAGGTACAATACTAGTATCTTACGTATTTCAGTCGGTGTCTAGGTGCGCTATTGAATATAAAGTGGACGCATTATGAATAAGATAACGAAGTCTAACTATTATGGTATTGATCGTTTTCAATCAACAGCTTACGTCACGATCATTACTGCAAATTCCTATTAATAATCGCAAAAAGCGAAATTGGCTCGAATGTCGTAACTGCTATCACAAGAGAAATGAGAAAATGGTGCCTGCTTCAGTTTTTATTTACTTCAAATGACCTGAAACTTCAAGGACAAGGTAGAGCAAACATTTATACCTACAAAGAGTTTCAACACAAACAGATACAGCTGCCGAAAACTGAAATCCGAACTATCTACATAGATTAGGCGTTTATCGGTACCATCAGAAAGAATATAAACCGATTACTCTCCAATATTTTCTCGAAAAGTCTCTCAAAACTTGGCACCATGCCCGACATCTCCCGGGAGCATAATTTATCATATTGGGGCTGTGACCTACCCAGCGCTGTGTACTCCCCACCCAATGGGAACGTGACGGTGAACGAAACTACTCTCTCTGTCTTCTTATCCATCTCAGGAATATTATTTTATTCTGTGTGGCCAAAGAAGCATCTTGAGGCCTAGGTTTTTAGGGTTCCGTAGCCGAATGGCGAAAAACGGAACACTTATAGATTCGCCAAGTCTGTCTGTCTGTCTGTCTGTCTGACTGTCCGTGTATGTCACAGCCACTTTAATCCGAAACTATTAGGACTACACAGTTAAAACTTAGTAGGTAGATGTATTCTGTGAACCGCTATAAGGTTTTTACACAAAAATAAAAAATAAATAAGATTATGGGGGGTCTGCATACATGGAAAAAATATTTTTTTCATCAAACCTATACGTGCGTCTATAGATAGGTCTTTAAAAATGATATTTAGGTTCTTAAAACCATTTTCTCTCAAAGTCAATCGTTTGAAAGATAAACACTTCCAAAGTTGTAAAATGTGTGTCCTCCCCTCTGATTTCTAAAGTAAGAGGAGAAAAATTCAGAAAAAAATATAGGATTATAGAACGTAAAAAAAACTTTCAACCAAAATTGGTTTGAATAAGATTTGATGTTAATTTTTTGAGATATGGTACTTTTTCATGAAACTGCAGCAACAACTTTACTTTTTATTAACATAATATGAAAAACAAATTTAGTTTTGTTGATGAATGTAAAACAATACAACATATGAACGAATGCCTTCAAAATATTTTTATTATATGTTTTGGTGCTACGGAACCCTATGTGCGTGTGAGTACGACTCGCACTTGGCCGGTATTTTTCATTATTTTGTACGTATTAGAAATACAAATCATCTACCAATTGAATAAAGATATAAGATAGCTCTTACATTATAAAACTCAAAAGTTTCTCAACAATTTTTTTAGCACTCCTAAAGTAATTTGTGAGCAACTTACTTTCGTCGCACGTAACAATAGTTCACAGACTTCACAGACATTCGATTAAACGAAAAGTTAGCATGCTTAGAATAATAATGTCTTCTTATTATCGTGGCTTGCATCATTGTCAATTTTCGCGATGATGATACAAATCAACCGGACAGACCGTTGAACTTCGGCCGGGCCTAAAATGATGTCATCAAAAACTTGTCGAGACTTGAGAATTTGTTGTTTCTTCCGTTTAACCAGTTTTGGCAATGTCAATACGATTAATCATGTGACTTACACGTGTGTTACACCTTATTTCTATTAATAGCCATGATAATAATTATGAGAAATACTAAACATTTGTAGTCGATAGATAAACGCCTGGTAAATTTTATGAAGCAATAACACTCTCGCTGCATTGTCGTTTTATAATTTGGTAGGCGTTTGTATGAAGGTGTTGTAAAACCACACAATAAACAATAGCATAATTAAATAAATAGTTATTTAGTTTTGATTATTATACATTCCTTTTGCATTCATTTTACAGATTATCAAAATTAGATAAAGAAAATCAACGTTATTTCTCTTCCATGAATAAATCTAAGAATAGGCACTGATTAATTTATACAAATTAAAGGTTAGTTAAGCCATCGGTTGATTTATGCATATTATTTATCTGTTTTCAAATAAATTAATGACATGCATTAATGATTTCCTACCTAATGTTTATAAATGAACTTCCGTCAAAATATTACAAAGTTCAATATCAAATGAGTCAACATTTGCGCGTTTAATTTAGGCTTGCAGAATCGCATGACAAGAAAATAAGTTGAAGGCCTTGAGTGCGTTCGAGTTCGCATCGATGCTGCAAACAAATAGCTTAATTAAATTCTGTTCGAAAGGGAACGTAGCGCGCCGGTCAGTCGCAGCCATGGCGTCCCGCCGTCGCCATACCCGCCGTAACCCTCGGTAGCCATAGCTCATCGATACCATACTCCCGGCCCACGCATGCGCCCTGCGCCCCTGCACTACGCATGTGCGGCCCTGTACCAGACAACGAGGCAGCAGAGTTGCGACACACGACTCCTCTTTACGCGACGCTGTCACATAATTGATTGTCCATTCGATACTGACATTGAACGGCCGATGTACGGCGGTCCACTGGTCGATTACAACCAGTTATTTGCTTACGGCTATCGAGATAAGGCGCTTCCACGCGACGATATACGTCTCCGCGGTCAGCTGGTGAAACTCGCGAATTCGGCATGGCTTCGTACTGTGATAAATATTGTGCACCCAGGGTTTGCGTGATGTAAACAGTGTTGAGAGTGCAAGTGGGTGAATCATCATGGAAGTGGCGAAGGAGAAGACCGCGGGCGTCGAGGAGTTCGACGAGGATGATGTTGCGTCTCGTCGCTGCATGTTAGACGGTGAGTCCGATCGATACATGCAGTGTTTATGCGTCATACTGTGTTAGAATCATAAAGCCATCCTTTACAAAGGGCATTGTGTAAAAAAATATAATAAGACAAATATTGTGTGCGCTGACGTGCTGACAGAGCTCACAGAGCGTCCGCGTCGATTGATGGAAATGCTTATTGATTTTCCCTACGGAGTCCCGAGACGGCGCTTGTTTACACAACTCATGTTTTGCATATAGTTGCAAATGCTTGCTAATTTACCAGTACCATAATGACGCTAAATAATGCTTCTAAAAAGCTGAAATATGAATACGAGACTATAAATTAGTTTCAAAATTAGTTATAAAATAAACAATAATCTAAAAACGTAATTCGGATAACATAAATCCTAAGTATGACTAATTTCAGTAATTTCCTAAAAGAATAAAGTTTTTATCAACTTCGTAGTAAAATTGACATAATCCAAACAAAATAATTAGGCTAGTAACAGTTTGATAACGTGGATCACAAATGTGTATGAATGTCGTTTAATTACAACACCGGCTTACTAAACTATTTCGAGGTCGAGCTGTTAACATAAAAACGGCCAATCAGTGTTTAAATTAGGCCGAAATTACCACTGTGTTATCACGTGACTCAGATACATAACCAGCCTTATGGTTTCGAAATGTGGTCAACTCAAAATTACTGAAGTCTGGGACTCGAACTTTAGGAAAAGTGAAGTGGAATGACCACTGGACCACATCAGCTATTAAGCTATCAAAATCTATTGTCAAATAAATTCCAGTGTCATGAGTCCATGATTCGATTTAACCCGAAACTGACGAAGTTAATGACTCACTCTTAGAAGGAAGCTCCTTTAACAAATGACATTGAAAACTGGGGTCTGGCTGGAATGCTCGTGCGCCCCGTTTTGGCGAACTTTTGCATTGTGGCGCGTCGACGAGGGCATTGACCGATTCCCCTCGCTACAACACTTTTATAGGGTTTTAAAATCGATTTTAGTAGAGGGATTTTGTATTGACACAGCCCCGTTAAATAGTCTAATTAGGGAATTAAAACTATAGTCTTTTGTTTTATAAACTTAGCATAGAAATCCAAGTATATAAGAAGATTGATATGTAACCTAATATACTTTCGAGAAACAATATAACATTGATTGAATTCCAGGGAAAGGTAATACAGAAAAAAATGTGTTGTATGTACGTTTTAACCATTATTTTACTTCATGAATAATGCCTAACTGGATTTATTTTACAAAATGAAGTGCAAACAAACCTGTGCGACATAAGTGGATTACCTACGGTTCACATTCCCAAAGTTTCACGTTACTTGTGGTTTTCGTTGCTCGTACTTATTCAGCTAATGCAATTCAATGAATGACACAAATCACAATCAGTTTACCCAACCATATACAGGAGTATGTTTTTGGAAGCCGCTTTTTCCATTGCAATTTGAATATTATGTCACAAAAATAACACAAAAAGGCTAAAAACATGAAGTAGGTTTAATAACATTTAGATGCTCTGGTATTTTTCATCATTATCTTTTTGCTTAATTAGTTTCTAAAGATGCTACAGATAATTAATATTTTAATGAGAAGCCATTTCAAACCCTGCTGACCGCTGAACTTTCTACGTGAATACTTGCTGCCTACTTTCTATGTCTGGTTCGTCTTGACGTTTGGTCTGCAAAAACGTTGTTTGCTTTTATAATTCGAATACCACGCGTTCTTATTTGAGAAACATTGCAGACTAATTTAAATGTCAACTAGTGCCGACCTTCGTACTTCTAGAATGACATTGGAATAATTCTATGGCATAATATTTATAACATCACGCCTATAATACCTGAAAGGTTTAGGCAGAGGTGTACCTAATAGTACTCCCACATTTCGTCAGTTATCTTTGAGTCCCATGTTCTAGGGGGCAAGCCTATTACCATCAACTGGGCACAAATCCAGACTCCGTGGCTGCTACTGAGAAATTCCTGATGGAAAAACCCAATAACACTTTGCCCGGCCTGGGAATCGAACCCAGGACCTCATGCTCAGCAGTCGCGCTTGCGACCACTAGATCAACGAGGTAGTTTATAATATTTATGATTCTAATAATGAATGTGTGGAAGGAGGTACCTATCTACGTTCTATGGCCTCGCTTTAAGGCATACAATTTCTATAGCGAAAGACGTCATCCCTATAAAAATACAGGCAGAACAATGGGCACCGAAAGGAGATCGAAATATCAATGGCCGTTTCGCTTTAAAAGGAGATTTAAAACTCTTAAGACAATTGCAGTGCTCAAGTGCATGCCTCAGAACTTCAGAGCTAATTATAGATCTTAATGTGAATTGTAAAGTTTTCGTTTTAACGTTCTGTATATGGACGTGCCTGCCCTTGAACCGGGCACCTGGGATCTGATGGTCCAACCGGTTTTGAGAATAATTTTACCACATCGGTTAAAATTGAATACATATAAAGCTCAGGAAGTTGAAATTGCTGTATTATTTACTTTTTTGTTGACTGTAAAAATTATGGTTGTACATTTTAAGAGTTGGACATCGTTTTCCCTATTATGTTGTTGTATTAGCTAGACGCAGAATAAATTATCTGAATTCAGTAAAATCACGCATTGTCTTAAAATTTCCATAAAGTACTTTGATGAGTCCGCAATTACTGCTCTATACATACATGGAAGCCATAAAGCATTCCATACAATTCCAGAACAATGGGCTTGTGACAGCCAGCTCTTATTACGTTGAGACGCAAATCGATCCAAGTCAGCGGTCTCCTTTTACGGTGCCTTTAGCGCTGGCGCCCAGTGCTGAAGCAGTCGTAAATGCTACCGGTATACTCGTACAGTCAGCATCAGAAGTAGATTAACACTACTCAAAGTTTGAAAGCAGGTTTTTGAATAAAAACTTGTTAGATATTACTCGTTACTGACAAGGTATTGAATAGTAAGGAATATTTAAAGAATAATATTCTGAAACATTAAAAATGAAACGAAATGTTAAGCTACTTCTGTTGCTGACCGTACGCTGAGCATTCGAGCAGAGCCCATTATGAGCACAATAACCCGTACCCACCTACTGCGTTAAAAGTAAATCGGCGCATGCGCATTGCACAGGCCTAATTTAATCATTTTGATGAGTATTTGGGTATCGGTACTCGACAACAACTGGTTGGTTTTGTCACATATCGTAGAAAATCGTGTAAGAGATATTATGTATTATTTATGAGTGATAAGAATCAGGTATTAATGAGTTTAAAGTAAGCTGTTTAAAGATAAGTTTGATAGGATAATCCGTTACTAAGAAAGCAAGAAATTGTGAATAGATTAGTTAGTAATTAGTAAAGACTTACTGAACTTCCACGAGCTACGATAATTGGAGATAACGATATCCTGATAGCGATGCAAATTGGTGATCGAAGTATTAAAAAAAGCCGAATAAAATTACCACAACTTCAGGCCATCATAATCAGCATCTTCCTGCCCTAGTCATATTCTATTTGGGGTCGGCGCAACACGTTTTCTTTCATTCTCCCCTATCATACGTCACGGCATCATTTACTCCTTTCTCTTTGATCACTACAGCAACTGAAGGACGCTACCGAAAGCGCCAAACTAGTAGCTCAATTCTGGGCCGACACAATTTAGATTGCCATCGACGCGCTAAGAAGAAGAAGGCCTTAGATTAATTAGTCATTTTCCTGCTTCAATTAAGAATTTTCAATTGATAGCTGCCTATATGAAAGAAGGTATGTATTTTGTGATCGCAATACCTACACTGTCAACATAATTATTGAAACTGATAACCGCAGAGTTCTTAACAATATATAAGTCATTAGTGTTATAACAGACTGATAAGGACACTACAAATTAATGACCGTTTATCTGAACTTAATACAAAGGTCATCACAGACATTGTTACAAGCAGACACTGGGTAATATCCTGTAGCTTATCTCGAAATCGCAGTTATTATTGTGTGTTGTTACTAGTTGGGGTCAATTATATAATACTGATTGTAGTAATTCCAACATGTCATCAGTTCCAAACCCTAAACATAATTAGGTGCAACGTGTAACAAAGTTCAGTTGTATGCTTTAAGTCAAATATTTCGTTTCGTAGTCTTGTAAAATTTAAACTGTACAGAAACTTTGGATATAAGTGTGAAAATACTATTTAAAACATAATTATGTTAGTCTTAGGTGCAGCCGTGTTGCACCTATGTGCGAATAAGCATATAAGCGCCGCTTTACATTATTAAATTGTTTTTAGTTTTTCAACGCAGCTTTGAGCACCAATTTCCTACCTGGTGCTTATACAGGATGTAAACAGACCCTTCATGAAGCCGTCAACCAAGCATAATGTACATCAAAATAAGTATAACTACGAGTATACGCAAAAAATATTGCTGGGAAACGCCTTTTTTTGGGTGAAATATCACGTTTTACGGTAGAACTCAATGCAACGCACTCAAAACATTGTACTGATGGATGGATTGAATAGTACGGGGGTCGTGGAGGTGTGTACAGTAAAAATCTTACATAAAAACATCTATTAAAAAAAAAAGTTGTGAAATAGTTGGACTTTGACCCCAATATCTCCGTAACTATAAGGTTTCCAGGTATGGTCTAGATCTAGAACAAAAAAATGATGGCAATGACGAGAAGAACAAGAGACTTTCGGCTTCGTTAAGGATCCTGTTACACCCTTTATAAAATATTAGTTTAACTTTGAATTCTATTATTTATTAACGTGAATTATTGAGTGCATTCTGGTAACACCAGGATGCGGAAACTCACAACCACTGACCGACAGAGCGATATTACCTACTGTTATTAAGTAATCGCTAATTGACAAGCACTCCTGAAACCTTACAATATGTTACATAATTCATATAAAAGCTGTCTAAAGATTCTTATCATGACTTCAGGGTAGAATAGCTGGTATTATAGACAGTTTTGACAGAAGCGATAAAATGAAAATGGCGCTTAAGTTAAGTTCCTGAATAAATCTAGATTTCTCTCAATAAAGACAGCCTGTTGACAAGCTGTAGGCAGCTGTTGTAGTCAGAAGCGGTGGCCTAGTGGTAACCGCCCCGACTTACGAATTGCCATTCGTGGGTTCGAACCACAGAGATCTTAATAATAAGGTTCGATCCTAAGCAGGCACAACCACAGCTCTCAAAAGGCTTGACGGAAAACATTGTAAGAAAACCAGCATGACAAAAAACAAAAAACTAAAATTCGAAGAGACAGACTTCCACCAACCCACACTGAATCTGCGTGGTGAATTATGGCCAATTCCCTCACGAAGACAATAAATAATATGTTTATTTTCTCATCAGAAACGTTACAGTGAACAGGAATTATTAAATCTAATACACACGGTAAACAATTGTGAGAGACTGCGGTGCCCGAAATAGGCATACAATAACCGTGTTATGGGTCACCGCTTCACCAGACCCCCCATGACTTACAGTTAATCAACTAATTTAGATTAACAACTAACAATTCATGACAATATCTGTACCCATTCTTTTTTTTTTTTATCGATGGGAAATCATCAAATGACCCCTCCCGTTCTGGGCTGAGCAGGAGGGAGTGTCAGACTTGTACTGACTAAAACCCATCCATGTTCCTTCCTTTGCCCTTTATGTTCCAGGGCCGCGGTATCTCTTTCGAACAGTCCCGCAACCCTGGCAGGCGTCGGTCCTTATGGACCCCTCCCTGTTTGCTGACTCTCCTTGAGGCGCGCGTGGAACACGAACGCGCCGTCGACACGGCCTGTCGTCATAAGACGGACGGACGGCGAGCTAGCCCATAGCTCACCGTCCACAGGCCCGCGCCTACGGTGGCCGGGGGCCACCACGTGGCCCCCGACGCCCGGTGCGTCTCCCGCGGCGGCTGGGACGTGAGGTTCTCTCCCTCTCACGTTCCGCCACCTCCTTCGCTAGCATGACTGCTTCGCAGAAGGAGGTGACGGCGTCCCATTCCGTCTCGCTCCGGACCATGGATTGAACCAAGGCCGGAAGCGAGAGGTCGCCGCCGCCGATCGCCGCAATATCTGTACCCCTGCCCCAGCACTCAGCAGTAGGAACAGTAGGCGATAGGCTGAGTATGTATGAATGTATGATGTGTATGCACTTGTAGGCGAAGACGATAACTTATTAGACATTTCCCCTACCTCCCACTGCTAATAAAGCCCCTGGTACTAACTCCCACATTGTGATATGTTGCACATATCGTGTTACGGACTGTCATCGACCGTTGTGTTTAATGAACGTTAATTCTCCTTCGCACGACAGGTGGCCTAGTTAGTTAACAAGGATGCAGCGCTGTCCCTTAGGCTATTAGGTTTATGTACATGACATACCTAATGACAACCTATCTTTCTCTCTTTCTTCGTCGTGTCGCTGTCACGACAGTATTTTAAATTATGTTGGTCCAAGACTCCACCACGTCCACGGCGGCAGCGCAAGGGTTTTTATTGCAAGTCTTGTGGCTTTAAGGGCAAAATAGGAGGTGGATTATAGTTAAGCAGGTCTCTGCATTACTTAAAACCAAATACAATTCAAGTTGTAGATTTCCAAAATGTTCAGCTGATAAAATAATAATTATCTTCACCAATTATGAGTTTCTAATTGATTGGTAAATCAATATCGATTAGCCTCTCGAAAATGATCGAACAAGGAAAATCTCCAATAAAAATACCTACTAACTATTTTGGAAATACAATAACTTGATTTGAACAGACTTTTCATTTGTTTTTGTTTGCGAATCGATACACACTTAAATGTTAAAGAAAATAGAAAAAACAGCGTCAGCTAATGGTATTTTATTTAATGTTATTTACAAACACTTTATGTAAGAACCTCGTCATCTATGTAATCCTGTTACCTACACTACGTATTTACCTGGCGACTTATTTCAAGATATGAACTCATACAATAAAAACGAAGATATTATCACTGCACCTACTTATGGTTGTAGAAGAGCGTCTTGTGCATACTAAATACTCGTAATTTCCTATGACGTAGGTCTAGGTACCGTCGCTTTTGTGCCAATGACTTTTCAAACCCTACTGCGATTAACTGTACATACGGAAGGTATTGTATTGTGATACCTATGGGCTCCAGCGAAACCCAACAACCAAAATAATACTAAGTGCAGTCTATCCGATTTTGGTCGACGTGACTTGATCCTCTTGTCCTTATCCCAATTCATTTGGAGTCAGCGTGTCTTCTTCTTCCATACTACTCTATTACTCGTCATCTCATCAGAAATCTCCTTTCTTGCCATATCATCCTTTACACAGTCCATCCATCGTTTCTTTGGTCTTCCTTACTTTTATACCCATCCACAGTCATACTCAAAACTTTCTTCACGACATTTTCCTCATTCCTCCGCATCATATGCCCATACCACGACATCGATTGGTTTGTTATCACACAACTTTTCAGTCACCGGTGCCTCTTTTAGACTTCCTCTTATGGATGCATTTCTTATATTATTCATTCGAGTTACACCACACATCCCCCGTAGCATTCTCATCTCAGCCTCGTGCAGATGCCTTTCATTCATTCCTTTTGTGGCCCAACATTCTGATCCATACAACACAGCAGGTCTAAACATTGTTTTATAAATCGTCGCTACGACTGCATTCTAATAATTTTCAATTACCCAAATTGTCGTCAATTGATAAAGCACCAGCTCATTGAAATGTCAAACGGGAGCTTTAATTACTCCACATGATCCATCATCTTTATAATTCTTCATTCATGCTAGACAAAATATCGAATTACCGCGGTACTTGCCTAATAAAATGTAACACATTGTGTCCCAAGTGATCTTATAACGAACACGAGGTGACCTCATAATATACTCACATGGTACGCGAGTAAACAAACACTTAATTGCAGAGTAAAGTGATGCAAGTGTTATTTGAACGTTACTTCACACGATACAAATCTAGTCGAAATAACATTCAGTTTCGATTTGTACATACAGACAGTAATGTATGTAATAATGTCACCGATAAGCCGACATATGCAAGAAGATTAAGATAAAAGTAGAACGCGACTCAATGCGTTCTTTGTTCTGCTTCATTTATAGTCAATCAATTTGAATAATTCTGCGGTGGAGCTGTCACTCTATCTTTGTTAGAAGTCGAGCAGTATAAAGCCTTTGGAGAGGTGCCAGCTCAAGACTGAAGTGAATGATTGATGCGAGATTAGTTGGGTCATCATTCGAAGGCAACTTGCCAATTCAACGAATGACCCAATGCCAAGTAGTAAAGGCTGTACCTATGTACCATAGACACACCCATACCTAATCGGAAATTCGAATGCCGGCTCTGTGATATCTAGCGAGGTAGGCGACGAGTTTCATGATACTTAACCCCAACCTACGTATGATAAGAAGGTGAACACTCTAAATCCTGTAGAGAGACATTCCACTTCCATTGATTGGTTGGAAATTAATTGAGACATCAATCAGAGTCAAGCACTCGATATCAGCGATCGACCCAAATACGACCTTATTTGCAAAGGCTTCTGCAGATGAACTAATGATGTATTGTGTGGAGCTGCAGACTTGGGTTTGTTATTATTTTGTACGAATAGCAATTCGAACCTACTAGGCATCGGATTTGTAAATTCTAGTTGCATTTTATGTTTTGTACAACTAACCAAACATAGTCATGCAAATACCCTCAGTGTTGAATCATGATTTTGAAGCAGTATTTGTCCGGGAAGGAAAATATTTGACAACACACAAGCATACCGAAAATGGTACTGTGTCGTTGGAAAACAATGTGTTTAATATTGAACTATTATTAAACATAGGTCTATAAGCAGCCTGGGACTTCATAACAAAAAAACCATTTGAAAATGAACGCATGAGTCACACTCCTTCACCGTCCAAAGCCACTGCATTTCGTTACTAGTATTTTGTCGCCGTCTCAACGTTTCGTAATTTTGTTACGTAGATCAATTGCGCGTGCGTGCATACCGTTACCGTAAAATTCCAGCCATCTATCACTCTAACTTGTATGCGGTTCTTTTTACAAAGTGTGCTCAACAGACGTTGGTAAATAGTATTCAGGGTCGCTGCTCAGACTTCTGAATGCATATTCATAAGGTCTACCGTATATTACATTGCTTATTTAGCTATGAAAAATATTCATTACCACTGTAGGGGAATAAAACTCCATGGACACTGGAAGCCCTTTGATAATTACGAACAGATGTAGGACATAAAGTCACAATAAATGACAAGGTTTCAGGTCCAGATGTTGGAAATAGGGCAACTTTATTACTCTTATCCCGAGTAGCCAGCAAATGAGATTAAGTAATCAGAAGACATGTCAAGTTCATGAACAGCTGCAGGCAGTGTATAATTTAGTACCTAACAAACTAAGTGTTAGAATGCCCTACAGACAGACAATGAAATAATATTTTCCACTTTTGAAGCTAGAACCTTCCTCTCCGTAACAGTAAAAGTATTAAAAATAATTCGCAAAGCATTCGCAAAAGGCGAGGCTATAGAACAATCTACTTTCTAAAACAAATTGATTCTACTTTCAACAGATTGCGGCATGCGCCCGCGCGGCTATGGGAACGATGAGCTGACATTTGTGCCGGCATGCCCTTCCTGTTTCTTATCCAGGCTGGAACACTTTCTCTTCGCCACAAATTGTTGGAGATTATTCATGTTATGCAGACAGGTCATGTAAATAAATGCCGAGGGACATCGATTCTGTGATCACAGATCAGGTGTTCTAAATGCAGAAGATAACTAACTGCTTCCGTTGCTCATTATTTAAGATCTTATTTTTTCTTTACTGGGTTTGACATGGACGATGTGGTTATCACTAATCAATCATACAGGGTGTTCCCATTCCCAGGTATAGTCTAGAACAAAAAAATGATCGCAATGACGGGGAAACCAAGTTTTCGGCTTTCGGCTTCGTTAAGAGGGTCTTGTTACACCCTTTAGGTTGCTGTCAAAAATGGTAACCGCTCATCACTCGTGACTATCCTTTATTAAACAGTTCACTTTTTGATTTTTTACCTACTGTTACTGTTTGACTGCATTTTTTAAATAAGTCTGATTTTGTGTGTCGACCTAAGTTCATGCTTGCATCATTAAGTAGGCATTTTGTTTGATGGCTTTATGATTAACAATACGCATTATCTGTAAGTATGTATTTCATTTATCAGTCATTGACATTGTATTGAGTGACAATAGGGGCTTCAAGTAATCGCAATACGGCTTTTATTTCAATAAAGTCACAAGTTTATGTAAATCCATTTTTTGTCACAGCTACGAAACTGGGCAATTGTACCGATTTCACAACGGACCTCTGATTGTAGCCCCGTGTATACTGATACGTGCATTGAGCAAAATATTTTGTAACGATATTTATGTAACGTGGCAACATTTGGATTCTGACCACTTGCACTGATGAGTCTGAGATTTGTAACTAACACCGCTGCGTGGATGCAACCTAGTTGGAGTAAATAGCTAATATGTCTTGTTACTCGAGATGCAACCTTCTTATAGTGGCGGACAAGCTCGAACGCCACGACCTCTTATCTTCAATGTTGGTGGTGCAGTCTAACAACACCAAAAATACTAATGTTCAATATCTCGTGGATAAATAATAACAACCGCTCAGGTCAATTTTCAGGTCAAGCCGCGCTTGCTAGCTTGGTCCGAAGATGGGTCTCCAGCTCCACCCATTACATACCGAGTTTTCTCCATACCTCGAAAAGCACGTTAGGCCGTCGGTCCCAGTTGCCATTAAAATTTGTAGATCTTTGAAAATCGTTACAGATAGTCAGTAGCCTCAAAGGCTGACACGCAGTCTTACCAGGGATTGTGGAGGTCAGATAGTGCAGTCGTTCCGTGTACAATACTGGTACTTAGCTGCAGGAAGCCGCTTTCCCAGATAATGAGATGATGAGTGGGCATAATATACCTAACCATTACCCTAAGTTATTCGATTCAATTGAAAAGTAAAAGGGCATTTATGATGAATCTGATTCTCTGTAGGTAGGTACAATATAACTTTAGAGACAAGATTAAACTCGTACTACGTAACAGAAAGTTCGTCTCACATTACAACCATAGCCAGACAAGCCCGAGTAACAAGATAAGTGTTAGCTGACAAATTATCTAACAGTCTTCGTGCTTCAAGTTCGACTAACCCAAAAATTTCCAATTTTTCGCATTTCTGTGGATTAGCATCACTAATCAATTACGATTGGTGAGCAGCCCCCCTAGCATGGCAATACTATTCTAGTCTACCAAGACTCGACAAAGCTCTTTCTATACAACTTGACATGTCTTGTCATTCATTTCAAACATTTCTAACATCGCCATGCTTGCGACGATAGAAATCTTTCCACTATCTGTCATAAAATGACAATTCAATTTGACTCTTCGTCGACAAAACCCGTTTCTACGGTGGTCAGTCATGCTACGCGGGGAGCGTTAAAAAGGTGTGAGTTCACATAGAAAAAGTAATAAAAAGAACAAATCACGTTTTCTTTTGATCTTTGTGTTTTCGCAAGCAAAATATTAAAGATTAATTAGCAAAATATCAGTAGCATGAAAACTCTCGCAATTTTGCGATCTATAATATTAATTAATTGAAAGTGTTATCGTCGTTTTAATCCTGTCATTAATTTGCTTATCCCCTCAATCTATAATATCGAACAATTCTATAAGTAAGTAATAACCTACATGGACATGGCCCCCTTCTAGCACATACAATAGAATCCATAAATATTAAAATATTTAAAAAATATCATTGCTGTAGGTTCGCACTCTAACTAGCGCGTAATGACTACCTCGCCAGAAATTGTGGGTTCTAATCGATTTTAAACGCACGAATAGAACACAAAATGTTAGCAATCTTTACCCACCTAGTACCTATTATTATAATATCTACAGAAAGGTTATGACAGTTCATGGAAGATATGAAATACTCTCGACCTTTTTCATTATTTTTTTATTTCAATTAATTGCTCAAATCATCAAAATAAACCCAGTCTTGATAAATTCATAACTCGTTAAAATATTGATGTGTTGTTAAAATGTGTGTCAAGTCAATATGGATTAAGTTTTCTTATGAAATCGATGGTAGTAGTTTTAGATAACCAACATGGTTGACAAATAAAAATACCACTTAAATTGAACGCTTTACTTTTTTTTACTTCCATACCCCGGTACACCGGAACATGTCGCGGTTGGAATGTTGTGTCCGGGGTTGTTCCGGTGGCCTATCAAAAATTCAGAAAGAAGTCGTAAATTTTGCGCTCGCTCCGCTCGCGTTTGTGCTAAAGACGCTGTTTCCGTATTTGTTTCGAAATGAGTTAACCGCTTTTACCGCAAACGAAAAGTGGACGAAAAAATCTCTTCATAAACCCCTCCTACTACTATTACAAATGTTCCGGTCGGCATTTCAGTATGTATGGCAGCCCTAACTTAGATGGATAAAATATGCTGATTCATTAAAATAGGTAAATAATCAAGATTAAAGAGTTTATGAAGTGCATTCAACTAGTACTTAATGTTAATGCAAGCCATAAACCCAAGTGTTTCTACAAACATGGTTTACATTAAGAAACATTAGCTTGTCCTGATGTTATGTCTATTATTACGAGTAGGGATCAAAGACAATCACAATGCGCGCTTAAAGCTCATATCTTTATATTTTCCAATTCATTTTTTTCATTTTTAAATGCAAGTTATTGATGGTTCACACGTCATGAGAGATTTAGATTCAACGAAAGACTGCCAATCTGCTCTTACTCCATTAACAGGCGAGATCCCATAGTCATTCATACCAACATCGGATACACTCTCGGTTTTATTCCTTCTTTTCTTAGAAAGTAATATTTTCTAAAACTTTTCTCAATCGCGTAAGTTAAGATAATCCCATCTTACACCTTCCCATTGAGAGAAACGAAGTGCGCACGATCGCACAGAAAAAAATGACATAGTAACATACATTAGTGTCTCACACCATCAAAGCACCATCAGCATTAGGTCAAGAAGGCAATGTAACTAACAGCGATGGTGCATGTGATGAAACTTTAAACAGAGGAGACTAAGGCAAGTCACCAAAAGAATTCAGCATCCAAATAAAGATGCAGAAAAGTACACTGCAGGCAAAGCTAGCGTGACTGTGATAACATTCACTTCTGGTAGCACATAATTGAGATAAATGGCATGTTGTGTCAACGCACCCGAATGTTCGTGCTGACGGACCCACACGGACGTTGGCCAACCACAGTTCGAGAATAATTCATGATACGAAGACAATTCACTCAGCACGTCATGTTTTTAAAGACCATTTTATTCACACATCCATTCTTGCGGTTGTGCATGTAATCTAAGTTCCCACGGAACAGGTATAGGACAAAGATGTAAATTGTAACTTCTCAATTAACATAGCAACTGCATCTTTGTTAGCTGTTTCCCTTACTGGAAGTGATTGACATGAAAATTTGCCATTGTTTTATGGGAATAGATTGAAGCGAATCAAGGAAGAGGACAGGAAAATAGAATAGAATAATAATTGTTTTTGTAGGTGGGTCATAAATATTAGTGGTATTCATTGAAAAAAGCATCTGTACAACATACTCGTAGGGTATACAATAATAGCAAGAATAATACTAACAGTTAGTAACAAAGGAGTATAAATATTGGGAGTAGGTATCTAGTAGTCCAAAAAGTCTTCCAACCATTCTTCTTCATTTCGATCGCAATTCCATGGCTGCAAGATAGATACTCTAGTCCCATACATAATAACTTGCAATGTACAGCAATGCAAAGTATCCGAACAATCAATGTTATGATTAGTTGATTTTGTATCTACTTTGTGTCAGTATAGCAATAAACAAACATATCAATTCACAGAAATAAATCAAGACAATTCAATGTTTGAATTACAGATTCGCCGTGTCTTGTCTGAGAACTATTAATTACAGTGTTTTGGTATTCACTTTCTATTTTCGACTGCATATCTCTTGACGGAGCAATTTTAGCTGACCCGTAACAACTGATGACCCTGACTTGAGGACGAACCAATCATTGATAAATATATTTAAACAGCACTCTAGAATCAAGAAATGAACTCTTCAATTAGTTAATGCTGATAACTCTGGAGTGGTTATATCAATAAATAAACTGATCAAGAAGATAAAGCACTGAATTATGAACCCGGATCTACGGAAAACTAACTAAAGCAAATTAATGTTTCCAATTCACGTCATTAGTTCAATTTCAATGCTTTTTCATTGTGTTTTATGCGCTGTTTGAAGTCTAAGCTAAGTTTTACAATATTTAAGTTATTTATAACTTGGCTACAAGTTATAACTCAGTAACAAGATATTAGTGTCGTGGGATTATGACCAATTGCGTAACGAAATGTCCTATTTATTCGATATGACAAGCCGTCGTCGCTGCGTAGTTTCGGTCTAGTGAGCGCATTCGATCAGCCGCGCGGCAATCAGACGGCGCGGGTATTGCACCTGCTGCATCATCCGACGTCGCTTCCCCTGCATTTACCTCTACAATATAATCAAGTCTATGGTTCTTTTGAATATTGACAACGGGACTCCTATATTAAATGTCAGATTGGACAAATACATCACAAGAACATCACCCGGATTCGCCCCATAATTGCATCAAACAGATTACACACAAATAACTGCTGCTGTTATGTTATTATGATAGATGGTAATCTATAATGACGCTAACAAATGTAAAGCGTGCGAAAGCATTGTGTACAGATCCAACACTTTCTAGCTCATCGTCACATTCATGTATATTTCCATACCGATATCCTCCTGATTGATTGCCATTGGCACATTGCCGAGCTGCGTACTTTCTCTGGCGATTAGTTTAAGACTTTTTGTTCAATTATGAATTACATCGGCTGTACGACAACATTTGTTAATTTCTTCTTCTGTGCGAGTAATCGAAAGAAATGAGATTGGAACGAGATTGGGGCGGACGGGCGATGGCGCGCGGTAATTGCACCGTGCTGCGGGTTGCGGCCGAGCGCCAGCGGAGCGGCGGCCGAGGCTCAGTCCGTTCTGCGCCGCCGCTCCGACCGCGTCTCCCAGCACTACCACCGAACATTACAATGAATTAGCTAAACTATGGCCGCTAGACACGTAAAGGCTTGTGAGTGACCTCTAGTGGTGGAAGATGAGCGAAGAACAGGAACAGTGCGACTCGTTCAACTCGTGGGAGCTGAACGGGCTGAACTCTTTGGATCTGTGGGACTACACTGTCGAGCTGGAGTGCCTGCAAGGAACCGAAGGTTAGTTTCGCAAGGCTGTGTGAGCGGCGCTCGGCGGCGTGGTCGTCGCCCTAGACGTTGCGCTCACCAAGCAATTCGTAACGCAAAGAACAAAACTAAATAGAATCGAAGCATGGAATTGTTTGAATAACGTCTGCTATGCTAGCGTTTACGGTACCGCTTTCTATAGGTCCTCCTGTCTAGTTAGATTTAGATTATCTTCGGCCATTAATGCCATGGTTTATTTTCTAAAGGATATTTATGGCCACGAGCATTGAGTAAGAAAGATTTAGTGATGTATTACGTACTGTTATTTATTGTGGCAATTATTTGTAAGCATTAGAGAGGTGACTCGTTCTTTCTATGGGCCATTGTCGAACAATGACCAAAACATCGTACCGGCTAAATCATGATTGTATTTGGTTGGTGCATTTTGGAGTTACGTGGTGTTACCGATGTGTTGAACACCTTCGAGCACGTCAGTGTGTGCATCTTGAACAGTAACGGTAGGTACCGGAGTATATCGCGCTGATTCGTGCTCGTCATGCTCTTGCATTTAAGATTCTGTTAACTGATTTATTTACTTAATGTTAAGGTTAACTGTTGGAAAACTGCACAGACTTTGACAGAGTGCGCTATCTGTTATCATTTCGCTGATATTGGTTTAATTATCTACTTGTTCTAATAACTTGTCAACTGTGATAAGGGTATGAGAATTTGATAAAATATCAGCTGCAATGATGTAGGTAGATAAATTATGCCCAAACGTCATTTCCGGCATGAAGTTCGTCTCGTTGAATAGCAGGTGATCCGACTAAATTACGTGCTTATAAAAACCTGAAAGGTAGATATGGTAATGCAGGTAAATAAATACAATATACCTACATACATTCAAGTAGGAAAGTAAATATATAATTTACCTATTGGAAAAAGTATAATATGTACCTATAACTACGCAGTTATTAAACCATGAATTTACTGCACAAACCAATCGCGATAATATTATATTTATGTACATTTACATTGTTGTTAGTAAGATTTCAACCGATAATTAATTAAGCAGTCTATAAATAAACATCATTACTTACTAACAATGGAACATGAAATAAACCAGTTCAGGATAATTCTTTCAAGCAAGACATTATCATGGATCCGTGTCGGCGAACGCATTAAATCAAGTTAGAAATTAAAAACAGTGTACGTACTTTCATTGAGTATTAACGTTTAACGCCAAAGTGCGTAGTTCAATGAAAACATAGAACTGACAGTTCAACCAACTTTAACTTTTCTGTTCAGGCGGGAAAACACTGAACTAAAATATATAGGTGTACCAGCCCCCGTAATCACAAACGTTCGGATTCAACTTCGATTCGGAAAGTCGTATGTCTATCTCGCTCGTTTTCGTAATGCCAAAAAAAGATAGATATACGACTTGCCGAATCGAAGTTGAATCCGAACGTTTGAGAATACGGGGGCAGGTTTGTCATATCGATGCAAATCTTCTTGACACATTTCTATTCCTAGTAACTTCTACAATGTTTAAAGAGTTGACAGTTCAGAGTTCAAATGCAACAGTAAAGGACCTCGCGCTCTACAAAGCCACGACTACGGTTTTGGCCGCAGAAGCGACTTTTGGTCGGAACCAGGAATAAAACATGTCCGCACCGTCCGACCAGTTTTGTTCAAGATAGCGGCCGGTCATTCGACAACTCGACAAGTCGTGGCCGTGGCCCCATGGTGCGCGAGGTCCCTATCCCAGCATACCAACATCAATATTGACATAACATGCTTAGCTAGAGAGGTCTTGTCAACTACCCCCTCAGCCCCAACTATCCAGAACTTAAGGTTCGGTCATACCGGTTACGGGCAAATTGCGCTGAACACCGGAGTCTGGACTGATACCTACCTACTATTTTCAGAATAAACAGGTACATGTCGTAAACCCCATAATCTCACTCTCCCGCTTCCAAGTTCTGGCCAAAAAGACCACCAGTATACCAGTAGCAAAAAGAAACCATTGCTATTTTAACAAAGCCTAGGAAAATAGCATAAAACCTTTTAAAACATTAACATTTTGAACTAATGCTTCTAGTAACGTGTCTTGAGTTCGACACTGAATATTAATTCCTGCCAACATTACAACCATGGCAACCTTCGTACTTTGATCTTGAACTCTCAAGACTCGAAGCTACACGAGTTTATAGACGGATACGATAATTTAACGTCATAAGGTTATAATCAATATCTAATACATACCATACATTAAATGAGTAGGTATTTTTTGCTTTGATTCCAAATCGAGATAACCACAGTTATTAAGATTGGTAATGTCTGGAGCAAGGTTCTACCTGATAGTTACAGAGAGATTGAAATCTTTTCGCTCTATATTGTTAAAGGTTAAATTCAATACAATCTTAGTTTTCAAACTTTGCACGGAAAAGTGATAATAGATAAAACAGTATTTTCGTAAATAACCATAAACACTGATCCTTCGATGATGATTCCTAAGAAGAAGAATCCTGACTATTCCTGACTGATCTCCATCCAGCCCGCTATTGTGGCCAGATACAATAGAGAAATAATTTTGTTCACAGTAGTAACCGATAATACCGACCGATCTTCTTAGAAATTGCATGTTACTATTTCCTAACGATGACACTACGAGTATACCTAACATTTTAACAGCGCCACATAAAATTACTCATGCAGGTTAGAGAATGTGGCATACAGACCTCCGTGAGCTTCGCAAGCGCAGTCGGCATTGTTTTTCCTCATATCTGTACAGTCGAACAATTCAATGTTTTCGCAATAGCCCGTAGTCGACAGTAAAATTAATTTTATAACTACTTTAACACGTTCATTACGCACTTTTGTGACGCGGCTGGAGAATTGAACTGAAACTTGTATTGTTGGTTTCAAGTTTCGTAATGGGACATAAGTATTACATGTGGTAATACAGGAGATTAACTCATTATTAATAATCACTTAAATCCAGATTACAAAACAATATTGGATCAATTTTGTAACCGGTCTCAATCGTTATTATTTTATTGTTGCAAAATATCCTTACTTGAGAATAGTATCCTGCACCAATTTTTACCGAGTTAATGTTTTTGTTTGATTTAATTACCAAAGAAGTATGCTCAACCAACATTATCATACCTGCCTTATACCTAGGTATTCATTACACATATCGAAGTATCCTTATATTGCGGTCAGTAACTCACCCGATTAATGGCGAATTTAGTTGGGCACTTGGGTTCTTAAAGACAATATTTCCTGGTTTTCCCCACAGTAAAACTCCATAGGTAATCATAATCTGTAACATAATTAGGACTTTACCAATTATATGCTATACTAATTGAGTAATTTGAACACGTAGAAGCGAGTTCTAACGATTTATCGTAGGTACGATTGGTTAAAATGATGAAATGATAATTCGTAAATTAGTAACAACTGTTACGACTTATAATATCGTATAATATTCCGTTGAGTCGAAAGAATCGCGTGAGATAATAGTCAACAAAATCGGTACATCACCATCACGCCAGTGCGGTTTAACTGCAGTATTGCACAGCAAATATAAAGTCAAGGTTTCCACTGCACCAAACGATCGTGATTAGAATTAGCGCTGAAGCATATTTGAATAAATTAGCGTAAGATTAACTTAAACGGATAGATAAATTATAGGCCGATATCTAACACGCTATGGTCGATTCAGACAGGCATACAAATATAACTCTTATTGACTTAAAACTTGATTATATATATCTCCGCCGGAAGCCGAAGTCTATCCACTAGCCATAACATACACAAAAAGTATCAATAAAGTGCCAATCAAGCCATGAAATAGTGCTCAAAAACTATTCTTCTTAACTTCCAAATGACAAAGAACATAAAAGTTAAAATTAAAATCCATAACAGACAGTTGCTCAAGAAGTCATAAGTCAGGGGTCGTTCATTGTATGACTGACTCCTCTGTGAATCATTGTCATGCACCTGTCACATTGTCTTTATTTAATCACTGTATGGCAACCCAGTTGATTGGTATGCCGTACAATGCGATACGAACAATTGAACAGTTTTTGTACCATTAAGTTTGTAAATTAAGCTGCCGTCATCATAAGTCGTGGGATTTGCATTTGCGAAAAGTATCTCCTGCGGTTTTTTATTATTTTTAGCCATGAAGTAGTTAAACCACTTAGCAATTATTCAACTGAAAACGCTCTAACATGCGAGAAATGTCAAGCATAAAAATATAATTTTTCATTTTAAAAACTAGACTTATCCACCGACTATAACGTTGTAAGATTTTTATGAATATGGTGGCAATAATTTAATCGAGAAATACCCACGCCAACTCAAATTACTTTATCATGTAGATTAAAATGATTTGTAATTATACTTTTTCTTTTGCCAATTTTTAGTGAGTCATTTTAGCATCATTACACCTATTGTTACACTGTTGAGAAAACAGTTGCTACCCATAATTTTCTCTTTGAAAGATCAGATCATCAAATCAGTACACTGATCTGAATATCATCGTGCGAGAAAGTTTCACATTATGTTATAGCAGATTACATTCTTGGCAAAAACTCGATGGCCAAGAGAGAGTCATATTGTTTCCATAATGCAGAATGCAATAAAATTACTGTGTACTCGTAATAGAATTTAAAGTGATTTGATGATCAAATTATATTATGGAAAGTGCATTCATTGGCTGGGTAAAATTACTCGATGATGTCACTCAATTGTATAGATGAAATTAATGATCTTTACAATCAAGTGACATCAAGCAAATGCTTCGTAGCAAAAATAACGTTACTTATACGTACATTGTGCCCTTGGTTTTATTCCGCTGAAAATAAAATAATTTCGTACGTTCAGTTTTCCTAATTCCCCTTCGTTTTTGGTCAATGATTTTCAGCTATTTTTACCCGACTGCGCCAGAAGGAGGGTTATGTTTTTCGAGAGTATGTATGTATGTATGTATAATTGTTTGGCACGCTCTGTGGCCTGAACGGCTCGATGGATTTTAGCTTGAGAGGTGTCGTTAGATTCGTATTTACTGTGAGAGTGACACTGGGTATATCAAATATAAATTATTCGATAAAAAATAATAAAAAAACGGTAATTTAAAAAATTAAAAAACCCGACTGCGTAAAAAAATAAAAATAAATAAAAAGCATAGAACATAGCGACTTAACAGTCGGGACCCATTAACATATATAGAACGGCTTAAATCGTCCCAATAATGGGTCCCGACTGTTTAAGTCCCTATGTTCTATGCTTTTTATTTTATTTTATTTTTTTACGCAGTCGGGTTTTTTAATTCCTCTTAATTTTCGGCGTGCAGTAATACAAACGACCTATAGGTAAGCCCCATTGTCAGGCTTGGGATTCTTCAGAAATATGTTTTGTGGGTCGAACACTTTACAATCGAAGTCATTACTTGATCTGCCAGCTAAACAGCGATAAGATCTCCGCCTGTCATGTAAGACCGAGGAATGTAGGTACTTTCACGGCTGAAAAGCTGTATTGTAACTATCTATGAAATTAACTATTGCTTCGTTTTCCTGTGTTTTCAAAAATTACGAGTTAAGTTTGCAAGTCTTCCAGATTAGGTCACATTTTCAAAGTCATCTTTTTGAATCTGCTGAAAGATGTTATTCATCATATTTTACATTTAATTTGTCAATTTAAATATGATTGAAATGCATTACCCAGAAAATGATAAACTTCTCATGAATATGTTTCTTTTGTTCATTTGTATCACGAATCCTCACGTTTGCTGCCTAGTTACAAGAATTGCATCCTTCGTTCGACGGTCAAACACATACTTAGGTAGCAATAGAGCAGTGGACGTAATTCCATGCCTTTGACCAGCTCATGTGTGGTAGCAGGTTTGGAAACAATGTTGCAAGTAAAAAATATCTTACATCAGTAATAGGTGGCTGACTTGCAACTCCACTCGCAAAAAAACGACACCGTGAAAAAATACTGGTTTGATGGCGAGTTAAAAGAATAAAAAGCATTTTTCGATTAGATGAAATTCAATACCCAATAATACGCTACGGTTATGCAGTAATATGCATGCGATGGTTATAGAATACGTAATTTTTTTAATTTCATTGGTGCATAACTAACGTGCGTCAGTTCTTTTTTTCTTATTTCTTAATAGCCTGTGCGTGCGGTGTAAGGCCTAAACGAGTTCTGTAACACCATTATAATATCATACGTCAGCTTGACTGGCAAACGTGCGGTTTGCGGTAAAAAAAAACAATACTGAAACCGGTTTGCATAAAATTACTGAAAGAAACACTATTTTTTACCACGATCAAAAAAGCACCGTCCATGAATTTAAATTTATTATGTGCGAGTTTAAACTCTACGTCGCATCTGAGTGCTTCCAATTAAAATCTAGTGTTGTTTGCGGTATGTCCCTCGTACCATGAAACACGAAACAAGTATTCGACATAGCATAGCTCATACTATTTAGAGCGAAGAACATTTCCTGGCGCATATCATAATAATACGAAATGGCTTATCTTGCTTAGGTAGGTTAGGTATAGACATCAATGTTTATTGGCAATGTTTTACTTGATACTGCTGCTGCTGCAAGGCATCTTATGACCTTAACAATAGCCATTGATTAATAAACATCGTGAAAGTCTTTCAATATTTATAGTCGTTACCTATTACTTCTCGAAGTGACTGTTCCGCTTAAGTACTATTCTCCCGACATTTATATCTGTAATAAATCACAATTTCCTCAATATGTCCATCAACTTTCATCTACGTGCTTACGGTAGGTACCTACAGTACATACTGATTGACCTGGATTTCAACGAAAATATTTTAGCGTTTTGTTCTTTGCGCGGGCAAGGTTACACAGCAAAAACCTTTCACGGACGGATCGATGAAGGAGTAATGCCTTGCGTCTTTTGTTTTAGTTACCGTTGTCAAAGTTGTTTGTTGCCAAGCGTTGGAATACATTGCGTGTAGATTATATGACGGCATCGGCAGGTGTTCAGTTACCCGTGGCTGCTTGACAGCTGTCGCAAGCGCAAGGCGACTGGTCGTCAACTGCACTGCGATGGTGTTCTGATAGGTTAATTACTCCGTCTAAGTCGCCGGCTTATCTTTAGATGCAATGTCTTTCACTTTTGCATTCCAATGTCTTAACCTGTCCGTCTAGGCTAGACGACTAGTCACGATAGTATTTAAAAAGGATTGTTAAGATACCACTGACATAAGTAATTATAGGTGGTGTTGATTATGTTATCGATCAACCCTGGATAAGTTTAGGATAGGTTATATAGCTTAGTTGAAATATTCTTTATTTGGATCTCGTATTAGTAGGTTCAAGAAACATAAGTACGTACCTAACATAATAATCACAGATGAAGCAAGTTTTAAGTTTTAACACTCTTGTTAGTTCTGGCCAGAGTGTAATAAAATTATTAAAAACCTCATTAACTTTAACTACGAACATAAACTTATTACGTCGTAATAAATTGCAATTTTCTTTAATTACAGATTTGCAGCTGGCAGCAGAACTCGGCAAGACCCTATTGGAGAGAAACAAGGAACTCGAAACAGCTCTTCGTCAGCACCAGAATGTCATCGAAGACCAAACACAGGAAATTGAGGTAAATATTTAAATTGCGGGTAGTTAAACATTATTTTTAGAAGGCAACAGATGAAAATACCCAACACAATAACATTGGAGTAATTGTTAATGGGCACATTATGCCCTATCATTATTCCTATACAAAATGTAAATCATAATGGCAATCTTGATTATCGTTTGAACTTCGTAACCCTCTGTAATGACACTAGCAGCGATTAGAACATCGTAAACAAACAATTTATTTAAAACAGTAATAGAACAAAAACCTTGTAAATTAAATCTCAAAATTATACCAACTGCGCAATATTGCGCTAAGATTGGCTGCTAAGATACCAGGCAAACATAAAGTAACCTAACGTTATTTTAATGCAAATGTTATTGTTTCAGTACTTAACGAAACAGACGGTCGCTCTGCGCGAGGTGAACGACTCCAGACTGAGGATCTACGAGCAACTCGAAGTGAGCATCCAAGACTTGGAGCGTGCCAATCATAGGCTAGCCGTCGACCATGCCACCGAAAAGAAACACATTAAAACGTAAGTTGATCTTTGTCTGCCTAACACTAACTACTTAGATGATGTGACAATAGCGCTTTTTTTTTTTTCTACTGACAATATTGAATGCATTTTGAAATGCGAAATTTTAAAAGACAATCATATACTCGTAGCATCTCGTTCCTGACTAATCAATTCTAATTCATGACTAATTTTAAAGAACAATGTGCTTGCTTACAGACTATGCGCCACCATTGAAACGCTGGAGTCGAAATGTGAAGATTTACAAAAGACTGTGGACGACCTAAACGCCCAACTGGAGATCTCCAGGCGAAGGGCAGAGCGGAAACCAGAAACTGAGAAACCCAAAGAAAAAGAGAAATCTGTGGAACTCACTCTCAGCGTCAAAAAGCATGACGTAAACAGTACACCGATTAAGACGGTAGCACCTCTCCCAGAACTGACTAAAGAGGATGAGGATTTACTCAGGCTTAGTGATGAACTCAGAGAGAGCAAAGTGGCGTTCGCACAGGAACAGAGGAGGGTGACGGAACTGGAGGAACAGTTGGCGTCAATGGTCCAGGAGAACAACAGAATACACGACCAGTTTAGGAATTGGCAACAAAGAGAAGATGAACCGAAATCGATGCATGAAGAATTCTCTATCCTTGAAGAAGTCAGGTAAAAACAACTCCCAATATGATGCTTTCAAACTGTTTATTGCATGACAGCAGCATTTCTGATGTCTTTTGTTTTCTGTCACAGACAAGGACAACTATGCATAAGATGTCTAAGAGGCGTGGAAAGAGGAGACGACATGTCGTCAATGCTAGACGGAGACGATGATGACAGGAGCGCAATCAGTTCCCTAATCCTCCCTCCGTCTGGCCAAGACAGTCCACGTGAAGATCTTGTCACTAACAAACTTGTCAAATTCGACGTAAGTATCACAACGACAACTTTGCACGTTTCTAAAGAGTCTGTTAAAGCTTTTTTATCTTTTTGTAGAAATTCTTTCCTGTTATTAACAAAGTGTACATTTAATTTTCCCTTTATTTCTTGTCTTGTATAACAACATTAACTCACAGTTCTGCGTAATACGCAACTCGACTAACATCATTAACACGCTAAAACTAATCGATGTGTAGTACAATGAGCAATTCCATTGGAAGTTCATTCAGTATTCATTTGTACTCCCTACGGTTGAATACCTATTGTTCAGCAACCGATACACGTATTACTTTCCCACTTTTACATGGAGATGATCGTGTTGGATAAATAAAATATTGGCATTGGTTTTCGCCAACATTCTCATATGAATTTCGCTCGTTTCTAGGCGACAAAGCTTTTCCAACTGCCCCTGATGTTGTTGATCACGCTTTGCATATGCATTATGAAGCGCATTTGCAGTAGTTTTCTTTGGATATATCGTATGTAGTCGAAGGTACGTCCATTACCGACCAGTTATTATACTAAACGCGAATAGTGCACGCTGAAGTCGACTCAACGGTGACGGTGAAGTGTGATAGTTGGTAACATCACTATGTAACTAACGTTGTTTTATTATGTACCTATGTAAATGTGTAATACATAATTGGTTACTACACGGATGTGGGATATTAATACTAATATTATTCATAACGTAAATCATATTTAATATATTTATGTATCTGTCTACGAAAGTAATTATGATTTTACTGTTATTATGTATTTATTAGCTTATGTCTATCTAACATGCAAAGTGATATCAACTATCAATAATTATTATTATGATATATCAATTATTTAACTATGGAGTAATGGGTGTATTTTTGACTAATCATATTTGTAAGATTTTTTCTTTGAGTTTAATTTGTTTTTAGGCAATGATCATTTCATGTTCAAAGTACATCTGACTTCCTGTGAATCTAACTAGGGCTTCTTTTTCAGTAACAGTATTGATGACGTTCATTTCTTTCAAATAACTTCATTCAGATAAAACATAATACTCAGTCACCTAAATAACAAGCATTACATGTTTAAAAAAACACAACACAAGCGCAAGTAGTTTCACCTGCTCACTGGGATCAGAATAATAACCAATAATCGCTGTTGACCTTTCAGAATGCCAAGGAAAAGTTGCTCCAGGGTATATGGGCGAATAAAGAAGATGGCCATGATAACCCTTACAGAGAACTGGTGCAGAAGTACGAGGCTCTTCTAGAAGTTCAACTGTCACAAGTCAAGAACATCAGAAAGACTAAACCAACCACTTTGCCCAGCAATCAGAACCCGTGCGGACCTCTGTCTCTCCAGGATGAACTGCAAACATCTGGAGACTACAGCCAGTTCAATGTCAAAGACACTGATGAGGAAAGCGGACACGGCGAGGAACAACAGAAAGGAGTCGGTCAGACAAAGAAGGTTGAAACCACCTCACGGAAGAAGATCATCCAAACTCCGGACTTCTCGGAGGCAGAGACTTCCAGCTCCGGATTTTCAGATGAAACCAGCAACAAAGCTACCCAGACGGAACGTGAGCGACCAGGATCATTCCTGTGCACAATCGCTGACGGAGAAGATTACCGTTTCAGTATTTACGATGACGTCAGCCCCATGGACAGTAGATTCCGTAACAGACCAGAATACCGCGAACTGTTCAAGGAAATATTCACCATCCTGAAGAAGGCGGCGGAGAACAAGGACGACGGAGAACAGCTGCCGCTTCTCGACGACACGACCGCCGGCAAGGTGCCGCCCGTCACACCCGCCAACGAGGAGGCGCCCGGTAACTTTACAGATGATACTCAGAGCGTATTTTCGTCTGTTATGTCTGAACAGTCGATTCCAGTGTCTGATATTACTATGCCAGAAACACCAACTTTGAAAGAAAAAGAGAAACCCCAGCCCGAAGTGGCCAAGAAGGAAGAGAATGGCAACAAAGAGAACAAACCAGTGGCCGAGAGCACCACGGAGAAACTCAAGCCGAGCCCTGCACGCCAACCCAAGGAGCACACGAGTGTGAGGGAGAAAAGAGATCAGAGCGTGCAGAGAGAGAAAGAGAGGAAGGAAGAGAAAGAAAGAGAGAGGAAGGAAGAGAAAGAACGTGTCTTGACTCCACTGGTGCGTCAGCCACTGGAGTATATAGCGGCCACTAGAAAGAAGTCCAGACATCGCAACCGCAAACACAGCCAAGACCGCCAGGGCGCAGACTCTCCGGTGTTCCCGTCGCCACCTAAGATCATCTACCAGAAGTCATCGAGCAAGAAGAGGAGGGACTACAGGCCGATCGAGGCCAGTCCCCTCGTCAAAACGGCAGAGAGCGAATGGAACGGCTCCACGCTACAGTTCTACAACAGGAACTTAAACTCCCCAACACCCAGCGCAAGCGGCCGGACCGGCAAGATATACCAAGGATGGAACCCCGAGACCGACTCGTGGGACATCAAACAGAGCACTGCGTCACAGGAAATACACAAACTGAGGAAACTAGAGCTTTCCTACGCAGAAGTACTGAGGAACGCCGACAAAACTAAACCCAGGCGCAAAAAACATCAGTAAGATATAAGTTTTATTCATCGACCCCTCTTACTTTTAGTAAGAGTCGAGTGATCAACAGCCATTTGTCATTGCCAACTGGACATAAGTAATTTAGATTAGTATTTGTGATCTGGTAGTGTAACTTTTTAATTTTTACCTATATATTCACAATCACAAATTGCCATAATAACCGGTATAGTTATTGTATACCAGTAAATTTATGTATTGTATACTTCAATAGTCCTATAATCAATTTTAATTTATTGAACATTCACAAATAATACCCTTCCCTCCGATGTCACATGCGCCTACTTATTTCGTATGAAATATTCTTGCATTTAGACCAGAGCACCTACCTATGTATGTCTCAAGATAGTTTTACTGCCTGAAATTGAGTTCAATTCATTATTTTCCTCTGAATAATTTAATTTCTTCCTATTTTAGTCATTATTTTAATTGTATATTATGTATTTGATCATTGATTTGTAAATATGCATTTTAAGTTAATTATATTTTTTTAATTGCCATCGATATTTTCGAATATTTCGAACAACGCGTTTATGTATGCTGAAGGTATTTAATGGAGACAAAGTGAGAGAGAGGTTGAAGGTATAAATAAAAATTTGCATTGATATTAACAAGTTTTTCATTTCTTTCGTTCCACTGAACCATATACAAGTAAAAGCAAATAGGAAAGTATAAATTAATAATGAAAAACTTTAATTATATTACAACGATATAATTTAAGGTTACTTTTTACATGGATATAATGTATACATGTGGGTAGGTGTGAAAATTGCGATAAGCGAGAATTGGAACACTGTGCCATGTCGTGCCGACGTGCCGTCTTGGGCAATGTCAACCATCAAAAATTCAAAGGGGAGAAAGCGATAGCTTCACACCACAACAACAACACACGTTATATAATAATCAGCCTACAAAACAACGGAATACATTGTGTGCGGCGCGGGACACGACACGACACAGTGTTTCCATTCCGGCGGTATTGGTCTACTTGTTCTGCGCCTCGAGTTCTCTCTCGACGATCTTGCGGTACTCGTCGAAGCCTCCCTCTATACTGGTCACGGAGCCGCCGCCGCACACCCACAGCTCTTTGCACACCATTCGTATTAACCTTTCGTCGTGAGATACGAGGATAACTCCTCCCTAGAACAAAACAAAGTTATTGTTAGTAAAGTTAAACGTGAGAGAGGAAGTCCAATAGAACAATAATTTATTTGGGTAAAACACGATGCTTACCGAATTATAGTAATAGTTTTCTACTTCTATTGGAATATGATTCCATCACTTGGATAGGCCTAACATTTTAAACCTAATTGGCATAGACAAATGTAGGAACATAGATTCTGTCCATAATAAGCATACATCAACTAAATTAAATTTCACTGGCGACAAGTTGATTCTCACATGTATCACTCGTACAAAAACTCATATTCTTGGAAAAAAAAGGGAACATATCAACAATTTCAACAGCTCGCGGGCCAAAGGATGATATTGCAGTGTTGCGTTTAAAAATAGGAGTCGCCTCTTTCGACCCCAAAGTTGCAAAAAATGGACCTATAAGCCTAACCTATAAGGTTTCACCATTACAAAATTACACATCTAAATATCATTCAAGAACTCACCGTATATTTCTGAATAGCTTTTCCTAACGCCTCAATAGTCTCGATGTCCAAGTGGTTAGTAGGCTCATCAAGTACTAAGAAGTTGGGGTTGCCCATACACATCCTCGCGAACGCGACCCGGGACTTCTGCCCTCCGGAGAGACTGGCGATCGTCTGCAGAGCTAGGTCGCCGCTCACGCCGAAGCTGCCCAGCTGTCTTCTGTATTCTTCTATTGTTTTACCTGTGGATGAGTTGTGTAAGTATTTAGGGCACTAATTCCTTAACTGATATTAACCTGGTGTCAACATTTTTATGCCGCTCATGGGCCGCTGACTTGGCTTTACATGCTGTCAAGAATATCTCTCAGGCAAGCTGGTTTCCTCACGATGTTTTCCCTCACCGAAGCAAGTGATAATTATACAATACGCACATGAGTCCGAAAAATCAGAGGTGCGTGCTTTAGGTTCGAACTCGACCTATGACTAAGACTTATGACTTAGCAGTCCGACAGTCACACCACTAGGCTATCACTGCAATAATATAATTCGAATAATATCTGTCGAATGCTTAAAGAGAGATGGGCCAGGGCCCATCACACTAGCCCCTTTTATTACAAGTCCAGGCCAATGCCAGAAAAGGCATCTCAATCCCCAAAACAGCAAAAAACAGTGTTTTTGTTGGTTACTTAATTACTTTCCAAATCAAGATTTTTCCGAACGAATGAATTGCATTTTATTTAATTTATACATCCTAAATAACATGAACTCATCAAGTTTTTTAATTCGATTACAAACAAACAACTTCAGTAAAAAACTGTAAATAAACCAAAATAATGACATGAACTTATAAAAAGATCAAGTTGCTAATAAATGACTCAGCATGATCTGAGATTCAAATAAATCAACCTTTTTGTATACTCAGAAAATCACATCGCCAATACCAAAGTCTTAAAATGAGCTCTATTACATAAAGATAAGGTGCATACCTGGATAACTTCTTTGTAAAAGTTCTACGGAATTGACGTTCATCTCCAATTGGTCGATGTGATGTTGCGAGAAGTAGCCGAATTTCAGCCCTCTGTGCACGCCGCGAATTCCACTAGTAGGTGATAGGAGGCCCATGATTATTTTTAGTAACGTTGTTTTACCGGCGCCGTTATCTCCCACCTATAATGAGAAATATTAAAGAGTTAGATTATGTTAAGTAAAGAATTTTACAATCGAATCCCAACTTCATTGAATCACCTCTTTGGTAACATTAATATGCGTCCTGCTAAGGGCCAAAAAGACGCTGTGTGTGTATGTGTTTCTTTAATTCAAAATCTGAAATATACATAGCACAATAATTCGCAATAACAAGTGTGCTGACCAATCACTACACTAACTTAACTGGTAAAAATGACGCCTTTATAACAGATTTTTATGAAGCCGTAAAAGTTTCAACTTTCAACAGGTTTCATTAAAAACTAAATTACAAAGTAAAATAAACAAACTTAAACGAGTCAATCGCGTAATTGTGCAGATAATAGCTAATAATAGGCCCATAATTATTTCTCAAAAGTAAAAACTAAAAATACTAGCGATTCATGTTGCCAAGTCATTATATTGTCAATCACGGTCGATCATCGTGGACTGTTTCTCACAGTTCAGACATCTGTGTATCAAAATGATCACGACACGCCGATTATATGGTGAATTATAAATGCTAAATACGTTCTAGGAAATGGAAGAACTATAGAGGGTACCAAGCTAATGAATGGGACTGCAATATGATTCAGTTGTTTTATTTGGAATACACGAGTAACAGTATTTTGTCGTGGATGAATCGACAAGAAGAACAAGAAAAATGTTTCTACAAATGCGAGTCGTGTATAGGCCCAAATACAGTTTTCTCCTCCACTGCAAACAAAGCTTGGTGACATTAAAATGACTTTCAATAAATTTTATTACTGTCGTTTAAATATGAGTCAGTTTATGAACCATGACCGCTGTAAACTATGCGACATTTTACGCGGGAGAGCGCTGCTCAAGCATATCAGAATCTGTCGCTTGTATTGAAACACAGACAGGCCTTACACACGCTAAGGAAGAAACAATTATATGCCGCTATTTCATACAATTTCATACGGTCGTAAATAAGTTACATAGTTTTTTTTTTCTCTTTAATTTTCATCCGCTTGGAAGCACACGATGTTTTAGCAAAGTTTGTGACGTAGACAAATTCAAACTTGCTTGCAGCAATATTGCGCCATATATTACAATATTTAGACCCCTTGTACTAAAACTGACTAAATATGTTTAACGTTTATGCATTTAATGTATCAGAAAATATCGTTCTGTTTCTATCAGTCATTTAAATGTGTGTTTTAAATTTTAATTACAATGTATGGCTGAAGATACTCACGATACATATCCGGGACTCCAACGTCGCTCCAAGGTTGACGTCGGAGAATATGACCTTATCCTTAGAGTAGTAGAAGCCGACCTCATTAAGCTGTAGAATGGGCGGCGAGAGAGGTTCTGTCTCGGGGAACCGGAGGACCACGTCGATTTCTTTCTCTACTGGTTTTAATTCTGGACTGTGGACAGATTAAACAAGTTATAAATGAACAGAAAAAATGGATGAATGGAATAATTATGTAGCTTTTGTACTGTATTTACGTAAACTCTTTTTAATCGCCCATTTTTTGGACAGAGCTTAGAGGATAACTACATAATAATGTAATCTAAGCCCATAATAACAAGCTTTTTCCTACTTTTTTGGAAAGCAAATGCTTTGGCCTTCTCGGTGAATCACAGTGATCACCGTCATTTGCAGAAAGACGTCTACAACTAAACACCGACTTTCTCCTCCTTGGTATAATTGGATAAAATTAAAAATTAATTAGTCTTAGTGATGCTCAACATTTTGCTTTTTTTACGAGCCTGGGTTCACTCAAAATCGTGGATCTGTGGACACACTTTTCACACTCAAAAGTGGCTAAATAAATCTAAATGTTGATCTTCTCGTCCATACTCACAGCTTTTCCAGCATCTTGATTTTACTCTGCACGGAAGACGCACGGTTGGCATTGTATCGGAACCTATCGATGAATTCCTGCGTGTGCGCACGGTGCTGTTGCTGCGCCTCCCACTCGCGTTGCTGGTTCTTGTGCTTTTCCGTCTTCGTTTTGTGGAACTGGTCGTAGTTACCTCTAGAAAAGGAGTAAATAAATATTGGCAATTTACAAACAAAACTTTTATAGTCTGTTGCCAATATCGCCGGATAAGTTCCGGCAACTTGTCGCTTAGATCATTTCAAACAGTATCAGTTTCATTCAACTTTTCTTGTAGGCAGTGCCTATTCAGACAAAGGCAAACTAGTCCTTAAAACCAAGGTTAAAAGGTGTGTTGTGTGTAAATTCGAAATCAAGCATTAACTCTAACATTGTAGTAAATATAGAAGTTTCCACAATTAAAACAACAGACTAATGATATTCTGAATGATATCAATCATTGCCATTTGTCAAGGTACGAATATGATTTGTTTTATGTAATCTAGTAAACTAAAGATTGATTAGAAATATTGAATTTTACGCCAGCCATGGCAAATTATGCAGTTTCATAAAACATAATTGTATTAAATTCGTAATGAAAAATTTCAAAGTGCATGATGTACAGACCTGTATGTGTCTATCCGCTGCGTATGTAAGTGCATGATGTCCGTGGGCACCGTGTCGAGGAAGTTGCGGTCGTGGGACACTACCAGCAGGGTGGTGGGCCAGTTCTGTAGGTAGTTCTCTAACCAGATGATGGCCTTTATGTCTAACATGTTTGTCGGCTCGTCGAGTAGTAGTAGGTCGGGTCTGTAGGAGATAATGGTTTTGTTTAGCTTGAATGCTGAAAACGGTTTAATTAATTTAAAAAAAAAAACACGCATTTGGCACTGCGTTTATCTTATCATTATGTTTATCTTATCTCTGGAGTCTCCGTCAACAGTATATAATTAGATATTATAGATGGCATTCTACCACAAAATACGATGACAGCCCAGACTACACACCATCATTTGTATAAGTTTTAGTCAACTATTATGAATTCTGTCAGTCTCATCGAAATGGGAAAGCAGTTTCTTTAATTTCAAAGACACTGCTACTCGTTTGAACTAAATACTTACTTAGAAAACAAAGCTCTCGCCAGTGCCAGCCTCATTCTCCAACCTCCGGAGAAGGTCTTAGTAGACACCGCCTGCATCTCGGGCGTGAAACCCAAACCGCTCAGAATGATGGAAGCGCGCGCAGGCGCCTTATCCGCCTCTATATTCTCGAGTTGCGCGTAGATCTCGCTCAGCTCATTAGATAGACTGGGGTCGGTTGACCTGAAAGAATGGAACTATTAGAAAATTGAGCGAAATACACATCTACTGAATATAAAACTTAAATTCATTTACGTATCGACTTTGCACAGCCTAAAGCTAGGTTTCTAGAAACTTAAAATTTTGCAGAGTTCCTTATATAAAAAAGTGGAAAGATTGTCTAAAATTCAGCATGTAAAATAGTTAAATGGGGGACAAAAGGTTACTCAGGTGTTTGTCATTACTCAGAACTAGTTCTGTATAAATCAGAGCTACCCGCCAATTCTCCTGTTTAAGACACGATTTCTGTGCCAGAGCCAGTACGAGACTCAACGACGACTCAATATTAAGTTGCATTTGAGAATTCAGCAGTTAGATTCTCGTAAGATATGTTTGACAAAAAAGTTTAATCTTAACTAACTTAACAAGAATGTAACAAATTCAGTTTTATATCTTATATCTGCACTTAAATGCACATTTATTCAAATTATGTTATTAAGAAAACAAGTATGAATGCAGAAATATCTCTTTCAGATTGCGTCATTTTCAAGTTTTCGTACTTTGTCTTATTCTAATGTTATGTTTGTTTATTAAACAGGTAAATACGAGACCTATCGGGGCCTGTACGTACCAACTGATGTACTTATAATTAGTTTTATTAAAATAGAAAATGAGCTTTAAAGTTGTGGACATAGCAATCAAAACTCCATTTTTAGTTTTGTTGCTAGATTCGTTGTTTATTAACATTCATTGTTGCCCTTTCATGGTCAACAGTACCGCAATATAAAAGGACAAAGCTTTTAACTGTTATAATAGTGTCACTAACACAAAAACAGGGTCTTGCAAAATTGTGGCTTTTAATCTAACTTGTTTTTTTAAAGGCTTTTTTCAGGGTGTGTATTTGCCTGACCCATCCTTACTTCAGACACATTTGATTAAAGGTTGTCAACACATGCCCGCAAAGATGTTGCCAACTTGTAAAGTTTATTTTTTCTTATATTTTTTTTTTCTTTTAGTAAATTATAGCTTCATTCTTTAGTTTCCAAGCAGGTGCAGTTTGAGACTCAGTAAGTGCTTATTATTATAAATGAGTTCTGCCTCGCGTACGCTTTATTTGTCGAAAACCCATAAAATGAGAAACTTACCCAGAATTAACAAGTGAAGTAATATCTTTCTCACGTTTTAACAAATATTCTCTAACAGTATCACATTCCAACACACTCTGCAGTGCTATAGTCTCATCACCCACGACTTCTTGTTCCACATGGAGGATTGAGATATGAGAGGGGATCTTCAACTGTTTTGATGCAATCATTCTAAGGAGCGTTGTCTTTCCAAGACCGTTGCGACCAACGAGGCCATATCTTCTGCCAAATGCTAAGACGAGGTCGGCGCCTTGCAGTAATACTCTGTAAGAAAAGGTTTTAATTATTTTCCAACTAAGATTTAAATCTCTCTTCTCAGTTTGAACTTTCACCACCAAAATTTGATTTGATCTATTGAATTTAATCTTTGCTCCAACCAGTTATTTTTACTTTAGAAAGTAGTACAATTGAGGGAGTGTTGACATTGAAAACGGAACCCTTAAAAAAATTACATAAAGTAGACTAACAAGAGACTACTAATGTTTGCTGGTTTTCCCCAACGAGTTGAAGAAAATTACATTAATTTCCACTTAAAATATGAGCTTCTGAATAAAATATCTTCAAAATCGGGGGAAACAGATGAATGAGGGATGTACAGAACAGAGACTAAATGGCAGAAGAAACGGGAAGCCTATACCCAACAGTGGGTGATTCTGGGCTAAAATTATGAAATACAGTGTACAAAATCATTTTACAATAGTGTGAAGGTATTATTAAAATACTGTTGTAAAAAAACAAAAATGTGCCATTAAATAATATCCAAATATAATAAATCCGTACCTGTCACCATAAGCAATGTCGAAGTTCTCTATCCTGATATCCTGTGTTCTGTTGGTTCCCTTGGCCTCAAGCTTACTGTCCTTCTTAGAGGTAACCTGTGATGCAGTGGCGGTCTGAAGAACTGGTGCATTCACTGGTATTTTCAAGTCTTTCTGCTTCTGCTGTTTCTGTTGTAACTTTGCTTCGGCCTTCTCTAATTTCCTTGCATCTACTTTCTACAAAGATTTTTTTTATTTAAATTAAGAATATAATTTTAAGTTGTGATAGAAAAACTGTAATATTTTTTTGAGAACTCCCTGTTAAATGTGATTTTATGTGATGTGGGATACAGAAACTTGTATATATTTTTGCTTTTGGGTGTTGTGTTCTATAAACAGAACCTGCACATGAACTTGAAATTCTGAAGAGTTGGAAACTACCGAAAAGTTTACTTCTGAAGACAAAAATATTGTACTGTAGTAAAACTAATGACTCGTTTAATATAAGCTGCTTTGCAATAATGGCATAGTTTACAGTAAAAGACAAAGACCAAACAATAAGATAATAAAGAAGTAATAGTTGGACAGAACATACATAAATGCTATGAAATCTTTTACATAATGTTCTTGTTATTTTTAATGAATCATAAAGTTTGGTACCCTCATTCTTTTCAAAAGAATCTATGACCTTGGTTCTTTTACTTACTTACCTCATACTCTTTGCATTTATTTAACCTTACCCTCCCCAATAAGAGAAGAAACTTTAAGTTTTTTCTTACCAAATGATCATCCCTAGTATTAATCCATATACTTCTGAGATCTTCAGTTTCAGGTACAGTGGTAGTCATGGAAGCCAAGTGTATTGGAGCATCCAGGACTTTTCTAGGTCCATTACTGGTGCCTGGTTTGTCAGGTTGCAGCATATGCAACAGCTTCTCACATATATCCCTGTAGCAAACATTTTATATGAAACATGAGTATTAGTATGTAGTATTCTTCCTTGTTGGCTTACTAGAAGATGTTTCACAACCCATACTGGTTTATTGCTTTTATCACAAAACCTGGTAATGGATTGGCGTTAGGCTAAATTGATTCACTCAAAGTTCAAGTATAAAAAGGAAAAAGTAACCTTATATCTTTTTCAGATTTCTCAGATATTCCCTGGAGTACTTCTCCAACCGCCTCATAGATTTCTTCCGTGTCCTCGAACTCACCGGCACTGCTATCCAATATATCTGCAAAGGCACGTAGCATGAAAGGATCATCATTGGAACTCATGTCAATTAAAAAACAATATCTAACAATGGCCGTACGAAAAACTTAATGACCTAGTGGGCCAGTGTATACTTTAATCATTGAAATTCTAATGTATATCATATAGGTATGACTTTCAAACACAATTGTATAACAAAAAAATAATGTCTTTCTTTTATAACCTATAGAAAACATACCTCCAACATATTTCATTAATTCTTCATCTATAAGTGGGAATTGACTTTTAATAAAGTCACCACATTGAGCCATTTTTATATGATCAGTGTGAATAACAATGGTTTGTTGTAAATATCATTTATTTATTTCAAAATTAAATGCAATTTTGCAAAATGCACTAATCGCCCTATGTCACGTCACGTCACCGAGCAAACGAATGTCAAATTCATGCCAACCAAAGAGATGCTAACTGTCAATCATCATTGACAGAAATGGCTAGTTACCATACTTTAAAAAATCATCATTCAAGCACTGGTTATAGGCCTCTCTTTTTTCGTGCCAATCTGTGCCAGCCTCATCCAGGTTTTTCCTCCGACGGCAATAATGTTGTCTGCCCATCTCGCCGCCAAGACCAACATTTGTTTTCTTTTGGACCTTCGACGAGAAGAAAAAACTGACTGACTAGAGCTGAGAAAGAAATACAAAAAAAAAACTCGATTTAGCGAACGAGATTATCGATAGGTGGAATGTGAGCTCAGCTGTACCAAGAGAATTAGCTGTGCCAGATTTGAAGTACAAATCGTTTTAATACAACAGGAAACTGCACCATTTAGCTTTGTAGAGAGCACTTGTTATATACGATATAAATGAATTGAAACTGAATCAAATTAAATGACATGAATGAATAAATTAGTACTTATTGTGTTTGGCTAGGCGGCCAATGTATAAGCTCAGCTATGCCATCTCTATAGCTTATTCCTCTATGTTTGAGGCCCTACACAGGGCGCTTGGATCATGGGCCTAATTCAAAAAGCAGTACCAAAGAGGGCAGTACAGTACTCCTAGAGTCCTCGATCAGCACACCGTCAGCGTTAAGAGGTGGCCTACTGAGATCTTCGCTTCATCGGCTCGGTACACACACGACACACATGTAAATAGGTATCAGTGTGTATTTACAAAACAAAAATTGTATTTAAATTAAATTCATTATTGTAATAAATCAGTAATCAAGCTGGAGCCAAGTGTGATTTATCTCCTATACCTCCTCTTACCCCCCTTAATCCTAGATTTTTTTATTATTTTGAGAATAAAGTGGCTGTGACATACACGGACAGACAGGCAGACTTGATGAATCTATAAGGGTTCCGTTTTTAGCCATTCGGCTTCGGAACCCTAAAAAATCATAGCTCCATGAATGACTCCACATTCAAAAATGTTTGTAAGAGGTGTCATTATATCAATAAGGTGGAAGCGTTAGGGTAACCCGCGAAATTGAAATTTTCTTGCGTTTTTTGCAATTTACAAGTCAGTGTCAGGTTGTACTGGGTTGTACACACATCAAAGAATGTTTGTGATCACTAGCCCTCTAGGCTGATGTAATTTTTAAATTGAACTTTGTCAAGAAAAAATATTTGTTGTGTGTTTTATTTAAATAGAAATACCCTGTTTGAAATGAAAAAATTAAACATTTTTTTATAAAAAAAATTGATTACTAGAATTAATCATAATGTAATTGTAATAGAAAGATTCAAGTTATCCAGCATTTCTTGGGGTAACCTGTCCCATTCTTGAATAGCGGCTTCCATGAGCTCTGGCACTGTCTGGGGACGTGGCTGACGGTTCCAAACAGCTCGCTTAAGAGCATCCCTCGCGTGCTTTATTGGGTTTCAGTCAGGCGAGCCGGCAGGCCAGTCTAACCTTGTGATGTCGTATTCTTGGAGAGCAGCATTGAATCGTTGAGCTCGATGGGCGGGCGCATTATCTTCGACTAGTACAATTTGGTGCCCATGGTTTACTCGGAATGGTCTGACAATTCCATCAATAGCAACTGCTCATGCATCATGCACTGATCATACATGTCTGCTGTCATGAAGCCTCGATACGGGATCAAAGGCGTTCTAGCTCCAATCATAATACCATCCCAAAAGGACACCGATTTCCCGCCTTGCTGAACTGTTCCAGTGGCTTTGCCTTTCTCGGTTTCCTGGTCTTCTCCAGACATAAACACGTCGGTTATCTGGATGAGTACTGATTCGCGATTCTTTAACGAAGAGACAGCTTTGCCAAATGTTTTCTTCTTCATTTTGCCGAAGCCTAGCCCACTGCAATCTCCGTCGTTGACAATGCCGGGAATTCAGAGGAGCTCGCCAAGACCTCCGTGCTCTTAATCCAGCCTGGTGCAAGCAATTCCGAATGGTCTGAGTGCTAACTTCAAGCCCAGAGGCAGCCCGAACTTCTACTTTTATTTTACTTAGTAGTGTTGATTGTTGGGTCACGGACAGCCGGCAATTTAGATATAGCGCTTTTAGGCAGCAGTCAAAACAGTTGGGCGACCACTTCGAGGTCAGTCAGCTAAATTACCCATCCCGTGGTACCTCTGCAACGTGGTCACGACACAGGATTGGGTTACAGCAACTCTGCGTGCTATTTCTCTCATGGTGTATCCTTCTTCCCTCAAAGTTACTATTCTTCATCGTAAAACTTCTGATAATCCTCTTGGCATTTTTTCAATCACAACTTTCCGCGAAAAAGTATTTTAAATCCGTTAAAATTGACTAAATCAGATTTCTGAATGAGCGTAAGCTAGGACTGAAAGCCTTCATTATTTTATATTCTAAATCTATATTTTAAAATAACGAATCGAAAAAGTAGAAGAAATCGTAATCTAAGTGATTTTAATGTATATAATTCTGGCGCGACTAAGTTTTTGTCAACATACAACCTGACAATGACCTGCAAATTGCAAAAAATGTAAGAAAAATTGAATTTCGCGGGCTACCCTGGCAAAACCTACCCTGAAAACAAAGACCCCATTGTTCTAATACAATATTAGGAATTAGGCAATGGGAGTCTAGGAGTTTTTATCAATGTATGTATGTGCATAATAATTCTTATACCAATTTTAGGGTTCCATACCCAAGGGGTAAAAACGGGACCCCATTACTAAGACTCCACTGTCCGTCTATCTGTCACCAGGCTGTATCTCATAAGATGTATTTCTGTTACCGCTATAAAAAATACTAAAATACAGAATAAAATAAATATTTATGGGGGCTCGCATCAGGGTGCCCTGCGGACTCTCCGTCCGCATACCGGCCCGTCATGTTGCTCGACGAGGTGGGCAAACTCTTTGAAAGAGTCATTGCCAACCGCCTCGCCGGGCACCTGGCGGAGATGGGGCCGGATCTTGCGGAACACCAATTTGGTTTCCGCAGGGGGCGCTCAACGGTGGACGCCATCATACGCGTGAGAGCCCTCAAGACGGGGGTTGGTGCCCCGGGGTGGAGTGGTCTTAGCGGTGACTCTCGACATCGCCAACGCCTTCAACACCATGCCCTGGAGCTGCATTCGGGAGGCACTCCGGTATCACCGGGTGCCGACCTACCTTCGTCGTGTGGTCGGAGACTACCTGACAGATAGGTACGTCATCTACCCTGGTCGCACCGGAGAGTGGAACCGGCGAGAGATGTCGTGCGGTGTTCCACAGGGATCGGTTCTAGGGCCGCCCTTGTGGAACATCGGTTACGACTGGGTGCTGCGCGCCGACCTCCCTGACGGCGTCAGCGTAGTTTGCTACGCATACTGTTGGTATGTAGTGTACTAAGAGGGTACATACCAACAGCGATATATTAAATATGAGAATGGTTCTGTGGTGCACACAGCTAGGGAAGGAGGTTAATTGGCAGACTTGGCTGCGGTTTCCTCCTCAATACCCAACAAGCTACGATGACTTGTATCTCGTAGAGCATGTAACTGAATTTAGCCATGGGCAGTGTGTGTGTGTAACATTCACAACTAAGACACCAGAAACGTTTATGTATGTATATCACAATGTATAAAATGGTGGGAATCAATTTAATTTTAACTACAGATGGCGAGCTGAATCATGGTGCGAGCTAGTAGGAACTAAAGCCGATTAATGCGAAGCAAAACTCCCAAATATAGAAGATTCTTCTCGGAACAAATCCCAGGTGCAGATAAATCTCCCTTCACAACAATAATTAATTACATATCGCAAGCGTCGCTGCGTTGCGTTGGTCTGGGACGGGGCGGCGAGCCTGGCCAGCTCGTGCGTCCCGGTTCGATGGATTCCGAGCGGGGCGATTCTGGCGAGGCGGCGAGCCTCCTTGCCGGATTGCCGCCATGGGATCTGGAGGCGATAGTCCTCGTACGCCTGCATGAATGGCGCGTGGAGGCACTACGCCGGGGGTAACTCCGCTGCCGCGGCAACTCGACGCTCAGCGGACAGACCTCCGGCGCGATCTCATGGCGACATGGAGAGAACGACTGTCGCAACCCCGTGCAGGGCACGCCACAATAGTGGCGATAAGTTCCCTCTTTGAGGAGTGGCTAGAGAGGCGCCACGGCGCCCTCACCTTCGGCCTGACGCAGGTCCTCACCGGACACGATTTCACGGTTTCGGGAGGTTCCTGCACCGAATCGGGCGGGAGGAAACCCGGGTGCTACCATTGTGAGGATCGATCGGAGGACACGGTGGAGATCTGCCCCGCGTGGGCAGAGCACCACCGTGTCCTCGTAGCGGCAACCTCTCGCGTCCGGCCTTGGTTCAATCCATGGTACGGAGCGAGACTGAATGGGACGCCGTCGACACCTCCTTCTGCGAAGCAGTCATGCTAGCGAAGGAGGTGGCGGAACGTGAGAGGGAAAGAACCTGGTGGTGGCCCGCGGCCACCATAGGCGCGGGCCTGTGGACGGCGAGCTATGGGCTAGCTTGCCGTCCGTCCGTCTTATGACGACAGGCCGTGTCGACGACGCGTTCGTGTTCCACGCGCGCCTCAAAGAGATGTCAGCAAACAGAAAGGGGTCCGGAAGGACCGATGCCTGCCAGGGTTGCGGGACTGTTCGAAAGAGATACCGCGGCCCTGGAACACAAAGGGCAAAAGAAAGAACATGGATGGGTTTTAGTCAGTAAAAGTCTGACTCCCTCCTGCTCAGCCCAGAGCGGGAGGAGTTATTTGATGATTTCCCATCCGAAAAAAAAAAGGGGGCTCCCATACGTATTTTTTATTTAGATAGTGGTACGGAGCCCTTCGTGCGCGAGTCCGAGTCGCACTTGGCCGGTTTTTTTTACCATCTTCATAAAACTAACAGGTGACACCGGCGCTTGCGGACTGACTGCTGTCATGTATTTGACATTAGCGTATTTATGGACGCAGTGTTTACGAAATAAATTATTTTACCAACTTTTGTTATCCATTCTGTAGCGCTGCAGCACATTCTTTTAGTATATTTACTTTGAATATATTACGGCATTTATTGAAGTTCATGTTAAATAGTTACTTCAAGCCGTGAGACCGCAAAGAAGCCGTAAAAAAATTACTGTGCACTGTCTTCTCCCAGTTGGAAAACGCCCAAGTTGTCGACACAAAATGGATGAAAATATTGATAGCAATGTTGCCGTCTTGGCTATTTTGGATAATCAATGTGAGTAAACAAACTAGCACGTGTGTCATTGTCATTTTCGAGTGATGTTGTCGAGTTTTTTAGAAATAACTCTTGATTAATATCCACAATATGCTTAATTTCAGCGACACAGTATAAGCCAAATATGCCTTTGACAAACTATAATCACGGCCACACTATAGGTCAAGAAGAAACAGATGCTAATGAGACCAATAAACAAAGTATGTACTACATTATAAATATTATCTACAGTAATCTTTAGCATTGACTATTTAATCCAGTTTTAAAGAGACAACCTTCTTGTTTCAGATGTGATTTGGACAAAAAACGCAACTCTTATGCTTTTAAGTTTGTATGAAACAAAAATGCATATGCTGGACAATCCAAAAAAGAAATCTAAAATGTGGCTGTCAATAGCAGAAGAGTTGAAATCATTAAATGTTGAGGTACTTACTAGTTTTCTAACTATTTATTTTTTACCTACTTTGTTTATCTGTAAAAAAATACTGTCTTAATTTTTTTTTTTATATTTGTCTGATATTTTAGGTGACACCAGATCAAGTTAGGTGGAAAGTTAATGCTCTTACTAAAAAGTACAAAGACTGCATTGATAATGGACAAGGCGCAATGAGTTTCAAATATTTTAATGAGATGCATCAAATTTTGGGTAGATACAGTGATAATACTGGAACTTACAGACTAGCTTCAGGTGTAATGCAAGGCCCAGAAGACAAAGACAAAAGTAAAAGAAATATCTCCCTAAAGGGTTCAACACCATTCAGAAGATTAAGGGCAGAAAGAAGAGCTAAAATAGAATTAGATAAACAATGGTTAGAGTATTTAAGGAAACAAGAAGATCAGAAACAGCTGCGAGATGAAAGATATGAAAGAAATTTAAGGCTGAGACAAGAGGAATTACAATTGAGGAAAAAGGAATTAGAAATCAAACAATCATTAGCATTAAAAAAATTACAGCTCAAAGAGCAAAAACAAGATGAAATGATAAAAATTGAAAGGGAAAAATGTGCTCTCCTACGCAAACTAATAACTGATCAAGATTTAATGAGGCAATAAACATATTTATACAAAGTTCACCAAGCTATCTTTTGTACAAATAAAATTAAATGAAATAAATGTTTCCACATCTTAATAGTTTTCTATTCATGTTCTTCTAAAACTAAATGATCATTTTCATTCAGACAATAGTTATGCAAAATACATGCAGCTACAATAGTGTCAGTTATAAATGCGATGTTTCTATACACAGTAAATAGTTTTATGCGTCGAAATCTTCCCTTTAATAGACTGAAAGCTTTATCACTTAATTTCCTTGTAGATGTATGCAAGGAATTGAATTCTCTCTGCTGTGGTGTTAATCTTTTGTTTTCTCGAAATGGTGGCATAAGCCATGGTAAAGATGGATAGCTTGAGTGACCTACGAGAAAAGTATTATGTGGGAATAGGGCATTTCTGTTTTGAGATGCAGTATTGTACAAAGGTGACTTTTTCAGAACTCGAGAGCAATTAGAAGAACCAGGTTCCCCACAAAATACATTAGTAAACCTTAAATTTGCATCAATGGTGGCTTGTAGAATTATTGAAAAGTATCCCTTAGGATTGCAATATTCTCTTGCATTTTTGGGTTTTTCTATTTTAATATGTGTACAGTCAATAATTCCTACCATATGTGAAATTCCAGTCTTCATATGAAATGAATCACATAATAGGCTTATCTCTTCAAAATTTTGGGGCCATTTAATAGCGTCATTTAGTTTAGTAAGGATCCAAGCAACTACTCTTCTTATAACTCGAAATGTTGATGATATAGAAATATCAAATCTTGTTGCAATTGGAGTAAGTGGCTCTGTATTTGCAACAAATGACAGAAAAATGTAAAAACAAAGTTTTGGCTCCAGTGGTTTTAGCCCAAATTTATGTGATGCTATGAATCCTGATTTCTCTAATTCATCTGAAACAAATCATTGTTGGCTTTAGTGGGTATATACAATTATTATAATAACAATGGTAATATTTACTTAACGTTAAAAAAAATCGAATTACCAATAAGCCGGTACGCTGTATTTCTCGATAGTCTCATCCGATTTTTAAATTCAGCATCTGTCCAAGAGTCTATAATATGTAAATAGTCATCTACTCGTTTCCGTCTCAGTCTTATTAAATATTGCATAAGAGGAAAAAACAATGTATCCTCCTCTTCATCACTATTATCCTCATCTTCAGAAACATCTTGTCCTATAGTACAAACATCACTCCATTCACTTGAATCACTTCCATCGCTGATTTCTGCTGTTTCACTTAACCAAAGAACGAGTTGTTGTTTGTCCATTTTACACAACAGTATTCTTATCGTGGTGTCATTCTTATTATAATTTCAATCATGCTCTTCACATTTTCTCTGAAATATGTAATTCAAAAGACAAAGAGAAGGATTGTTTATCTTCGAAAAGATAAAGTTTATTTATTTTTGTGTTCTATCTGACTGACAAACCAGTCAAACTGTCAATGTCAAACCACCAGTGACTTTTTTTGACAGTGACATTATGAAAATTATTTAAATTAGAAAGAGAAGACAAAGACATTTATTCGTAGGATACGGTAGGCACAAAGTTGTATAGAAATAGCATAGTTCAGGACATATCCGCCGCTAGACGCGGCATACGAATATTTACATTATTTACACTTGAGAACACTAAAATTTTACACTCTATTAGAATAAAGCAACAAAAAAAAAAACAAAACTAAATGTCTAAACTCTTTATAATCTAATACATAAAATATAAAACACAACATTAACATTAACCTTGGATATAATAAAAAAATAAAATAAAAACATAAAAAAGTGTGTTCTAAATGGTCTAAAATATGGCTAAAATCAAATTAAGTAAACCTGAAAAATCTTGGCAAAATCATATTTACGCACCTAGCATGGCATTTGTCTGTCAAAAACATGTCAAATCAAAATAATGTCAATGTGACATAGTGTTTGTAGCATGTAGTCTATATAAATTATTTTTATTCAGCGATAACTTGCTATTAGAGATCTATTTGAGATTTGTGTGAATTAAAAAAAATGATCGGTTTCTGCGATTTCATATTTTGCTAACCTTCTCTAATTCTGGTTCATAAGTTAGTGGAAAAGTATATTATGAGAACTGTATCAGAAGTCATTTGTACGAATAAAATTAGTATGCTCATGCTTTAATAACCCGGAGTTTTGCAAGGTTTCGTAAAATCGTTCAAAATGGATGTGTGTGAAACAACTGACACATACTGTATTTTGGAAGAAGGCTAGTAACAATATAAATAGTAAAATAAACACCACAGACTGGGTTATTCACAATTAAATGTTTCACTTACAGCCTCACAAGATAACTTGGAAATTTGTGAAAGTACTAGTGATATAAACACTCTAAACGCAGAAGGAATTGAGGGAAAGTTAAATGATGGTTCAGATAAACCTTGTATGTATAAATAAACCAATCCTTGTTCTATTTTTCATTATAAATAAATTGGGATAAGGGTAAGAGAATGCACCCCTGATGCAACACAGTCAGAAGTGCTAAAAACTATAAAAATACTAAAATGACTTTGTATTTTTGTTGTTTTGCATTAGAGAGTTCATATAAAAGTTTATAATATTCTCAGGTGCAGTTTGGACATCAAATGCTACCACAACTCTATTAAAATTATATGAAAACAAATTAGAAATGTTAGAAACTCCTAAGAAGAAGACAAGGATCTGGATTGCAATATCACAAAGCCTAAGCGAGTATGGCATTGAGGTATACAACAGCAATGGGGGTTTTATCACCTTGGTTATTTCGTTTTTAAGGCTAATCATTTCTGTTTTAGATGTCACCGGATCAAGTGAGGTGGAAAATAAATGCACTCACAAAGAAATACAAGCAATGTATTGATAGTGGGCAACATGATAAATTCAAATATTTTAAATTAATGAATGATATTTATGCCCAGTATCATGTAGATTGTGATTCATACGCACTCACTGAACTGTTACATAAAAAGAAAGATGTTAACAAAATGAAGTTAACAAATGAAAACAATTTAAAACTGAGTCAGGAAAGTAAAGCTGTAATTGAAATGAGAAAAATAAGACTTGCCAATAGAATAGAAAGTGACAGAACTCAAGGGAAAATTCAATTGGAAAAACAGTGGCTAGAATACTTGCGGAGGCAAGAAGAACAAAAGCAATGGAGAGATGAAATCTATGATAGAAACTTAAAATTACGTGAAGAAGAATTAGAACTGAGGAGAAAGGAGTTAGAGATAAAAGAAACACTTGAATTGAAAAAGATACAATTAAAAGAAAAGGAATATAGAGAGACATTGCAAATTGAAAGGGAAAAGTGTGAATTACTGAAAGAAATGTTTAGTAAAAGGTATTAAGACAAGCTAAATAATGTGTTTTTGTTGTCCAATTGGTTTAACCCTCTTGAAGGTGGTCTTTAACGGATAATCTCCAGAATAAAAATGGGGTCATTTTTATTCATGTAAAGCCGTGTGTTAGGCTGTCAGTAATTCATGCAAGCTTACTTACACTTACTATATACATAGGTGATATATAGGTAACTGTGCATTAAAAAAAATACCAGATACCATAAGGTTATTGAGAAATTTGCACTGAAAAAAGTAGTATTTTCTGTTTTTAGACCGCGAAATTGATAGGGGCTCTTAAATGGATTAGGATAAACTTTGGTATAAGAAAAGAAAGTTGTTCCGTGAACTAATGATCTAAAAAACAAAAATGCACTTGATGTCGTTTTGTCGCGAATCTGCGTTCCGGCAGTATAACGGGATTGTACGGATCCACCACGTTCCTTCCGATACCTACCAAAAGTTAATCTTTTCCTACTCTGTGTCTGCAGTCGATCTATATTGTTTATTTTGTAAATTAGTGGGCAGTTGATTTTAAACTTTTTCAAAAATAACTGTCCTGTAAACAAGGTTGTATTATCATATCATGTTCCAATTTTGATTTTATGTGGCTAAGATAACCAACTCTTCTTAAAAAGAGTCTAGTAATTAAAAAAAAAAAAATAAGTAAAAGTAAATGAGTAATTTACTCGACTCTTTTTATTAAAAAGAGTCAATTAAAACTAGTCATAATCAGCTAGTTGGAGCTACATCTTAGCCACATAAAATCAAAATTGGAACATGATACGATAATACAACCTTAACTTGTTTACTGGACAGTTATTTTTGAAAAAAATTAAAATCATTTCACCTTGTTTGGTGTACCTCAATTTGTACAGTCAACCGCACGTTGGTGGCAATACTTCTGGCACCCCATACCAAGTACCTATTTGTGATTGTTTGCCAAGCATGTGAGTGTAATAAACCTCTGTCCGGCTTCCCACTTATCTACCAAAAAAAATATATAGAACGAATCCAGGTGGGAATGAGCATCTATTTTTATCAAAAAGTTAACGACCTAAGAATTTGAAATTGCTAAGATTATTTAGTTCATTTGCTACGCTTGGACCAAAGTGATTTTAAAAACCATGGACAAAAAGTGATTCTCAGAAAATCGACTAAAAGATTCCAGTGACAACACTATTCTCTATGGTTTTAAAAAATCTGCGTACGTCGCAATGCTACCAACATAATGTCCCGCCGCGACGCAAAATTCTACAGAAATCTTCGGTTATTCGGGAGGAATTATAAAAATTTACAGTGAATTTCAGCAATGACGGACTTGAAATCTAAGAGACATGAAAAGTCTTTGGGTTTACTTACAACGAAATTTGTGTCATTGCTGCAAAAAGCAAAGGATGGTGTTTTGGATTTGAAAGTCGTAAGTATAGCTTGATTTGCCTCCCATTGATCTGTCAAGTGAATTTGGGCACGAAAAAGAAATATTTTAAACATTATTTGCGAAATAACTGGTGGTTAAAACATTTTCAGGCGACGAATTTGTTAGCCGTAAGACAAAAAAGAAGAATATATGATATAACTAATGTGTTGGAAGGCATCGGTTTGATTGAAAAACGAAGTAAGAATAGTATACAATGGAAGTGAGTATACATTTTATTGTTTGTTATTGTTTTAATTGCATACTCTTGGATGAAAGTTGTTAAATGTTACAAAAATCATTTCAGAGGTGCAGGTCCAGATTGCAAAACGAGTGATATTGGTCAGAAAGTCATAGTTTTGAGAAGACAGATTGGACGCCTAGAGGATCACGAAAAAGTGCTTGATAAGTGAGTATTGCTTGATTTAAACGACGTAGGAACTTATTTTTATGAAAGAAATTAACGTAACATCATCTCAGTGATGAGAAGTAGGTTCTTAAGGCATAAATGATTAAAGTGGAAATTACTACTGAAATGGATCATTACCAAGCTCCCAATTTATTATATGTGTCCTCAACAACACACTCCATCATAGTCATATTGGTTCTATTCAGTGATCTTTATCCTACGAATTATTGTCATCAAAATATATTTTAACTAAACAAAAACTCATTTATTTCAGTCAGCTACATTGGATTGAACAGAGTATAAAGAATGTACTGGACGAGTCGGATAATAATGACTTATGTTTTGTTTCTGACAAAGATATCAAGCAATGTTTTGATGAAAGCCAAGTTTTAGTATTAGAAGCACCCTTAGGGGCCAATTTATCAGTTGGGGCAATACCTAGTAGCAAGGTAAGGGTGAGTCCAGAAAGAGTCTTAAACCATTTATATTTTATTTTCTTGTAACAATGTGGCACATGTTGGTGATTATTCTTCAATCATCATCTGCCTAGCCTATTCTCAACTATGTTGGGCTTCCAGTCTAACAGGATGCAGCTGAATACCTACTTCCACCAATTAGAACTGGGTAATATTATACCCTATGGTAAGACTGGTTGTCAGACTTTCAGGCCACTGACTACCTGTAACAACTGTCAAAGATCTAGAACTGATAGCCAGGACCAATGGCTTAACATGCTTTCCAAGGCACTGAGCAAACTGTATGCAATTGGTGGCGACCCATCCATCTACAGCCCAAAGTAGGCAAACACGACTTAACCTTAAGATCGACTCGATCAGCTGTTATTATTTAGCCACTAGGTCTTCGGTGATAATTCATCAATAATAGACTAATATAATGGCTTCCTAAATTAAATGTGTAAGTAAAGTTAACTTGTCCCAGCCACGACATTGTCTGGTTATGCTGTATATAAAATAATTTCCATTTTCTCAAGTCAAGTGACAAGTACAGAATGTGTTTTCCATTTATCCCATATTAATGCCTAGTACTTGCATGATTATGATTTATTTCCTTTTGTTTCTTTGCAGAGTAAACCGAGATATTCAAACCTGAGTGATAGACAAGCTGGGATGATAAAACAGAGCAGAAATGTAATTGTACATATTTTTCTAATTAGTAAATACAATTTCCAGATAGAAGATATGCAAACTACGGTGTAATCGTTTAACACGTTTGCAATTTCAATGTTATTTAATTGTCTACATAAGTTTTATCCCCTGTAAATACCATGCTCACTAAAAGATTTGTTCCATGTTTTGTAATGACTTTATAATCAATGAATTTAATTCTGTTCCAGGATCATGACAAGCATTATTTTTTACATTTAAAATCAACAGAATCCATTGGAGTTATACTTTTAAGTGATAGTGATAATGAAAAGGTATGTACAATTCAAAATGTGTTGTTATTATTTAAAAACTTGACACTGACATGTTTACCATTGTCTCCACTCTAGAACCACTGTGGCGGTGGTACCCCAGGCTGCTGTTGTTATACATATGAGACACTAGCTGACTCTTAGCTTCGCTTGGTGACAGATTTTCATACAAGCTTTAAATCCCCTATTGTATCTGCTTATAGATGTTGAATTTTCCGACATCCTTGTTTAGCGGATGCCTACGTCATAATAGCTATCTTGCCTTTGAGATGTGTATTGATAGTCAGTCAGGGCAAATGACTATGTGTAGCTGATTGATATATGTGGGCGAACTGCTAATCTTGAGATCCATAAAGGGCACAAGTAGTGACCTGCTAAGTTTAAACACTTTCAATAGTGTCTCTAGCAGTTGCCAAAACTTGTTTATGCCTCTGCTGTACTCCATAACTTATGACACATGTTATTGCTGTGTTGTTTTTAACATATTTTGGTTTGTTACAGGAAACAGAAGAAGATGCAAGTATGGATGACCAAGAAGTACAGAAGTACACTGAAAGCCAATGTGGAGATATACACAATAATAGTGAGTATATCTTGCTGTTTTAGAACATGAATTTCATTTGAGTTTGCCTCATTGGTCTAGTTTTTGCATTCACTGCTGTTGAGCATGGGGTCCTGAGCTAAATTCTTGTGTGATTTTTTTAGCAGCGTGATGGCAATAAGACCCCCTTTTAATGCATAGGACTTAGACGTAACTGTCGAAATGTGAGTGTACTATTAGGATGCACCACATGGATCTGCCTATCCCTTCAGTCAATACAGGCATAATGATGTATGTTGTATTATGTTATAATATAATGAGAATTATAATGACAATAAAGCGTTTGTCAGTTTGTGGTTCATTATTATTTGATTAACCACTACAAATCAAAGTTCTGATCATCACGGGACTTTTGTCACGATTTCTGAATTAATAATTTGAAGTGAAAAATTTGTATTTCAAGGGCTATATTGAAATAGAGTTCAATTTAGAAACTGGAATTTAAATGCGTCAATTCCCCAAGGTAGTGTAGTGGGTTGCCTTTTGTTCCTAAGATACATAAACGACCTTCCTAAAACTATAAACGGACCTTGTCGACGATATCTCTTTGCTTACCACATGCCAAACTAATGACAATATAAACGCCAAATTAAACTTTCTTCTTTCTTCAGCTGTAAACTGGATGGACAATCATAATCTTGAAATTAACTTCACAAAAACTAAATTAATAACATTTCATCCCCATCAAAAGTCCCCATTAAAACTAAATTTCATGTTTAATAACACAAAAATAGAACAAGTCAACGAATTTACTCTACTTGGTTTATCTATAGATACCCACATCAATTGGAAATCCCACATACAAAAAATAAGAGCAAAGCTATCAAAATTCTCATATGCCTTACGTGAAATTAAAAAAACTACAAACCTCCAAACTGCACTTGTTACTTACTATGCATATGCACAAGCATGGCTCAGCTATGGGGTCATGCTGTGGGGTAACAGTACAGACTCACAAACCATATTTATCTTACAAAAGAAGTTAATCAGAATAATAACAAACATAGAACAAACAGACAGCTGTAAACCACACTTCCAAAAAACATAAAATACTCACACTTCCTTGTTTATATATTTTAGAATTATGTAAATTTGTCAAAACACATCAAGATTACTACACCAGTTGCGAAGAGACACAAAAAAGATACACTTTTAGACATAACAAAAACAAAATAAACAAACCTCAATCCCGAATCAAAATGCACTCAACCAGCCCCTTAATTATGTCCATTAAAATCTATAATAAACTGCCAAATGAAATTAGAGAAATAAGCAAAACACACATATTTATAAATAAATTGAAGCAATTTCTAGAATCCAAGGCATATTACACAGTAAAGGAATTTCTTGATGATAAAACGATTGCAAAATGAAATTACTTTATCAAAAACAAACTATTATAAAAATAATATAATATGGAACACAGTAATTCTTGTATAAATATGAAAAAATAAATAAATAATCTATCTACATAATTAAAATAAATAAAAAATATAATTTAAATACAAAATGTTGTATTTAATTAATAATAATTAATGTTTAATAATTTAATATAATATACTTATAATTAATCTATTTGAATACATAATTTCATTAATACATACATATTATAACAAATACTTCTAAAATACTTTTATTGTGACATGATAATGACCTATTGTTATGCAATACCTAAACAATAAAAATAAATATAATGTTACCCCTATGTACACTGACATAATAATATATACATATAAAATTATATACCGAATGTAACACACCTAATAATTTATAATACTTATAATATATTTGATTTGATTAAATTGCTATGCAGCCCTCTTCCTCTCTCCTAAATTTTTGCGTGCCCGACAGGGTCCATATTGTATCTTTGTTATTACCATCTCTGTAACATATGGAATGCAATAAAAAATTGAGTATTGGATTTATGATGGCGCACTTTTAATCAATTGATTTTCGTTGTAATTGGAACAAATAAACTAATCCTATGCCACTAAACAAATTACTTTTCTTCCGCATGAGTATTTATCAGTAATTTATTGTTTACTAGCGACCCGCCCCGGCTTAGTAGGGGTGCAATGTTTTACATATAAACCTTCCTCTTGAATCACGATCTATTAAAAAAATCCTCATCAAAATCCGTTGCGTAGTTTTAAAGATCTAAGCATACATAAGGACAGACAGCGGGAAGCGACTTTGTTTTATACTATGTAGTGATGAAGGTCCAAACTTATTATAATTTAACTTCCAGATTACCTGCTGCGACTGAGTCCACCAGTAACTAAATACGACTTCTCCTTTTCTCTCCACGGATCAGAAGGGTTGTGCGACTTATATGACATCCCATGTTAACTATAGTGTAATAGGCCTTTTTATACCTTTGTTTTGAAAGACATTTTTATTAAGTACTCTATTTTTGATCATGTTGAAGTTTATCGTATACTAAATTGTAAATAAATTGTGTAAATATGGAAAATCGTGTCGGTATTATGAAAGGACAGAAATAAATGATAAGTTTATTTGTGTACAAAGTATTTGTTTTATTTCCTAGTTTTAACTGTTGGCACGAATCTGTCGAGAACACCAAATGATTGCTTCTTTGTATTTTGTGCTTCTGGTAGATTGAGTACTTTCTGTGCTTCCTTTGCTTGCTCAATGAATTCCTGAAAGTAAAAGGACGAATTGTTATTGTGTAATACGATTGTATGTGTTTACGCAGGCAGTCATGGCAGATTTTATTAAGTCACCATGCGAACTTTTGATGAACTTTACCTTTCTAGCTCCTTGTTTTATAATCTTCTTTCTTGCTATCTGCGTCTTGCCTTTTTTCTTATGCCTAGGAGTGAAGTCCATTTTCTTAGGTTTGAGGTACTGAAATAAAAATATTACTAACTAGATTAAAATGGTAATTACAATGTATTATCTGCTTTAAAACTGTGAAGTTTACGATTTTGTATAATTATGATGAATGTATGACCTTGACAAGGTTCACTGTCAAGGTAAATTAAGGTCACCCACATCTGTAAACACAGTTAGGGTTGCCATCTGTCCGGGTTTCCCCGGATTTGTCTAGTTTGTCCGGGGGCCGTCCGGGCGGGGTTTTAATACGTGTCCGGTTAAAACTTTTGTGATAGTTTCATTATAACACCGTCTGAACCCAATTGTTATCTATCGGGATGCAAAAAAATTTGAGCTTGCTTCGCTCGCTCTTTCATTCTCGGTACTCTTAAGTCACAAAAACGATATTGTATGTGTTATGTTACTTTTTAATTTAGGACCACGCTAACGCATTAGGAATTCCCTGTAATGTTAGTAGTGTTTGTGATAAATAAATAAAAATAAATAAAGTACTTCTTCGAGAAATGCTCCTAATTTTGTTAGTCGATAAATCTGTAAGTCTTAAAAGAAAGTAAGAACCCTTCCGCCGCGCCCTCACTTGTTTGAATTCACGCACTCACTATCACCATACTATTCGTCTTGCGATGTTTTTAATTTTTCTCTTCTTTTTTTTGGTGTGTCCGGGAAAAAATCTATTTCACCGAAATGCCCGGTTTTAAAGTTTTTGTCCGGCATCGCCGGCTTAGGTGATGGCAACCCCAAACACAGTTCAGCTGTTATACAAAATGAGATGAAAATTTCATTTTATTTACCTAGGATGTCTATTGTTATTTATATAAATTATTGGGTTATTGAGAAATTCTCGAAAACAGGATTTTAGCTTCATGCTCTATAAATCTAACGATGATTAGACAAAGGTCAATTAATTGAGGTAGTTCTTTTATCAGTATAATAGGAGCAAATTAAAATTTCGTAATTTTTGACCTCGGCCTAGTTTTTGAGATATTTGCGAAAAACTCAAAATTAGGATTCCAAGTTACGCCGAACGTACAACAAGGATAATTATATTCCCTGTATGAGAAGAGGTCGCGTATCTGTTTGAACTTTGGTACACTCCTGGCTACTGGTCATCAGTTTCATTATAGGGTAAATGTTAAAATGGCTATAAACGTGCTGCGCCTGCACCTGTTTGTCTAAACCAAGCTAACATTTACTGTTAAGAACTTACCAAAAGTTTCTTCTTCGCCTCCATCTGTTCTTGCATGGAGGGCACGTCAACTTCAGTGATATCAAACGGATTGAGTGTGATAAGTTCGGCAGGGATCTTGTCCAGTAACGCTTTGACCTCGGCCTCCTTTCGTTGTTTCTTGTTCTGGAACGGATTGCTTTCCAACGCATCGAAGTTCGGCTCACCACTGCCTGTAATAATAGATTATCCTTAGACCATAAAATAACATCATGTCTGTATTTTCAAAAACCAGTGGTGTTCATTCAGAACACCCTCATTTCGGCAGTAACGGTTTAAGTCTCGTGTAATAAGGAGTGAACCTATTTCCATCAACCAGGTACTACTCCAGACTCTGGGCTGCTATTGAGAATTACATGATGGAAACACCTAATAAAATTTTGTCCAACCTGGGAATCAAAACCAGTGCTCAGCAGTAGCACTTCTAACCAAAAAGATCCATAAAATAATATACTATTTTAAGCAGAATGGCATTTGAATCATCCTGTAGTTGGGGAGGCCCAAATACTAAAATACTATTACATTTTAGGTTCTTTTTAAAGGATTTGTTTTACTTGGGAAAGTAAAAGTGTGAAACTTACCTGGTACGATAATACTTGTAAATCCATTGCTAGTTCCAACTCCTAACACATCCTCGTAGGGACAGAATTTGAAGTTATTTATAGTTTTTGCCATCCTATGCCTCAAGTATGGTTTCTCTGTTGTTTGTGAGCAGCAGTTACTGAAAAACAAAACACATTTATAGATTTATTTTAAATTTTCATGGTGGTCTTCAAATTATCCTTTGTTGAAATTGTAAGGAGGATTGTGTGTACTTGTATATTTCTACGACTTCATCTAGGCCGACAGCGAGCATGTCCTTCTGAGAGAATTCCAGGTCCACCGGGGCACTTCTCAGTCTGTAGTCTTGTATAGGTCCATCTAGGTTCCTAATGTCCCAGATTTTCATACTTCTGTCCACTCCTGATGTGGCCATGTACCTGTTAATTAATCAAAATAATTTAGACTAAAACAAAATGTAAAGGCATAACAACTATAAATAGAACCATGTCGTTAAAGTGACATTACAAGATTCATTAGTAAATAGTAATGCAATATTTTTTGTGTCTGTAAATTCAGAGAATCTGATAACAAGAGTTGTATGATCATTTCTAAGAAAATATAATAAGCATTAAACATACATTCCCCTGGTATCAACAGCAATAGCCGTCAGCGGTGTCTTATGGCACAATATCTTTGCCAATGGTTCCTTGATAGTGGGTGACCAGAGTGACACAACTCCTTTAGAGTTCCCTAAGCATAGGGTGGCATTGTATGGGTTCTGTGCCATGACTGCTGTTCTGCCCAAATGGTTGTTGTAGTGCCCCACCACTTCTCCAATGGATATATCTAGCCATGTCATGAAACCAAATTCATTCTGGAAATAAGATAAAAATGCTATAAGTTAACAGGAATATTTCTTACTTGTCATCTCTTTTTGAAAGAGATTGCTTGAGTCCTTTACACATTATTTATAATGTTCTTACTGGTAGCTGCTCTGTGGGAGGCAGATGCCAGTGAGCTGTAATTCACCATGTATGTTTGAATCCCAGCAGTGAAAATGTTATATTGGCAATTATATTGATATTTTTTTTAATGCAAAACTGTACTAATACTCACAACAGCAGCTAGCAAGAAGTGGTATGGTAAGAATTCCATCCTCAAAATCTTATCCATTTTCTTGACACAGTGTATCTCAGTCCCTGTGTTGTCGTACATGTATAGCCACTCCTTTTGAGCAGCCGCCACCATTGTTTCTGTGTGCAACCAACTGCAAAATAAAGTACAGGTGAAATAAAATTTATTCAGTAAATGTACAAGTATAAAAAACATAGCAGGAGAAGGGTTTTGCATATAAAACTGATAGCTCAGTTTGAATGTTAAACAAGGATGTGGGTGGATAGTATGTTCACAAGATATTTGAAGTAGGTAGTCAAGTGTGGAAGATTAAGGCCTTCTTACTCTCAGAGAGGAGGCCTGTCTATATCCGAGCAGTGGGAATGTAATAAGCTAATCATGTACTATATAAAATACTACAAGTTTACCTTTTTTTTTTTTTTTTTTACCAATGGGAAATCATCAAATAACCCCTCCCGCTCTGGGCTGAGCAGGAGGGAGTCAGATTTTTACTGACTAAAACCCATCCATGTTCCTTCTTTTGCCCTTTGTGTTCCAGGGCCGCGGTATCTCTTTCGAACAGTCCCGCAACCCTGGCAGGCGTCGGTCCTTACGGACCTCTCCCTGTTTGCTGACTCTCCTTGAGGCGCGCGTGGAACACGAACGCACCGTCGACACGGCCTGTCGTCATAAGACGGACGGACGGCGAGCTAGCCCATAGCTCATCGTCCACAGGCCCGCGCCTACGGTGGCCGGGGGCTACCACGTGGCCCCCGACGCCCGGTGCGTCTCCCGCGGCGGCTGGGACGTGAGGTTCTCTCCCTCTCACGTTCCGCCACCTCCTTCGCTAGCATGACTGCTTCGCAGAAGGAGGTGACGGCGTCCCATTCCGTCTCGCTCCGGACCATGGATTGAACCAAGGCCGGAAGCGAGAGGTCGCCGCCGCCGATCGCCGCTACGAGGACACGGCGGTGCTCCGCCCACGCGGGGCAGATCTCCACCGTGTGCTCCACCGTGTCCTCCGGTCGATCCTCACAATGGTAGCACCCGGGCGTTTCCTCCCGCCAGATTCGGTGCAGGAACCTCCCGAAACAACTACAAGTTTACCTGACATCATGAATTGACTCCATAACATTAATTTCAAAATGCAACTTCTTAGTGACCCAGTCAAAAGCAGCCAAGTGTCCCTTCTTGCTGCCCAACAGTAGATGTCTTCCATTCCTAGAGTACTTAGTCCGGTAGGGTCCAAAGTCTAGGTTCAGTTCAAATATCTTGGATGCAGCAGATATGTCAACATTCTCTGCTATGATCTTCTGTGATATAGCTGTTGTTTTGCTGTCCTCATCTACTTCTAAGCCACTGAAATGTTTAGAATGAGTAATATAAGGCATAAGTATTTCATACAAACAGTTAATTTATATTGCCATTTTGTTTATGGGGTTAAATATTATTTGGCTTTAAAAAGAGTATAATTGACAAGAGGGCTTGTCAAACTCCACCTAACCCATGTAACTGATCTTGGTTATGTTTCAATACTGAATCTTACTGACTGTAAGATTATGAGTAAAAAAAATGCTTGAAATAAATATTATTTAAGCTTCATAAGAACTCTTTTTTACCCATGGTCCTCTGTCAACAATATTTCAGCTCTGGCTGCTTGTTCTTGGGCATAAGTAAACTTTCTCTCCCTTTTCCTTAATTTCTCGGCATGTAGTGGATGTCTTACACCTTTGCCAACACCCTCCCCACGGGAATGTGCTTCTAACTTCTCAGGATCTATGGGTGCTTTTCCTTCGAATCTTTTATTGGGTTTACGTTTCTGGACAGGTTTTCTTTCATGTCCTCTGTGGCTCTGTAATTATTAAAAGTAATATTTATTTAGGTAAAGTTAACCTACATTGTTTACATTTAAAACGAAAAAATAAGTTTACCTTGAATTTGTGTGTTTTTAGTAGACCTGGAGTTATCTTTATGTTGTATACTTCCACATCTTTATTCTGTTTTTCAGTCTTTTGGTCTGGTTTCTTGTCTTCGGTATTAAAATACCGTTGAGGAGCTTTCTGTAAATAGCAAGTTTGGATTTACCCACTTCTACGTTGAATTATTGGGATTAACATATGAGATAGTTTAAATTACTTTACCTTTCTATGATTCTTCATTGTAAATGTCTCTTAATTTGCAAAAAATGTTCTTTTTATTTCGGAATCTTTTATTTTTCACATGTGGTAAAAACTATTTTGACAGCAGAACATGCGCATTTGACAATATTGACACTGACGCAGTTGTCAGTTGAGTGACGGACCCCTGCTTTTTTTTAAAATAGTTTTATGGCCTGATTTCAACGGACCCTTGCTAGAATACTCTGGCCGCATTCCGAATTACGCTGTAATCGCTTTGATCGTCCATAAACCCGTTCCGTATTACCGTGAGCGCGATATTGACGTCCCTTGAATCGTCATAGATGACGTCATGACATGCGCCATCTTGCGATTACACCGACCATGCCCCAAATAAATATCACCGTGAGCGCTGTCAAAAATGACAGTTCTGTTCACAGGTTGTGTTGTTTTGCTAAGGTGGAAGCGCAAGAGTTGCCCGCGAAATTTAAATTTTCTTACGATTTGCAGATCAGAGTGAAGTTGTATGTTGCTGAAAATAACAATCGCACCAGTAACACGTATGAAGTTACAGAATTATAATCATGCAAATCATCAGTACAACCCTCCAAGTTCATTTGACTTTTTCATGAAATAGTTATTGTATGGGGTTAATTGAACTTGGAGGGTTGTATGTGCAGCAGAGTCAACCAACATATCGTCCATTTTCAAAAATAGGTCTTGTCAAAGTGTCTTTTGGTTTGGGGTTATGTTCACTGTGAACGAAGAGTGCACATTCGCAAATTGAAATAATCTTTTGACGTTTTATTGGAAACCTAGCTTTTCATTGAGACACCCGTGCGTCCGTGGCCTAAGTTAGTAACTCAAACTCAAAGCATTAATTTATTTCAATTAGACTTTAACAGGCACTTTTGAAAGTCAGAAAAACAAAGGCGAAGCTACAGTCACAGACAGGCATAATAACTTGTGAAAGTACTGTAGTTGCCCATTCCAAAGCGTAGATCTCTATGGAGAAGAATGGGCAAGAAACTCCATGGACACTCTTATCAATCAAAATATTGTTACAAGATCTTGGTTACTTCATTCATGTTGAGATTATACATATATGTGAGTACGATGTAGAAAAACATGCACATTAAGAGCGTCCAGAGTAAAACATTATAACTATCAACAATTTAAAAACAAGGTAGTTAAAATAAACCGTGGCAGCTAAGAGATGACCAGTCCCAACTGACAGCGCCCGTTCACGAACATGACGCATGCATCAGCCCCATTCAGCTCAATCATATTGAAGGGAACTAAACGACCCGACACACCCGCCACTATCAGCGAGACATTTGAGTGAGCCTGACATTCTCTCAGCCACCAGGGCACATTCGAGTCAATGAAGGATAACTAAATGTAAATGGTAGCTTTACAGTACATAGTACTCACACATGTGCTATGCAATTATATAATACTAAGAGATTGAATCTATACAATGCAAAGATATTTTTACAATCTTCTGCAGCTTCCACAATAATTTCACATGAGCTTCTGATTAGTTTGCCCCTATGGTTGTGGAGCAGGACCAGCATTGAGCCAAGCATTTTTATCATCGATGTAATCCCCTAACTTATAATATGCTTGCCTACATAGTGTGCGTTTTATACAAGATTAAAATTTTGTCTCATTCAGTTGTTGAATGTGGGGAGGTATTTTATTATAACATTTTAAACAGTACCCATGAAAGATGAGTCTACTTTAGCTAGCCTGAAACCTGGCTGTACTAGTTGGTCCCTGTTTCTAGTATTATAGTGGTGTCTGTCACCTCTTTTACTTAAAAAATGCAGATTTTTCCTAACGTACATGATGTTTTCATAGATGTATTGACCAGGTACTGTCATGATGTTAATTTCCTTAAACAGTTCCCTTAGAGAATCACGCCTAAGTAGATCATATATGGCTCTGATGGCTCTTTGCAGCAGAATAAAAATAGACTCGATGTTTGCAGCCCGACCCCACAGTAAGTATCGACATAATACTATGAAAATAACTAAAATAGACTAGCCTCGCGGTATCTGCATCAGTAAATTGTCGGATTTTTCTAACAGCATATGCTGCTGAACTCAGCCGTCCTGCAAGAGATGTTATATGCGGACCCCATTGTAGCCTTGAGTCGAGCGTGATGCCCAGGAAAACAGTATTTTCGACGAATTGCAGTTTCTCTTGATTCAATACTATGTCACTATCACTACTTTTAACATTCGGTAGAGCAAATCTTATGCACTTCGTTTTTTTCCCATTTAATACTAAATTATTAGCGGTAAACCAATTATGGACCTGCATTAAGGCGTTATTTACGTCGTCGAGATTTGTGGCACGTCTGTTTATCTTAAATATTAAAGTAGTATCGTCAGCGAATAACACCATTTGTGGTTGGTTTTTAAATAAATGGGGTAGATCATTAATATATACCAAAGAGAGGAAAGGACCTCATATCGAACCTTGTCGTACACCCATACTTACTTTTAAACCCATTGAATTGACACCATTTATTTGTACTTGCTGATTTCTATCGTTTAAATACGATTATATTTTTTATTTCTATTAGTTTCACTATTGATGATTTTCCAAACCGTCTTTATTTTATTATCGGCGGATTTAATCTTGTTGCTAATGAATAAGGCTTTAGCTACCTTACAGGAGTTTTTAAAAATATTCGAGTAAGTTGTAACATATTTATTAAAAGTTTCTGAGTTGATGTAAGGCTTAAGGCCGTACAGCTCAAACAATCGTTCCCTACTTTTCCTAATACCCTTACCTAGTTGCCCAGTCACTGAACATAAACTTTGAGCAAATAGATTTGGTTTTCATTTTTAATGTATTATTGAACTTTGTGTAAACTACCGAAAAGAATTCCTCATAAAATTGATTAAAATTTACAATAATATGGCTCGGAATGTTTAAAAATGTATAATTAAGTTATTTTTAAATTTATTCAAATTACTGGGTGTTATTAGTCTAGATTTTATCTGGATTCTTTGTAATGGTGTGTAGGATTCGAAAGCAACGGTTTGTCCGCTGTGATCAGAAGGAAGGTAATTTACAATGGATTTATCTAAGTAATCGCATTTCGTATTTGTAGTATTTGTAGTAATTCGAGTTGGTTCCGAAAACACGTTTGACAAATTAGATGATTTAAAAAGATGTAAGAATCTACTGCAACTTGAATTTTTGTCTAAAATATTAACATTAAAGTCACCACAGATAACTAATGATTTATTACCAGTTGCAAGTTTTGCTAAAGCATCTTCCATTACTGACTCAAATCTAAAGTAGTTTTGATAATTTGGGGGTCTGTAAACGCACACTATTACATGCTTATCCAGCTCAACACAAGACAGCTCAATACTATGTTCAACCGATAGATCAACAATGTCATTACGAGTCTTAAATTTAATACAATTTTTAACTAAGATTAATGAACCCCCACGAATCTTAGCTTTCCGGTTATAGCAACTGCCCACACTGTAATTTGCGTAATTAATAAGCATTTCATATTCTTTTGTACCAATGTTCAGTGAAACAAACAATTTCAAACTTTGTTTTTCTAAAAACAATTCAATTTCTAGTTGCTTTGAAGAGAAACCTTGAATATTTTGATGAAATAACTGCATGGAATTCTGCTTAGCTCCTTTTTTACATTTAGCTATTTGAGAGCAAGAAGGTACATTGTTGTTGTTCGGTGTAAAATTTAATGTTTCTGGTATCTTCTGTTGTTTTATTAACTAGTTTAAATGAGCATCCGGAGTGATCCCCAAGACTCCCATGCCATTAGAGGACAATGAGATCCTAGTACTAGTGGGCCCCCCGTAATTGTAAAAATAATTATTATTACTAATAGTCGCAGTGTGAATAATATAACTAAACATTGACATACTACTTATGTCTGAGTGTATATTATAAACTAATAGCCTAGCTATTTTGTGTCTACAACTAATAGGTAGATACACTTTACCCCGTGTCGACTTAAGTTTACCAACAAAACTGTTGATATCAAGAAATACAAGCCTGTCACTATAGTGACCTACTAAGAAATGAACATGCTTATTCAACATGTGAATATACTTGTTTTTCCTGTTTGACAATTTTTCAAAGTATGGGAAAGCACACAATATTATTTTAATACAATTCAACTTTAACAACTCAGTTACACTATCTGTGATGTCTTGTTTTTTAATTTTTGAACTATTTCCTAGAAATATTGTTAAATCAGTATTAGCATTGTAAACATTTCTAACTTGTGAAAATATGTAGTAATGCAGCTTACCAAGCAACAAAGTCTGTCAAAGCGCAGGCTGCTGAAATTCGCAGAGGGGGATTCTGGGGGAAAACCGAGCTTAACACGATTAAGAAAAACGAAAATTGTATCAGCCTGTTCTAATTTAGGAACAGTCTTACCGAGGATTTCTCGTTGTCGACATTCATATATATATGATGCTCTGTGTCGACATTCCTCAATGTCGCACTCCTAACAGTAATTAGAATAAAAAGGCTCCCCCACACAGGCGCGTTATTATCGGTCGATAATACTGGGTGCGTTAATGCGATATCTGTTTTTAGTACATTATTTATTTATTCATGTACAATAGTGGTATTTAAGCGGACTTAATGCCATTAGGCATTCTCTACCAATCAACCTTTGGGTTAAATAAGAAAAAGCTGTGGTAGGGTACAAAATAAATATATAAAAAAACAATTATGTATTAGGACGGCTACGAAGTTACACAGTGCTGCGATAATAACGACGCAATAGAAGTAGGACGCTTGCATTTCATCGTCCTACGATATTCCAATATGAGTTCATATAACATTCTGTATTGGGACGCATGCGATGGGATAGCACAGCTGCGAGATCGTTAATACTAGTAGTACGACAAGAACGAAAATTGGTTTTGCTGAAAGTTACGAGTGTTCTAAAAATCTTTGGATATTGATTTATCAGACGAAGAATTTTTATTACTAACAATAGCTATGGAAGATGACAGACAAAGACGCCAAAAACGACGGTTAAAAACCTGCCAAAAACGACGGTAAAAAACTTTCCAAAAACACGAATACGAAATAGGAATTAACGGACGATAAAAACACAGTTGTGTACAAGGAATCAGGACTCATTATCGCAATAACGCACCCGGTATTGTCGACCGATAATAACGCGCCTGTGTGGGGGAGCCTTAACTTATCTGTTGTAAAATATTTACTGATAACTATTCTGCCTGAGGAGCTCATGGCAAAATTATAACAGCCGGCAGCCGGCAGCTCGGGTCGATTTTAGGTTAAGCCGTGCTTGCCTAGGTTGGTCGGTGGATGGGTGACCACCCATCACATACCGAGTTCCCCCCGTTCCTCGGAAAGCACGTTAAGCCGTTGGTCCCTGCTGTCATTTGTAGATCTTTGACAGTCGTTACAGGTAGTCGGTGGTAGTAAGGGGTATCGTATTACCCAATACTAACTGGGTTGTGGAGGTCAGATAGGCAGTCGCTCCATGTAAAATACTGGTATTCAGCTGCATCCGGTTAGACTGGAAGCCGACCCCAAAATAGTTGGGAAAAGGCTAGGCAGATCTGAGGCTGCATAAACTTGCGCATTAGGTAGGTAGGTATAACATAAAGAACTGCTAACAGATAGTCCGTGTAATAATTTAATTTCAGTGTGCACTGAGTTACTGGACTAAATATAACTTTAATATGTAAGTATTTCATTAAGAGAAATATTATGGCAGGAGGGAAAATGAAATTTACCTTGTTCGGTACAGTCATGTGGTAAAAGATAATATTTCACAAAAATATATTAACCACTTTTCGTCCGCGTGAAAATATATATACTCGAATCAGCTTTTGTTAACAATTTCAAGGGCGTTTATTTTTGTGCATGGAAGTCTATACTTCTTCTAGCCTAACATGCTCCTTATATTATTATCATCAGCTACCTTCTAGTAAAAGTCCCGTCAAAATCGGTCCGGCCGTTTAGGAGATTAGTCAGAACAATCAGACAGACAAACTTACATTAAAAAAAATGTTTGTTTTAAGTACTTTACATATACTTACATAATTAAGCATTCAGTAAAATGCTGTTATTTTGAAAGTACAAACACACTTCAATTTTATATTTGTAGTTACTGTACAGATTATTTTTATTGTACAGATGAAAGTATTCTTTTGCACGACTGTGTCCGCACCTAGCACCTACATACCGACTAGGTACTTTGGTTGTACGGGTTATACCTACATACCTACCTATTAGCTATCGTTAAGGAAAATAAAAACCACTAAAATAATCTTGGTATTTATTATTTTTATTCTCTTTAACAACACATACTCAATATTTTACAGAAACGTATAATGACAATCAGAGTAGTAACATAGTAATAGGTTTTAGTATTTAAATGCGAATATTTATAATTCCTGTGTACCAATGTGATACCGTCAAAACAAAAGATTTCGATATCAATTCTTTATTTCAGATTAACAAAAACGAGATTTGTGTCTAAAACGATAAAATTGCGCGTGTTCTTGTTTATAGCGCATTAACTAAATTTATTGCAAATTAACATTAACTTGAGTTAATTAAGCTATCACATATTCCGTAAAGTTAACAATAAATAAGTAACATGTAACATAATCACAGCAAAGTGAACATTGGCTAACAAATAAAGTAGGTATTCATTTATCCCTAAAATCGATTATCAATTAGTGACTGAATTATTAACTTACACGATCTAATGAGATCTCATTATTTCCTAATACAAATAAAAACGTCCCTATGACGTGACAACTATCGTTATTCACAATTTTATTTACAAACTGACTAGAAAGTCCTCTAAGGAGTTATTTTTTTTGTTTACATCGTTTATATTTCTATCTCATTAATTAAGTCTCAATAGGTCAGCGTTCGGGAGCTGCTGCGACTCTGAAGCATTTGGCACATTCCCAGCATTATCAACTTGTTAAGACAGATTAACAGTGTTCACTTATGTACTATTTTAGTTTCTTCTGCTTGATAAAAATCTGAGTTTGCATCTGAAATTATAAATTTTCTAAATGAAGGTAGGTACAATATTTACACAAATGATTTTATGCGTTTGTGAGACTAAAATCGCTTACATACAATAGTATAAATTTCTCACCTAACAATTATTTTAATTTTAAGCATATGAGTAACAGTGTTTAAAATTTATTTAATGTCTATATAGTCCAGCTTACAGATAAAAGTCGAACGAATCTTCGAGTGTTATGGTGATGTCATAAAGAAGTCACACATCGTATACAACGGTTTACAAAAGACATCGTTACCTAATACTTAGTAGAACACAAATACCTGTCCGGGTGACCCACACGGGACACGGACACCTTGTACAGTTATACATATCACGAAACTATTTAGTCCCTCACATAATATCATGTAGTCAAAGTCTTTGTCTAATATCTTTGGTGAGTAGCTCCGATTCTGCTTCCGCACTACCACGAACACTAAATTGTACTAAATTCAAGTAGTCTGTATCACTGATAAGCTCCGCCGATGGCACTAAAGTTGGTCACCTACAGATCACTGTCGCTCCGACTCGGCGGCGCTCTGTGAGCCTTATATGGGTGTGGGGAGCACTGTGAAGTCCTGAAGCGCATTTTTCACTGTCTCGTAGATGGGTCGGTTCTCGTCGGGACAGTAGCCGTCGGGCGAGCATAGCGTCTGCAGCTTGGTGAGGTACGAGTCGAAGTTGTCGTGCGCCGGTTTGTCGCCGGGGACGGGCGGTGGCGGCGCGCCGGGCGGCCCGGCCGGCGCCGGCGCCGTGCCGCCACCCGGAATGCGCACGTGCTCCAGCAGCGTGATCACGTTATTCCGCAGACTCTCGTAGTACTCATTCAAGTTATTGTTACGTGATATTAACGTCTGGTTCTCCTGAAATAGCAAGCAACATTTCAAAATCCCATACTTACCATCCCACGCCTCAAGCAAAACGGGCAAATCATAAATTTTGGACTTGAGTGGCTGCTGATAACGATAGTGGTACCAAATTATAAAAAGGTGTTGGTACTCACAAATGTGTGATGTGTTAGTAGCACTCAAAGTTGGATGTTTCGAGCCATGACAGTACCATCTAAGTTATCAGACAAAAATTTTGGGTTAAACATTTTCATGAGGTGAATGAAGTTTTTTTAGCTCATGGTTGTATCCATTCTGGGGCGCCGAAAAGCCAAGAATTTGAAAAAATAAATAAAAATGAATTGTTAGTAAAAATGTAATGAGTGGCGACCTTAAACGGTCTTTAAATAATTTTGCATGTTACTTACCCTATCTCCATGTGAAAGATGCGTCTCCATAGCGTTGATATCTGATTTGAGCCGCATCATCTGCGACTCTACGCGCGCGTTCTCTCGCTGCAGCTCCGTAATCTCCTGTTCGAGGGTCATCAGATCCTCGCCGTTCCCCGTCTGCATATTCATCTCCATCCCTGAATTCCAGAACATTATCTGAAGTAAGTTTGTGGATCTTAATCATATGATTTTTTTGCAGTAGAAAATTTCAGGTCCCTAATCGGGGAGAATATTTACTTTATAAATCTTTGTTTCGTTCAATAAATACAAAGGGAAGGCTTGAAAACATTTAGTAATATAGTGAAATACACACCTGTATAAGGCTTTGGGTACAGCGGCGTGATATCGTCCGGGTATTTGGGCTTTTTTGGTTGCGGTGTGGGCGTCGCGGCTCCTGCCACCGGGCATCCAGACAGCGAGCGGTGCGTTAGGAACGAGCCGTTGATGTGTCCCGACCCGTCGCAACCGGGCGTCGGGCAGTTCACTCCGTCGAACTTTATAGCCGACGCCGCCGCCGCCACCGCCGCTTTGTGTTGCTCCACTGTACCACCACTTTCAAGAACTCGCATTTTGTTGCGGTTCGCAATCGGGCACCCCGAGGCACTGCGGAACAAAAACCAAGGGCATTAACACACAAACTTTTCGCCATATGCACACACTACTATATCTACTATCTACACTCTACACAAAACATCTACTTTCCACTGAGAATCAGTCTTACCTTCGATGTGATAAGAATTTCCCTGTAGCGTGTCCAGATCCGTCACAGCCCGGTATAGGGCATCTAAGCAGCGTGGAAATAACCAAGAAACTTATTGGATTACAGAAGAAATGCGGTTTTCTCTAAATACTTCTTACAATAGTTCGAACTGAGTTGGAAGGTCAGAGGTATGAAAGCTATGCATGTGTTTGTTGTGGAACTCCTATTAGAAATTCAATGCCGCACATAAATTACGACAATACATTGAATGTAATTAGTTGGAGCCAGCTCAGATGTCGAGTGTCGTATTACTATCTGCGATTACAATTGTATAAGTGCAGTAAATTACTTACTCGTGTAAGCAGATTTCTGTTTAGCAAGTAAGTTGTCTACTGTCATACTTATTATTACTAACTCTGTAATAGCTATGTATTAGTCAAAGGTAATTCTAAAAATAGAAGTGTTAGAGTGTTAAGCTAGAAAATAAGTGAACCATATTATTTTGACTAAACTTGTTTCATTCTAACTGGTCTTGACAGAAAACCCCAGATGTCTAAATGTTAATTAGCGGCTTTATTTACTCGACCACGGCTTTAATTTAGATAAGTTAATGTTAAATTGCACCCAGCACCATTACACAAATCAGTTGACCAAATGGTGAACTCACCTCAGTGGCTCGGAGTCCTGTCCGTCTCTAGGCTTGCTCTTGGGCTTGTTAGCTCTGGGGCAGCCAGAGAGGGAGCGGTGCGAGGAGTAGTTGCCGGTGACGTGTCCGGAGCCGTCGCAGCCGGGCGTGGGACACTTGAGCTCCTGCGAATGCGGCTGGAGCTGCGACCGGTCGGCGCGCGGACAACCGGACAGGCTGCACATAAACAGACTGCTTACAATGGCGTGTCGGCGCAGCGTACTGTAGCTTGCAGCGGCTCGCATAGTGGACACTGGACATGGCATGCGCTGGTTTCTTGTTCACAGACACACATTGGAAGCCATCTAGCCCTAGATTTTGGGACTAAACCTTGCTGGGCTGGATGCATTTTACAAGAAGGTTCGAGTCAAATCTTTTATTTCAAGTTGGTAACTACAAACATCTGAAGTGACTGAAACGACGGTGGGCTTGTACAAGTCTGATTGTTTAATAATTTCTGTAAGTTATGGTAAATGGCGTAAAAGTCTGTTGGAGACTTTGTTGTAAGTAATTCGGTGTGACACATGAACAGACGTTGTGAACGAGGTCCATAAAATAACTGGTATGTAAGTATAGATTCTTTTGTACAGCGTATAAAGTCATCAATACCAAATAATATGGTCTCGATTCGGTTTAGTATCAAAATGTGTTCGTATTAGGACAACTAGAACTGGTTCCGTGATAGTATTTTGTAATGTGTCTGTCTGTCGGGGCTATGTTTTAAATAAGTAGGTTTTTTTACTTAAATACTAGATAGATACTTATTTCTGATAAGCATTTCTTAGGTCTGTTAGAATATTTCTTCGTAGTCAGAAAAATGTAAATAGGAAAACTTGGTCTATTTGATGGCCCTACTTTAAAAATATTGCATCTACTTATCTTATGTCGGCATATTCGCTACCCACTTAGGAACTTACTGCTAAAGAGTGTGAGTTAGAATAATTATTGCTTGTTCTATTTTTTATAGATTAAAATAAATGACAATTGAACGTAGAGCTGTTAATTTTAATTACACGACAACAATGTTTTATGGTCTCTAAAGTTGATTTTCATGTGTGAAGTTGCACATGAAGTACCTACTCCTAATTAGGAAATGTGTTTAATGTGTTAATTAAATAAGCCACTGCGCATTAAATCGTCGAGTTTCGAATACCGACCTATTTTCCTATCGTGAAAAATGAAGAATCACTATTTTTAACTATGTGAGCATATATTTGACGATTTGTCAGTACCCAAGTTCTCTCAAAGAGGTGTGCATAAACCTACCTAATGGCGTTCTCATAATTGGTTCATTCAGATAGGTGCCTATCGAAGTATCATTTTATGTTTGTAAACAAATACGCAACGAATGTTCGCACTGAGAATGAGCAAATCATAAAACAAATTCAGATATTTTCAGAAGTTGTTACACTAATCAATTTATAGCTAGGTACATGCTCCATCTATGAAATAAACTCCATTTTACAATTTATGGGTAATCGTAAAAATAGTTCGGTTGGCTTGGCTTGCATCTGCTAGTTTAGTTCTAACGCATTTGAATTTAAATTTAGAACACACACGGACATTTTCATAATTTCGAATGTCCATAAATAAAGGTGTTTTTTTGTGATGTGGCCTGCCTGACCTCATCTATGAAAAAGTTGCTGTCTTTTTTATTGGCAACAAATCTAGAACGCGTATCATTAGATTTTTTTTATTAAAATTTGAATACTGCTAAAGTACCTAAGTTTTGCACTGTCAAAACCCTCGTTCACTAGGTAGGTATCTAGTTAATTAGTGCCTATTGGTATACAACCTAATGGTACTAATTACTGACGAAAGACTGTGTTACTTACCTAGGTGCATATATGCATTATATTTCTAGATCAGGTACTAGGTACTTACAGGTACTACTAGATAAAAATTGTTTTCACCAAAATGTTACCACGTACCTAATACCCATGTATGTTGAGCTCTTGAGCTGCCTATTACGGTAATTAACATGTATATCTTTGCTAAGGCTCTAATTGATAGAAAGGCAACATTTGAGAAAGGTTATTGTTGGTAATTAGGTACGCTCGAACAAGCTATTTGGTATACACGCAGAAATATTCACAATCCTAGTACACTGACAATATAGTTTGCAATTTAATTTTATAAAGCCTATGTCATTAAGAGTCAGTCTCTTAATGAAAAAAGCTTTATTAAATAAAATTTGGAAAAGTATACGCTTCGGCATTGAATTGTGAAAATTTCCGCGTGTATACCAAATAGCTTGTTCGACCGTACATTTCAAAGTAGATGCTAGGCGCCGATAAGACTGGAGTTAGGACCTATCTCCTCGCAGCAGCACACAGTAGCAGCCACAGAGTCTGGATTTGTATCCGGTTGATGGCAATAGTCTCGCCCCCTATAGGACTTAAATTTATGTAACTGGCAAAACATGGTGTAGGTACTATTAGATGCACCTTTGCCTACCCCTGCGGGGATTACAGGCGTGATGGTATGTTAAGTAATACCTATAACAGAAAAACGCAACTATGTATCGCAGTAGGTAAGAGTGTACTAGGCAGTTGTTACCTACTTTCCCTCGTTTCCTATCTATACAATAGCCTAAATGATAAGGAAATTCAATCTGATATTTCTAAATCCATTCTTTTGTTGACTTTCAGCCAGAAAAAATGCCTCAGCCATTGGTAGGTCATAATAAAGTAGGTCGTTTTTTTTTTTACAAAGTTGTACATCAAAGTATACAAATATATTCCTTCTGTTTTTAAAGAGATTTGAATGTGAAATCTCTTCGTGAGCCATTTACATAGCTATTAGCATATAGGCGCGACATTGTTCTGTCATTGTTTATATACTAATCTTTTGAAAACAAATGTAGAGTAACGAATTCACGGGGCACTATGTCATAGGCACCATATGTGTGTAAATAAAGATGCAAGCGTCCTACGGATGCGATCACGTCGAAGACTGCTACATAAAAACCTACCTTATCATTAACGTCATAAGATTTCAAATTGATAAAAAAAGGTCTAGAACCGATTGTAACGGTTGTGTATAATGTAATTTTTATCAGGTTGGCGTAGATTTGATTCTATGTTTTATTACGAGCATGTTCCTGACGCAGTCGCAGTACGACTACAGATCGGCTGCACGTTTTCTTTATCACCGTCTCTTGTTTATTTAGTTTGTATAATTATTATTTAAACTATTTGCACACACAACAAGAAACACGCAATATATTGTTAGAGTAACAAGGCGTAAAACAATGTTATAGCACGATCTGTGACGAGGAATATTATTAAAGGCATGCGGTTAGTTTGCATCAAAATCCCGTGGGACGCCGCCAATTGGCGCGGAAATGCGCAAATTGTCGCTCAGGGGCGCACTTGTGGACGCTCTACTTAGCAATACAAATGTAAAACATCGAACACATCTTTGTTTTATACAGTTTAAAAACTAATCATAACAATATATAAGAACTTTAAGAAAGTATACAGTGGATTATTAAATTGATTCATCTGACTGAAGGTTGAAAAGCCATAAAGATTTACGGTTGTCAATTAAATTTCTACTATTTTATTTTCAAGACATTATGTACTGTATGTAATTAAAAATATGACTTTATTCGGTACTTATTTTTGACATTCTATTCCACAGAAAATGTTTTTCAAAAAATTGTCAGTGTAGAGAAAAAAAATAAGAAATGGTTCGATGTTCAAAATTTGCTTGGCCACAGATATTGCAACCGCGAAATCGTATTCTGCCAGTAATTGCCGCTTGCCTGCGGTGCGTCGCGAAGTTGCCAGAAATGTGTCCGGAGCCGTCGCAACTCTCGACTGGACACTGGATGAGCTCCCTCGACTCCCGTATCCGGTAACTCAGTTTCCCATAAAAGTCGTCGCGGTGATAGCTAGCGTGAATAAATAGATACGTAACAGTATTGAAAAAAAAAACAAAAATAACTCGTTAAAAATAAAATAAACTTTAAATATATTATTCAAGGTCTTAAAAGTTACTGTTTCCCGTTTAATTGAAGTTATTAAGCCAACGAAAATACTTAACAACACGAGTACCGAAAAGTTTGTAAACTAAAAAAACTTTGCCACCAAAAACGTTATCTAGTACGTGAAGCGAAGTTTTTGAATGTTTACAAAGTTGGTATTATTAGCCACTCGCTGTTGTGTTTACGTATTGAATGATAGGAAAACTATTAAAAGTTTTTAGAACACGTTAAAAGTGATATAACAAATTTTTTTCTTACCTATTTCGCCGCATATCTGCGCCGTCGTTAATATTAACGGCAGCAAAAGTGGCACAAATATAATTTAAACTGTGTGTATCTTATCGTTCGTGTGTATTATCTGGTGTGCGCGCAGCTCGCACAGCGCGCCTGCGCGGCCGCCGCCGGTATATTTAGACTGATCCACCAAGTGTGACTTGTGTTACGTTCGAAAACTTGCATTAGACTCATTCTAACCTAAAATAACTTCACGTTGTATTCATTATTCTTAATGAAAAATGCGCTACGTGGGATATTCGAGCAAGTTATAGAGACATGTACTATTTTTAGTGCTGTTAAAGTATTTTTCTTGGTAGGTATAAAAACTGATGTATGTCATAAATTGTTAATTGTTCTTTTTCGTTTCCCTATAATGCAACTAGAGCAGCATTATTTTAGAATTTATTTTCCGGGTGCCTCTATGTCTGTTGCATGTTTATTGTTGATTGTGTTTTCAATACCCGTGACCGGTGACAGTTGTCACAATGTTGACATTTGTAAATGTCAAATAGTACGGTGTAGCCTTGCTGATAAAATGTTCAGTGTGATGTTCATAAATGACTGTACGAGTATACACTTAACACCAGACCAGATAAACGTTATAACTGTTGTATTCCTTATAAGTACGTATCGTACATCTTGCCATCAAAGACCCGTGGCCGAACTAATCATGAATGGACTGAATATTGCGCACCGTCCGATGACTGCGCGACTAAACTGTTATTTAAATCAGAGCACATAAATCTTTTAATAATTTATTTTATTTCAATATAACTCATCACGAAACATAATATCACGAAAATCTTTTCTGCATGTGTTGGAACGTATCGCACAGAATACGGCCGCTCACAGCTCCAGGCAGCCAAGTGTTGAATGTTTTCACTTACGTCACTCATTTTGTGTCGATCAACAAAAGAAAACACGTTATGAGAATTCAATAGCGAGCAGAGCACACTTGTGCAACAGCTGCGAAAGGGTTCTTTATATTATTTTTATTAAAGATGTTGGTACTATTAATAATAATGTAGGTACATACAGACAGTACTGGCTGAACGGACGTGTCTTCTCTGTTACGCACAACTACTGACTAGCATTTTAATTTCGTAACCAAAAGTTGTGAACTCATAAAAAAAATAGTGAGTAAGAATTTGGTAACCGCATAAATCACTAAGCAAATCAAGCTGTTAGAAAATTATAAACTCTAGTCTATAGAAATATAAACATTTTTTGTAGATATTTATATCTTTCATACATTGCACCAGGTATTATATTACTGTGCCCATATTTTGCCACCTGCATGTATCGTGGTATTATGTGACTCGAAGAAGAACGTTACAATCGCGTCCGTATTGTCCAGGTCCTAATGCTAAGATCGTTTGACCTCAGGGTCATATTGTTACAACGGGGTTAGAGTTACCTGCTCTATTCTCGCTCCGCGTTTCAAGACCAGCTGTATTATTAGTAACCCTCGTTCACACGCTCATCTTACTATAGATCATTTTGATTGTCCCTTTGCGTATGAGTAATAGAGAAGTATGGAAGAAGAAGACATGCTGCGCCGACCCCAAATGAATTGAGAGAAGGGCAAGAAAATGATGATGCGTAGGTTCATAGAACCAGAATAACAAGTTAATAAAAGATTTCAGTTTCTTGCTGTTGCTATCCAGAATAGATTATTTTGAAAGTATCAACATTAACAGGCCGAGTGGAAACAGTCGGGGTTGTTTCCATTCTGCAAAGCACGAATCATTTGTGTCACTAGTTTTCCGACCAGAATCCGAGAAGTCACCTGCCTAAACTAGGTTTTCAGCTCAATGTTTCAGTATTTTACACGGAGCGACTGCCGTCTGACCTCCGCAACTCATTAGGGAAAGGTACTATATTATATCTTAGAGCTAGTTCCTATTCATCCATTTAATTCGGTCTTCCGCCATCAGGGCCCTGATAGTCACTGGGACCAACGTTCCTGATTTGCAAGTCCAGAAAGACTCGGCAATTGGGCGAGTAAACAACAATGCAGAGATAATCACTAGCGGAAGTGCTAGTGATTATCTCTAGGTTGTCAGATTTTTCCGCTGGCAATGTTAATGAAAGATGGGACTGACGATTTCTAAGGCATATGAAGGCCTTAACGTAGAATATTGCTGAAAAGGCGTCCGAGAGCAGCAGTTGTGCCATTACTAGGCAAGTATTTGGTGTAATGTTCCAGCTCTGCTATATCAAAATTAACCTGCTTGGTCTTTTAGGCATCTATCACCTCGTAGGATGTTGCTGCGCCCCCGGTAGGGGGCGCGGCAGGCGGTCACGGGGCTCTGCCCCCTGGCCGCGGAGGCTATACCTCGGCCCGTTAAAGCGGGCCCGTCGTTGGGTTGCCTTAATACCATCTATCACCTGTCGAAACACTATCGTATTTATATTCACCTGCTGCTATCTTTGGGCTTGTCGTGCGGGGCGTGAGGTGGTGGCATGTAGCACGGCGGGGAGTAGGGTGGTGCGTGCGGGGGGTACGCGGGCGGCGGGGGGTAGGCGCCGCACTGGTACTGGTAGCCGCCGTATCCGGCTGCTGCAGCCGCTGCGGCGTAGTCCGGCTGGGCCAGGCCGTACCCGGCGACTGGGTGCGGACTAACGCCGCCGTAACCTGCTGAGTGGGACGGCATTAGTGGCGACTGTTCAAAACATCCTTAAAAGTTTGTGACTATACCTTGAAGCCCACACCCTCGTATATTGCTTGAGTGGCCATATCGCAAATTTATCTATCAAGTCCCTTCAATTGGTTCGAAAGTTTTTGGCGTAGGTGTAAACATCAGAGAGTGATGTCTATCGGTGTTGCTCTTTCGTTTTCAGATGAAAACCGTAATGAATCAAATTCTCCGTAATTATTATTTCAACCCCCGCGAGTTCGCATGAATTATAATTATTCCGAAAACCTCACGAGGCAAACTTTTGTGTATCTACATTATAAAATTACTCCCACTCATGTTTTACCCACGGCGTGGTATACAGTACACGCTGAGCGCCGTGAGAATTCAGTAGCTATTATAAATTTTAATTAAAGCTTCGTACACAGTGATCCACAAAAACCGCGGTGTACACTGGCATGTAACCGCACCGTGTGGCGCCGATCCGGGCCGCACCCGGCACTCGGCTGGATTACCGAGGCTACCGCGCGAGTAGGTACAACGCATGGGAGTGATTATCGCGGTCGCGTTTTAATTTGTACGACGTGTTTAACGGCACCAATGTGTACGAGCCCTTACGAGGGGTAAAATGTAGTCGTGTAGCGAATATGGGATATACGATAGCTCGTATAAAGGATTACATTAAAACAAAATGAAGGAAGAAAATTGTATGCTTTCATAATAATTTGCGTAATGAGTTCTCACCGGCGGTGTCTCGATGGTAAGCTTCTAGGTATGGATGGCTGCCGCCGCTGTCAGGAGTTGATTCTCGACTGTAGGAGACTCCACCGGGGAAGCCTCGACTGTTGGAAAAATAACGATTTTTAATTCATATTCAAGTATTGAGGAGAGTGATATATTAAGATAATTATAACCTAGTGAACAAATTGCCTCACCTATGTGGTAAACGGGAAACGCTAAGGTCGAGGGTTTGGCCCTGCGGACTGGGCACCTGGGGGCTGGCTGTGAGCTGAGGCGAAGCTCCCGGCTGCGGGCTGCCTCGGGCGCCGCCCCCGCTGCCACCACCGGCGCTTGTGTACACCGGCGATGCGTATGGACCCTGTTATGGAAATTTATTTAGTTTGGGCAATTAAATTAAAAGGGCCGAATATATTCTGTCTAGTCCTTTTAATGTGTCTATTCTCACCTGTGGACTACCACTAGAAGTGGAAAGATCTATGGCGGGGCGAGGGTCGCGGGGGTCCCGGGGCGTGGGGCTGCGGGGCCGCTGCGCTTGCGCCGCGGCGATCTTCACCGACAGGTTGATGGCACTGAACCCGGGCGGCACGCCGGGGCCCATAGCCGCCACGCTACCCACGGCGCCCACGCCGCTACCAGCCTCGTAGTGGTACATGGGTCTGGTGGGACACGGCCAATTTCGATCATTTCGCAGGAGGTAAAATAAAACCGAAAGTTTACTAACGAACCGTTTTAGCAATTAGCTAGCTCAATAGAAATATGTTAGGATCTAGGCATCCCGTTTACCACATAAGCGTTCGACACTGGTTGTTGTGACCTACCTAGGGTATATGGGTCCGGAGCTGGTCTCCTGTTCGGACTGGTCTGTTTTCATGGGGGTGGGGAGGTGTGGGTCGTGGTAGCGCTCTTCCTCCCACCCGTAGGGCCGCTGCGGGCACTGCGCCGGGTCGTAGCGCTCGAAGGCCGGCGCGCCCTCGTAGCACCGCGACTCGTAGCCGTACCGCGCTTCGTTCATTTGACTACGAACGAAATCATGGCGTCAGACTTCGTGAAGGCATCAAAATTAATCACCACACATTCTAGCCAACTGAGTTTCCATATTTCGTGATTGCCTTGCAGACGGCGATAACATTTTACTTCATTTGGAACGTTTCCAATACCATCAGTTAATTGGTATAGTGAAGGTGTTGTAATTAACAGCGAAATTTAGAAGTTACTTCTGTAGACGAAGCTCTACCTAATTAGGCGTGTACCTAACTAATGCAATTACAATTATGAGCGCTTACTAAATTAGCCTTGAACTTCAATAAATTAGATCTTCATTACGTAACAGTAGGTACTAAGTAATTTATGCACATTCCCATGCAATTAATTAATATTTCGGGTCTGAAAAAAATTAAGTTTACACACGCAGCTTAATGAATGTATAAGTTATATGTTTTTTAACGTTTTTTACTTAAAAGTCTAAGTGTTTTGTCGGTTTTTCTCAGAAGCTTACAATTAGCAGTGACAAGTGAATGAGGGGTACCTCTTTATATTGAGTTTATGATATATCATATATATATATATATATATATTAAATTCTAATCGTAGCCAAGGTTCACTAAAATCGTGTTTTAATGTAGGTCACTAACAGCCAGTTTCTTCATCAACATCTAAAGTTATCAGTCAAAGTATTAACTTTTACTAGACCATTGCTGATATAATAGCAAATGTAAATGTGTATGCAAATGTGTTTCTTCATCCAAGTAGCAGCTAAACTAAAAGTCAACAGAGTTGCCATAACACAAACGTCGTAATTTCCCCAGAAAATCGTAGGGAGCTTTTTATACACACGACAGCACCGCAATATCACTGTCAAGTTGTGCCAAATTCAAATGTCAGTTCTTTAAAAATAGGTAAAATGAATAAAGACGGATCGCACTTACTTTCGTAAAAACTCACGTTCATTCGTAAAAATACTCTCAAAAGATAGATCTCGATCAAAGTAAGATAAAAGCTAATCAAGCATATTTTTTTAAGTTTGTGTTTGGCTGGAATAACTTCATTTATAACTAGACATATAACGTGGGCAAATTCAGAACTAAAGCTGCCATATTTTTTAAATACATTTCACAAAAATATATACCAACAGCGCTCTCCTGTCAACCTTTATCGAGCGTCAAAAGATCCATAAAGCACTCCGGTGCTTTATGGATCTTTTATGTGGTCGGAACCATGTCCCGGATTAACATGTAGAATACTATGGAATTTAAGTATGGGAAATTAAGTAGTTGCAGTGTAGTTTGGCAATAAATATTACAGGTGATATAATTGCTGTATGGTCACAGTCAATAGCCCCAAGGCCTTTTGGTGTACGATCTCAACAACTGTACATTTGCTTTGCGAACGCAGCCACCTACTTGGTTTTCATGCGTTACAAATATTACGCTATAATTGTAACTTTTCACGCAATGCAAATCGAGTCGGACAACAACTGTGGAACTAACCACTTGTCAAGAGAAAGAATCGCTACAACTTTAACTTTTACCTTTTACATTTTAATATTATAACTGTAAACTCAACTTGTGGTTCTTTCTCTGTACTCCATAACTAAACCAACATCAACAAAGTGATTGTGTACGGTTCCTATAACCATTGGCTCATATGAAAATCTGGCAATGTCATAAAATTGACAAGATATGCTTTCTAGTTCTTCATTTCTTGGAATTTGTATGAACATCCCTGCTAAAGAGGCTATATAGCTTTACTTTGAACTTTAACTGGCTGAAGATCGTGATAAAAAGTTAATAGCAGCATCATGCTGAGATAGGAGCCTTTTTGGCCTCGCACAGGTCGTTTTTTTATTATTTAGTTTTAGATCCTTTTTTTTATTGTTATTTTTGTTGTTCCTGTGCTTGTCCCAAATAAATAATTTTCTTTCTTTCTTTAATAGTAAAATTGTATTTTTTTCCTTGCTTGCTCTGTCTCACTCCTGGACAAAAGCCTCCACCCCTTCAATTTCTCAGGACTCTTTCCAGGTTAATGCGTTTAAATAAATGCAGTGATATATTACCGACAAAGTACAACTTTGTCAAAATGAAAATGATTTTTCCTTTAGCCGCACCTTATTGAGCAGTAAAACTTAAAGGCAAAAGTAACAGCTAAAATTGTGAAGAAACCAATCTAACCGTTAGTTTTACTTTATGAAGTTACTTTTGATGAAGAAACTGGCCGAAAATCACACGGTTAAAACAAAATTGGTACCTATACCAAAAAAACGAATCCATAGATCAATGCGTTCCGAAAATAGTCCTTTTCAAAATGATAACTTGTAATGTTTACCTGTATGACCTCACATGGTCATCCGGCGGCCTTTCATAAGGAGACCTCTGGTCGGGTGGCGCGCCGTAGCCGGCGTGGCGCGTCTCCATGCTTGGGGAGTCGCGCTCCGGCTCGCCGGCCTCGCGCTTCGGCACCAGCAGGTCGCTGGCCTCTCGCTTCACCGCGGGGCTGCGAGGCGACGCCTCGCGCTCTCGGGATATGCTGCCCGAAGAACTGGCCACGCTCTCTTGGCTGATCACGATCGGCGGCTGCGAGATCGAACTGTGGGATACTGGAGGGAAAGAAGAAGTTGTAAGAAAGTGTTTCATGATTGAAGAAGATATTAGATCTATCAGATCTATGACGACGGAAAGGTAACGTTCCATGTATCATTTATCAAGTCCGGCTTTGCGCGCTGCGGGTGTGGGGCAGCTGAACGAGGAGCGGTGGCTGCTTCGGTTGAGCTGAGTGCTATGTCACACTAACGCTGTCTCACCTGAGGGTCTGGCTCGCTGTGACCTAGCGGCGGCCTTGCGCGCCGCGGCTGTGGGGCAGCCGGACAGGGAGCGGTGCGTGCTTCGGTTGGAGCTGACGTGGCCGCGTCCGTTGCACCCCGGAGTGGGGCACTTTAATATTGTCTCGTGCAACGCCAATACTGCACAATGAAGTCACATGTCACCAAAGAATTTTAACGTATTTTTTGAGAAACCGCATAATAAATAAAAACTAAAAAGGTAAACAATTGTATAGATGTATATATATTGTACTCATTCAATGATACTTTGCTCTGAATTTGTAATGGAGTAGGTTGATCAAATAGGAGCTATTAAAACAGCTGAAAGTAAGTCAAGACCCTATTAGAAACCTAAGTTTAAAAAGTACTTCTGTAATTATGATTGCAACAACAGAGACTGGTTAGAGTGATAAACCAAATCATTAATGAGAACAATATAATCTGTACGGATATAATTCTTTTGTTTTACGAGTATACAAAAACTAAAAGTATAGCCAAAATTAAAAAAAAGAGAACCAAAATACCAAAACTACGGAATACGCAGAACAAAATGTAAGACAACATCGCTAGAACAAAATATACGCAACTAAAACGGTGAAGCTGATTGTTGTTAATGTTCAGGTCTACTTACTCTCCGGAGTGACTTTATCCTTTCTTGGACATCCTGACAGACTGGAGGAATAAATCATCATCAATTTTGCGATTCTTTAGATACATATCGTAAGGTTAGAAGAATGGAGGTTTAGTTCAATTTGTTAGCAAGGTTACAAGAATGTACTTGTTTTACATAAAAGATGACGAAAATTATCTGTCATGTTTGTACGAGTGAACTGTAGAATAAACACTACATCATGCAATTATGCACTCAGTGTTTCAAACGCCCTGTGACACGGGCCTAGCGTTATCCCTTGTCGGGCTTACATCTGTTGATTCTGTCGAGCTCTACAGAAAATCATTGAATCATCGACTCACCTCCTGTGGTGAGTGTATAGGCCGGTGACGTGGCCCTGCCCATTGCACCCGGGTGTGGGACACTTGTTGCCTTCTGTGAACAAATCGAGCGGTGCACAAATTAGTGTTTTCCTGATGAGCGGGTGGGGGCGTGCGCGCGCGATCGATACGGACGGGCGTGCCGCGGCCGGGGCGTACCTGCGCAGCCCCGCCCCGGGGCCCACCCACCCCACGCACAACTTAAAAGAAAAAATAAAGAACGCCAAGCGGCTGCGCGCGGACTACAATTTTTCTTTCAGGAGTTGCGGGGCGGCGCGCCATGCCCCGCCCACTGCCTGTCCTGACCCGTTTTTATTGCTCGTCGCCCTGACGTAAACCCAGCTATCGCCCAGCAACACGAGGAAAATGCTTAGGTATTTTATATACGTTATCGACTTAGGTGGGGAGTATAACCTTATTGTGACCGTCTCCTACTAAATTATGGAGACGTCTTACAAATACGAGATGATTTGTTGCCAGCTTTTGTTGCTAACTCGATTCTATGTGCTTGTAAACGTATAAGCTGATGCAGAACCTTTCGAATAATGATACCGAATGAAGGCAAGACAATCCCGTTGTATGGAAATCGATAAAAGTTTTATTAAAAGTGAACATGTTATACAATAATGCAATGTTACATGACAGCTGTAGTGAACATCGACCCGGCTACGTTATGAGATATCGCGAGACGACCTTGAAACAAACTTGGAGTTAGTTCATAGCGCGAGTTGTGTTATGGCCAGGTCGTTAAGAAAGTTTGGGTATCGTTGTTTGAGGAGTGCGGCGGTACCTCGTGCCGGCGGGGACAGCGCGTTGAGCGGGCGTGAGTCGCGCGCCGGCGTGGCGGACGGCACGGTGCGCGCCTCTTGCAGCACTGTGGCCGCGCGCGACCCTGCGCCCGCCGGCTGCAGCACCGTGTACTGCTTCGAACCCTTGTGCTCCTTCCTGTCGTGCTCGTTCGAGTATCCGCCGAAAGGTTCACTCGGCATTGAATTGTGAAGCCTGTGTTTTACTTCGGCGGGCGGCTTGAAAGCCGACTGCGTGGAGTACGGCAACGCAGCCGTCGCCGCCTTGTATGCGTTGTATAACGACTGCTTGTTCACAGACACCATTTCACCTTTTCGTTTTGGCTTAATATCTCTGTCGTCATCGTATTTATCGTCGCATCTGTCTGACATATCTATTTCTAGTTCATTGGAAGACGAATCGTCAAGCTCGTCGAAATTAGGTGCACCGTACTGAGTCGATTGTCTACTGAGTCTGTCGTATTCTTCGCATTTTTCTATTTCTATTGTTATGAGGTTAGTTTTGGTTTCATTATCACTGATACCATTCATGTGTTGAACTTGATGGTGCGTGGAGAAGCTCTTCTGAGACATATCAGATGATTGTGAAGGGGAAGACGGCATCTTCTCTGATCGCTTGTCATCAAATAAGTTTTCAAACCCGTTGGCATTTTCATTTTCATCACCACTATGTGTTGGTTCCCTATTCCAGTTTCCGGACATAGTTCTTAACGCAGCCTGTGTCTCCCGAATAAGTGTTTCGTCATCTTCTTCAGGTTGCCGCAAGGTCTGGGGTCTATGCATGGGGAGTGGTCGTCGGCGGAACTCTGGTTCATCTCGTCTCTCATCGTCGAGCAGGCGTCGTCTTCTCTTGTTGTGGATCTCCTCCTCCTCCATGGAGCCCTCGCTACTGATGCGCTCCAGACGTCTGTCGTTCGTTCTAAATGTTTCTACATCCACGCCGAACTCTAGCCTCCTTTTGTTGATGTGAGTCAAGGAGGCTTGCGTGGTTAGCGGCACCGTCCTGAAACAAATGTCATAGTCAGAAACATCCCCGGACCTAAATATTGCGGACAAATATAATACACCAAAAATATAATGGATCATTGTACTTGCGATTCGATTTTCCATCCACAATCAGAAATTTTTACGCGGAAATGATTCTCGGCGTTTCCAATCGACGTATCACATTAGAAGCACTTTGTTGTTATGGTTATTTGCACAAAAATCGTTCCCACGTAAAAACCATTTCACTCAAGAGCTTTCAGACCAAATAATATAATAATTTTGACATCGGAGAAGACGTAAAGACCAAGTAGAAATTGGCGATGGTATATGGTTAAAATAATTTAGTATTCACCAGGCGTTTAATTGGGTTTTCGTAGTAAGTTTTAAAATAATAGGAATTTGTTTATAGCTAGGTTATTTTGATTGTTATTTCCGACGCGATGTTTTTATCGTTTTTATCGATGGTTAGGCAAAAGTATCAAATGATTACCGTGAGAGTCTGGGAACGTCGCACCACGCATTTCAGATTAATATCTAACGTTTTATTTTAGTATGTACTCGCTTTCAAACTTTTTATCAGTAAAATTAAACTTTGGACAAAACTTTTCCTGAAAAGTTTTTGAAGTAAGTCTGTCAAGTTGACTATTTTTGTTTACTTTTTATTGTTTCTTAATGGCCTTCAGGTTTGTTTTTGTCTGAGGTTGTATAGCTTATATAGGTCAGTTCCAAAAAATATTTATGCATTCTTATAAAGAAAATATCAATGAAAATTAAAATGCACAGTTTTGTTTTTGTCACACCCTTGCATTCAAATCATGCCAGTCTATGAAATATTCAAAAGCACACAGCATACACACACACACACACACAAATACGTCAGAAAATCTCAAATAATCACCATTTCGAGAGAACTATCTTAGTTTCCTAATTGATACTCGACTCAAGATTCAATTCACGTTCATTACTGAGACTTGGAATAACATACTGTAGTTCAACAGACAATATCATCCTCAATATAATCGTGTTTTCCGAGCCCTACAATAAAGTTAGACCCATAACTCCATAAAGCAATCGGGCCTGATTTATTGATCGGCGATATTCTCTCTCGAAGTTGTGCAATATGCGCCCGACTCAAGTCAAGATAGTAATCGATGGTCCTTGACGGAGGTACCTTCAGGGGAGCCCACCGGAAGGCCGAATACCGATAGTACGACGCCCGGCAAACATTTACGTACGTGACGCACCCTCAAGTCTGTACCGATGTAAACCGAAATTACGTAAACGTGGAGCGTTTTCAGGCGTCGAGATTGGGACGGAACGTTGGTTTTCGCGTTCGGGTTGTGTTCGTATGTTGGCGTAGGGTAATTAGATAAACCCTGAGGGCGGTGGATGCTTAACCGGTTTAAACTAGTGCTCGTGCGGACCTTTATCAGCGGGTGGCGAGTGGCGGGTTATCTCGGGGCCGCGTTAATTGTAATGCCTGGAGATTAGGGCGCGATATAAGGCAGCCGCGGCGCGAATTTGCGGAGCCGAACGAGGCCGGATTAAGGAAGATGCCGAGATGAGACGTGACTGCTTTATATGGAGAAGTGATACTGTTTTGGTTTTGAAGCGCTTTTATTTACGTTTTGGGTTTAAGGCAATGTGGGTGTAGCTTAAGTGTTTGGTTTATTGTAGCTGTGTAATTAATGTCATAATAGAAAGTTAAAAGTTAGTTAGTTAAGTAAAATGGTTGCACTGAAAATCATCGACATTTAAGACAGGCTATACTGCCTCGCTTTGGCTTACTGAAAGTATTCGTAAAAATGGTGATTACGTAAATTAAAAGTGAAAGATGATACAATTAACGACTATTTGGTCACTTGTTCCAAAAATGAAGCTATATAAGTTTAAAATATGCTGGTTTCCTCTGATAAAATTGCTATGAAGAAGTATTTCGTATAGTTGCTGTACTTTGTTAAATTACTAAGGTTTCTTAGGAAAATATCTATACCAAGGTAGGTAGGTAGGTATTATATTTTGAAATTTTACTTTAATTCAGGTTTGTAGTAAATAGGGGAGTACCAAATAATAACACCGTCTAATGCACCATTGATATCGAACCCTATTTCATTCGAAACCAACATACATCTTAACAAACAAACTCTCGAAGAAAGCCTCTATTGTTGAAAATCTCATTTTCATAATTTCTCATAATTCCTTGAAACTCTATTATAATTCCTTGGAAAACGTGAGGTACTGAGACCCTTTCCCGCCCTTGAGCAATAATAAACACGCGTCGGCCTCCCGCGGGCCCCTTAGACGTGGCGGCTCCAAATTCAAATTGCACCTTAGAATTCTTAATTATTGAAATCATAAATCAAAACGTGCCGTCTGCGCGGGCGACCATAAAATTGTGAGGGGGGGTAGGAGCAAACTCGAGTGTGGTGGGATTAAGACATTATCACTTTTCTTTCAAGCACTCGCGCCCTCCTTGGCCTCGCTCGGCTGTAAATCAGCGAGTAAATCCTCTGGATTAGATTCATAGAGTTGCCGCGGCCTGCGACGCCGATAATGGCGTCGTGTGCTTGCGTGATTTTGCTTTTAAATCGACTCCCGGGAAAGATAAATACTCTTCCATTTTGGCTTCAGCCTTGAGTTCTCGTTTAAATGGATTTAATGGAACTTGGAAAGTTTATAGCGAATAACAACTGAGGCTGGCTGATAACTGGACATTGTCTTTGGGTGGAAGTTACGCGATTGCTTGAAGTTGGATTATTATGATATTTTATCAAACAATGCAGAGACATTGTTCCGACTGGAAAAAAAAATATTAACTCAAATTATGTTTTATAAGTCTAAATATTTCCACCTTTAAAGACTAACCGACAAGAGCGAAGAGGAGTTACAAATTTATTAGTATTTTAGGATTTAATGAGACCGATATTGTTTTTAATTATGGTTTTTATGTTGGTAGCTACATCATTAAGTATTTAAAGATCTGTAAAGCTGTGGCTACTGCTGAAATTCTGTTGTTTAATGTGTGATTGTGTTCTGTAACAATTAGACGTTTTTTTTTGTTACTATATCTGTGAACCCAGTAATGTCTGTCTGAGCTTACAACATTTACATTTCTTTAGGTTCAACGATGTAATTTTAAAACAAACTGTGTCAGATGCAAAACAAAATAGATACTAATAAAAATATCTTGTTTCATGTGAATTTGTCATTTGAAAAATCTGCTTGATCCGAGACTTAAAATTGTAGCCAATTATAATTGCGAAAACAAATAATATCAAGGACGAAGGAGGTCGTGCTGAAGCACTTCAAAATGCCTACAATAATTTCATCTACATAAAAGATCGTAGGTATACGTATGCAGTAGATTTCCAAGAAGTCCACATGTTATCAAAGATACCTAGTGTTCGCCAAGACCCTCACAGTCATAATAGAAATGAATTTTATCTACAATCAGTGGTCAGTACTGTGCCTACATTTACATAACTGCACATAAGCTGTCCTCCCTCACCGGAAAAGCACCAAGAGTTTGGAGGGAGTGGCTTTTAGAAGCAGACAACTGACCCCAAACTCGTAACAAAAGACCCGAAACATTCACAATCACTCACCGTCTCGAATACGCAAACGTCTGTGGCTATTCGAAGACATATGAAAGGACAGCTAAAGTAAGTACGGACATAAGTCCAAGATATTCTCGAAATTAGTTTCTAGAATAACGGTAGGGAGGTACGGACTTAAGGGTCTCTCCTCCTTCTTTAGAACATTCTTAAAATTAATATATCTAGATGAGATCACGACAGACCAAGGCGAAGATGGCTGACGAGTTAGAATCTTAGCGAAATGAGTGGCCTACGCTAGCAAAATACGGAATTATTAGGAAAAGGTAGAATAAAACAGTAGGACATTACGGGCTCGTCGTATAGTAAGACCAATTTTTAAAAGTTCTCTGAATATCTCCTCAAAGAATCTCCATCCCAAAAAGTGTTGTATGTTCAATTGCTATTCAGTTTAGTCATTAGAAACTGTGTCTTGGGCTTAAACGTGTCTTATGGCGGTCTAAAGTATTCAATTCAAAGTCAATAAGGAATGGTATCTAAGAAGTGCCGAAGGGTGGTGGTTTTTTGGGACTGTCATTTCGAAAACTTTAAAAAATTGCTGATTATCAGTACTAATTTGAATAAACGACTTTTGATTTTAATTGATTTTGATCTTTAGCCGAAACCTATACGTAGTTTAGCAATAAACAAAAAGATCCATATAAAACTTGGTGTAGCTATGCGATGTCTGTCTGTTTGTTAGCGTTTTACATACATAAAGCTACGCCTGTTTCCATGGAGGTTGGCAGAAATGACGGAATGTATCCTGCTACGATTGACTGGCTTTGCTTTGTCCGTGTTTATACATTACTAGCTGTTGCCCGCGGCTTCGCTCGCGTTTTGGTCGGAAATTATCCCACGGGCACGTTTTAAATATAGGCACTTGGGGATAATGTAGCTTCCTATTAGTGAAAGGATTTCCAAAATCGGTTGAGGTTGTCCAGATCGAGAGATTACCTCCTGGTAATCTCTGGACCTGGAGAACCTCACAAGATCACGAACTCACAAACTTTACCTCTTTAGAATATTATTGTAAAACTGTAAAGTATAGATGTAGCTCTCTAATATTAGTATAGATAATGATACTACTCTATTAAACAAATAAGCGAAAATTTTAAATAAAGATCCGGTAAAACAATGGAGGCAGCTCAAACTGGGATCGGACGAAGAGCAAAGCGTTCATACAAATTGGGACAATAATGGCTGTTGCGTTCTGTATTGTAATATGTTCAAAGAGCATGGAAATTCATTTTCATACGATATTTCGTGCAATCAATCTATGGTTTATGAAAACCAAGAGAGTATTCGAATAATTCGTAACCCAAAACAGTTGAATTTTTCAGTTTCTAATTTCAACAAATTGATGGTCCAAGGAATAAGGTGATTCGGGCGGAGGCGGCGAAGCAGATGGATACATCTTGGAAAGACTTTTTTTTATCTCAGTCTTTCAGGCTATTATTCTATGGATAATTACTGAAATAGATGATTCCATGTGATCAGGGCAGGGAAATGCTCTAATTTTGTTGTTACACTGTCTTTTAAACATCAACGTAACTTTTTTAAAGGGGTTCCTGAGATATCGGTTAAAAAATAGATATCAGTATCAAAAATATTTGTAGAACGTGAGCCTAACTGCTATGCGTGTTCAAACGTGCGATGAGAACCAAACCAGCAGACTGGGATAAAATTAATAATAATTAATTACATATGAGTATGCAAGAGTACACCGAATGAGAGCTCGCAGTATTATGTCGATCATTTTTGTTGGATCTGTTAATGCACATAACTTTTAATTACTCAAAATCTATTGCTGATAAATAATAATAATAATACCAGCCTATTACTGTCCCACTGCTGGGCAACGGCCTCTTCATAAGAAATATGGGTTGAAAAAAAAAATTGTCCTACTATTCCATTGTACTTCAACTGTAATCCCGCGCTTTGGCAACGGAGATAGTCAGGGTTTCCAGTTTTCATTATCAGTTACAATACACGATAACGAAGTCATATATTACGTAGAAAAAGAAGTTAAGTGCACCTCTAACCCCTTGTTAAAAAGAGGGTTTGAAACTCGTACGAGTATTTCATACATTGTGCCTATTAGTTCAGTTTATCGCTTACACCTAAAACCAGTTGTAAAGTGCAAAATGTCAAAAAGGTGAACCATATTGTTAACAATACATGACCGATACAACGTCAATGGATGTTTTCTAAATCATGTTTATGACAAATCTTTCACAACACTTGTCGAAAACTAGTATTACAACTTGTATTGTATATGGGTATAACTACGAAGTGAGCCGTTAGTTAATACTAAAACGATATTAGAGTCACTCGGAAAACCGACCTTCATACTAATTTAACAAGATTTAGGAAAAACGAAAATTTTAGCCTTGCGGGTAAATTAGGAAAAGATACAAAAAAACTTAAGATGCCAGAATTCTAATAAAAGGTGAGATAGAGGTAAAACGCAAGCCTGTGACTTGTGCGTGCCCCTTTCTTGTTCTTTTTTTTTTCGGATGGGAAATCATCAAATAACTCCTCCCGCTCTGGGCTGAGCAGGAGGGAGTGTCAGACTTTTACTGACTAAAACCCATCCATGTTCCTTCTTTTGCCCTTTGTGTTCCAGGGCCGCGGTATCTCTTTCGAACAGTCCCGCAACCCTGGCAGGCATCGGTCCTTTCGGACCCCTTCCTGTTTGCTGACATCTCTTTGAGGCGCGCATGAAACACGAACGCGCTGTCGACACGGCCTGTCGTCATAAGACGGACGGACGGCGAGCTAGCCCATAGCTCGCCGTCCACAGGCCCGCGCCTACGGTGGCCGGGGGCCACCACCAGGTTCTTTCCCTCTCACGTTCCGCCACCTCCTTCGCTAGCATGACTGCTTCGCAGAAGTAGGTGACGGCGTCCCATCCTGTCTCGCTCCGGACCATGGATTGAAACAAGGCCGGACGCGAGAGGTCGTCGCCGCCGATCGCCGCTACGAGGACACTGTGGTGCTCTGCCCACGCGGGGCAGATCTCCACCGTGTGCTCCACCGTGTTCTTCGGTCGATCCTTACAATGGTAGCACCCGGGCGTTTCCTCCCGCCCGGTTCGGTGCAGGAACCTCCCGAAACAACCGTGTCCGGTGAGGACTTGCCTCAGGCGGAAGGTGAGGGCGCCGTGGCGCCTCTCTAGCCACTCCTCAAAGAGGGGACTTATCGCCACTATTGTAGCGTGCCCTGCACGGGGTTGCGACAGTCGCTCTCTCCATGTCGCCATCAGATCGCGCCGGAGGTCTGTCCGCTGAGCGACGATTTGCCGCGGCACCTGTGCGTGCCCTACAGTTTAAAAAAAGAATTAAATTTTTACTATCCAGAAGTCCGCACTTAGGGTCAGCCAACGAGCTATGTAGCTAAGTATACTGGTTGTCAAACTTACAGCTGCTAGGTTGAAGTGGAACTGGGCTGGTCATATCTGTCGCATGTCGGAGGAGCAATGAGCAAAAATTAACACTCAGTCAACGCGGCAGGCCCAGAAAGAGAGTGCGGGATGAGCTGGACTCTTTTTCAAAAATTGGCCTACAATCGCCCTAGTATCGCGAAATGTGAAAGAAGGGAAGGCAGGCCTTTGCTCTGCAGTGGGACAATAGGCTTATAATAATAATATAATTATTATAAGGTTTATTACAAGTTATGTTGGAATTGGGAATTGTTAATTTGTTAAACGTTTCATATTTTAAAGTGTTAAGATTTTGAATCGTTGAGATTATGGTTTTGAGATTTTCAATGTTGAGATTATGATTGTTGATCTTATGTACCAATCGCGATGGTAATACGGGTAAAAAAAACTTCCCGTGGTACTACTGGATCGCTTGGTAGTTCTACGGGTATTTTTTTTACCCGTGGTACTACAAGTATTACTACCGGTGGCAACAAACGTGCCAAACTTGGAATGAACCTTAGATGATAATGATCGCCTGCCAGGGTTGCGGGACTGTTCGAAAGAGATACCGCGGCCCTGGAACACAAAGGGCAAAGGAAGGAACATGGATGGGTTTTAGTCAGTAGAAGTCTGACACTCCCTCCTGCTCAGCCCAGAGCGGGAGGGGTTATTTGATGATTTCCCATCGGTAAAAAAAAAAAAAAGATGATAATGATATCTACCAGCCTGAAGTTCCGTAAATACCTTTTTTTAAAGAGGTGGCATGATGGCGATTTCAGAGCTTTGTAAGCCTGGGTTTATTCAAATTATTTCGTAAGTAAAAGATTTATTACGACAAAGATATGAATAAAGAGTTTGATTCAAATAATTAAAGTATACTTTGAGGGAGTAACCCGTTTTCGTGTGTGATATTTTGTTGATTACTGTAATGATGGATACCACAGCAACACGTATTTCGTCGTTAATTTCAATTGGCTTTCCATATTTCAAGAAATCTGAGAGCGTAAGCCTGAATACTTTGTTTAGCAGGAATAATAAGGTCTTTGGAAAGGTCTGTTAGCCGCAAGGTCTCATCTTCAGCGACAGTTTACCATTACGATGTTTTTCCTATAATTTCTCTAAGACACGTTGTTTCTGAGCTCCTATTCTGTTTCAGTAGGGAAGTAGTTCGGTCAAAGATCGCCTTTCGACCGTGCGTAAGTGATTGTGGAATGAGATACAAGTGAAAAAGTTTGCAGACACGTTAATAAAGTAATCAATAGTACTAGTCAATCAAAGATCGCAGTCTAAGTATTTAACAACAATTCAGTCTCAAAGAAAATGTAATTGAGTTCGAAATAAATGTTTTTCTGAGTTTATTTTTCGTATTTCTCACTGTTACAGTACATCACAAGTCACAAAACACATAATTTTTCATTTTCTATAGTTAATATTATAAAGCTGAAGAGTTTGTTTGGTTGAACGCGCTAATCTCAAGATCTACTGGTTCGAATCGAAACGTTATGTTGTGTTGGAAAATTCATTTATCGAGGAAGGCTATAGGCTATATAACATCACGCTGTAACCAATAGGAGCGAAGTATCAATGAAAAATCTTGCAAAAACTGGGAAAATAGTATTTATAAAATAATTTCACGTGGATGAAGGTCGTGGGCAACAGCTAGCATATCATAAACCACAAACACTAACTATAACGATCTTTTATTTGTTTATCACGTCACCACATTTCTCTCCCTCATATACATCCGTTCTTTTATCGATTATCTAAAACCCAGCAGAACGCAACATATGACTGCAAAAAATCAATATCGCAACAGTTAAAGTGAGTTAAAATAAGTGGGGTAATGGTACCGCGGTGCATTGTAACTGGCAGGCTCGCCCCAACCCCTACCCGTGTGAGCCAGGGCTGACAGGATCACGGAAAAAAACAAATATTTTTTTTGATTTTTATTGGACTATTGAATATATTTTTATGACGTGTTATTATTATTATTAAGTTTTTATCATAAATAAATTATATTTATTCTGTAAATTGGTATTTTAATTTATGAATCTGAAATCGCTTGGTCAATTTATTATAATTTCTAATATTTATAATGTTTCATGCCTTTGAGCTTTCATTTAAGCAGATTATGTTATGGCCTGTTTTATTGGAATCTCGAAAAACAATTTTGTCTTAATTTTTATATACTAATTATTATTTATTTAAATCGAACACAAACGATTCATATTGTTATTAGTACCACATATAAACTATGTTAGTAACATTTGTCGTGAAAATACAATTAAATAAATTGAATTTCTCATTAAAATAAAATGAATTCAAAAACCTACACCTATAATAAAGTCCGCTTCCCGCTGCACCAGAATTGCAGCTGTCCACACGGGTCCAGTGCCCCAAGAACGGGCAATCAGGGTTATCCACTATCACCTTTAAAATGATGTTGATGCTCCCCCCAATCTTTTGCATAAGGGATACTGTTCTTTTCCGCATAATTGCTTGAAAACTATCTGTGTCAGCTTCAGCGAAATACGTATCGGTTCCCATGTTACACAATTTTAACATACGCCAACATTTTTATCATGTATGTTTACGAGAAAGAAATAACTCATCCCTTAAAATTAATCTAGTTTCTGGAGACATAATTATGTTTTCCGGATAAAATTATATGATTTTCGTTTTGTCAGTCGACAGTAGAAAACTTATAATAACTGGTAATAATCGACGTAGCAAAGAAATGTTGTTCGGGAAATGTTTTTTTTTTTGGGGTCCTAAATCTGTTATGATGTTTTATAGATATGTAGATAAACTTAAGATCTCGTACTACATCGGTTAGTTGGTCTCTTTAAAAAAATCTTAAACTATAGAAATTACGAACCTTATTGTATCTACTCCTCTACTGTAAATTAAATTCGTTAAAGTGCATACAATTATCAATAATTAGATATTTTTAATGTTTGTATGCAATAAATTCAGTAATAATGTTGTCATAGGGAGATTTGTCAGGTATTATTGCATAATTACCCCAACAAATACCTAAAAAAATATCCAATTTTTTTCCAATTTTTCTGTGTGTAAACCCTACGTCAAGAGCTCACCCGTGTCGAGGGTTATCGCGTGGAGTATCAAACCCTCGCAAGTCGCATGCGAACACGTTCCCACTTGCCTAGTATTTATTATAAACACAAGTTCCTACTAAATAAATACTTTGCTTGAAATTATTTTAACTGTTAATAAATGGTAACGTAAGTAAAGCTTTACTAAACAAGAAAATGTAGCACCTGATGTTTGTTTTGAATAAAAGTATTACAAATGTTATTATCTCATGGAAATTACAATATTGTTATTTTCTAGTACATAAATAAAAGCAGCTCTGATTTAAAAGCCTGAAGAAAGTAAATTGTCAACTTATGTAACTGTTACAATCATTTTGTTGACTTTATGTTAGTTATTACAACTAAACTTACATTTTTTATTTGTAATAAATATGTTTACAATAACAATAAATATTCTACACTGCGTTAGTTAGTTACAACCGAAGTTTTTAAACTAACATGTGACCATGTTAGAGTGTACTATTTATTTAGAGTAAATGTGACCAAATTAGAGTGTACTATTATTTAGAGTAAATAAAGAGTAAACATGGTAAATATCTTGTTTTTAGAGTTAATAATAGTTAGAACCTACAGATTGTAAGTTCCGATGTTAGTTTGTGATATATTCCGTAACTTACAAGTGGTTTTACAGTCTTCCTACTTTGTTTACTGTGAAGGTGTTTATTTAATTATTTAATTGTTGCTCAAACACTTTCCCGACAACTACATATTTTTAAACTCTTCGAATTATTCCGAGGCCTGTGTGTGACAACCCTGCGTTAAGGGCTCACTCTCAGAGGGTTATCACGGGTCGAATCGCACCCTCCACACGATCCGATGTGTATTGCACCCATAGCCGGCAGTGTTGTGACGAAAATACGTTTCTTTTACATTAGTCCGGGATCTTTGTTGCTTCGAACAGCTGACGGGTCTTGAGGTAGCGTATTTTGTAAATACTCCTCGTATTTTTTTTATATATTTTATTTGTTTGCTGCGGTATTTTCTTGGATATTTTAAGTGATTATAAGTATGTTAAGGTCAAGTGTCGTTTGTATTTTGAGTTAGTACTAAAGGAAGGTAAATTCGATGACACATGAGAGCAGTAGGTATACTTAAGCACCTAGTAAAATATGAAGGAATTTTATCTATTTTTTACCCGTATTTTTCGTAGCTTAATACAAATTTGTTCAGCTGTTCATTCAGTCAGGTACAGATGTACTTCCATAAGGTGTAACGCTACTAGTTACGTACTTACAATAGCTGGTTATTATTACTTGTTTGTTTTGTATTGTATTGCAAGAATATTCCTGACTACTTTCCATTCGTCGTAGGTATTAATATCAAAATTAGCTCATCTGTATAAAACTGAACAGCAAAAGGTATAAAAATTTACCTGCTCGTATGTCCTTAAAAATAAATGTATTTACTCCAGCATAAATCCCACATCAAATTAATAAAATCACTTCTATACATTAGCATCAAAACGACTCCACAATAAAAGGTAAAATATGCAACATTTTAGCGGCCCATCAGATACGGGTGAAACAATTTAGCGCTATCAGATGGGAAGAGGCGCTACACGTGAAATCGGCGCCACCTCACCTGAATTAAACGTTTACGTTAATTATACGGTACGGTTAACGTTTTTAATGTGAGCTATTATGGATTACATGTTTAGTGACTTGCTGGTTTGCGTTTAGCTGATTTTTAATGATGTTAACGAAGTAGGGTTGTTTTAATTTTTTTGATGTAGGTTTTTCTTTCAAAGAAATATTGTTTCGATATAAATTTTTGTATGCTTAATTTATGTACGTCGGACGTAAAGTATAGCACCAACTCATATCATCCCGTGGGTGTCGTGAGTCGGGACTAAGGGATTTACCAGAGAGTAGGCAGCAGCGTTCTCTGTGCTTTTGTAACAACCGTACTACGATCGCCAACCCGCCTACCAAACGTGGCGATTATGGCTAAACCCCTCCTTTGGGGAGGCGTATGTCCAGCAGTGGACGCCTTTCTGCTGAAATGCTGATGATGCTTAACAAAGACTTTTGAAGAGGTACAAAATAAGAAATTGAGCCTTTTTTAATTTTCTTATTTGACGAAAATAATCTAATTTTCAAACCTTTAACCTTTAACCTTTTTTTTCTTTTTTTTTTTTTTTTTTGCCTTTTTCTTTTTTTAGCCTTTGATTTCAGTAAATTTTGAATGTAATTTTTTTCTGACCGAGTCGGTTACCTCGTACAGCCGTGAAAAGTTAAAGTAAGGTTTATCCTCATGCGCAAATCTCACAATCAAAGAAAGGTTTGCTGTAAGAAAACCCAATTCTGGGTTAAGCTCGCCGTTGTACATAAGCTATACAATGTAATTTTGTGTGGGCTGCTTTTAAATTTTGTTTGCAATAAAGAATAAGAATAAAAGGTAACATTACAAAGGCAATATTAATTTACTTGTAAATGAGGCTCACATCTTTTAACGGCGATGTTTTTCTAGCAACGGTAGAGTTAAAAGAAATCAAGATATTCAGTAGCATCATTTTATTTCCACTTTTGACAGGTACCTATACACTTTACCATTTAAAGTACCAACAGCATTACACCTTTATTTTTTTTAACATGAAATAAATACCTAAAAGAACTTAGTAAAAGTTTCTGGAGTTCAGTTCACGTCCTCACCTAAGTTATTGCGTTAGTAAATATGTCCTTACTGCGTTATTTACGCCTATAATTAAATCAAATCACGGAACTATAACAGTGACAACTACTGCTTACACTCGCATAGTCAAGGGTAGCTAATGTATTTAGCTCCGCGCCATTACGTATTCTGTCTCCAAGCTAATGTCGAGGTTATTTGCCGACTCGCTCATCTTACCGACGTGATTACATTACCCCCGATACCACAAACGAGGCAGGAATAATCAACCAAACACACAAACATCCGATTTAAACCTCAAACATTACATACAAACTTAACACTACTCAATCTCATCAATATTTAACACACGGTACATTATGAAAGCATTTCGTGAAATGGTTTTACGAGCGTGGGATTTGTGCGTAAACGATATTGGTTTTATCTTGAACACTTCTTCAATTTTTCCTTGAACACCGCTGAAATAACAATGCCGCAGATATTTTTCAAAACGTACAAACGCGACGACTTCAGGCGAGACCAACTGTTCGCCTTTCAAATAAAATGGTTGACGGAATTCAAACTAAACTTTGGTAATCAAGCGGCCACTTACCACATGGGTCGGACGAGGGCCGACATCGCTATAAAACGGAGGGGCGAGTCCTCATTGCGCACTAAAGTTTTTATTTATTTATTTATTTTTACACGGATTCACTGGCAATTAAAAATTATAAAAAAAATCACTGCACTAAAATGCACTTCTGACTATGAAGTTTCGATACGTAGCATGTCGGAGTTCGTAGCACAGCGTAGCGCGGCTACGTCGGAAAAGTTTGTCCGTAGGCCGTGTCGGGCGGCGGCGGTCGCAGGAGCTCGCTCCGCGGTGCGGGTGGCTCGCGGCAAGCTATTCGCGGACTATGCGGAGGTCGCAGGCAGGCTGGGCTCGCGGGGAGGGGGTCGCCAGGGGAGGGGGGGTGGACCTGCGCGCGCACGCCGCCGCCCACGCCGCCCCGCCCCACACACCCGCAACCTATTTATTTCTAGTTACGTAAAATTTACGCGCAATACCCGATACTGCATTTAGCTTATGTTACGATCCCGTATGCCAGTATATAAGCAGTAATGAAAATGTGGTTACATTACCATCTTCCACACCGCGCCCGAAAAACACGACATTATTAACACTCTGCGCCATGTACACAAGAAAATACGACACGTACGGCTATGTAACGAACGGTACATAAAGAAACCTACGCCCTCCTGAATAAAAAGGTTTCAAGAATTTTGACGCCGGTCAAATAAAAGGCAGACGGTTCAACATTAAACGCCAATCAGTGTATTTCACGCGAGGCCACTTCTGGCCCCGGGCAGGTGAGGCGTGAACTGAAAAAAGAATTCGCCGCCGGTCGCCGGTCGCCAGGGGGACGCCGTCAAAATTTGGCAGACGAGTTTTTTCAACCGCAGCCGATGCTATCGATGTCACTTAAGCGAATTGAATAAACGCGTCGGAGGGCGCCCGGTGTCTATGTGCAGGCCTTTTTGTACTACCGCGGCTGTCCATCCTGATTTCATCGTTGATCCGACATATTCCAAAACGCCTGTCTGTTATTCAGCGCTCCCCGCGTGTTGGCTCCATTCATCTTGTATCAGTACGATCTCCCGCTAGTCGTGTTGACTTTTATAGCCGGCAGTTTGTTGTTATGCTGCGAGTACGTTCGGCACGTGAATTAAAGCAAAAGTTCGATAAACTGTGTCGTCACAATCAGCTGTTGGCGCCGCGAGCGCAACAGACAATGCGATTAAGATCTACGCAGGACAACTTTCGCCGGCGCGCCGAGCGGCAGTTAGTTGTTATGAAAGAGAGAAATTTGTAAATTGTTCGCGCCCGAGTTCGCGAACTCCGTCGAACCGGAGTTTGTTTTAAGAGTCCAACCTTGAAACAAGAAGAAAAGTAGTCCTGTAAAACAAAGTTTTGCGGCCGCCGTCGCCGGCGCAAGCGGTTCAAGGATTGTGCCCGAACTGTCTGTCTGTACAACTTTACCGATTAAAAGCTCAAAAGCTTCCAAAGTCATTTTAAAAGTTTATCTGCACGCGGGCGCGGCACGCGGGTGGCGGGGGTGTAGGCGCCGGGTTCGTTATCATCCCACCGCAATACTTTAGTTAAAACCTAGTTTAACTTATTTATAAATCGGCGGTCGTCGGCCGAGGCGGGCCTCCTCACGAATTAAACTGTCAAAGTTGTGAAGATGCGTCGTCGTCGGCGCGATGGCTGCGGCGGCGGGGCCTACCGCGCGGCCGACGACATGTGTTCGCACCGCCGAATAGTTGCCAACGTACACACTAAGTTCCTAGACCCTTCGCTACTTTGTTTTACAGCTGTTCCACTTAGCGAACTATGCCTCGAGTTGGGCGCGAGTTCTTGCATGTGTATTGGCGGCACACACCCGCATCCGAATAGTTTCATAAACATAACCCAACTTAGTTTTGGACGACTTTTCAAAGTCAATGCATACTAACTTTCGATGTCTGGGAGTGCGATATTACGATTGGATCAGTTTGCGGTGACTTTAATGCATTCGTTTGTTCGGAACTTTGTTTTATTGGATCAAACTTCGCAACAAGGTTAAATGCGTGTCTTTGTTTATTTTTTGCGGAATCAAGAATAAACGGAATAAACAAAAGTTGAGGATAAAGTTTATTGTGAGTTGTGATTATTTGAACACATCGGATTTTTGGTCATTATTGTTTTGCGAAGAGTTTACCTACGTTAATTAAAAAGCTGTCTATTGATACCAGACCAACAACCAGAGATGTCCACAAGTTTGAACCATGTTTACAAGTAGTTATAGTTGAGTTTGATGATACCAGATGTACAAGCAACTGGTAATATTAAGCGAAACTGGACCTTAAAGTTATACATAGGCCGTGAAGTTTCGAGCTGGAATACAATAAAACTTTTATTCGTGTGTCCTGCTGTAGGTACCTTAGACAATCAAAGGATTATGTAAGAAATTGCATGATTACTCATTTCATTGACCTCGATAAATAACATCACGCCTGTAATGCCCAAAGGTAAGACAGATATGTACTTAGGTACATCTCTGTCTTACCTTTGGGGATTACAGGCGATTTTTTGGGGATTTGGTGGGGTAATATTAGTATTACACCCACATTCCGCCAGTTATATTTAAGATTCCTCTCAAAAATCGAAGTGCCCTTAGATCATTGTTTTATGTTTTTTTGGCGCTAAATTGTAAGTCACTAATAATTTTTTTTCTACTAAACCAATCGAGTAGTGCATCAAAATGAAATAAAAACAGACCTATATAAAGATTGCATGTAGCGGAGATGAGAATGTTGAAGTGGATGTGTGGAGTGACAAGAATGGATAAAATAAGAAATGTGTATATACAGGATGTAACAAGACCCTTCACGAAGCCGTCAACCAAGCATTATGTACATCCAACTAAATAACTTTACGCAAATATTATTGCTGGGAAAAGACTTTTTTCTCGGGTCAAAAAACAAGTTTTACGGTAGGACTCAATGTAACGCACTCAAAACATTGTGCTGATTGATTGATTCAATAGTACGGGGGTCGTTGAGGTGTTTAAAGTAAAAATCTTACATTAAAAACATGAATTTAAAAAAAAGTTGTGAAAAAGTTGGAAGTTTGACCCCCAATATCTCCGTAACTAGAAGGTTCCCAGGTATGGTCTAGAACAAAAAAATTATCGCAATGACCGTAAAAAAAGTGACTTTCGGCTTCGTTAAGAGTCCTGTTACACCCTCTATTAGAAGAAGTTTGAAAGGACATTGTCCAGATTCGCCCTGTGCAAAAAAAAAATCGGACAAATACGATAATTAATTGTGTATTTTATTATGTTACTTGCAAATACTTTTGTAACACGGACTAGCTGCATGCCAAAATGAAAATTATAAAGTATTGTACGCGACTAATAACATTAATCGCCGCCATCTTCGCCAAACGTCATGTCGTGTCGAAAAAGAATAGGGATGCCCAATCGATCGATTGAATTTTTAATCAATTGTTGCATATTTTTTCATCTGAATCACATTTTGAATTTATTTCGAATAAAGTGAAAATAGAGGCTACAATAAAAACATTCAATCACGATTCCATATTCCGTATGGTATATATTATTCACTAAAAGTATAATTTAAAATAACTACTAAGTATACATTACGAATGAGGTCATACTCGATTTTAAATAGGCAGTTAGAATAATGCTGAAGTGAACGAAACCTACATATTTCATCATGATGATTATACAGGGTTTTCTATTGATCGTTTAGAAAAGTGTGTGGATTACTTCTAACTAAAAGATTATTTACGACAATTAATATAAAAATAACCCTCATTTTGGGCTTCGCCGCAGTCGGGTAAAAATACTTATCGTTATTAAATACATTATTAATGTTTTCTTAAAAAAAAACATATTGCAGACTAGATACAGATGTTATTATGTATTAGATATTACAAGTACAGACGAGTGTCATTCTATGTAAAGTAGGACATTGTCATACTTGTAATGGAATTAATATAATCGTATAACAAAAGTTTATGTAATACAGTTTGTAACGTATGGCCATATTAAATCTTAGGAAATATCGATAAATCGTATCGTATTTGCCACCCCTATTTGACGTCACTAAGTGGTCACTTGTCACTGTATAATTGTATCGGTGTGTTTTGAGGCTTTCGGGACTATATTGAATATTACGACTTCGCAATTTTAACGGACTCTGATTGCTTTAAAAAACGACTTACCTGGCTGTGATTTTCGGAGCTGTGTACCGTTCAAAAGATAACCTAGCACTCATAAACGGACTTACGCATACGCAATTGAAAGTGTATTTTGATTGATATTTTGTGTAAATTGCGGCTCCGGTGATAGTTCCATGTTACACAAACATTTAATCTCATTCCAAAACCAATGCTAAGAATACAGGTACCTATGTTAATAAGATTCTATACATTTAAACGTTGCACTTACATACACTTTGGCTTTGAACAAAAACTGCATAGGTACCTACCTAATTATCTAGGTAGGTACTAAAAATAGTTAAATATATTATGATAATGTTGTCAGTTTCTTAAAAATCACTCGGAGCTGTGAAAAACTAAACTTAATATTCGTTGTTATGGTTCGATTATAACCTCAAAATCTGATAATTGTTTTAAAATATATCTATCCTGCAGCTAGTCCGCTATAAAAATAAGCTCCTAAAGGAGTTTACTAATGATCGACAATACAACACATAATTATCCGATGCTCTTAGTTCCTGGGCGAACAATGTATGGGCGCAGAGAAATGTCCTTTGCGCCTGTTACAGAAAAGTTGAAAGGGAATCGACTGTTTTGGTATGAGCATGTGATGAGGAGGGACGAATCACATGTGACTAAAAGAGTCATGCATACTAATGTTAATGGATGGAGAGAGAGAGAGGAAGACCAAGGAAACGATGGATGGATTGTGTGCGGAATAATATGAAGGAAAAAGGTGTAAATTATAGCGTGATCGTTCACAGGGGAGAATAGAAGGCCAAAAACGTGTTACGCAGACGCCAAGTATCATGGGACAAGGGCTGGAGGATGATGATGGTTTGCCCAAAAAGGGGCGGTAAACAGCAGCTTGTGGTCAAATGAGCATACGTAGCTTTAGTCGACTGTGCGTAAAGGAACTGCGAGGTATAGGACTGCACAGAGGTCTGTCCTTATTTTAAATTTTGAGTTCCCGAGTAAAGAGTTTCGCAAAAACTTTCAGTTCATGGAACTTTTAGTTGGGTTAGGTTATGGTGTTTGGAAGGCGAGTTTTATAAAAAACAAAATCGTCTATGGATTTCAATACGTAGTTAACTGATATTAATATTGGATTGTTGTGCCAGAGGTAGAAAAGTGTTTTATATTAGGATTGTCCGTATTGTAATTTCAGGCGTATAATATACGTACATTAAACTAAAAATGTATAATCATAATGCCTGTAAGCCTCGAGAATTAAGCAGAGGTGTACCTAATAGAACATTTCGGTAGTTTTGTTTTCTGTCCCATGTAATAGGGGGCGAGCCTATTGCTATCAGGCGAGCACAAATCCAGACTCCGTGGCTGTTACTGAGATTCCAAATGAAAAATCCCAACAACACTTTGCTCGACCCGGGAATCGAACCCAGGACCTCATGTTTAGCAGTCGCGCGACCACTCAACCAACGACGCAGTCCAAGACTATAAATACAGCAGTATTTGCTATAAAGCACGCTTCATTATATTGCAGCATAAATTAACATGACACTGACATCAAACTGACAGAATATCGAAATGTGTTCGTAACTACTGCAGAATCTTTTCGTAGCAATTGTAGCAGATTCGTAGCACTTTCGTAGACGCGCGTAGCCAAACCGTAGCGAAGGTTAAATTAAAGGTGAAAGAAAAACAGTACTTCCCATTCCTAGCACTGTTGTATATAACCAGTCATAATATCCCTTTCAACGAATTCTCTCATAACTCCTTTCAACCTTATGCTGCATACCGAAAAACAACACGACACCTACATTCATAATCAGCGTAATTACCGAAATCTCTGTCGGAAAGTCACGATCAACAGTCAAGCGCGAGATAAAGCTGCCACAGCCCTCGGAGCGGTAGACTTACCACCAGGTTAAGATGATCTACCATGACCCTTCAAAATCTTAGAAATAAAGATGGGGGAGGGGTTTAAGTATGAGTTAAGGGAGGTCTGTTTATTTTGGTTGTTAAGTACGTGTTATCTTCGTTCGCCAATAAGTCACGCAATAATTACCGCGAGCAGATCACGCTCCCCGCTGGCGCATGTTTATGGGAGGCGTCCATAAGTACACGTAAATAAATGCGGTGTGCGACAATTGTGCGGTTTATGGCCGTATCCGCCGCGGGCACGCGACGTTGTGACTTTATTGTTACAATGTTTCGGTAATCATAATTGTTCTGAACTGCGATTGTGTTGCTGTACCTAATGTTTTTTTTTTGTTTTAAATCATATTTTTTATTTATAATTTAGATTTTGTCCATTTCTTCCATATTTAATTGCCTACTTCGTGTCTCACTGTCGGGTCAATGTTTTTTTTTAAATATATTTTCCCCTGTTTTTTAATTGTCATTTTGTATGCATGTTATGTGAAATGCGACAGTATTTTTTTCTTTCTTTCTTCTTTTCCTTTGTCTCCTTCCAAACTTAAATCCCATAACCCTAATATTAATTAAAGATTTTATAATTTATTGTCAAATCAATAGGTAACTAATAAGTGTGTGAGATGACTATTGTTGTTCTCTTCGTTGACCTATGTTATTGTTCTGTATTAGTTAAGTAGTCATACTGAAAAATATTATTTGGTTTGTAAGCTCTTGAGAATCAAACTATATCCAGATTTCTATATTGTTCATACTTACCTGTCTCTAGAATAGGTAGGTACTTACGTTTTTGATGTGGACGGCCTGAATAACTTGTGCGTTATCTGTACTTCGTACTCGTTCTGTAACAAATAGAAAACAAAAGTTAAAATTTAGCTAGAGACAAACAACTTATTTAAGTAAAAATTGTTTAACATAAGGATTGGAGTAGTTATTATTTTATACAGCATGGACCAACTTTCTCCATGGGAACACCATCGAAAACGCGAAAAAAATATCAGCTGTCAGGTATAAGACTTTATCTACTCGTCAGAACGTACATACGGACGTATGGAACAGTTGATTTTATAAGCTAGTAGTTTTGGATATATTTAGAAAGTAACAAATGCAAGCATGCACGCTCTAGGGTACAATTCCGAAAGCCTCTGCTATCGGTAACCTTAGTAGCAAAGTGCTATGAGATATGCTATGAGATTTGACTGATCACAGCAACACGACTGGTTGCGGGGACCATCTCTAGACATTATTCACTGAACAAACACTTCCACACCCTAGGTATCACTGACAGCCTCCTGTGCAGAGCGTGCATGGAGGCGGAGGAAAAGGTAGCACATGGACTCCTCGAATGCACCGACGTCACCCAGATCCGCGAGGAGACTCTTGGAACACCGAGATCCCTTGCGGATGTCCTGAGAAGACCGGGAAGTTTGGTCTGTTTCTGGAGGGAAGGGGCTGGTTGGAGTAACGGCCTCCATGGCGGGTGCCATGGAGGCACAATGGTCCACTTTAGGGACTAAGTGCGGAAACCAAACCCTTGACATAGATAACACGACTGGTTTCAATGCACTACAAAAAAGCTTTCGTAGATGAAATATTGCCGACATTTGCCGTTGTTAAAATGTTAAATCCGACATTAAAAAACTTATCATGTTGTTTTTGAAACACTTGAAGCAGTTCGGTGGATGTTGTCTAAAATATTTTTTGTGTGTTTGTTTCCTTGGAAGATGGGAACGATTGATTGCGTTGATACTCTTGCGCCATCACATCTTCTAAGCTCATTGTACTGTGTTGGTGCTGCCGCTGCGGCTGCAGAGAACCTCAAGCGGCGTAAATATAGAAACCTTTGCGGAAACTATATTTTCGAGCCGTTTGGGGTTGAAACTCTGAGGCCTGGTCTGGGGTCCGAGTGCTCATAGCATGTTTAAGGAAATTGGAGGAAATATCGAAACGCCTAGTTGACGCTTCCCGTGACCCAAGGGCCAAGTGTCATTTGAAAAAAAAATATGCTTATGCGCATCAAAGTGGTTTGACATGATACTTGACAAAGTTTGCTATTGTCAAGCCTATTCCTTGGGAACACATCAGCTAGGCGTTCAAAACGACTAGGATTTTGCTTGATAAACATAGCTACTTCGAAAATATAAATACAAGGAAGTGTCAAGATATTGTATTGTTTAAAATAGGGCTTGCAACTATCTGTAGTTTTAAGTTTAAATAGTGCTCGGAGACATCTTTTTTAGGCCTTAAATGCTGTGTCTATCAGTTGAGTTCCCCCAGAAAATGGTGCCGTAGCGCAAGTGAGATTCAACTTTGCCGTAGTACGCCGTAAGAAGTGGTTTGTTATATCTATATAAAATATATGCAGATGAAATCAGTTTTTTTACACATAATTTCCAATGTATGCTCTAAGGCTATTTATAGTTTGTTGTTTGTTTTATTTCTTTTAGTTTATTTAATAGTTTTTAATTAATAATGTTTATAGTTAGTTTATTCTACTTAATAAAAAGCTATTGACGTATTAAGTTTCAAATATATTTAATTAAACGTATTTATAAAAATACCACACTCACAAAAACATTCACACATTATACATACATTCACCCACAATTAAACATATACAATCAATTAAACAATATACATAAACAATTTCAAATTCAAATCAATTCAATCAATTTTCAATTATACATATTTATATAACAGATTCTTGATCGATTGAGAAATCTATGTTGATAATAAAAAAATCAATGGCAATCTACGTTTATAAATTCCACTTTACGTCATCCAAGAGACACTTTCCAATAAGCCGTCCAAGCTCACAAAACAGTCACTACACTATCAAAAAGCAATTAATTTCGAATCTACCCATTAACAAAACACAAAATCATATGTTTACATCCCATAACTATTTCATACGCTGTGGAAGGGTAGAATTGGTAAATAATCCCTGTTTCAGTATCAGATCGGTGTGTTATATGAAAACGACGACATTACGTGTGGTCGACGCGTCAAAATGCGACTTTAATTGATGTTGTGTCGTTACACAAATACTTGGACTTGTACCGACAACATTAGTAGGTACGATTTGTATTGGTATTAGTAATTTAATATTTGTAGTAAGAGTTGAAAGATCGCTTTTCGTTTCTAGAGTTTATTTTAGAACAATGTGCTAGAATCTAGAGTACCTCAGTCGGCAAAAAAGTCAAAGCGATCAAAAGATATGACCGTTTATGTCGCATATTTTGCGATCGCACAAGGCAATCAAAATCTATGGGGTACTGCCCGTTGACATAGTATCATGAAATTTGGCAAAAAGCAATGTCTTACAGCACAAGTAAAGAAAAAAATGAAAACCATAAACCATACCATAATATGTAGTATAATAACAAAATACCTACTTATTTATACAGAACCCTCGGTACGCGAGTCCAACTCACATTTGGCCAGTTTTTAGATTCTAGAACGTTGTTCTGAAATAAACTCTCGCATTCAAGAATGGTTTAGCTATAAATCTCGTATTGAAATTAAGTTTCAATAGCGATTAGTATCAAAACTGTTACTTTAGGATCCATTAGCACAATGTTCTAGAACATGACGGTTCTAGATTTCCATTTAATATCACCGTCGAAAAGTATACACACACCAGTCTTTTATAATATTCTATAATTATAACAGACTCATCGATACGGGCAAAACTCATACTAAGAGTAAGGTCCAAAGAAAAATGAAGTATTAAATACATTCCGTATCGTATGCCCGGCCTTTAATAACAGGAATCAGATAGGCCCTCAGTAGTCAAAGCCAGAAGGCCATAAGGTCAACATCACGTTCTTATTTTAAACAATAAACATTGCAGCTAGTGTCATCGAAGCCAATATTATACCTACCAAACACTTTTTCTTATTTTCTGTCCTGCTGTCCATACCACAAGGTCCGGGCCCGTATGTCGCACAAACGGGCCCGGACGGGGGCGGGCCGTAAATTTGATTTTAATATTGAACACGTAATACCCTGTTTGCTTGGGCCCGTAATTGATACGGCCCTCTTAGCACGCGTCTAATACCTGTCATTATTTTCAAATTCGTCGGCTTTGCCTTTTAAACGGTGGATTATTTAAACGCTCCGTCCGTTACAGAATTTAATTTAGGTTTACTTTGTTTTACATAAATTAGTTTTGGCGTGTATCAGTTACTCAGAGTAGTTTAATATTGTGTGTTTTTCAAAAACGTGCTTGGCTCTAGACGATCATTTATTCTTAGATCGCCTCTATACTAAACACAACTTAGTATCGTCTTTAAAACAGTTCATACACATTTCAGTTTTAAGAAGGACGTTTTTCCAAAAGAAATTCTTCTCGTCGTAAGTTAACAGCAATTCATATCCGCTCCGACACTTCAGGTAGGTAGCTAGCCTCCCCTACCGCACAGATTATGGCGGTGCCATCAAATATGCATAAAAGCCGTAAAATGCCACACTTAACCGCTGGCTCCCCGCGCCGGCGTTGTCACCTGCAGTACTGCCGAGCTCCACAAACCGCGTCTCGTTCTCCAGACAGATGCTCAGACACAGTGGTAATTAAAAATTTCCCACCTCCTCATAAATTTGCATGGAAGACGTGAGCAAATATAAGAAAGGGTTTCGTTTTATTTAAGGGATTTGTGTACGGAAGACATCGTAGTACTTTTTGAAATGAAGTCTTTTAAGAAATAATTTACACAGACTGGTATGATAGGGATATTACATAACATAACAGCACGCCTGTAATTCCCGAAGGGTCAGGCAGAGGTGTACCTAATAGTGCACCCACATTTCACCAGTTATGTTTAAGTTCCATGTAATACGGGGCGAGCCAATTGCCAGCAACCAGGCGCAAATCCAGACTCCGTGGCTGTGAAATTCCTGATGGAAATACCCAATAACACTTTGCCCAACCCGGGATTATAACCCAAGATCTCATGCTCAACAGTCGTGCTTGCGACCACTAGACCAACGAGGCAGCCGATTGCGATATTACGGCAAACAATATACCTACATGCTGAAATAGTTTCTACCAACCGTACATCATCTTTATTTATCAGCATATTTCATCAAAACAAAACTTAATTGGCTCATCAATATACACATACACTCTCAGTAAAGACACACAACGTTCCATAACTTAATTATTTCCTTTCTATCGGCACCAAAACATCCAAACTCAAGTCGAGTGCTAGCGAGTGCAAATCTACAATCCCATTATAACAATCACCTTGCCGTTCATTACTCGCAGCTAAGATACTAAATTTAAATTAACAGCCCCTTGTTAGTAGAACTATGTACATCTGCAGTGAAATGAATGTTCATTTAGTGCGAGTAAGCGAAAATCGGAGCGTCGCGTGAACTAGTGGGCTTGTGACACAATATCGCGTGAGCAGGATTTTAGCGCAGTTTTGTTGTTGTCTGGGAATTAAATGTAATGCAGATACTTAAGGTGGAAGCGTCGAGGTAGCCCGCTCAATTCAAATTTTCTTACGTTTTTTGCAATTTGCAGGTCAGTGTCAGTTTGTATGTTGATGAAAAATGAGTCGCGCCAGTAACACATCTAAGTTCATTTAACGGGATTGAATGACTTTTTCATGAAATAGTTACAGAATAGGGTTAAATGAACTTAGAGGGTTGTATTAATGATTTTAATGATTATAATTCGGTAACTACATACGTGTTACTGGTGTGACTCATTTTTCATCAACATACAACCTGACACTGACCTGCAAATAGCAAAAAACGTAAGAAAATTTGAGTTTCGCGGGCAACCCTGACGCTTCCACCTTAACTAGGATCTGAAAATCATTAACGGTAGCTAGTTAGTAGAAATATTAATGAGCTGAATGGTGGAAAGTATGGTTAATGTTTTAACGTTTATTTCCTTGACTGCTGGATCGCTTGCGAAAAATCGTCTCAGCCTAATTGAATGAAAGAAGAAAGAAAGAAAAAATATTTAATTTGTCGCATGGGACATGACGTGCATATAAAGCAAAAATGCAGAACACAGAAAATGAAAAAAAAAAAAAAATGAATGAATGAAAGAATTGCAGTGTATTGCGAGACACAAATACCTAGGGATACAAGTTACGCTACAATACCTAGTTATTATTTTGTATATTTATAACTGCTTTCTTCGTCTTAGCTAGTCAATGGCTATCTATAATGAGTCTGCTCAAACCTTAGCTACAAGGTGCGCTATCACAAGCGTGCATCAATAGTACACCCACATTTCACCAGTTATGATTGAATTTGAGTCGCATGTAATAAGGGTTGACCCTATTACCATGAACCGGGCACAAATCCAAACTCCGTTGCTGCTACTGAGAAACTTCTGATGCAAAAACCCAATAACACTTTGCCCGACCTGGGAATCGAACCCAGGACCTCATGCTCTGCAGTCGCAAGAAAAGCAATGAATCGAAAATGGTAAATAAATACCAATTTGGAGAAAATATGTAGTTACCTACTAGTTGAAATAGAAACTCTGTCTCCATTTCACTTGACAGCATCTGTCTTAAGACTCCACTCATCTATTTACTTATAACTACATTTACGATTTTCGCGTACAGTCAGAACAGCCAATTTAGCCGGCGTCTCCGCCGTCTTTATCGTATCTTTAATGAACACTCATAAGCGCGGCGTACTTAACGTATTGTTGGTGAGACGTTAGTGCTGCTGACTGTACCTAGCTCTGAGACACACTCAATGAGCTGAGGGTGGTTTGCGGGATTTGCGTTTAGTTTAAAAGGGATTTTTGGTGGTACGTTTTATACGAAGGGTGGTATCATTTTTGTTTTGCTTTGAAATTATGGAAATACCTTGAAATTGTGTTCAGATTTTATGAACATCATTATCATTTTCTTGTCCTTGTCCCATATGTTAATTGGGGTCAGCGCAACACGATTTTTTCTTCACTTCTTTCGTCAACCATCTGTCTGTCTTTGTCTTAACATGTCTTTGAATTCAGACTACTAAGAAATCTTTAGTAGTACCGTGAATGCCTTAGGGATTAATTTCCGAACCAGATCGCGTTAAGAAACTTTCGTGTTGGTGACGAAAGTGTACACTGGTACACAGTCTGCACTGGTGGTAATCAGTGCTCTAATCTAATGACCAAACCCTAAACTACATAGTCTTCTTCTTCTTTATTGTGCGGTTAGTGCCTAACCTGGTGTCACCGTTGTTAAGCCGCCCATGGGCCTATGACTTGGCTTAACATGCCGTCGAGATATACACAGTTACAAACACAAGAATTACATAGTTTAATCCAAAGAATCAAGCCCATGTTCAGCACATGAGGTTTTTGCATCATCGATACTCCTAAAAAAAAACAAAAGACGATCTGTGTCACAGCTCGTCCCCCAGTGAAACCATGTAGACTATCCATGCTCGCACGGGAAATGCTAATACGAGCCGTTCCGTACAAATTGATACTCGATCGTCGCTCATATAAAACACTCCGCGAGCAAGATTGCCCCATGAATAATAAAGAATTGCCGAACGCCGACGAAGAGACGCGACACTGAGGGCAGATTGGGAATGACGAATTTCGGTCGTAGGGTTTTGGATGGCGCATATTTTTTCACTACAGTGTAGTTTAATTTTGTATTAATTTTGATTTTCCCATATTTACCTTGATTTTAGTACTTATATTATCTGGTTTTAAAACTAAATAAATTATAAAACAACTGACTTCGACGAGACGTCTGGAATTATATAGGCATTCAGTTTTCCATAATCAATGTATTTGCATCCGTAAATTAATCACCACAAACCACAAAATCATAACCATTATAATTATGAAGGTAGATATATGCCACCTTTAAAAATGAATTACAGTAACTCCTTAATATTGATGCATGATTACTGACCGAAACCTGAACATATACCCAAACATTTTTCTCTCAACATTCGTCATAGTAAAGCAGCACATGCATCCAAACCGCCCTTATTCGCGTCACGTCCACTATAAAACATAATTCAGATTTTCATACAGAGCCATACAGAGAGCTCTTGTGTTTCCATTCTGTTAAACCTCCCCTTGTCGCATAAAAATACCCCGAACGGTTGTAAAACACTGTGTTGACTTAACTGCCTTGTACTCGTTCTATGGTAATTTTATAACACTATCGTATTGTATTTGGTGGTATCATCCGCTTTAGATTACTCCCTGTAAGTTAAAATTGTTTTTTTTCAAATGAAATCAATAAAATCAAAAATGTTTATTTGCAAGAAAATACATACAAATTACAAGGAAAGATCTGATATCCTAAAAGTCATTGCAAGCAAGCGTGCAAATTATTTACTTACTTATATAAATAATAATTTATTGATAATAATATTAATTGCATGATAATAATTACATAAATAATTATTATCATGCAATTAATATTATTATAAAATAAATTATTATTTCCTTTATTTATATTTTAACAAATCAATTACATTTTTAAATATTCTAAAAAACAATATAAAACATTAAAAAACATTTAAAAAAAAATCTAGCCCACCAGTATCGGGAACAGGGTCCAAGCTAGCGGCGGTCAGGGCTTCAGAGAGAGGAACCTCCTAACAATACGAGTCGTGTCCAAGAGTACCGCTAAATAAATAATTATTATTAATTATTATTTTCATTCATCATTAACATTATTTTTTAAATTCCATAAATTCCTTGATGCTATAGAAAAAACTATTTTGTAGCCACTCTGTCGATTTTTTTAAAAATAAATTGCCCTGCAACATTTTCAAATTTTTTTTTTGTTATATAGATAGTAGAAGATAAGAAATCAATTCATTTGTCTAATCAATCAATATATTTTAAGCCATTTTGGTATCCAAGGATTAGTTTAAAAAACACCTGATTTTGTTACTTTTGATCCAATAAACTACAATTAGCTTTTCAAGAACATATTTCCAAAAAAAAAAAATTCATAACTGCCTTCAAGAAACATTCCCACATTTCTCGTAGACAAGTCATTCCCTCATATGAATAATTGAACTCATTACCCTTTCAGCAATAATTACGCGTCATAAGGCGGTGTGTTATTAAGTGTGATTGTGTTCAAAGCGCCGACTGAATCACTGAGTATTAAATCACTAGTGTAATCCGCGCTTACATGATCGACAGTTTACGTAGGCGCTTGTTGTGCGTAGCACCGAGCTACGAAGGTGCTACGGAGGTGCTACACTCGTAGCAGAATGATTTTGTATGGTTGGTTTTCATATTACACTTTGATTTAATTTGAGTGCATATTGTGAGACAATTTTAGTGTGATAGCACATGTTATTTTATATTATTTACTAGTTTGTAATCGTTAGTGATTTAGCTATTTAAAAAGTGCAAGTTTTTCATTATTATTTTTTCCAAATTGTTTAATTACAGTTTTTATGTTTTACTTAACAATCATAAAACCTGGATTACCTAAAATGTTTTACACATACAGAAGTCTTGCTTAATTTTGACCTCGAGCTTCGTTCCCACCTTCAAAATTACCGCCTCCAAACCCAAAACTACCTTCGCACCTCCACTGCGTAGTGTGTAAATGGTTGGCGTGTAGTGTTTACCTGTGGAATCCTCACAGACAATTAGCTCTTTATGCGATTAAACGCTCCTCGTGAACGCACGTGTCGACGTCACGGCGACGTAACGCCTGTTCACGTCACTACGTGATTTACTGAATACGGATGCCTGAATTAACTGTTTCGTATTTGAGTTTTCATTTAATAGTTTATTAGGTGTGTATGAGTGAATGTGTCATGTTGATTTGAACAAAATTATGAGACCCCATGGTTCCTTGTTCATTGTTTTAAATACCACAAGACGTCATATTTACGTAAGAACCTTTTTGTTGTTTCTGCAAACTAACAATTATGTTCGCTTTTCTTAGTTTGTATGGTTCCGTAACTCAATCGGCAAAACGGAACCCTTGTAGGATCACTTTGTTGTCCGTCTGTCTGTCTGTCAAGACCCTTTCTCTCAGGAATGCGTGGCAGTATCAAGCTGAAATTAATACTGAATATTCAGGTCTGCTATACCTTGGAGCAATGAAAAAATCAAAATATATGACTGTTTATGTCGCATATTATGCGATTTCACAAGGGAATCAAAACCTATAGGGTACTTCCCTTTGACCTAGAATCATGAAATTTGGCAAAAAGCAAGGCCTTACAGTACAAATAAAGGAAAAATTCCAAAAAATAAAAATGTCGAAAATTAAAGGGTGTCCCCATACATTGACGTCAATTAAGATATTTTTTTTTTAGATAATGGCACGGATCCCTTAGTGCACGAGTCCGACTTGCACTTGGCGGTTTTTAATTGTTTAAATTCCCAACAGGCGCTGCTAATAAAATAAGACTAACTTATGATACAACACTAATATTAACATTTTAGTAATTTAGTTACTTTACGGAGGTACTTACGAATTATGTTACTTACAATACTTTAATGGATGAGATCCCTAAACAAAAATATATAACAAATAATCATCATAAAACCTAGATAAAAGCACACAAAATGATCACAACACATTATAATTTAGACAAGTAATTAATAACATTCAGAACAAAAGCCCTCATTTTCCACAAGACACCGTGCTAGCCACAATGCGTCTATCAGACGTGTAGGGGCGTCGAATGTGCATTCAGCACCGAGGCAGGTGTCGTGAGCGAAGAAGGAAGCTCCACAAAGGGCCCGTCACGGGATGCTGAGGTGTCTCGAGGATCATAGACTAAGGTTGGAGACGGGAACATTTGTTATTGTGTAAAGAGGTTGTAAGATTTTGTTTTTAGACGGTGACTATGTATGTTTATTATTACATTTTTTTAAATTCAATTATTATTAAAAGCCAGTTTCCATAAATATCTCCCTGATTATTGAGTTTCGTCCACTGGGTGGGTGAATTTAGGCTACATAATTAATACTTACCTTTTTTTTTGAATCACGTAGTTTTATTTAGTTTCATTTGTTTTAATTTAGTTTAATTGATTTATTAAGTAGAATTATATTTTTTTTTGTATAATAAATAAATAATGAATAAATAATAAATATCGCTGGACATTACACACAGCGCCATCTAGGTGCCACACTAAGCTACGAGGCTTGTGTCGTGGACACCAGATAGTTGATATTACTACATAGATACTTTTGTTTGTAAATACATACTTATTATACATATAAACATCCATGACTCGGAAACAAATGACCATGCTCATCACACAAACATTTGCTCCTACCGGGACTCGAACCCGGGACCCTAAGAACGTAAAGCAGCCTCATTACCGCTGCGCCATTTGGGTCGTCAATGTGTATGTTACGACAACGTTTTGTGTACATGCAGAGTTTACCTGTGTGATTTATTACACTTTATTCTAGTTTGTACTTCTGTTTCATTTGCTTATACCAGTGTATACAATTGTTGGTGAACCAAAAAAAAAAAGCAAAGGTTGTAGTCGAAAGCTTTATTAAGATAGCTTGCTTTTTATTTGTAGGTACTGAAAGATAACATAAGTTATATACAAGACGTTAATACAGAGTAATTTCGTGATAATGCTCACTTTACAACTAAAGGATGAGTGTCTTCTTCACTCTTCACACATAGCATCACGCCAGTAATTCCCGTAGGGTTAGGCGGAGTTGTACCTAATAGTACAGCCACATTTCGCCAGATATGTTTGTAAGTCTCATGTAATAGAGGGCGACCCTATTGCCATCAACCGGGCACAAACTCTGACTCCGGAGCTACTGCTGAGAAATTTCAGATGTAAAAACCCAATAACAGTTTGCCCGACCTGGGAATCGAACCCAGGACCTCATGCTCAGCAGTAACGGCTGCGAACACTATACTATTGAGATAGTCCACTCAAGCAGTTCTTCACTCTAATATTATATGTATTTTGTCTTAAAATATTGTTCCTAACAGAGACCTGATGACTTTACGTTTTGTTTAAGTTGGCCGTCGTATCTCAATAACTGACCTATCTGCAAATACATTGCTCTTTGTACACTACAGTCTGTTAATGTACACCAAGAAGGCTGATTCTAGCGAGTGCATCGGCCTTCAGCACGAAGGAGCATAAAGATATTGAGCGTGCATTGTCGAGCGCGCCATTGTGTGCGGCGCGAATCGTCCGCGATAACACGCCGACCGCCACCGGCCGCTTTGTCTCCCTAATTGTTATATTCCGAACAAAGAGCCAGCAGAAACAAACGACGTCAGCGCTTGTTAGCTCCCAGGCTAAACGCTCCGTTTAATAACATGTCCTCAAACAATCGCATCGACATTTTCAATACGTTAGGAAATTGGCTATACGCGATCGCAATGCGAGCTCGAATGCTTTTGTTGTGCAGTTCTGCAATATCGACTGCACTACGGACTACGAGCAAGTTTAGTGGGAACCTAATCGTTCTGGCCTGATTGACGTCAATAAAAAAGTGTAAACAAAAATGCGAATTCCATAGAGTAAATGAATCGGCAGGAATTCTCCGTGCCAATAGCGCTAATGATGTTCATTTTCAAATTTCGAACGGTTCGACGTTTATTCGTTTTAAAACGTTGCGGTGGCGGCATGCTTCCCCCGCTCTACGGCATCAATCATTTTTAGAGGGTTTCGCTTATCCAAGTTTTCTTCCTGCCTCCGTCCTCTGCTTCCAACTTTTACATCGAATGATCTCCACTGAACCAACAGAGCGTTCGTCGTAACAGCGTTTTGTATTATTTTTTGTGAATAAATAATATTATTTCTCGAGGGAAAGGGGGATTGGATTTCGTTAAATATGGTTTAGTAATTGAATTGAAATCTCTCAATGTCGACGTTCAATTAAGCTTTAGATTTCGTTCTTGATGAAGGAATTTTCTTTGTTTTCAGATGTCTAACCAAATAATTTTCCAGTAAGCCTTTGGATTTCATTCTTTGTTTATAACCTACTACAAACATAAAAATAATGTAACTTTTAGTGTTAAAATTTTATCTTACAACTAACTTAACTTTTTAACTGACTTCAAAAAAGGAGGAGGTTCCCAAATCGGCTGTTTTTTATGTTTGTTACGCCGGAACACCGTTTTTTATGGACCGAATTGGTTTTTTTTTTCATGTGAAAGGATATACTTTCCAATTGGTCCCATAGAAATTTTATCAAACTCGGTTTAATAATTTGTTTTTTTTTTCGTATTCTACGTATTTTTTCTTCTTGGGCTATTTTGGACGTGATGATCCCTCAATAACTTCTAGTTACAATGTAAAAATTAATTCATCACAAGAATTTGTGTGGTATATTACAACGAAAAAGGATAAAGTAAAAAAACTTTTAAAGTTTTTTATTTCACTGCAATTTCATTCAAAATTTTGATTCTTTGTCATACTTGCATCACCAACGCCATCATCCGGATTACCTTCATAAGCCAATTATAAACTTTAAACACATTAATTACACTATCCATTACGGTGTCTGTCAAAAGTGATTAATGCTAATGTCGGACGCAAGATTTTTAACTAAGTTAAGATTAAAATAGCTTAGGGTATTATTTGTGAGCGCTCCGGGCGACGGATCACTCATCTCTCCCTTGCAAATTATAATGACACATCCGCCGGGAGGTTTTAAGCCAATTCAACTTTGAGGATTCCTGATACCGTGGGCAATGGTTTTTCCTTAAGAAATGCTGGCGGGATTTAAGGTGGAATATAAATTACGAGGTATTAGCTTGATTTTGGATTTTGTAGATTATGAAAATTGAACTTGTAGGGTTTTGCATACCTACTGTTTGTTGAAGGAGGTTTGAAGTCCATTTTTTTTTTTCAATAGCCTCGATTGTCCCGATGCTGGGCAAAAGCCTCCCCCATATCCTTCCAGGTACTCTTCTCCTGCGCCACCTCGAACCAGCCCTCGAGATGCGCGTCTAGATCATCTCGCCACCTCTTTCTAGGCCGGCCTCGGCGGCGCCGTCCATCCTCAGGCATCCTTCGTGTTGAAACCTTTACCCAGCGGTCATTATGCATGCGGCTCTCGTGACCCGCCCAATCCTATTTGACCCTAGCAGCCTTTTTGCCTACGTCTGTAATTCCGGTTTTTGAGCGCAGCGTGGTGTTTCGTATTTTATCTGCTCTCTGTACACCCAGAATGCTGCGCTCCATTGCTCTTTGGCTGACTCTGAGGCGGGACTTTTGCGATTCGATGAGTGACCAGGTCTGAGCACCGTAGGTTAGGACGGAAGAAAAACTATTTATATATGATACATCTGCGAGCGTTTTATTCTAAACTTAACAAAATCTTCTTACTACTATTATAAATACGAAAGTTTGTGAGTACGTATGGATCTTTGTTCCTCTTTCACGCAAATACGTTTGAACGGATTTGGGTCAAACTGGGCACACAGATATTTTATAACTTGAATTAAGAAATAGGATACTTTTTATCCCGGTAGTACGATCCCGTGGGATACTTACCGAACCCCACGCGGGCGAAGCCGCGAGCACAAGCTAGTAAGAAATACGCATAAATCAAAAGAAACAACAATAAACATTTGCGTGGAACAAATTTCCACTCAAAAATTACAATAAATTGACACGAGTGGATGATGGACTGCGCGGAATGAGCCGTAATTTTATTTGTTTTTCTAAAGCGATACCAATAATAAGTTCCGAAGCTGCAGTTCCAATACAAACATCGATTCAAGAGGGCTCCCTACAGGAAACAATTTGCGGTAAAAATCCGCACTGATAGACGCGATATGAGCAACGGGAGAATTTTTTACTTATTTTAGCCGCACGGGGGAGATCGCGGGCGGCTGATCTTTGTTTTATGAGAACGATTAAGAAAAGCATATTTGAAGTGTGTACTTGGCTTTATTTGCGCTCCGAGAGGGAAGGCACGCTTCATTGATCTGTAATCGTTTTTCGCATTTTATTGCTGTAGTACTTCGAGAGTCGAGGGTGAATATACGTTGTACGTTTTATTATGTCGAAATTAGTCGTTGTTCGCGTAAAATTAAAATTAGAATCTTGTTCGCGACATAATTCAGTCGGGTTCGCGTCGGGATCCTGTTATTTTCGCACTTAATTTCGCGGCGTTAAGCGTTGTATTGTGGCGCAAGGCGTCTGCTCGCGGTGATTAGAATGCTAAGTACGCACCCTGAAAGGGTTCCCTTAATTGTGCGGTGTTCCTTGTGGACCGCACCGCCAAACAGCGGCCGCGGATACAAAACGATGAGGTTTGACTGAGCTTAACAAGAAATGAGGTTGGATGTAGTGTATGTATTGTATGTCGGAAAACTAAGTCTGTGAGATGTATGGCAAAATGGTGCACGTTTTCAGAAGAAAATGCGAGAGTAACTAAAATGGACGGTTACGTTTTTCCTTAGTAGCAGGCAAGTTTTGTTTCAAGTATGTATTAAAAAAACACTTATTAATAGAAACTATCACAAAATATAGAGGTAAAAGTCAAAATAATATAAGTCGAAACTGAATTTCACAATTACGTTTTATGTTCTTGAGTTCACGTTCCCTGCAAGGCAATCACGACAGAGACGTTTTAATAGTCAAAAAATTAATTGCAAGTGGCGTCGTCGTGATTTACATGACTCAAATGTGGTCGTTAGTGCGAATTGAACGAAAGGGTGGGCTTCGAGCTACCCCAATATAATTAAACTTTACTCTCGGCTATATTTTAAAAAGCAGAAAATAGCGAAGAGAAATCGCTATTCGAAAATGAAACACTTTAGTAAATTATCAAAAGATGTATTTGATGTTTTGCGTTCGCTGGCTGCTGTCAAAAATTACGTATTTCAAATATGTATGAACAATTTCGTAAATTAATGCGCGGCGGTTCTTTTGTTTTGGTACGGGAGCATAACGCAAAATAAAGGCGTATTAATTATTCAGCGCCACACTCGACGCAATCAGAATAAGTGCTGATGTTTCTGTCACCCGCTGCGGCTGCGGCGCGGTGCGGTGCGGTGCGGCGGTCGCGCTGTGCATGATTAGAATTCTTAAGCTGTGCCGAAGGCTCTTGATTAGAGGAAATTAAAATCATTATAGTCGGGCGCGCACCGCACCCGCGCCACAATGCCGCCGCTCTACCCGACTGACGTAAAAATAAGCGGGAAACGCACATAAAGAAGGAGGCTCGCCGGAAACGGAAGCGGCACCATCTTGGAGCCGCCGGGCGGGAAAACAATGGATTCGTTAATTAACATTTTCTTACGCCTCGCGGCTGTCGAACGAACGGTTTATCGGACAAAATATTTATGACGTAGACGCAATGAAAATTCCACCATGAAATCTCACAATTGAAATTTCGTTCATAGGAGGTAGGGATTAAGAAATTACTGGATACTTTCCTTAATCTTGCTTGACGTGATTAAAATTATTACTTTTTCCGATATTGTATGGAACTTCTTATTGATTTAGTTAGAATAATTCTATTACATCAGACTTCAACACAACTGGCAAGATATATGCCTTTTTAGGTACCCCCCCCTCCTCCCTTTTTAGGTTTGGTAGGTTAGGTTTTTTGGGTACCTGCCTGCCTGCCTAAACCTTCGGGGAAACAAGCGTGATGTTATGTTGTGTTATATAGGTATACTTTATTAATTCCAGCTGATTACAAAGCTTTGTTACCTCCATTTCAGAACTTAATAATAAGTTCCTGAAAAACATCCCTAATTAACAACATGTACCTACCATTCACCTAAAACAAATCACCACTCCGCCAAACCAAGGCCCCACTTATCACCACTAGAAACAATGACATAGGTAAACGAATGAGTTGGCCCGAGTACTCATGTCGAACAAATAACTCAATGTGCGTACAAAACGTATCAGTGGTAGCTGTAATAGAGACGGAGTGCCGCCCGAGGCGAGTGGAGTGAAAAACGGCCGCCATCAATAACTCGCTATCGGTCAGAACAGACGTGTGCCTTTGCCTATCAATCTCTGATTGATTTGTTTAGTCTGTGGTCAATTTTGGGTTATGTTGTTACGCCTGTTAATTTTCAATCGATATTTTTTAAGTTTTGAAAATTGAACAAAAAATCGATCGCACGATTAATCTTGAAACTGTTTTCTTTTTTTTAATTAATAGAGTATTTCTTATCATTAGCTGCTTATTTTGCACAAGGTAGAATAAAGTTTACCTATGCAAAATCTTCAACCGCCATCATTGTTTGGTGGTGGATCAGGTAAAATAAATGAAAGGACAAATATTAAACGACCTATAAAAAAGTTCTTAACTGACCCATCAATATATTATCCACATACGAAAATGGCAAGCTACCAATCACCGCTAATAGTCCATCGGACATTCATTTGATAAACATTGACCTCCTGACGGAGTGGCGTCATTAATCAACGTGAGCGGTGCACAAAATGCAATGCACTGCCCGACAAATAGTGACGTGAAATATGAATATTGACTGCGTTTTGCGGATATATCCGATATCTGATAAATGAGACAGGAAGAGAAATTGAGTCACTATTTTACAGTCAATGTGTCACAGTATCAAATATTTTTCGTATTTTTTCAAATGTTTATTGATCCTATATAAATAAATATAGCTCCAAAAATTTATAGATAATAAAATTCACATTCATTCTCAATTTCAAGTCGGCAATTTTCAGTGACAATAATTTGTATGTTTGAAATAGTGATTAAAGTATTATCTACTTCTTTACTGATGGTCTACCTTACAAAAGGAGACGGTAAATGAGATTCTTGCTTGCATTTGACCTTTACTTTGAAGATGAGAATGTCTTGCGCACCCTTGCCATTACCTCTTAAATTAGTAATTATTTTAATTCCAATCCACTGACATGCACATTACAGTTTTAAGTCGTTAATTGTTTTCAGTAGTATAATAGCTAGCGAGTGGCTTTAGTCGGCAATAACAATGTAGTAAACCGCTCTTAGTGGTGGATTACCGCCATTAACCGCGTTGGCTGTAAAACGAGTGATCGATGCGCGCCCCGATGTTTATTGTCTATTACTCGGACGGCGGGGGACACTAGTCCTAGTGATGTGGCTTACAGGATACTGATTTATGTAGGTTTAATTTCAGTTTCGGTTTTTGATAGGCTTTTAGCTGTCGTTGATTTTTGACATCAAAAGCTGTCAGTAGCTGAAAGTAAAGATACAATAAATTTTTGAAGCTTGTAACGTTCTTGTGTTTACATTCATTTATATTGGTAGTTAATGGGAAGTAATTAATCAATTTAATTTCAAAAATAGGGTTTTCAAAACACAAATGCAGTTAAATACGCCACAAGTGGGCCACAACAGCAGCCGCAATCGCAATTGTCTCAATTATTAATTGTAATTTTTGACAGGCACCTGTCAATTTCGCAGCGTTCAACCCTTCCTTAATCCCCCGCAAGACGCGAGGTGCTGGGACGTCTCCTTAGCCGCTCCCCCGGAATAAATTAGCTTTCTCCCGGCCACATCGGGATATAAAATTTTGAATATGAATGGAAAATTTTGCATTTGTAATAAACCGCTTTTCCCTGTAACGCTGCAGATGCGTACTCGAGCACTGGATAAAAATGGAATCTCGCCCAGTGTCGCTCCTCAGGTGGCCCGCCATAAATATTTATTAATTATTTTTTCAATAATCTCTCCTCTCTTGTATCCTCCGAGGATGGAGGGATATCTCCACCGTTAATTGCTTTTTGTTTCATTTGAATAAGTATTGTTTTTGACTGCTCAAGCGTGACGTCGAGTTTTATAAAATCTCGACGATGAATAATTTTGTTGAAACAAAGTTAATTGAATCCATTATTGATTGTTCTAAATTTCGTTGGAAATATTTAGTATCATTAATTTATATTACAAGGAGAAACTTTTAGAATTAAATTAGGCATCCTTTAAAATCCTTTTAAAGGTTCATTCCTAATCTATCAGTTACGTTAATATGATTAATCTAATATGCTGAAAACTGTTAGTCACATCATTCAAATATATTTTGGGCCCCCTCTTTCGTGTTATCATCAAGCAAGTTACATCAAATTATGTCGTCAAGGCAGCAGATTGCTTTAATAATGTCATGAAGCCGATTGAAAAAATCCATACAGCCGATGTCGACATCGCTTCGCCTAATTGATTTTATAATTCGAAGGAAATTCAAAAAGAGAACATTTAAATTCGAAGCACGGCGGCGACACGTAGCAGCAACCGATGCGCCGATTGCGGTTACCAAGTTATTCCGATTGCCGGAGAAATACAAATCCAAGCGGTGCGGTGGCTTAAAAGCACCAAGTCTTAAGGCATAAAATACAATTACACCCGCAAGTACTAAAAAGAAAATAATATTTTGGTATGCAAGCACATTCAGCCTCTTCACTTTTATTTTCATACGCTTGTATAATTTTATTGAAACGACTCAATCTGAGTAAAGATTTTTATTTTAAGAATAAACTTGGGAGTTTTTGTGGACTAATCGAAACTTAAGTGCGACGTAAAAGTTTATATGTCTCTGAAGTGAATTAATTCAGGTATCGAGTATGAGTCGATTGCGGGGACATAACTAGTGATGTGTAACGTATGATTTTCCGACCTCGTACCATTGAGCGATTGTATCAATTTGTCGTCGTAACACGCGGCTGCCCCCGCGGCATGTTAATTTTTTATTTGATCAAGATTGTTATCGTGGGCGAATAGTTTGATAATGAAGCCAATTTTTTGATAATACACTCCGTTGGGGTGGATTTTGAGTGGTTTATTCCGTAAGTAAGGAGAAAATTACACACGTAGACGTGTCATTTCGTTGACAATTTGAGTCGTTTGATTCCATTTATCTCATTTTCTTGTTAAAATGAATTATTAATTTGAGGTTTTACTGCTAGTTTCCTTGTTGAAGTATTAGCTAAGGTTTTTCTTTTTACGGGCATCCAATTATTTTTTTAAGCGCAGGCATATAATGTTTTAATGAATTGGTAAAAAAACCCAATAATGCCAATGCCTTTCCTTCTAATTACGACCTACATGAATTCTAATAACTTTCACACAACCTTCATGAATACAGTAACGGATAGAACCTCTATATATTCCAAGTTATAAATTATAATTAATGTAATGCAAACTTTAAGCTATAATTTATGAAGGAGTAGTTGTCCAGTCATCGTCCATTTCGGCTGGTAGGTTGCTAGTCTTGGTACCCGCAATTTGTCTCCCGGGCATTGTAATCCTTAAATTGATAATCGATGGGCGTCTACAAAGGCACGTTAACGAGGAGCCAAGAGTGCCGAGATATCAATCTTGCCTCGCCAAGGTCACGTGTAGCAGATAGATGTCTTATTAATGTCATTCGTGTTATTTATTGTTGGATGACTGACGAGTTTCTTGCCAATGTTCTTTTGTTTCAACTTTTGTATTGGATTAATTTTAATGATTTATTGAACTCCCCTAACCACATTTTGGCTAAAAGTGAAATGTTGTTTTTGAATTACTTGACGAATCGAGCTAGTTTGTGACTTTGCAAAAAAATACTACCAATTCACAACAGAACAAAAAAATGAGTGCCTCATTTTTTTCCTTGCCCTACATTGGCACCAATCAAAACTATCAATGTCAAAAAATTCGATATTCAAAATTCGAATCATATGTCACATGTACCAACAAATTGACAGACGTCAAATTAAACGCTTCGTTCAGTGTTTGCGTAAAACAAATGCGTTCGGTTGTTTTCGATAAACATCGTTACAAATTAACCCTGCGAGTGCGATACAGTTCGACCGCCCGTATCGCGGTATCTACGCACCATAACGACATTGATTAAACTGATTCCGCTGAGCCGTGGGAAGGGTTACCTATACGGTTGTTTAAGCAATATTGGCTGGGTTGTAGAAAAAAATATACGGAATAAAAATTGACGAATGCTACATATTTTCTTCTTTAATTTTTTGGCAGAGCCGATACTAATATTAGGCGAACTCTTACACGTTTTTTTTTTAAATGATCATGAAAAAAGAAAGCTCATTTGACAAAAAACCATTATTGAATAAGTAAACCATTAAAAACGTTTGCTTCTGCACTTCCCATTCAAATAATTAATGTGAATATTCAACATTGCTTTTTCACTTTACTTAATTGAATGCTACAATTTTTAATTTTCAGTAAAGAAAGCCCTTCCAAACAAATGAAGCCTACTTAGCAAACACTAGATCACTATCTAGGCACTAGGCACGCAGGCTCAATGAAAGTTGAAAACAATTTAACCAACAGCTGATACAAAAGGGTTACAATTCATTCATTCATGCGTACCTTTATTTATTGGCAGCATGATTAATTTTTTTCAGTGATTTGAGATACATTTTGTTTTTAATTGCTCTTTAGAAAATTACAATTAATGAAAAAGCTCAGTAAAGGGTTATAGATTCATTAAAACTAACTGTGATATATACCGATCATTCAGAAAGTTACAAATGTCAAAACATACACAGTTACCATTTAAACTGTGTCAAATACGTATAAATATTTCACAATCGTATTTCCAACTTTCAAAAAAAGCTATAATTTTTTTCGCGTTTTCCTTCAATAACTCAATCTATCAAAGGATTATTAGGCGTATTACAAAGTAACATTGCCTTAATAAAGATGTGGAGTGGCTCGATATTAAAGAGCTCGTAAATCACAAGCCAGGCTCAATGTCAACGTGGGGTGGAGACGTTCACTCAATGTATTTATATTTAACGTTAGATTATTTGAATTAAACGTCTAGGTAAATAAAATAATTATGGGTTGGTAGATTAAAAAAAAAATAAATCTTTAAAGCCAAAGCTACTAATTATAGCATCACCATAGATCAAGGAAATTGTAAGAATTTTATTATTCTTTCGTATGTAGTGACTTAATCATTTTTTTGTTTCAAAATTATTTACAATTATTTTTTCGTCAATATAAAGACCTTATCTGAACTGATTCATTTATAATAACATGAAAAGTAAACTGATGTTGACAAAATAAAGCAGTGAATTTAAGGGCTCACGATACAAAACGAACGGGGATCGTCACCGAGGATACAGCGGTAATGTCCGGATCGCGTGAAATCCTACAATATCACCCACGATTGACTCGGCTCAAAGGAAATGAATAGATTTCATTTTAGTGTCATTTGTAGAGCTAATGGCGCCACCGGCTAATGCCGTGTTGAAAACGTGTAAACACGGGGGAAGCTCAGCTGTCGGCTTCCTGACACGATAATGATACGATACAGGAATATTATAATTATTTGTTTATTGATTTCTCGATTGGTAATAAAGTTGTACTAAAAACAGTCATCAATCTTTATTACGCGTGTATTTTTGTTACCCTATAGAACAGATGTCTTAACCCTCGCTGCTACTGAAGTTTTCTATTCAATTTTAAAATAAGAACGCACACTGGCCGAAACAAAAAAGTTGACTGTCCAAAAAAAGAAAATAATTTTACCTTTTCCGTCCGTAATAAAAACGTTGAAAAGACAATATTTTTTGTCTTTTGTCGTAGAAAATTGCCGTTGAATTGTAGCGTGCCCCAATAATACGCAGCTCAATTACGTCACAATGTCTTCTTTGTATTTTCCCCGAAAAAACTGTTCGTAATAAATAATACCGTATGTCATTTCTCAGCACGTATGAAATTTATAACACGCGCGCCGTTTCCGAAGGGCAATTTATTTGTAATAGAGCTGTTCGATGGGGACCGAACCACCGGTAATAGTAGCTAAAATAAAATCCTGAGTCTAACGTGGCAAAGATTGGAGTTGCTGTCTTTTTGATAGTCAAGTGTTTAGCTTCTCGGAAGGTAGCTAACTTACGTTTCTAGTTCAATTTCTTTGAAAATAAATAGCTCCTGCATCCTACATGGATCAAGGCATGCAGGCTATGGGTTTTGTTACTTGAAATAAATGGATTAGTATTATTATATCTTTTTTCAATACTTCTCAGTACATATTTGAACTTCTCCCAATGGTTTTAAGTCTCTTCTTATGACATTGGGTCTGTTATTCTTTCTCTGCTTCTTCTTCTTCATGGTGTTCTATTTCATGAGCGGATTGAGGACCTAATTTGATGTTGAGACTGTGAATCTACGTCTTTAAGTTATTTCATAGAATTTTTTATCTGTACCAGCAGTGATTTTACTCAAAACAGAAAGTTTCCTCAACCGAAAACAATCGATTCCACTAGAAACGAAAACAGCAAATAACGAACAAAAATATATAAATTAAAAAGCAATTCCGCGAGCTTGGTGCCTGTATATCAGAGGACCGGTAAAGAGGCGCCTCGCCACGATTTGTGACTTAATCACTTTATTGGCAGCGGGGGAGCCGGTCTTATCGGAAAGAAACGTCGACCCGACCCGCTGATATATGAGTAAACAAGCTTGCACTTTTCCTTGGCGACTTTTGGCGGTCACAGCGGCCATAAAGTCGTCGCTAAAGTTTGGATTGCGCTTGTGGGGAGCACTCCGACATTAATGTTGTTTTTTTTTTAGTTCTAAACCCTGCTACAGTAACGTTCTTACTTACCCTGTTTGCGTCGTCGTCGATGTAGTCGTTCGCATCTGAAACAAATGAAAGTCTTTATATAAAACCACAGATATTATAAAACGCTAAGGGGTTGTTGTGTACACTACGTCCATACTCCGGCCAGTGATTAGCCGGCGCACACTGCGCTACGTAACGGACCTAAATATGTTTGTATTTTGGCTTTGCCGGTACACACCCAATATCGGATCCCTCCTGAGGATCAGCCATTACGCAGCCTCTTAACGGCGGACGGTTTTAATTAAAAACTTCTTGCATTAGCATGTGTCCGCCCAATCATGATACTAATCCCTTCAAAATATTATTTAATTTCAGTTGAGAATCCTATTCGCTGCAGAGGAAAATAGAGGTTCGGAACGTATTGGATGTTATTTTAGGAGATTCAATTCAATATGAATTTGTGATGATTATTGAATATTGTTAATGTATTATAAGTGGGCCACGGTGGGTTGTTGATTGGCCTAAACAAACAATACATCTCTTGCGGGGTGGCGGCGCGGCGGTCTTAGCGGCGATAAACAAGCACAGGTGTAGCAGTACCCGCCTCAACCGCTGTCCGGACCAACTTGGAAAGTATTTGTAAGCGTTCAAACATACCGGGCTCGTTATGCATGCCTCGCTGGGTTTAATCACGGACCAGCCCCGCCCCGGGCGGAGCTAATGTTTTCACTATGTATTTTTTAAGTACCAGCAACTTGTGCCGGTATTCAGAACTCGCGGTTTGCTCTCAATATTCCAGGGTAAGTATTAATATTGTATAGATTGAATATTACGAGTACTTTTTGTTCGAGTTGAATATGCTTTCATCTAAAACTCACTGTTAAAGGTAGATTTTAACGTAACGCAATCCCTTGTTTTCCCTAAACCTATTTGTCAGTCTGGTTTCACTAATGTTCAATTGATATTGAAAACAACTGATAAACAATCCTGCTTTGTTTATGTCGTAGACCATTGAACTTCAAACAAGTACGTGAAGCTGCAGCGTCAAGTCGAAGGTCCTCCGTCTATTAGCGGTTGTAGTCGACACCTCGCCCACATCCGAATCTTGGTGCCTATTATGTGACGTGTCCAATATTGACACAGTGTCCCGCCGATTGTACGTATCTCACGACGATCCCTCGTCACCATGCTTGAATATGGGTTTCGGATACGTCGCTTTGATACGATCAGTTACTACGATAATATTCATTGAATCACTACACCTATACAGGTTCTTTTTATGGATTTTTACGGTCCTTCGATATAACTAGCAAGATAAGTGAACGATTATAATTAATCATTCGGCACCCAGCGTCGTAAGCTAACGCCCAATTTTGTTTGACTTGGCGAAAAGTTACGCGCACAGTCTTATTTATTTTTTATCAATTTCACTCGGGCGAGCCTTAAAAGCGTCGTCCCGTTTTATTATAGGGACGTGAATTAGCAAAAAGAGAATGGATTTTGGCTGTGATTATGTCAAAAATAATTAATTATTATCGATTCGATGGCGGGCAGGGGAGCGGATTGATGGGAGGCACTGAGCGTGGAGTCGCTCTTTAAAATTGGAAAGCTAATTACTCGGTAACGGAGGCCGCGGTGGGGACACTACAGAAACCACTGTGCTACTGGATTGCTTTGAATATAATTTCCAATTACACACTTCAATTCAACCTCTAAAGCCTGTATCTAGAAATTTTAATGAAAATCTCGGTCGGAAACAGTTGACAGTTCGGTTAAGTCAGTGTTTTCTTTCTGGCAGTTTACAATCTATGCGAGGGAGGTTAGAGCCGAGGGGCTCGTGTGAGGGGCTCTCCGGAATTTCTTCATTCATTAAGCAGCCGCAGCTCGTGATCGGCCTGCCCAAGTAGTCGCTACATTGTACACATCGCCGATGAGCTAAACTTTAATTTAGGCCGCAGTACCTGAGACCACTCGTTCATAATGAATGGTCTCACCCTCTGTTTAGTTTAGGAACAAAACCTCTAGTGTGTGTGACTGCCATTTTATTTACGACCTTATTTAAACGTCACAGAATAGACCAGGAAGGTCGGATGGTCGAGATGAAAGCCGGTTTTGTAGCGTCAATAAATCACAAGTCGAAAAGTTTGCGCGTCGAAAGAAAAATCACAGTCATCGGCCTCTTTTTAAATTAACGCCATTAGCTTCGAGATTTCCTCTTCGGAATAGAGTGCAAAAATTACCTTTCTTCGTTTGAGCAGCCAGAGTAATTAGTGACGCTTGGGTTTTATTTGTCGACGTTCATTATTCCTTGATTTTGGGGATGCGTGGGAGTGGGACGGGGATAGTTTTTGCTTAGATTAGAGAGGGAGGGCGATGTTCAATCGAGGAGCTGCACCTGCCACCGCACAAATTTGCAATTTAAATTCCTAACGAATATTCTGGAGGACCTCCTTAACACGACATCTGTTTAAATCGTCGACGATAGAGTGACTGTCGCGGTTCCAACTCTTTGTGATTGCGACTTAATTGAAATAAAACAAAACCCTTCTCATGATTTTGGGGGACTTAGAAATATAATCGTTCTGACTGTGATTTTCACTGTGATAAATTATATTGAAATTAATTTAAAATAGAAATTTAAGGGTTGGTTTTAGGTTTAAATAACAATAACTTAATTAAGATATTTATTTTAATTAATTAATTTGATAACATTTAGACGAACTACTAAAAACAAAAATAATAACCCTAATATAAGTTGCACAAAAACAAAAGGGTAACATCACGTTATAATTTCCCAAATTGATTGATACGTTTCTGTCGGGATGATATATTGTGCCGCCAGTGTATCGGACGCGGTCGGCTAATAGGTGTTAGTGGGTAAATAAAGAAGTGTTTCGGCCGGGCGGAGCCGCGCGTCATTAATAACTATCGCCCCACGCCTCTTCATTAACAATCAATCACATGTGGCTGCCCTTGTGCGGGACAGCTTGTTGCGTTACATGACAATTTTTTTTTTATATAAGGAGGGTTTAATCTTAATTCTAATTCTTAATCAGTAGACGCGTATTTTACTTTGACCTTAAAAAATTTGGTGTTGAGGACACTTCTGCCTACCCCTTCGGAGAATAAGGCGTTGTGTTATATTATGTAATCATAATTGAATAGAAGTATTCAATAAATTTAAAAACAAAAATGGTATTGTTTACAGATTTTGTGAAAAATGTATGCGTAGCCAAACCTCGTAGCAGCTGCGTAGCACTTGCTACGGAGCTACGCAAGTTAATACAGTATAGTTAGATACAACTAACATTATCGTTTAAAATTACGAAAATACACAGAGCCCAATGTCATTTCTTAATAGAACAGTTGCAAAGTTCTTAAGAAAGTGCAAAGTATGTTCGCTAAAACCGAGTACACACGAGCGAGAAAGAATGACTTGTCGGAAGGAGTTAATAATCTTATTAATTTGTTCGTAACCCGCGGCGGACTGCCACCGACGTTCTTTGTAATTAATGGGAACACCTCATCTATTAAATTAGTACAAGGGCATGAGAATACACGTGTGTGCATATCGACCAGTTTACCCAGACCCGTCACACTTCCAATCTCTTCATAAAGCTAGAAGAGATTCAGAGGTCTCAATAAAATGGGAGTTTGTCATATAGTCTTAACAGAATAAATAAATTGCCCGTGAAGAAAATGAAGTAAGAAATTTCATTTATCAAATGGTAACGAGTTTTCACGTTATGAGTGATGGATTTTAGATTGCATTGGGATTAATTTAATTACTAGATTTATTTTGTTCTTATTCCATTTGTAAGAAGGCTCGTTTTTATTTTTTTCGCAAAACTGCTGATAGTCCATGTTTGTCAGCGTTGAAGATAATTTCAATTGTTTTTTTTTTATACTGTATGGCTTGCGTTTGGCCTTCTCGCCTGATATGAAGCGATGACGCGGCCTAGAGTGAACCACGCTTATATCTTCAAGTTACTTCACAACTTTGAAGATTACTTATGTTTCCTACTTTACTATACCCACTTTATTATATTTAGAATATTATTTGGCCCTACATAACAAATACGGACAGATCATAACTTTCGAGACAACAATCGGTCATAAGCACCAAACACAAAGGCACCTCAAGTGGTCCCATAAATTATACCCAACAAACTATATGCTTTGATCAATTAAATTTTATTACACGCGTTAATTAAACGGGCCTCTAAGTGAAAGATTTATTGGAGGTTTATCCTCATAACTGAAGCTTAAAGGGCGATCTCAATACGGCTAGGCCTTTCTTGGGGCAAGCCTACTTAACCGTATAGTGCGATTAAGGGCCTATTCAGCCGAGGCTTTTACTATGTAATTTGGGATGCAAAACAATTATGTTGTTGTAGGCAAGTATGGGGTCTAGGGTGTCAATGTCAAGATTCTTACCAGCGATCGGGTTCAGGGTCGATTTGAAGTATTGAGCCATTTTGTAAATACAGAACTGCTTAATGTACCTTTAAATTAGCAGCATCTGACCAGAATCGAAAAGCATGTCCCAGAGTCACTGAACGATTTTAATCAGAAATAGTTGACTTTCCTATTGTCAATTTTCAGATCTAAATAGTTACGTTTTCAATGTGATGTTATCACACAGATATATTACACTATCTAATATACTCTAAGACCTTTGTATAGAGACGGTATTGCGATGTAAGCAGTAATATTAATCACGGTGTAAGCGCTTAGTGCGCGGATATTGCGGGTCCACTACATTCAGACTAATCTCACGCGCTATAAACATGGGTTCCGCATATGAATAGACGATCTTAATAGTTATATTATACACCGTATATCTTGGGTATTGGAGATTCTTGAGTGTTTTAAGGTGATATTATCATTGTTGTTTTGTCTTTGGTCCAGCGGGGACGACTTTGTGTCGTTTTGGAATAACCATAAAAAGTCGGACACAATAGTCGCAAACTAGAAGCAAAAGTTAATTACAGTGTAGCTGTTTACTTAGCAGACAATGGTGTAACAACACTTTGATATATGCGCCGTAAATTCTAATGCGATGTCGCCCCGCGAGGTGCCGCCGTAAAGCCGCCGAATACGGAATGATCATAATAAAGTATGATTTCTTGGTCGGGGACGCGGCCTAACTCAGATAATCACTCCTCAGGCGTACCCATATAATTCCTTAGTGCATAATGAAAGTTGATTAACATTATACCCTGTACGGCGTCGCGCGTGTGTGTGTCCGCCACAGATTCCGAGTCCTAATTAAGAGCGAGGGAGGGTGGGTCGCGGCCGGCGGCGGGGGCGGGGTATCGATCATCACCCGCCAAGGAATCGACGCAGGGACCCGCAAAAAGGGGAAGCCCTCATCTGAAAATCAGCGTCCGCTAAGCCGGTCCGCTGCGAACACATGTGTTTTGATTTAAATGCGCTCTAAGGGTCAGTTTAATGCGCGAGTGCGGAAACGGAACGCTTCGGGCGAGATTTGCAAATCCGATGTGAATAATTACACGGCTTACGAGCGCTTACCTACTGCCTTACAGTCATTTGCATATTTTCTTGTGGCTTTATGCCGGCTGCCCGCTGGTGTGGAAAGTAAATATGTCCGAGAACGCTTTGAACATTCACTGTATAGGCGTGACCCAACTATCGTGGAAAACCATAATTAAAGATGGGGGCTATTTTAAAGCAAAACTGTGACTAAATGCTTCAGTTGGTGAAACGTTAATAATATTCTCGTGGCTGTTAAAAGCAAACCAATAGACCTTTATCTTATAATTTTGTCAATTGGTGACTCTCCTATTAAATATACAAATAAAAACGTTAAGAAAACAAGCATGCAACGCTAACAAAGCCGTTTATGAAATAAAAAACGTTGGAAATAAACACTTATCGCGCTCGAGTGCAAATCGTCGACTGTCACTTCAAATCCCGCCGGCGCCCGGACAAAATGGGAAAAAGTAACAAAAATAACAATCAAATAGAGCATCCACGGAAATGAGATCTGAAGGAATGATCACGCCCGACCCCGGGGACCGGTTGCCTCTTCAAAAAAGACTTAATCTCTCAATTCACTAAGGAGTTAAGCTTTAAAAATATTTCGATAGGCAACAAAGAGCCCCTCGCTCGTCGCGTCGCGGTGTCTTTGACACGTCGCCACCGGATTTTTTCGCGAGATCTCTTTAGAGACGGGATGTCACTCACTTTGTATCAGCTTTGTCGCGAGAGGTTAAGCGCCGGTTTATTAGGCTTTACTTCCGATTCGCAAACAGGGGGACGTTTGTAGATTCGTTTTCGATGTCGTATTCCGATTAAAAAAATTAAAACCTCTAGCCGATCGAGATTTATCGGCGCAATACCGTTTGGCGGTGTTTAAAACGAGACCCTCTCGGAATCGATATGAAAATGTGACGAGTGGGGTTGTTCGCCAGCTGGCGGGCATTAATTAAGAATACGTGACAAAAGACGAGACATGCACACAAACACAAGTCGCGTTGAAAAAGGTCCGGATTATGTAACCCTTTTGCGCTTTTGATTTTAAACGTCGCGTGAAGTGCGAACCGGACCGTGGCGTCTAATTTGAAAGGAGACTTGACAAATCTGGCTTCGGGCCGCCCCTCGTTTAATCGAGCCGTCGTTACACGTGATGTCGATATGAATGTTGATACAATGAAATAATAGCGCGGAGTAGGCGGTCACTATGGTTACAGGGTGGGACCGAAGCCTTATTTGAATGGAGCTGTGAAAGGCTTTTAGCCCCGTTTGACCATTTAGAGCGGGTCAGCATTTTGGGCGCTGACTGTGCTCAGAAATCGGGATAATTAGCAGGCAAACAAGGAGCAGGGTGCGGCACAACTTTTGCCGACCGTTCAGGTGCTCTGCAAACATCGCTGCAAGAAGTTTAACAGCAGTTTAATTGCGAAGCGAAAACAGAAGCGCACTGAAAACAGTTTAGTTCCAGTGAAAAGAACGTAGTCGGTTATTGAGGTGAACAAGCATAATAAAAGCTACGTTAGAGTTTGAAGTTTATTGAAAATGAGAAATGTCGTACCTGCTGGCTGGCGAGAGGAGAAATAAATTAAAGTTCGGTTAATGAAGTGAGGCACGAAACGAAGTGAAGTGAAGTTATTAGATCAACATTATGTAAACCTGTTTAGTAAATTGTTTCGTAGTTCCACATACCATTTAGAACCTTGAAATTTACGAAATTATATATTTTTTTAATTAGCCTATATGGTCCAACTGTTGAGCAAAGCCCCCATGGTTTAATTCAGTTTTATATTTGCAAAATCTTTGAAGGAAATTCCACACTAAATTACTTCCCCAACCACCTAACCAGTGGATATTTAGGTGCAGTTCACACGGGTCCATAAATCGAGCGTGTCAACACCAGAGCGGGGTAAAGGTGTGGACACACTGGCTATAAATTACCGCTGGCGAGTGCGTGCGTGCACCGCGACGCTAATCCCGCGGTACGTGACGCGTGTGCCCCGGCCCTAATTGTTAGATTGTGGTTAGTTTCAATAGTCGGTAACTAGAGCCAGTAGGTATGCGTCGGAGAGGTGTAAAATAATGTAAGTGTGACTGGATTAGGTTAGGTGTGTTGATGAGAGAAGGCTTTTCAATCTAGCAATTAATATAAATACAATTTTGTACTAAATCTGAAGTTTAATTCTAATAGTCCAAGACTCAATTTCGATTGCCATCGACACAGTAAGAAGAAGCTCAATACATACAAACCTAAGACTGACAAGTTAAAGTATTCACAAAAAGTAGTGTTATCTTATTTATTTATTCAACTTACAACTATAATTACAAGTATTATTAAACCTAATTTGATGGTGGTAGCTATTAATTATTATTCCTAACACAGGTTTAAAACGAGACCATGACATGAAATTAATCTACTGGTAAAACAAAACAAAATTTAAAAAAAATACATTATCGATTAATAAGTATCAACGCAATGAGCTATCTAACTACTTAACAAACGTATCATCAGTTTAACAGACATAATATAAAAAAAACTTTTTTTGCAAAAAATTAAACCGACTTCAAAAACACAAAAAAGTAAAAAATAACTTTAGCTTCAGAAGTCGGTGACTTTTGCTAGTTTGATTTTGTTTTTTTGTCACCGACTTCTGAAGCGAAAGTATTTTTTATTTTTTTGTGTTTTTGAAGTCGGTTTAATTTTTTGCAAAAAAGTTTTGTATTTTTCACTTTTCAGTGGTTCACATGTGCTTACCCCTTCACAGCGTACCGGCGTGATGTTATGTTATGAACTGGTGTAAACAAAAGACAAACATGAGATTTCAGCAATTCCAGTCCATTTGCTATCATTTATTGAGGAGTTCCGTTGCCTATCTCCGAAGTTCTTCATCAGATCTTCACCAAATTGAAATGGGACCACTCCGAGAAAGTACTCTTCCATAAACTACGCAAATCGCTTCAAGTGTGCCTATAAAATTTGAAGAGTCCTCTCTATTTCTCCAAGATCCCATCATCAGATCCTGAATTAATGATCACGGGACCACCTGGGAAGTATACCCTTTCAAATAAAAAAAAAAAAAAAAAAATTTAAAGATTCCGACGAATTGGGAACCTCCTCCTTTTTAAAGTCGGTTAAAAATAAGAATAACTTAACAACTAGAAATAAAAAAGTCTCTCTTTTTTTATTAACCTTAAATCATTGAGTCCATTTAAGAGGGCCCTTCCCGGCTCGTCTATCGTCAACGCGAGCATGGTCGAAAAGCTTGTTGTTTCATCCAGAGCCTCAAAGACGATATTCTTTCAATTCCCCGGTCTTATCCCGCCCCGACACCGCACATCTCGTCTCCCGCGCACCTCATACCGCCTAAAGCGTTGACATTGAACGAAAAATAGTGTTCGAAAATTTCTTAAACTTGTTCCAGGAAATATGTGTTTTTGAATAAGTCTTACAAGTATGTGAAATAAATATTTGTCATTAAGAATCTCCATTACATGTGCAAGGTTTCTATTGTAATGTTTTCTTTACTTTTAGAGTTTATGAGTACGGTATGAACGGCCAAAGTTCAGGTAAAATTTGTGCAAAACAGCCATTTTTGGAGGCTTATACTGAATTTTTTTCTACAATTTTATATTTTTTGCTACTATAGAAACCTAGATATAGTGCACAAAATACTTAATAGTTCAAAAAAATATCAAAGATAAATGTGTAACAACTGCATAATCACGTAAGAGCGTTTGTATGAAAAGTATGACGGGTTGGCCGCTCTTAAGACGTACTGGAATGAATTAGATGCAAGTGTATTGCACAATTAGTAAACTTGTCAGGCAAAAACTTAGTAAACACTGCCCTGTCTACTCTTAAGATATAATTTATCATTCCTTAAACCATCCATTCATCCATTGCATTTATCAACACCAAAATTCATCATCATCATAATTCTCGTGCCCATATCCCAATTTATTTGGGGGCGGCGCAGCATGTCTTCTTCTTCCATTCTTCTCTATTATTAGTCATCTCAGCAGTCACCTCCTTTCTAGCCATATCATCCTTCACATAGTCCATCCATCGTTTCTTTGGTCTTCCTCTACTCTTATAGCCATCTATAGTCATACTAAACAGTTTCCTTACAACCAAAATTATCAACAAAAAAAAAATTCCCCACATATCCACTACGTACACAACCGTCTCATAATCCCTTGCGGGATCGCATGCGTCGCTATACCAAGTTTTGCTAATACATAATTGGGACCAAATCCCTATTGGAGGTCGCCCATACAGGGCCAGGTTTCTTAGTGCGTGTTCTGCTGCGAAATTAATGAAATTAACCGATCCGAGGCAAATGTAGGGAAGAAATGAGGGTGGCGTATTTATTTATTAAGCAACTCTAGTTTATTAAACGTCACTTCTAATAAGTATGAGATGTTACCTACGTGAGTCGGATTGTAGCTTTCTTGTGACAGGATATCCTTGGTTTAAGGAAAAAATCATACATGTTACTAGGCCACTATTTAAACATGACCACTATTTGTTAGAATTTATGTAAAATCAAACATCGTAGGTAATCTAATAATACATTAAAAAAGGATAAGATTTTGTTTTTTTATTGTATTACCATGTTCTATCTTACCACTTATAACAACACAGAAAAGAAGATAATTATATAAAGAAAGTCCACATCAATCATTCGTAGTAAAACTTGCATCATACTTCAAAAACCCCTTCAAACAGCCAACACTAAATACTTCTAATAAATACCAAGTAACAACACTAGTATTTTAACCCGTCAATCAAGGTACACACAAAACGTTCATTCCTCCAGTGTGGAACATTTCATCGAACGTACTCCATACTTACAGGGTAAAGAGTCGGTGCATATAAAAGCTGTCTAGAAAGTTTTCTGTCGCTCCCCGCGATCGATACCGCTCGCTACGGGAATTACAGCGGGTAATGACGGTAACAACAGCTAGTTCATGTTTAATTTGGGTTATTATGTCATTTGGTGCAACACTAGTTGTTGGTCTTTTGACGTGAAAAGCCGTTTGAATTACTGGCTGGAATTTTTTTGATTGGTTCGGTTTTTTGTTTTTGGAATTGTTATTTTTTTAATTTAATAGTTCTGTAGAAATTTAATTGGTATTATGCCTTGTCTAATTCTTTCGGGTTCTTAGAATTAAAAGGAGGAAAGATACGAATAACAAAATCAAAGTCTTTGTATGAGATTAATTTGTATAGTGCAACGTTAAGCCTTTTTTGGTTTCTGATTTAAATATCTATCATAAGGCATCGAATTCCAATAACAAAAACCTACATTCCTTTATAACGGGGAACAATTTCTAACCAGTTAATTCGAATAATCCTAAACATTTTGACAGGGTAATTATCTAAAACGTGCGGGGAACGATTCGGGTGTTTGTTTTTCATCGGCAAGACGTCAGAGATGACGTCAGCGGTGACGTGGCGTGCATCAGACAGTTGATAGGGGTAGCATCACTGTGAGCTTCTACACTGGGTAGCGGAAATATATTGAAAGTGTCTAGTGTAGGTACAATTTGTATGGAGACGATTCAATCGGTGTATAAATAGAAAGGTTTAGGCCTTCTGTATAGGCCACGTATAAACAAAGGTACAGGAGATGACAATGCTATCTCTAGATAAAAAGATGGAAACTGAGAAGGTATTAATTTGGTCAAGCACCACGACAAAAGTTAATTAAAGTTATGGTAAGAATAAAGCCAACTGATTCTATTTCTCTTGACCATGTAAACTAGCCGTTGACAGAACCAAAAATAATATAAAGTCCTCCTCTTTTCGTCGGCTAAAACTATGACCAATATTTACTACTAAACACAACAAAGTACAACGCTATCTTTTGTTTATAACAACGCATACCTACTTCAGTCACAGAACAACTCCAGTGAGCTCACGTAGCTTTTTAATTACATCCAAAAACCCCTTCTACATGTCACTCACATCAACGTAAACGATACAGCGAAACGTTAATTCGCTTACCGTTTCGTCTGAATAAGAACAGGACGTAATCGTGCGATCCCGTGTGGGGCAACTCTAATCAGCTATGAAAATTAGGTTCCGCTCCGTATATGCTTTATACCGTTAATGTGGAATTTAATTACTATTTCCAAATATCATATTAGACTGATGGATGGGAGGAGACAGTCTTGATGTTTAATTTACCGTTTCAAGTATGTGGGATGGTTTATTTGATTATTTGTGTTCGTTGTGGGGTTTGGAGGTATTTTTGTGATGAAGACACGTGTTACACACAAAATAAGATAGATTTTAGGAAAGTAGTTCGTTGGATTTGTTTTAGATATTGTAATTTAATTTCCTGTACTTCATTCAAATTATTTAAAGTTTCTCGTTATTTGTTTAATTACGCACATTAACTTTTATTTTATTAATTTTACTATTTATGTAAACACAGTTGACAAAACAGGAAAATAACATAAAATATTTGAGTACATATAGGTACTGCTTATTTCTTATGAAATTTATGCTAGCAGACCTGCGACAGGAGAAATTAAAAATAAATGTAGACGATAGTGTGGGAGAAAAGGAGGGGAATAATGTGTTCATATGCCTTGCCTAACTTAACGTACAATATTAAATATAAATACTCATATAAGTTTTTTTTCTTTTCTTCTATTTATTAGCTTATCGATGGCCAATTCGATCTAATTGGATTTGATCTCCTCAATAGCACAGGTGACAGAGCATGTGGGATATTAAAACGAAAGGTGGTTCATTGTCAGAGGAGACACGCCGCGTTGATTTGTCCATGTATGTGTGAAGGTTTTCTATGTTAAGCGACCAACTTGCGGCTTCGAAGTCTAGAAGTACATAAAATTAAAAAGATAAGTCACTCAAACCTCATATCCTGACCCTCAAAAATTCAAAAACATCATCCAGCTAGCACCATTTCGCCACATGGAGCCCACACATTGGAGCCATGCCCTCCCATCCATCTCCCAATTAGCCACGCGATCAATCATCGTGCCGATCACTCCCTGGGACCCGATGATTTTTCCCACTCTTTTGTACAACCTCCCGGGACTTGTTAATCACTCCTGTGAAGGATGTGTGCTGTAAAACCTTGATAGATTATTATTTTTATGTTACTGGGGACTGGGGTTGATGTTGGGTTATCGGATGTCGGAGTGATCTGAGTGTTATCTATGTTTTTCTCAAGTTATAGAAAAAGTAATAGAAGAGTTCACTCATTTTGTGTAACATTTTTTTTTGTTTTTGCTATTTTAATACTAGTTCTCCCCAGATTTTCTGTGAAAGTTGTTCATAATGATGAGTACAATGACCCCTTAAGAGGTTGTGCGTTAATTCTGTTACACATTGTATAATGTTTTGATGATCACATTTCAAGCGAAGAAGTTAGCTTCCCTAACAGAGTGAAACAGACTCAGTTAAACTGGCACTTCTTCAATCACGATAATATAAAACTCAACAAAACGGCACGTTATAAAAAGATGAACAATAATTCTTTTTTATTACTCGCCAAAGTGGGAATCTCATTGTCGGCGAGGAAATAAATAATATCAGGAAGGAAAAAGAAAAGGGAAATAACACAACATAAAATATTAAGATTCACCCTGGATTGGCATCATTCTGCGGTCGGCGCAGATTCCTTGTAGGGGCGGCGATACCTACGTCTTTGAATGTTAATGCTATTTGCATATCCGAATTCATGAAATAAATCAGCCGAGACGGACAGTGGGGACGGCTATTCATTATGCTGCTCTTTGTCTACGCGACTACCAATTAGAAAAAATCTTTATTATTGTTTCCTTCTTTCACCCTCATCCAAATTCAATTCATTCAAAATCACGTAATGCACTACCTACCCACTCAGGAGCTCTTTGAAATCTCTGAAATAAACTTTAAATCACAATATCCATTTGTGAAGCCGTGTGTCGCGAGGTGAGCCCTTGTGCGGATAATGTCAGGATACTCCGTCAAATTGCGCTGTATTGTGAGTCAAACGCGAGAAAAACGGAGAAAGTGTTAGGGCAGCATTTACATAAGTTGAGACAGAGGGTCTCGAGCAATACATATGAAAATATTCAGGGCCGAGGTGATGAGAGCCCTCCGGCGACTCTATGCATAGCCTTTATGATGGGGAAAATATTTACAGCCGGCGCGAAAACGCAATATTTATGGAGCAACTGAAAATAACGCGCGCGAGGGAAATCTCAGCGATTCAGCGATGATGCGGTTTATTGTTTTACATTTGATGGCTAATAAATTGTGAGTTACGGCATCAAATTTTCTACTCTACAGCTTTTAGTCGGATTTAATATCTTTGTTTTTATAAAAAAGTATGGCAGACGCCTTGCAGGTCACACTTTAAGTAGACCACGTGACAGTAGTTCGTCGCGAGATAGCGTGGTTTTGTTTACACGCCGGCTGTACGGTTATCGATTGTGGGCGGGAAAGTTTTTATGAATTAACCGTCAAACAAGTAAAGAAGAACAATGAAAAAACAAACTCTTCAAACAAAAATCGATGACAATCTGGGCCAAAAACTTGGATGGAACTTCGCCGGCAAAAAGATTTATATACTTATAAAAAAGTGAACGGGAAAAGAAGTTTTGGAAAAACTTTAAATTGCGACCTTGAACCGGTTGAACTTTGTTTCAGATTACTATTAGTGAGTTGAGGGCTGAAGTTTTTAATGGCAAGGGGTTGATGTGCGGCGGACAGTTCGCGTCATTAAGTTGGGGCTGAACTTACTGTGCATGATGGGGATATTTCGCTTTGATTAGGGGGCTATCCCCTGATTTTGTTTAATATCTGGTACACGTTTTGTATTAGTGAGTGGAGTGCGATGAACCAGGGATCGATCGCGGATGGGTAGCGCGCCCAGCCGCGGTCGGCGTCAAACTTTTGGGTCGGTTTTAATGAAACAATTCCCCAACTTGAGTGAATTTGGGTCATTGTGTACAACACTTACGCGTAACGCTCGTGAGGCACGGATTTCATTTGATTGCTTTCAGATATTAGCGGAGATACAAGTAAACATTGTGAATACTAAGTGGAGGTCCCTATCTGTTGGCGCTTGCTTTGTTTCACTAGATGATTACAATGTTAATTTTAAAATATGGAATGATATTCCGGTATTAAGATAAGAACTTCTCTGTTATGCTTGTATGTTTACCCTGTTTTGTCAAATACAAATCTAAATTATATAGTTGAGAAAACTGCGCTATTGTTTACGTAAATAAATTCGGATTACTTTGCCCTCTTCTTCATTGTAACAAAAAAGAGCCTTGTAAAATAAAAATATACAATAAACATTTCCATCTAAAAGGCGTCTAAACGGCTCAGCCTCGTCAATTGCAACATCGCTTTCTTTATTAACTGTTAAATAGAACCGGGTGTTTATGTAAATTGTTATTGCTTTTTTAAGAAAATCCTCGTTTGACACGTAGGCCCGCTCGTTATTAAGGCCTCCTTGGGACACAATGGGATTTTGAAGGTAAATAAGTCTTTAAAAGAGGAATAAGTAAATTAGAAGCGACAAGATAGGAATCTCCCCTATTTTTTCTTCTGAACGTTGGGGCGAGAAAAAAGGCGATCGCCTTAGAGTAAGTACCTTCAGGCTGGGTTAGTATGGAGAGGTACTTTATGATATTGACCCATTTAATTAACATATTGTTTTTTTCCAGTCAGACAAGACAAGGAAGTCATAAGACGAACCGAAAATACCTGGAAGAGCTAATGAAAGGACATCTTTCTTTGTCACTCAAGCGAAAAATCATGGACATGCAGTGGCGTGCAGTGCTTCCCGAAGGCGGGCAGGCCAAGCAAAAAAAAAAAACTCGCAACATCACAGCGTCGCTCTACTTAGGATGACCCTCAAAGTAGTCACATCTATTGATATATTCACTAACCCTCCCAGGCCCCCGCATCTGTCTTCTAGTCTTCTTCATCGTCTTTTTAGTAAGCGTATGAGAAACAACGCCATCTAGCTTAAATATAAAGAATTTCAATGGTATTCTGTCAATACAAGAACGAAGGATGTCGCTTCGTTACAAAAAAACCTAAAAAGTAAAACAGAGGGCGCTGTAAACAAAAAAAAAATAGTTTAGTTTTCGTTCCGTACCCAATTTTGAGCGTCTGACCGGAATATTTGAAAAACAAACACTGAAAATAAGCCTGTAAAAACCAAAGTTATAAATACAAGAACTCACCACATTAATCAAGGTTCAAATCACGATTTTCTGACAATGCAAACAGAAGAAAGATTCATTTGAAATACCGAGTACGAGATGAATTTTGGGTTAATTCTCGTAATTCGGGTATCTACACATTTTCCTTTAGACACAACTTGAATCTTAACATCAAACAATCGTGAATACTTATTGTTTTTAACTTCTGACAAACACATTATCAGCGCAAACTTCACAACAGAACACCATTTTTAAGTAAATAAACAAATACAACAAATAATATTTACACTACTGTACGTTTCAAAACGAATTACAACCGTCAGATATTATAATAATCAAAACATTCAAGATCACGAAATAAATTTTGCTTGTCACATGAAACAAATATGGCTTCTAAGAAAAATACAATTGTTATTTTGTCAATGAAAAAAACACTACCAAATATAATTGCATCACCGCATACCGTTTTAGCCGGATAATACTTTGTGGGGCAGCCAATCAGTGGCCAGCTAGCCAGCTACACTCGCAGGAGTTTACGCCCCTATTTACTATGTGTGCCGTTCGTATTTCCGTGTATATACACGAAAATACTTATCAGTGTGCTTAAATTTATCAATGGAAATTAGGCCGGTTGGGGCCTTGCCTAGACGGCCGGGAGCGAGCGTCGTAATATTATTACCAGTTACGTCACACGGCCGCGACAAGTTGCTTTAAGTATTATAACAGGCGTTTTATTTTTTTATTTTTGATTAATATAGTTATAATAAATGCATTTGTTGCGTTGTTGGTAGGAATGGTAGGGTAGGCTAGGCCTAATTGCCTCTATGGACGGCACGCCCCTGTGGACATGTGCAGTCTTCCCCGACTGATCCCAGATCCCAGACTTGGTCTTTGACAAACATTCAAAAGTCCAAGCTCAAGGTTTGCTAACGAGTAATGGAGCGCAGTATCCTAGGCGTCAAACTAACCTACCATGTATGCAACACCACACTGCGCTCCAAAACACAAATTACTGACGTTGCTCAAAAAGCCGCTAAACTAAAGTGGGACTGGACCGGCCATGTCTGCCTTATGGCCGACGAGCCTAAAATAATCACGATGTGATGCCCTGACACAGCCAGAAGGCGACGCGGTAGACCTCGCAGGAGATGGAGGGACGAGCTGGACAAAACCAACGCCCAGTGGCCCACATTTGCCCTGGATCGAAGAATTTGGAAGTCATGGGGAGAGGCCTTGAACAGTAACAGTAATGAACATATTCCAGAATTTACCTATTTGGAGAGCAGCGAAGAAGGATAAATAAAAATAAATGGCCAGACCAAGTTTTGCGATTCTGACTAAATAATGCTGTATTTAGTCAGAATTGCAAAACTTTCAAGAAATACTTAAAGAAAATACATTGCAGTAGATACTTAACGACACACAACATTTATTAATGTGTTAGAATAGAATGCATTAATTTCTAGAACGTATTTTACTAAACACGTAGTCATAATAATTCATTCGAAAGCTGATTTCGAGTATTAAATCAGAGATTTATTAGTTTCAAAAGTTGAAAGCCTTAAACTCTACGTAAAATATTCAATGGAAAATTATTTCTCTGGAACAAATATAACCCCTATTCAAGGTCAATAACAGCTGAAGCAGAGAAATTAAATTTCAAACAAAGCTAAATAAGTAATTCAAAATACCGGTGTGTATAATTATAGACATTTAGCACAAACGTAAAAAAATATTTAAAATTGATTGATTGAATTGATTCAATGAAATTTCTATTATTTTTTACATTTCTATTTTTAGGATTTCCTTGTTTCAATATTAAGGTTTATTAACTGTATCATCTATAAACTATATATCTTAGGTATAGGTTAGGTATCAGATTTACACAGTCACCAACATTTACAAATTCAAAAGTATTCGCCAAAATCCGCTTCCTCCCTATTCCTCCAAAAAAAATCTCTTTAAGGGTGAGTGCGGCGACACTCGGCCGGTATCATAACAGCTGCTTCTAGCGATACCTACTTATTAAGCCATCGACCGGCTGAGAACAGGCACCTCTACCTTGTCCTCTGCCATTACACCCGCTCATGTTTTTAAATTATAATCTCAAGATGGATCACGGAGCCATTTTGGAAGCCAATTATGTTGTGTTTACACTATGATATGCTGTAAACAGGGTTTTAAAGAATATCGTTATTCAGTAGATCGGGTTTCAGACTCAGTTAGTTTGAACAACATTTTTGTAATATCTGGGAAAAATTTCGAGTATTCTTCAAAATAATCGCCGAAACCTCTGGACCGATTATGACGGGACTTTTACTGGTAGATAGCTGATGTTAAAAGGAGCAACTCAAGCTAGTTTTATTTTGGAAAAAGGATTAGCGGTCTGTGCAAACAAAATTAACACCCATGAAATTGTTAACAAAAATAGCGAAGTGATAGTTTTATAATAACTTCACGCGGACGAAGGTCGCGGGCAACAGCGACAAATAATTATAACTTCTAGCAAATAATCCTGATCTTCACTAATATTATCAAATTCAAATTTTTTATTACACCACAAAATTTTAAACAAAAACATATTACAATACTTAAAAGACTTATTGTACAAGTTTTTAATATGGAATCCTCTGCTGCCGAACTAGGACGGATCCTGTATCTCGGCAAACAGTGCCATCCCCTAACAAATTACATTACAATGATTAAGCCAAAGTAGACATTCAAGTTGCATCGATATAAGATAATTATTTCAAAAGTTAACTTCTATTATAGTTCACATGACTAAAGCCAATAATAACTAATAAAAATTACAAGAATAACCATAACGTAAAAAAAAAAAAAGATAAAACACAATAAGATAAGATATATTATAAATGCGAAAGTAAGTTTGTTTGTTACCTGTTCACGCCTAAACCACAAATCATCCAAAAATGTTGCATATAAGTACGTTGTCAGGTGTACAGAAATCGCCATACATAAGGTACCTTGGTTCCCGAAAAAAAATACTGTTCCCGAGGAAAACAACAATAACTTTCTTATGATAATAGATGGCGCCACGTGCCTTTTGAATCATGATTGAATTGTATTACTTCAAGTAGTGTACAACCCGAATTGATTGTCAAATTCTATATGAACGCGAGCGAAGCCGCGGGTAAAAGCTAGTGCTCTATAAATATGTAATTATCTGAAGGCACATACGAAGGGTAATTCTCTTGCAAGTTCATCAAAAGGTCAGAACGATTTCCTAAACGATGCCCTGATTACGTATGAGTCGTAGTGGGGTGCCGATTAGCTTCGTTTGCCCAAGGGCTGTCTGGGTGTGGCAGCTGTCTAAATATTCTCATTTTATTAAATTAATTCCTACAGTTTTAAGTACTAAGGTTGGCTGTATCGAAAAATCTACATGTTGGTTTAATCTATTATGTTTATCATGTACCGAAGTAACGTACATAATAAAGAGCGACTAGTTTGCTTCATAAATTGTGCGCAAATAAGTTAAATCTTCCCTAACTCCCAAATGATCACCAAAAAATAAACACTCCAAACCCAATAAAATTATTCTTATGTGAAAGATAAGCATTCTTTGCCATTAAAGGTAATTTACAAATGACTTCCCTCCGTTTACGGTGCCCAGAAGACTGTAACAGAGTTCAGGAAAGTCTGAAAATGATCTTACAAAGTGTAGGCCGCCATCGCTCCCTGAAGTCGCCCGGAGGCTTCGAGGCGTGCTGTACCGATAGAGAGTTTAAGAGTTATGCAAATGTTATGGACAACAAAAAAGTTAATGTCAATGATAAGTGCGCGCCCAGGGGAGCGATCACGCGCACTCCGACCTTTTTCTTGACGCTACTCAATGGACGGGGACTCTTATTTGCGCAGCTATATAACCCTCTTTAATTTATTTTCTTATTTTGCAAGTCGTTTGCAGTGTGTATCAAATTTTATTTCCAGTAAAAATAAAGTAAACAAGGAACAAAAGGATATTCAAATAAGACATGTTTTTCTTTGCGAATGGGGTCTTCACTGAAGTCATTAAGAAGTTAGTTAAGTTCAGTTCATTTTGCAAGAGAAAAACAGGAGCGAACGTAAATAAGGAAAATACACAAAACTAGTTATGTATCTAAACTAAAAGGCAGTAGGAACAATTTGTAAACAGGGCCTTGAAAAGTTAGTTGTTTTTCTTTTTCCTGGACCCACTTTCCACATCCTTAACAGTCTTCAAACAAATTCCCACAAATTGTAAAAATCGTAACCCCAGTGCTTTCAATCACCGAATCTCATTTAGCGGAGTTCCTCTCACCATTTGCATCCGATTGTCCTCAAGAGAGACGCGAGTGTCTGTAAAAAGTCCTTAACTGGAGTACGTGGAATTAGGAGCAGGTTCCCGAAGGGGCCGGGATCCCATTAAGAGGAGCCGAGTAATGCAGGTGTCTAGCTGAGGTTTTAGTGGTAAAAGTCAACGAACTAAGCGGACTTAGTTGCTACGGACTCAAAGTATGTGGAAAAGATGTCTGTTGCCTTGCTTGTTTAAGTGTATTTGAGGGCATCATTTAATTGTGTGGAGTGGACGAAGGATGATAATTATCTTATGAATAGACTAGCTGTTGCCCGCGACCTTCGTCCGCGTGAAATTATTATAAAATACTGACTTCCATATTTAAATCTGATAATTTCAAGGGTTTTATATTTTTGCAAGGATCCCTACTTTTTTTCTAAAATAGAAGTAGTTTATGTTACTCCTTATAACATCAAAATCAATCCAGCCGTTTTGGAGATTAGCCGGAATAAACAGATAGACAGACAAAAAAAAACTATTCTTGTATAAGTACTTGTGTATAAGTACCGTATGTACTATCATATGCATTCAGTAAAAAGCTATTATTTTGAAATTACAAACAAACACTTTAATTTTATTTATTTGTATAGATCATTATGTAACTTAACCGTCGAGTTTAATAAACTACGTGCTATGTTATCGTCCTTTTGGTTTCCTAGGACCAGAATGATCTCGGCTGTTTGAGTAAGAAAAAAAAAAACTGATTTCACAGCTAACAAAAACAACAGAACTTCACATCCATCAAACGAGCAAGTCCTATATCGACCCAGCATCTCATACCCAATCTTAAGTAGCGTGCCGTAGGTGAAGTTTTACATGCAAATGAATTAATTCTTCGCGTCAGAGTGTTCCCGGTGCATCGTAGGCGATGCCTCGTTGCATTTATAATGTGAGTTCATTACCTCGCCAAGGCTCGACTAGTCTGCGAGCTCCCAGTAATGGATTCGGAAGAACGTTCGCTTCAATTATGAGTGGGATATTAAATCGGTAGCTATCTATCGGTACATGTGTAGAACATTCCTTCGGTGTAACATAAGTGGTTTTATTTTAGCGAAATTAAGTTTCATGCTGGAAATTCATACTCTTCCTGTGGAAATTCAGGAATATGATCCCGAGAATTGGTACTGAAACAGCGTGTTGTGAACTGTTGTGTTCGTCCAATTGTTAATATTCAGTGTAACAGCATCAACAAAAGCTCGCAAAGTGAAACAAATTGAAATATTTACACCACAAACTCTAAACATTGTAAATTAAAATTTAAAAGCAAAAAATCTTAACAGGCTTGTTAAAAGAAGAAAAAAGGCCAGTGCTTTAAAATTTTCACGAAACATTCGCGCGGTTTAACATATTTTCCTTGAGGCATTGCGGGCTCGTGTGCATTTTTAATTTTTATATCCACTCAGCCTCGAATGACGCGCTGAATTTTTACTGAAGCAGGTCTTTCGGTCTTATTAGTGGGGGCGGGTTAATTGTACTACAAGCTTAACTAACAATGTCGCTTGCGCTGTTTTTGTGGAAGAATGTATGAATTTTAAGAGCTGCTTAATATTTTTCTGCTCATATATGTTAGGGTTGTCTGTTATTAGAAATAGTGTGGTCTTTTGATACGAGTTCAACACGTAGCATGCACACTTTAGAATATTTCACAGAAGAAACTTTAGCAAATAAACAAGAATAAATCACAGTACTGATTCATGGTGACATACAAAAGAAATGCGGTATCAATTTTGATCTACATTCCAAAAGAATTCACGACACTTGAAACCGCCACTAAAGTCCCAAAAACTTGACTTCAAATAAAATCCTCTGTCATATGTAATAAAACAGAAAGGCGATGTTTATCGCAGGTAGGTGCAATGATTTAGCGGGACAGCCCTATTTCACGGGTACCTCGGGCTCAAATTGAATTGATATGTTTCTGCTAACGGTGGCGCGCGTTTTTCTCTACATATCGCTTATGATGCGCGCCAAAGTGGCTGGAAAAATGGTGTAGGGTTAGGGAAAAGATAAAAGTGTGCTCTAATATAGGGTTGACTGGTGGAGGTAACTGAATACTTATTATGTTAGGTTAACTATGACTGTTTTAGAGAATTACGAATTTAAGAAGTAGAAGGAAAGAAGGATCTTGACTAGTCGAAATGTGGAGCGAACACTTAGTAAAAAACTAACATAATTACCTAACTTATTCAAACGTCATTCATTATTACACTAAATCAATGCGCCGCACACATCACTTAGTAAATGACAACATCAGCGACTCATATATCCATAATTTTATGTTCAATATCACACTCAAAATACTTTGACAATTTCGCAAAATACCCCTTTCGCAATAAACTAAACAGTTTATTTTGCACACCGTACGTGATATGAAGTGTGAGATAGGGGTGTAGTAAAGAGTGCAAACGAGCGGGCCGCGGTGTCAGTCGCTCCAATGCACGCTAAGAACATTGCCAATTTTACATATTTCACACCCGACAAGCATTGGATAGCGAACTCATACATCATTTTGATTTATCGACATTGATTTCAATACGAGTTATGATTGTGAGTTTGTGACTAGTTTCGTCTGATTGGCTAGGATTTTTTTGAGATAGAGATAAAAAAGTGTGCGTGTGTTTTTTTTTTTAATCCTAATGATTTTTCTCTTTTTTCACACGTGGACTATCTCTAAATCTTGATTTCCTTAGGGGCCTCCCCAATAGATGAAGTAAATCTCATATCAAGCATTCCTGGACGATCCTGGCTCTAACTCCTTCATAATTCTTTACGTTATACGAGTTCTATTCCAGAAAAAAATACTTTTTCAGATCTGCCACTAAACATGTTACCAATAATCCACCACGATCGTTACTGCATTCAATCTCAAAACACTATAAACACCCACCGATAAACCAAAGCATACAAAACTTACTCACTTTGAAAAATGTATCAGTAAACCTCAGTAAATGTCCCCTGCAGAGAACGTATCAGGAGAACTACCGTACCTTGGGCCAACTGTATCAAAATGATAAAAATGTTGAGTTCCAATAACCATTCATCCATCAAACGTCAAGATATAATCTCTAGGCGCTGGTGCGAGCGACCTGCTTAGCCCTCTCCGGGAGAATTCACCGAATATAAAAATGCCCGAAAGATTTACAGGTTTCACTGAGATATCGCTTACAGATTTCGCTTGCATTGTGGCGGGAAAGTGGGATATTAACTCAAGGTAAGGAAATCTCTTTGGAAAATATATAGTGGAAAGGAAATACGTTAACTGGTACTTATAGAATTTCATGGAACGATGCAGAATTATTTTTCACCAAGGCTGGGTTTTTTGTAAAGAACTTAAAGTACTTAAAGATATTTTATTTTTATTTTTTACCTCGCATAATTATTTTATTTGGTAAGTTTAAAACTTGCTAAAATAACAGTTAATTCAAATGTAACATAATCCACACAGTGGAAATATCGTCAAATAAAAATTAAATCCTTTCCCCAAGATATCGCAGTCCAAAGGAGCAATAAAACATACAGATATGCGTTTATCTACCCCAAACTTTTGAGTACACTCGTTCCAAGATATCATTTTCTACAAACTCGGGGCAGTAAGAAATCTGTTTGTATCTGGCATTCCGGGCCAGCGACCGATTTAAATCTCTTAAGCTCAGTGCGACCGGCCGCGGGCACCACTCCACCACTCACAAATCTTTCATAATCTCGCAAGATCCTGCGAGGGGCGTTTTTCATAGTGTACTTACAGATTTAAAGGTCGAGGGCGAGCGAAAAACTATCCTGAAAAAAGGTCACTTACATTTTGTACTCCATTATACATTTAGGCAATCGACTCTCATATGATTCCGCTGTTGTTTTAATTTTATTTTCCCGTATTGTGTCGTATATTTATATTTCACGACGTGGGGTCGTACAGGTACCGGTATTCATAAGCAAATACAAGGCGAGGGACCCCATAATTTTCGGTTTGCATTTTTCCATCGCGACCGCGAACTCGATTTTCACTCCCAAGGGCGAACGGACGGTCGGCCTCAAAAATATTAATGAAAATTTTTACATAAATTTATTCGACTGAGGGGCCCATGCGTCGTTCCGAGAGCCGATGGGGTCCGCTCCTGTTTTTTATTTATTAATTTAATGGTATTTTCGGTCTAATTACCTGACTGAGGTATAATTCATTGGGTTTGTATAACGAGTATTTGTGGATACCCGTGTGTGGATAATTTATATATTGAATTAAAAATTGGCCTTTTTTTTTTCCAGGCTGCCGCTTTTTATTCATTTTTTTTATATCTATAATTATTTTCGACGTCTTTAAATATCCGTCAACCCCGACTTAGACATATTTCAGCTACGATGCCCTAACATGCTTTTATAAATATTTTATCTAAGCAGTTAACCATTATTGTTCAAATTGTTCTGGTCCTTCGAGCCGCATTTTTATCCTAATTTTGAACAAACCCATATAAGTTAATATGGGTACTTACCTAAATGTCTATCCTCATAAAGTGCGTATTATAACTTCAGCCCCCGTTTTATTAAGTTTACTATAAAAAGCAAAGCATTCTTGGCTTTAACCCTTCACCGGCGGCATCAAAAGAACAAACGCAATATATTGGGGGTTCGGCTTAATTTGCCCGCTACCTAACTTTAATGCGAGTAGCCCGCCCGAATGCTCCAAATTACTCCGCGATATTTTTAACGTGCGGAATGCACCCGTTTTAGGTTACGCTTACGATATTAACTGGATTGTTCGGCAGAGCAAGGGTTAAGGAGCTCGATTTTCATCGAATAGTGAAGTAATTTTGATTGGTTACATTTTCGAGATTTTTCACAATACTGCCAACTTTTTTCGTCTCGTTTAATTAAACCTGATTGGATGTTTCCAAGACTGAAATCAGTGCACTGATTTTAATTAAATTTCACCACTTTTTATGGTGCAAACAAGCAGGGGTCCGTGGATTCCTAATTCGCCGCGTTGTGCTAAGACAAGAAATTTTTTCTCCAAATGAATTTCCCATCTTAGGGGACATTGGCTTCTTGCCGTGTTTACAAAACTCCCGACAAGTCCCACTTTGTTGTTTAATGAAATTATCGGTTTACCGAGTAAATGAACAAAGCCAGATTTCGCTTTCGGTCGGTCAAAAAAGGGAGGGAGTGTTGTTTTTGTTTTGCTCAGTAGTACGAATGGACTCCTTTGTGGGATTCCTTAGCGCGCCGCTGTACTTAATCAATTATGATCGATTCGTTAATTTGAGATGCAAAGGGGATTAATGCAGATTTAAAATGTCGTCTTCAGAGTAATTTTGATGAGAACATTGTGAATTTGTGTTGTAATATTCAAAACTTAAAGCATTTTGTTCTTTTCGTTTTATGTAGACTATTTCTTAGAAGTAAATATAGCATGTAGTTTGGTTTAGTAAATATAGCATGTAGTTTGGTTTAGAATTCCTCTAAAACTATAAAGATAATTTTTCAGTCCGGTGAACACAATTTTGAGTCATAAATTTATGGAGACTTCCGATGAGACGTTTTGTGTTTATAATGGTTTATTCCCGTCTACCCCCACCGGTTTGTCCCCAGTGATGGCAGTTGCAACTATTTATTGCATCTAGCACCACTGGTGGTGGTAGCGTCTGTTCAGTCGCATTTACTCCTACTTCTATCCCCACTGGTGGCAGATGACACTTAGATTAGTGGAATCCTCCACCAGTGGTGGCAGACTCGACGATTAAGTAGCTGTCTGACACCACCAAGTATTTCAACTAACAAATTAGAAAGAAGGATGGCCTCACGAAATTGAAGTGACAAAAAATACGCTGGGATAAGTCTTTAAAGAATCATTAAATTTTCAAAGGCGTATTTGTACGTGCCTTTTCCTTAACCTTTGTCTAAATAAACCAACGTTCACACGTGTCCACTAACTAACGCCCGCCCAACTAATAGGTGCAATTAGAGACGGCAATGAAAAGAATATGGCGACCCTCGTGACAGTAATGGCCGCTTCACTTAATTATATAAAGTGCTTAAGTAAATGATAGCTAATTCAGAAGCGTGCTCGGCGTCCCGTAAACAAGAGGTGTGACTTTCCACCATTGTCGGCCATGACGGTGATCTGTCACTTTCACTTCCGGCGAGGTCCTTCCCGTAATTCTTTCTCTCATTGTTGCCCTTTCTTGAAAAGAATACTTTTTCTTTTTTCCATCCGGTGCGTGCAATTGTCACCCTCTCGTAGTGTTTGTTGTGAGTGTTGATTAAATACCGCTGTCAAAATTTGTTAATTTTTCCTTCCTGCAAAGTTTGGAGTTTTTTGGAAAAATATATTTATTCTGTGCAAAAATAAGATGCTCCACTTTATAAAGGGACGCTTAAATTAAGCTCTTCTTATTAATATTACAAATGATTGTGATGTGCTGTCAAATATTTTGATTCTAAATTATTTTTTTCATCCGTGTCGTCGGCGTGTCGGTGGAAAATTTACATTTAAATAGGACATCTGCGGCAGGTCGACCCTCTCAAGGCTTCCTCAGCGATTTTCTTACCCGCTAATTTGTAAATCGCTTCGTAATATAGAAAAATTAAAATGCTGATGTCATATTTTACTCGCTATTTATATGCTAATATTGACGTTTTGGAATCGACGGAGGGACCGACTTTTCATTAAAATATCAATAGGTAATCTGCAAAGGGACTATTTAAGACCGTTAAATCAAATTTAGAATATGTGTATGGAATATTAAAGGACCGTTGCATTCTGAAAATTCGGAAAAGTTTCTCGGAATGTGTAATGCCAGTCATTAGAATTCTAAATCTTACTCAGAGTAATTGTGATGAGGTTTAATCTTGACGCTTAACCTCTCTCTCTTGGCGTAACATCGCTGCAATTATTTGTAAGACGGAAGGGTTGAGCCGGGAGTAATGCCGCAATATTCGTAAATTAAGCACTTTCGCCGGCGCCGGGCTCAGTAAATATTATTTTTTTATGTTAATAACCACGCGATTGCGTTAATAAAGCCTTACATCTCGTAATTAGCCGCCATTGTCTGCGGAGGCGGTGGAGCGTGAGACGAGGAATGAATTGAAATAATTCGAGTGAAAGGCTTGCCCATCACCGGGCCTGTCACAATTTGTACGTGGCTTGTGTTACCTTCAGCTTTTGAGGGTCAGTAGATTAGGAATTTTCATTTAGTAGCTTTTTGAGATGTTGAATTGGACGCGTGGATTCTCTTTATTACCGACTTCTAACTTCCATAAGCATCTTTCGTTTTCATTCCAGCCCAGTAATCACGGAGAAAAAGGTTTTATGTACATCTTTTTCTCAGTGATTCCTGGGCTGATTTACATGATTCTTTTGTGGTGGCCCCATATAAATAAATGAAAACGTATTTTAAATTATTTGCGTATGTTTATGATAATGATGATCACATAATAACTTCTAGTTACTATGTAAGATTTATGCATGGCACGAATTTGTGTGGAATATCACAGCTAAACAGTGTAAAATAAAAAACCTTTTTAAAAAAAGAGCCGACCTTAAACAAAAAAAAAAACAGTAAAAAGTGAAAATAATAATAATAAATAATAAATCAATTTATTGACACACACAAGTTACAAATTATACAAGAAAACAAAAACAATGAACATAGCTAAGAGAGTGCAAAACTAGAGGAAGCCGTGGGCCCCAAACTAGGCACAGCCTGTATCTTGGTGGCCCAGTATAGACAGTTAAAGCAGATTGAATAACTGACTGTTCAGCGTGACACAGCACAACAAAAAAAAAAACAGGTAATTATGATAATTATAAAAAAATAATCAAATGTTAAAAATATCAATGTCAATGTCAACAATGAAGTGAATATAAAATAAAATAGAAGATGAACATGCGAAATTCAAATAATTCAAATTATAATATTTAGTAAGCATGCTGGAAAAATAACTTTACATTCGGAAGTCGTTGGCAAAAATGTCAATTAAACAAACAAAGTCACTGACTTCGAAGGTAAAGTTATGTTATGTATGTATTGTTCATTTTGCAAGAAAACTTAAATCATTGCTAATTTACACATAAACTGTCACTTACGGGATATCTTCCGTGATTGTCTTTAATTTTGAGCACCCAATATTTAAAAAAAAAGACAACGACAAAAACGAAGTCAATCACGAAAGTGATAGTTTATGTGCAGTTGTAAACCGTGAAAGTTTAAAACGGTGATTGCTAATTTATTTTAACACGAAGCTTATAAGATATTCATCATACCTCCTACAAAGCTTTCTTTTTGTGCACACGCAACCTTTGACGAACCGATTTCTCTATATTGTACCCAAAATATTTACGTTCCATTCGCTTTTATAGACTAATCAGTTCCGCTCAGTAGTGTTGCCATCATCGTCTCCGCAACACTGGCTTTATTAATTAATAAATTAAACAAGGCTGTTCTTAATTCTTGAGCCGAAGCCGCTACCAAAATATTTGCCATGTATAAATTCACGCGGGCGATCACGAAGACAACCCTTCATCGCTCAACCTCCTTTATAGCTCTATTTGTGTATTTTAATTACTGTCATTATATGCTAATGACTACCATCCCTTTTTCTTATCCTCCCAAATGGGTTATTGCAGTCTTATATCTATATAGCGCAGTTTTGTCGAGTAATTTTGAAGATTTAAATAATAATAATGACTAAACTCCGTCTCGCAAGGATTATTCATTTTTTTTCAACGGCCCAATGTTTTGATTAATTGTTCTGGTGCTGCAAGAGATTCTGTTGGTAATTTGTTTTGTGTTATTAACTTGACGAGGAAGTCGTTTGGGTAGACGGTGGATTTGATTCTTTATTTCGGTTATGAAAGGGGGATTATTAGTGTCTTTCTCTAATGAAATGTTGGCAATTATTTAATTTCGTTGTGTACTAAATGACTTGCATTTATGCAGCTCAGACAAAAAGTACGCAACTACAGGAATTATGAATTTTACATTCCGCTGACAGACCTAAATTCAGAATAAAAACAGTGCGCTGACAAACCAGCCGTCTCGTTTTGACGTACGCGGTGCAGAATTAGTACGTCAACCCTAATATAGCAACTGTTCCGAGCGTCAACTATAACAAATCGGTATTTTATACCCTGACAGTTGGAAAGCCTTGTATTGTACCATTTGTAGCGGTCTGAAATAGTGTAGTTCATCAATTATTCGCTAACTTGCTGCACGTTCGGCGAAACGGCGCGTCGTTTGAAACTTCGTTTGGATTTTTATTTAGAATGGCTCTAATTGGTGGAATTGACAGCTGTTTTGTTAATGAATGTGTCTGTTAATATTAGCAAGGCTTCCTATTTTTAAGCCTGCTTTTGTTAATAAATATACAGGAATAATGTGAACGCTCACAGCTACAGTGTTTTTTATCCATCAGGCACTTATCAAACATCTAAATGGAAGTTTTGTTTAAGACTTACAAACACTCGGTAAAACCCACACAGATACGTTGCTTCGAGTCTCCGACGTAACATTTAGCATTATCGTGAGAAAACACACCCCACAAAAGAGTGGTAAAGATGCAAATCTCGAGACCTCACGTCTTAACGACGCATTCTCCCCATACGTAGAAATCTCGACTCTCGGAATTCTTTTACATAATCATGTGTTGAAAATATAACATCTTTTTAGGGGCGTTTGATAAACTCTAGTTAGGTATGCGAACGTCGCGTACGCAATAATACCAAGTATTTAGCATAATCCGCTGATTTAACCCCGTGTAAGAAATAAAGATTACGTATATTAGGTTTTATGGCTGCGGAACGTCTTGGCCTTAATTTATAGACTTAAGGAACATCTTCAAAGGGCGATAAACTTTGGCGATATATCAAAATAATTGTGATACATTTTTATGGTCTGATTTTCATTCATGTGGCTGGATATTAGCATTTTTTGTTATATAAATGGAAAAGTTTGGAGCGAACTAGTTTTTTATCGTGCATACGAGTAATATAAGCTTTAGAGCCTGCTACTGCTATAAAGGCATTAATTCGTTTTACTTTATAATCATCGTGCATAATTAATGACTTAAACTAATGATAAGTTTATTATCTCAATGCAAGATTTACGATATAACAATGTTAATGTTTTAGCTAGTAAAGTGATACACAAAATAACCATAAAAAATTAGCTTTGCACCCTCCAAGCAGTGGTGAGAGCATCTTCGCAGTTTTTACCGTCGCGTTTTACCGCTGCGAAGACATCGCCTGTCCATATTTACCGCATCGTTCCTTTTTACGAAGCCTCATCCCGCCGTGTTTACGACCACGTCACGCTTTACTGTTATGTCAAGGCAAAAGGGGTTAATGTCACATTTTTGTATCGCTACAGGTGCACAAACCACCCCTCACTTATACCTTAGACCCCACTAACGTCAACAAATAAGTTATCCATGATCACAAAAACATCCCTAATAAGAAATCGATGCAACAAACGACAAATGAATTATGGAAGAGCATAATCTTCATATTTTCTCAAAAAGCAGGAGCTTGGCTCTCTTACATATTTATAGCCATTGAAAATCCAGTTTCTGGGAATGTATTCGTGCGTGCGGGCGGGAAGCATGTTTCCTTGTCGCATTAGACATAAGTAGTGCTCTCTCCGCACCCTATTAACGGTGATATATGCGACAATTCTTTTTGCAAATCCTCGAAACAGAAGGGAAGGCGCGTCATATCGCGCGCTCGACTTACCATCGACGAGCGTGTGTGACGTGCTAATTCTACGCTGATAAATGAATTCAACCGGAATTCGGAATTGGAAATTTTCTGGTGATTCGTCACCGCATTTGGGAGGATAAGAAATGCACGTGTAACCGTACCGATCATTATGGTTTGAATTATTGCCGGCAGCTTGTTTGTCAGAATGTCAGCTGACATTTCCGTTGTTTTCCTTCACAACCATTTTGGTCCTTTGAGTCTCATTTTTTATTATTGATTTAAACTTCATGTACAATAGTGGTACATAGGCGGACTTAATGCCACAAGGCATTTTTGTGTGTGTCATCTTGCTTGTTAAAGTTTGTTGAATTTTCTCAAGTTACGAAGCATTATTAAAAGTTCTTTCGCCGAACCTATAAAACAAACTAAAACATCTCATAACACGTAGGACCGTAAATTCTTTCCCCAAGCGATATAAGAAAAACCTTTATCCAATCCAGACTAATAAGAAGCGAACACGCGTCCCAAACGCGATTCCCGTGTACAGACAAAACCCGCGATGTTCCCCTCTGAGGCGCCGTATGTGATGTATGCAAAAAGGGAATTGAATAAGGTGATTTCGTTCCGCGGGGTCGCTAAGGGAAAAGAATCCACGGTAATGGCGAATACAATAAATTTTCATAAACAAATTGCGTTTTGATGGCGGCATATCGGCGCGTGTGCCAACTCCCAATAAGGATTGATAGGTAAACAATGTGGGTGCACACTGATTGAATGTCAATTTGCGGAGGCTGCGGACGACGGAATAATTTCATGTAATGGTGTACACGTCGCCTTAACGATGTGTCGAGTAACATGTGCGGAATGGATTTTGTCTTGTGTCAACTTAAATGGGAGTAGCATCGATTTATTTTTTGTTGGGGGGATATTGGATACGCTAAGAAAACTACCTATACAGGATGTGCGTTTAAATTGCCTGAGCCGATGGAAATCTTGGTGATGATAATACACAGTAAATGTGTTTCATAAATTCCCATAGCAAAGTTGATTAAGTAACGTTTTATTAAAAGTGCAGTTTCTTCGCAAATTCCATTAAAATATTATCCAAAAAAAAAGAAAATCCCACATTAAAAGTGGGGAATTTCGTAGGCAATTTAAAAGTGTACGGTGTGCTAATTTTCTAAGTTGAACAAGCACACCTGCTCTGGATGTGCCGACATTTGGGAACGTAAATCAAGCGTAGCCCTGTGACGTGTCATGCCCAGAGATCATTACTGAACCCAAAAAGTGGAAAATATTGTATAAATTAATTTTTATTTACGTTTACTAGGCAATATATTTGAGAGGTGTTTATGAGTAATTTTAAGAGACGCCTACAAATTAAAAGATAATAAATAATAATAATAATTATTTGTAGTACTTAATTGATGTAAGATCGAATGAATGCCAGTATAGTTAGGAGGCGAAAATGGTCGTGACAGGTTTTTGTGATTTTTGGTAAAAAACAATTTGATGCTCATTATTTGTAACCAGCCTTTTCTTATCAAACCTTAACCATCCTTAATAAAATCAAAAAAAATTCAGGACTCTTGAAGTAAAACACTCTAATTTTAATTACTATTAAGTTCAGCAACTAGATCACGAATGACTTAACTATCACCTAGTTTAGGAATTTGTGAATTTCCAGACACGTGGAGAAACGTTAATAAGATTAAGTTCAATGTTTTAATATTTTATTTTGCATCCACGTGTAACCTTTGAAGGCGAAAATGGTGGCAATATTATTCCAATAAAGATTTCTACATTAATCTACTAACGAGACCATAATCAGCCTATAATGTCCCCCACTCCTGAGACATAGGCCTCCTCTCTATGAGGGAGTTGGCTATAATTCAGCACGCGCGGGCCCAGAGCGGGTTGGTAGATGTCTTCGAAGTTTTGGTTCTAGGACATGCCGGTTTCCTCACGATGTTTTTTTCCTTCACCGTTTTGAGAGCAGTGGTTATGAAATAAATTACACAACATAATGCGCCTGCCTGGGTTCGAACCCATGACTTACTGTTCGTAAGTCGGTGCTCTAACGACAAGAAAATATATTATTATAATTAATTATTTTCATGGTTTTCTCCGTTTAAAAACTTGCTTTTACCATCATGATCATCTGTCAGTCTAACCGGAAGCAGCCGAATACCAGTATTTTACATGGAGCGATTGTCTGTCTTACCTCTATTTAAACTATTTATAAGGGGCATCCCCCCTCCCCTTGGTATGACTGGTTGTCAGACTTTCGGGCCACTGACTACCTATATCAATTGTATGATAAACAATAGCTAGCACTTACTCCACACATACATACTCACCTACCCTTGTTTGAATCTTAAACATCGAGCCATTTAACACGTCACCTGTATCTTGGAGCTCAATATGAAAAATGTTCACACGCGCTCGGCAGCGGGTACCTCCCGGGGACGGGAGGAGCCAAGTGTACCCCAAGGAGTTTTGACTTGCAAAGCAGCCTCGCCGAGATTTTTCACGAGGGCCGTAATGACTGCTTGATGTGTTCGAGCCACGAGTATGGAGGAGGATGAAAATACTAAGAGAAAGTTATGCTCCTTTTAGTATGTTGGTCTTTTGAAACACTGTTAGGACCAGTTTTCCATGTTGAATGATACGATTAAAGAACTGCCGGAAATGAAAATTGCTCTTCTATGCAGGCAGCATTTCAGTCACATGAGAATAAAAATACGACATCGAAATTTCCGCTGTCGCAAAGCAGTAAACGGATTCGCAAACAGAGTAACAAAATGCAAAAGCAGACGTTCTAGGAATCCGCATTTACGATACATGAACCGAGGCTTCTCATTAAACATTCGAATACCATTTCCTGTCGCGCGAAGGAAACAGGATTGTCACAATCCGTATTGTTTGAGATCTCATAACGCGTGTAGCCCTTTGACTCGACATTTCCATACAGAATGCTAATACAAAACGTCGTTATATAAAGGCGTCTCCACACTTGGCTAGCTCGCAGGCGCGTCACCTTTGATGCGCGTATGATTGCCCGCGCCCGCGACACATTGGATCTATATTGTTGTCTTTTTCAAGTTTCGTAATAAGGGATGAGGGTGTATTAAAGCCTTTTATCCGGCTCGTCACGCCGGCACGTGGGGTCGGGAAGGGGTTTAAGGTGAGCAAACATTAGCTCTTTTACATTTTTGCAATTTCATCTACGACGCCTCACGGCTGTTTGCAGTAGCTTGAGTTTCAGGAGGCTCGAAGGTTTCGGGGCGTTACAACTTTAACTCTTTTCAAAAGGGTTCGAAAGTAAACGAGTTTTTAATGTTTGTTTACAGGCGCGCTTAGCTGTGTCGCTAAAGCGGGTTTGTAGTGAGACACATTGAGAAATCCCAAGTGAAGTTAAGCCATGTATTAAGTGCGCTAGGCCCGGGGCCAAGACCTCGCCGCAGACTGCCTGCAAATCTTGGCTGCATTCTCGAACATTCCAGAAGATGTAGCTGGGATTAAACGACGTGGTATATTCAACAATTACACTATATCCAGGCAATTCCCGCAGGTAAGGCTGCATATTTTAGGGGTGAGACAATATTAGCTGCAGCGCTCGTGTGGAAAATGAAACTGTTTTTGGTCCTAATTTACAATGCTTGTAATTTGAGCGAACACGTTCCTTGTTCGGAGGTGTACACCGTTTTGTGTACGCTGCGAGCATTTGGAAACGTATTAGCTGAGTTCGCAAATATGCATACGGAACTATGCAGCGCGGTGAGCAAATGTTGCCGCTACGGCTGTTATGTCTAATGTGGTGCGCTATCATATTTATAAATGCTGTTTTATACATTGCTAATCTGGGAAATTAAATATGAACGGAACCTAAAAAAAACTACCTCTTACAGGTGTAAAAGCTAGTTTATAATAATAAAAGCCAGTTGAATTATTATTTCGGTATTTTCAATTAAGTTGCTGATGAACGACTCACACGTTATATCGAGATTCTCATAGTGTTAGAAAAAAGTCAATGTAACTTATTATTTTAAAAGTTTGACTTCAAAATCAAAGAAAACTGGACTGTTTTTCTCCATGGGGGAAAACGATTCCTTACGGTTCTACTAAAGTTAGTTAAGATAACGTATCGCTGCAGGCGACAATTATTGCGGTGTTTAAAATAAAGGGCTAATTACTTAGAACGAAAGAAGCTCCGAAACGGCGCGCACCGCACGACGCGCCGCGGGCGACCACAATTCAGAAATAGCTCATAACTCACGTGTAATCGCGAACGGCGCGCGACATTCTGCATCCTGCGGCTGATAGCGCGATCGCACCAGAAACGCTTTTGTGCGCCCGCTCTTAGATGCATTTTAGCTCAATAATTAACTGCTGTTGCTATTTATCTATGCGGCTCCCCAACCGAAGGTACAATATAGTCAGTATATCAACAAATCAGTTCTGGAATTACATTACTAATAAGTAACAAGGTTAGTGAGTTCGTACCCATTTACTTGAACGGAAGTTCGTAACAAGCACTACAAGATAAACGGCACCATTAAACCTACCAATTCGTACAAGTGTAGTATTGTCACGCTAAAATTAAAATTATTCAAACGTGCAAGGATGCTATTGGAGCAAACATAAACTTGAATCTATTGTCTAAGTTTATATGAAAACAAACGCGAGCGTCATTACCGCCCGCTCCGTATTTAGCACATTATTCAAAAAGCACGTGAGCCAGGAAACCCTTAAAATTACACACGAAACAGTGCTCTTTACCAACTTTCCCATAAGAGCCCATTATTTACGGAGCCACCGTACCATTAAGATTCTCCACATATCTTCGAAAGGCGCGTTATGGTAATTACGGGTCGCCATTTTATCTCGCGACTCTTCGCGATTAGAAGTCGCGCGCTCGGCTGCACGTCGAAATAACAAGTGCGCGAACTTAGTTCGTTTCGTAGAAGGAGCGTTGTGAAATTAATTCGGATGGAAGATATCGGGCGGCGCGATAGCGACTCCTTCCGCGCCATTTATTGCTCGTGTGGTGCGGGTATCGGTGAAGGGGTAAAGAATATCAAGATGTAACGAGCACCAGCCGGAAGGCTCGCAAATGAGCTCGCACACTTATCTGTGTTAATGTGGGCGAGGGTTAATTTTGTCTTACATGAGCAATTTGGAGATACCACCCTCGTTTCCAACTTACATTTGTTGTTACTATATGAGATTTGGTGTGTTATGTGGCTGTTCTGTTCCTATCATTGCTATTCAGGCGTCTAAATTGGCTATTGTTATTTCTGCACCCTCTATGCTTCGAACATTTTTCCTTCAAAGAAAAACTCAGAACAAGGAACAATTCTTCAAAAATGTCATCCATAAGAACGTGCTCTCACAACACATCTCACGTTTAATTTATACTACTTAAATATTCGTTAAGATTTCGTCTAGACAAAAGGAAAATATAGCCATGTCTGTAGGGTAGAATGAACGGCGCGCAAACATGGATGGATAGCAAATACGAGAGTGTATTAGGCAATGAAATTAAGTCGCAATGCAATCTCGTTGGATGTGGGAACTATTGTCCTAGTACAATGCTGCTATTAACTAGTCGATAGCGGTATTGAATATTAGGTTTCGTCGTATCTGCTCTGAGGTTGGGGCGCTTTGTGGAAATGTAGCGAATACTATTTGATGTTCGCTTTGTATATTTTAATTTAATTTAGTAACTTTAATTGGATTAAGCTTTTCTTTGATTCCGATTTTCGTATTATGCTTTTAGAGAACTTGTGGAGTGGTAAATTTGTGCATGCCTTTTGCTTATTTCTATGCAATTTTCAGTAAATGTTCATCGTGATAACTATGTAACGAACTACAGACCAGTTTCAGATTAAAGCTACATAATCTCTCGGTCCCGATCACACTCACCACAAAAGATAAAACTGACTTAACTTTATTCAATTTGATATACAGCAAAGCAAAGGATTTTCAAGTGAAATATTGAAGGAATCGACAAAACTTGGTCTCATGTAATATGCAGGGAAGTAGGACCAGCGCACTGCATATTTTGCGCCTAAGATCCGCGGTTCTACGAGCAAAGTTCCAAAGCCGCTTGCTTAGGTACTTAGGCTTTATGTTATACTTTATGCTTTATACTGCTGAAAGACGATAATTTGATGGCTTTGCGGACATGACGGTTGAGACATGAATTTGTGTCTTTGAAATCTTAATGTCATGTAATGGATAGCAAGTGCATGCTAGTATGTTTGATGTCAGTTTTAATAATTTTAAGTAAGAAAGTTTGTCTGTCTTGGTGTGGGCATGTGATGAGGAGAGACGATATGTTGATGGATGGAGAGTGAGAGGAAGATCAAGGACACGATATGAAAGAACAAGGAGTAAATAAATGACGGTTGACAGAGAAGAATGGAATAAAATAAAACGTGCTGTGCCGACCTCAAGTAACATGAGACAAGAGCAGGAAGACGATAAAGTAATTAAGTATTAAAGTTTGTATATTCTGAAGAAAGCGCGCTACTGGGTAAATTGGCTTATGCATCTTTGATTAGCAAGTATTGACCCTTTAAGCATTTATTATACTAATCTATACTAATATTATAAAGCTGAAGAGTTTGTTTGTTTGTTTGTTTGTTTGTTTGAACGCGCTAATCTGAGGAACTACAGGTTCGAATTGAAAAAATCTTTTAGTGTTAGATAGCTTATATATCGAGGAAGGCTATAGGCTATATATCATCACGCTACAATCAGTAGGAGCTGAGCATCAACGAAAAATGTTGCAAAAACGGGGAAAATGAAATCTTTGAGTGCTTTCGTTGCGTGCGCTGGTTAACCGGTTAAAGTTGCACAAAAGTAATGTATGAGGGAATTATTCCTCTTAAAAATGTCTAAAAAAAAGTCCGCGAGAGCACATGCCTATCTTTTAAGGTTGACTAACAATAACCATTTTTATGATTTTAAAATTTGGTCAAAAATAGTGTTTTATTTGCATAGGTATTTTTACCGACATAGTATTAATCCTTATCAAAATAAATATGTTATTCATCTTTAGCATTCAATTGTGACCAAAATTGCCCTTTACACCATTCAATTTAGATGCATATCTTAGGAGATATCACAGTTTTAAAATAACTCCGCATCAAAATAATAACCTGCGCGCGCTGCGAGGCGGGCTTCATGTTGTTGGGAAAACCAATGTGATTAGATTCAATGGACAAATATTGTGGAGAACTTAGAGAAGGTTTTAGTTTTTGTTTCATTGTAATCAGTGCTCTCTATCAAAAGATTTATGAATTTAAAGTGTTCAACAAGAACTTACCATCATTGTGTAAGATACATGCAACGACATCTATTGCACCAAAATGGTACTAATTAATAAAAATGTGCTCACAAGATAACTTTTAAATCGGCTGACCAGCTTTACAAAAAAGTTCTGGTAGCAAAAAGTACTCTAGATTAGTCTACATGACGCTATAACCCTGTAGAGTGTGTGTTCGATCGCTTTACATGCATTATATTTTAACGGTTTAATTTCGTGCTCGATAGATGGCGCTATTAATTTCACTCCATTTTCTGAGTCGCGGTGTTAAGTTTTCCGTGAAAGAATGACCCTCGCCCGTTTCAAATGTCTGAAGCTTGGTTTATTAACCAACGAAACAAAAAGAGGAGGTTCTCAATTCGACGCGTCTATATTTTTTTATTTTATGTATGACCTGACCACGCATAACTTTTTACAGAGAAGTCCGATATGCATGATCTTTTGTTTTTTAAATTGAAAAATCGTGTTCGGGCTCATTTCCTTATTTTTCTTGATGAGAACTTTAGATCTAGCTGGAGTATGACGTCATCGAAGGTCTGACTATGGAGACGGAAGGCACTTGCAAGAGGTCCTCAAGAGTTTGCAGCAACAATAACGTGTTTGGGTTCATTTCATGCACCTTGATGAGAACTTTAGGCCTTGCTGAAGTATGACTGTCATCGACGATCAAACGATAGAGACAAATGGCAGTTGCAAGCGGTCCTAAACAGTTTGCAGCAGGTATAATGTTATTGGGCTCATTGCATTCGCTTTGATGAAAACTTTAAACCTAACTCAGTATGACTTTCATCGAATGTCTGACGATGGAGAAGGAAAACAGTTGCAAGAGGTCCTCAAGAGTTTACAGCATCTGTATCGTGTCTGGGCTCATTTCAAGCACCTTGATGAGAACTTTAGACCTGCCTGGAGTATGTCTATCATCAAAGGTCTGACGATGGAGACGGAAGGCAGTTGAAACAGGTCCGCAAAAGTTTACAGCAGTTTTATCGTGTCCCGGCTCATTTCAAGAACTTTGATGAGAACTTTCGTTATAGCTGGTGTATGATTGTCATCAAGTGTCTAAAGATGAAGACGTAAGGCTGTCGAGGGTCGCGGGCCTGTGGACGGTGAGTAATGGGCTAGCTCGCCATCTGTCCGTCTTATGACGACAGGCCGTGGTGACGGACGGCGTGTTCGTGTTCCACACGCGTCTCAAAGAGATGTCAGCAAACGGGAAGGGATCCGAGAGGAGCGAGGCCTGCCAGGGTTGCGGGACTGTTCGAAAGAGTACCGCGGCCCTGGAACGCAAAGGGAAATAGAAGAAACGTGGATGGATTTTAGTCAGTACAAGTCTGACACTCCCTTCCGATCCGTCCAGAGTGGGAGGGGTCATTTGATGATTATCCATCGGTAATAGTATATAATAGGGATTTACTCCTTTTGAGAGCTTCCGTTGTGCGTGAACGGTTAAAGTTACGCAATTATCATGTATGTCGGAATGTTCCCTCTTAAAAAGCTCTAAAAAAATATCCGCAATGGCCATATGTCTAACTTTTAGGGATGACGCACACTGTCTCTAACCTCTCTTTCTTTTATGTGCACACGCACGCAGACGAAGTTGCGCGGGTCAGCTAGTAATATTATAAAGAGGATAAAGTTTGTGACTTTGTGAGGTTGTAGGGAATAATCTCTGGATCTACTGAAGCGATTTTGAAAATTCTTTCACTAATAGGAAGCCACATTATTACCATAGGCTATATTTACAACGTACCCATGGGATAATTTCCGAACAAAACTCGAATCCGCGGGCAACAGCTAGTCATACTTTATATTAAGTTATGTCTGCTGTCGCAATTGAAGGAATCTGCATCTTGATAGGATGCAGGTTCTTAAACATAACGTCACAGAAGCCCCGAAGGTAAAGGCAAGCAAGAGTTCCTCTTGTGAGAAGAAGATGAAATACACGTGGAAGCGAAATCAATACCAAACCTAGTATCAACCGACAAAGACATAAAATGGAGCCACCGCACCTACAGAGCTCACCCAATCTTACCAAATTAATTCTCCATAAAGCTGAATACACAAAACGTTTGCGGTCGTAGGTGAGAGCTCAAAGGGTCACTTCACACGACAGGTTAGCGTCAAAAGGATTGACCGAGACGTGTCGAGGTGGGGCGGGGTGACCACAACCTAGTCGCTTGGTAACCACACCCGCTTTTTGGGTGAACTGTACCACCGTTTCACCTTTTGTGGTTAATTTTCGTATAGAAGTTTACAAGTCGTTGTTGCAAACTTTTGTTAAAGGAACTACTTTTGACCGATGTTTTTTGGTTAGCTTTTAGTTGTTGTTGTTTAGTTTTATTTTTAGAGACTTTCCATTTATCAGATACCCTAAATAGGCGTTCTACAAGATATAGTAACATGAAAATATTGTGAATCCCAAAAAAGGTATCACACCAAATTACATACAAATAGGTCACATTTACCATTTTAATCAAAATCTAAGCATTTATTTCAAGTACTCTAGTTACTTTCGAACTGTCAAAACAAAGACAACAATGAAATGTCGCTACAGTTCCAGTCACAAGGCATAAAAACTGTTAAAGTATTGTAGTTGCCCATTCCCTAGCGTAGATCTATGAAGAAGAACGGGCAAGAAAATCCATGGACACTCTTTTAAATCAGCATATTTGTTACAAAACCTTGGTTTCATCATTCATTTTGAGATGGTACACTATGTGAGAAATATCATTTGCAACTACAAAACAGAGTTAAACAGCATAACACCCAGACGCGCCCGTACCCAATAAGAGGTACAAACAACAGTAACTCGTCTCAAAGTATCAGGCTAGCAGCAGAGCGCCGCAAAAGGAACTCAACACCGGGCTGTTTACGTGAGGGCTGTTGGCAAACACCTGTAAACGCCTTTACCTTGCCTCTGTTTGTACTGGACGCTCACGATTGCCGTGTACAATTAGCCTTAGATGTCTCACCTGCAAACCAATTTATTACCTACAGCTGCCAAAGACATTCTCGTTCTATTCGAAACTGTATGTTCTGAGAGATAAGACTGGGTTTCGTGTTGGGAGGTTAGACTAGAAATGAAACTGTTATGTGGCAACTTTGTGTGTCTGGATGTAGTGAAGTCTTTTGAGTGCCATTGAGGTGTTAGGCAGCTCATGTGGAAATGTTAAGTATGGTGGACGTTTGCCCTGTGTTTATTTGGTTATTCACAAAAACAGATTTTGGAGTTAATGTTAATGCGTTCACGTATTTTGGTACTAAGTAAAATATAAGATTGTAACTTTTTTTTTTTGTTCCTGCTTCTGTGAATTCAATCCGTCGTAAACGACAATAAGCTGCTTCTTTGTCCATTATTTCTGGGTTTTATTAGGTAATAGAACTTGGTGAGAACTTCGTAGTTAAGTTTCTCATTCCAATAAGATGAATGAGATGATTTAAGAGAGTTGGGACACTATGTCTGTTCAATCTCTTAAATTGCAGGCTACCATCACTATTTAGTTTAAGAGCATTGTTAATATTGAAACGGAAAAAGAAATTAATTTTATTGAGCATTCAAGATGCGCATTTTACAAAAATGTTACGAGAGTTCCGAGCAAAAAAACATTCCATTTCACTACTACAAAACATCCACTTAAACCATTGCAACTCGAAAAAACAGCATCGTATTTCCGTATTCCCGAGCTGCCCCTTTCGAAAGTCCTCAATCATGTTCGCCGTGTTGACTCCTGGATATGATACGACCTCTCGACTCGACATGATCATAATACCCTCGGCTGCATCCAGCAACCCCTTCTACATCCATAAACCGGCTACAAATCTTAGCCGAGCGTTCGGCATCTTTATAACCGGAGGACGCGATCCCTTAACCCAACATAATGGGCAGGTTTACTGAGAGGACCGTCGTAAAGTGTCCCGTCCAGCGCGCGTACCCCAACTACGGGACCCTTCGAAATTTCACGAACTATTTGGCCCGCACTAGCCCTCACTCAGCTTTTTTGTCGACGCTTTATTGTCCGGATTTTGTGCTCACCTTTATCGTTATTGTGTCCGCTCGGCTTCATAAAGGACCGTGGTTCACTATTAGAACCTCATAACCGTGGGAAAATTGTTTGAGAGCTTGGTAAAAATGGTTGAATGATAAAAATGTTGGGTAAAAAAGTGTGGTCAGTCAATAAATCGTTTGGTCAATTGAGCAGGATGCAATGGGCGTGTTAATTGGTCGGGTGCGGGACTGTATCGAGGGCTCGCTCCGAGCGATGAGTGGACACAGAGCAGTCATTGCGTGAATGATAATTGCCCGAACGTTGGGCGTCGCATAAATTCGGGCTATTGGTGTGGAATTGAATGGCTGCATGGCTTAGTACGTGACGCACGGATGTCAAATGTAATGGATGTTTTTTGCACAGATTTTTGTATGGTGTCATAATGATTGAATCTACGGGGATTTTAATTTCAGTAAAGAAACCATTTATGGAATAAATATTTGCAAAGTATCAAGTTAATTTAAAATTCTTAGATGATTTTTGCCCGAAAAATTTCACAAGTTTCACTGCTTAGGAATTATTACCATTATTTATTTGTATCTTTGTCAATATTTTAGTTCTTCAAGGTATTTTACTAGCTTTCAAATTATTTTGAAATATAAAATTTTATGTAAAAATGTTATGGTAATTTATCTACGTTTGGAAAAAAAGTCTTCAGCACAACCAATATTTCCTACAGAACATTTTTGCAGCTATGAAAATATTATCAAAAAAATCTCTCTACATCCTCCAAAATATTTAACCCTTCAAAACCCATCTTACATCTTTGTTGGTACATCCGGACCCTAGGACCAGTGCATACGTTCCCGCAGAGATAAACGCATACGATTACACGTCCGAGCCACAGGTGGCGCATAACATTTTTCAGTCGGGACGGGCCATTGCCTGCGTCCGGCCCGTGAGCCCGCGGCTTAATTCGAGACCTTTCCAGCCATTTGCAATGGTTTGTTTTTATTGAAAACCGTGGGAATTTGCCGATTGCTTGTATTTTGTTATTTGGAAAGGGATTTTTGGATTTCGTGTACGTGGGTCTCTGGATTTAATTTTGTGATTTTACAGCGTGTTTAAGGGTTATATCTGATTAGAGATTATTCCTAAATAAACAATTTATAGGTAGGTCAATAATTTTCAATAATAATCTGTTTAAATACATGATTATTCTTCACTAAGGACTCCAAGTAAGGCGATAATGTAACCTTCGAGAAATGTAATCGAAAAACCAAAAATTAACACATTTCCTGAACTCCCCAGCAATAAATAAAGCAGAAATGACACGTCATAATGTTTAGCACAAATGACACGCTTTACGCCAGCCCATATTGTCAGCCATTCAGGCCGGGGGCTCCAAATAATTATTGCTCGCTTGACAAATTGCCGGCAAAGCCTACGTGTCGGTGGAACAATTTGATACAATTTTCACCGCCTTTCCCGTACGGGCCACGGATTTGCATACGTGCACCCCTAGATTATGCAAATATACGTTTTTTAACGTACTGTTTACTTACCCCAACGGAAGAGGAAACACTTCGGGTGCGCATTTTAAAAAGATTTACGCGCTTTGTCGGATCATTAAGTGCGCAACTAATTTGCTTACCTTTGAAATGTTTTAAGCTTTGTCCCTTATAATTACTCTAAGGTTACCGGCCCGGCAACGTGATATGCAGATTTCCGCACGCTCAACTGTTGGTTTTTCCTACGCACGGTTTCATGTGGCGGCCGGACAAATAAGAGACTTTCCTTTCTTCTATTTTTTCCTAACAATTAAGGTAACTTAATTGTTAGGAAAAAAATAAAATCATATTAACAGACTAATCCCATGCATTCCTAAAATATAAATATATATCAGGGGATATTTTTAATTTGCACGTTTCACGTTCAAGTGCGCAACTTCTCAACGATATTGAGCATGTGGGAATCGTCGAAATTAAATTTTCTTTGTTTTCTCTCGTGGGCTGTAGGGTCTTGGCGTTATTAAATTTCCTTGTGTTTTTTAACACAGCCATATCATTAGATTGAGGGCTTCCGTCAAGAGGAAATTGTGGCGGCGAGGGGAGCGAGCTGAGCACCTAAACATATTGAAAAAATAAAAATCCCGGCTACTTATTGCGTAGTACTGGGGAAAGTTACTCTACATTGCTTTTATAAAAAAAAAAACAAGTAAACGAAAAAGATAAAACAGTTTTTTTTTTATATAAAACAAAAACAATGGCAGTGGAGTCGATGGATATTTATTTTATTTGTTAACTATTCATGTTAATTGTGAAAATCATTTTTAATACACATACCTAAGTATCAAAATTATCCAAAAAGTAAACAACAATGCCTGAGAATAACTGTGTCTTTACTAAATACAAGTCTACGTTTCCCATGCAGATACACGGTCGTCAAAAAACATCGAATTATTTTATAAAATTCAAGTCTAAGATAGAGCATCTTTCCCACCGGTATCATAGCCAAAGCCGACGTAGAAAGACATTTGAAGTGGTTCCGTGTAATAAGTACGACCGCGACAAAATTCCTGGCCGTGCTGCGTTTGGGAACTTCACCTTAAATATACATATTACATTACGTGAAATTGCCCATTTTTTCCACTCTCCACCCTAGCAATTAGGGTAGCTTGTGTATAAATATTGCACGGCCCTCATTAATGTGCGTGTTCGTTTTAGTATATATTTTTATGGTACGCTTTTTGGTTGGCGTCTGCAAGGAATCGTGGGATGTAATGAATAATTAAGACATGTTGTACAAGGGAAGTGCTAGGTTTTTTCTTGAAGGATCCGGTAAATGATGGTGGCTTTGAGTAATGTGCTGCTCTTTTTATAAGAAAAATCCAGAGAGTTTTTTTTAATAAACTGTCGTAAGACTTAAGGCGCTTTGGCACTTAAAAATTAAAAAGAATGTATTTATCATATTTTCAGGGATAGAATCTGCAAAGTCATAGATCTCAATTTCGAACCCAAGACACGCACGTCTGATTTTTCGAATTCATATGCGTATAATATAATTATCACTTGTTTGGTGAAGGAAAACATCGTGAGGAAATCAGCATGCCAGATATTTCTTGACGGCATGTAAAGCCATTCAGAGGCCCATGGCCAGCATAAAAACTCTGGCAATAACCACACGAAAAAGAATGAGGGACAGAATGAAGATATTTGTACTTCTCCCTTAAAATATATATTTTACAAATGCAAATAATTTAAAAAAAAACCGTCAATTAATAAAAGTATGAACTTTACCTTGATCGGATGGCGAGGGCATCCGGTGTCGCAAGGACGCCTGAAACAAAAAAATAATAACATCAAAAACAAAAAAAGGGTACACAATATCAATCAAAGTCTCCTCAAATTAAAATCCATCAATTAACAACGTCACAAAAATCAAAACATAAAAACTTCTAAATTAAAAATATGACGTTCAAATGATTAAAAACTCCCTTCTGAGATTGCATTTCAACAATTAACGCATTAAGACTGCTCTCGCCAATAAAGAGCAAATCTCTTAATTAACAGTCCCTGTTAAAAATTGAGTACAAATTCAAGTAGCAAATCTCCCCAAGCTGGGGTGGGATCTAGTGAATGGTCTGTAATATTTTAGTTTGGTTGAAACAAAAAGTCTTGGCGTCGGTGAGGGGCTGGGCCGCTGTCACGTCGACACAATAAGCCTTTTAATTCGATTCGTCAAGACGGACGCGAGACAAAGGGCCCGGAGTTATCATTCAATGGGGCACTTCTACCTTTTCTTATTACTTCGCTAAGGTTTTCTTGTGAGGTGAATCGCGCACGAGGGATGGGTGCTTGAGATATATCCTGTGTCTCCGGTTTGATTGGGTGCTGTTATTTGTGGTTTAATTTTATTTGTTGGTCTTTCGGGACGCATGCTGCCTCTCGAAAAGTTTTTCTATAAGCTAATTTACTAATTCTGGAAAAAAAATTATCTGTATGCTACTTTTCAAATCAATTAATCATGTTAATTATTTGAGAGATTATTTTTTCATTTTAGATTAATCTATTTAGACTTTGCAACAACATGAACTCACGTATCTCTAATGACTAACGATCTCCACAAGTTGATCTTTTCCTTAAAAGTATTTGGAAAATATCCAATGTACCAACACGCCGATGTCGTATCTTCGGACAGACACTACGTGTGTAGCGCGCTGTGTAAGTGCACTTGATCCCATGTGTCGCCGTGACCAGACTGCCGATACACGGCTAACAGGTTTATTTGTTGCCATCGTATTAACTAACTCAATAACCAACCGAAATAACAACCATAGAATCTTTGGAAAAAACTCTCCTTAATTATTGTTCGGGTCACCCAATTTTAAATCAATTTTTGTTACGATGTATGCTATACACATAGTTACACTAACTGCTCTAAACTAAAGTCATACCTTAACATTTTCAAGTATTGTAATATTATTCGTTAATTTAAGTTATTTTACTGAAGCTTTACAGATACAAATCCGTTCAATTTGATTGTCACCTAATAGCTCTGTACTTAAATCTTGTTCTCAAAATACGGACTCATTTTACAAAGCCGGATCTATCGCGTTATTTACTGTCCAATACGGATAATATCCCTATCTCAATATCTCTGACCTCGAGTGTACTTTGCAATGGAAGTGCATTTGATTCCTCGCGTCGTGACCCGACTACAGATTCGAAGCTAACAACCTTATTTGTTGCCACCTCTTTAAACTCGCCCTAAATCAAAGGAATTGTATTTATTTTAGCTGTCTCTCAGATGTTTATTGATAAAGACATCCAATGATACTTGGTATGTTCATAGGGTTCGTAGAATATTGTAAAAGCATCTTTCAAGTCTTGGGTAACATTACAATGCGGGTCTAAAATTACTCGTTGGTCTAGTGGTCGCAATTGCGACTGCTGAGCAAGAGGTCCTGGGTTCGATTCCAGGGCAAATGTTATAGGATTTTTCAATCAGGTATTTCTTAGTAGCAGCCACGGAATCTGGGTTTGTGCACGGTTGATAGCAACAGGCGCCAGGTTTAAGTCCCGTATAATGGGGGGGGTGGTCATTATATGGGACTTAAATCTGGCGAAATGAGGGTGAACTATAAGGTTCACTGCTTAGTTCATCATCATCATTTCAGCCGAAAGACATCCACTGCTGGACATAGGGCTCCTCCAAGCGTCGCCACATTGACCGGTCCAGTGCATCTCGCATTCAGTGGATCCGGGGGTTAGTTCATGTTTAGTCTGAAATGACTATATAATTGGCTAAAATGAATTATTTGAACCACATGTGTAGACATTTAATTAACAGTAAAATGACATCAAGCCTGCTGTCTAGTCCTCATAAGGGTTAGTCAGAGGTGTGACCTGTAGTGCACTATACTTTTCGCCGGTTATGTTCAAGTCCTATGTAACAAACTAATTCCAATGTGCTTGTAACTTATTTTATTTTATTCCCTCCAAATCATTGTACGAGTATGTCCAAACAACGTTCCGTAACCAACTTAACATAATAGTTATTCCTGACACGAAACAAGGTGTATCTCCATTTCACATCAGAACCCAGGTAGGGTAAATTAAACAATTTAATAATATACGTAGGTACTCATATAAAGCACTAGCTGATATCAACATCGAGTAAAAAGGGGTCGGAATCCCACTGTCTGGGGGTATAATTACCAGCCAGGCATTAAAGATAAAACGAGCCAGGTAAATTGAAATATGAGGTTTAAATTGAAAGGTAGCCATCATGTTCATGCTAACAGACAAGCTTCTTGTTAATACGCTGGTGTTTTTTTTTTTAAATTCAAGTAAGTTATCTTTGTATAAGAATAATGCTATGAATTTCTAGTAAAACAGTATTTTTATAGAAGATTTTGTTTTCTGGGCTTGTTCAGTTCCGGGAAATGCAGTCATTCATTTATTTTTCTTACTACTATTGTCTCGGTATATAAAGTTAAATAGATATATTAATGACGTTGAATTTAGAGCAATTTTGTCTTTGAAGATTTTATTTTCTGGTCTTTAGTTCCGGAAAATTTACTTAATCGTTTGTTTCGTTCTTCTTTTTTTTTAAAGTTGTAACGTCGCCATGCAGTTTTTGGTGGTGTTGAATTTGTGGTTACGGTGAATTTATGAAAGTATGAATAATAAAAGTGTGATGTAATGTCTGTGAGTTTTTTTATTTATTTTTGGCAGGAATTTCTTGAACAAAGAAATTTTCTAGAAAAATAAATTTTGGTCCTTTAATTCGACTTTAATTTCCTTAAAAATCGTGTGATAATAAAAAAAAACATTCAGAAACAAAATCAGTACAAGAACTTTATGGTCTCTTAGTCTTCGTAGATGGTTGCAGGAATTAACAGAAATTAAGGAAATCGTGGGGTGGGGGGTGAACTAATAGAAGCCGTTTAATTAAATGAGCTTCGACCGAGATTGGGGCAGAGGCTGATGCAAAAATTTGGAGGTCACAAATTGAAGGCAGTAGGAAGTACATTTTTCTAAATGAAAATTTATGGTTTAAAGTTTTTTGAACGAATACATCATTCTCAAATAGTAAAGTAGCAGAACCTTGAATTGAGTCATCGTCATTAATCAATGTTGCAGGTGTGACGAGTTGTGGTGTGATATGATGTGATGTGATGTTACGTGATGTGATATGATGTGTTGCGGTTAATTAAAAACTGAGAAAAGTAAAAATATAACTAAAGTGAACAAACAATAATTTGTTTACTTACTTGACATCGTCTGTCTGGCTGTACGAGTTAATCATCAAATCTCTCGAATGGAAGTTTCCTGAGGATGACCTGAGTCTATCAATTTCAGGCATCCAATTCTGTTGCAGCTTATCTATAAATTGGCAACTTGCCAGTGTAAAGATTTCAATGCTTCTAATAAAATTGATTTAGCATAAGTTCAGTGGATTAAGTTGACACATTTTGTTCATTGTTTGAATTTATAACAATAATTATTCAAAAAAAATTGTGAAGCATTTATAACTCAATCTGATGCAAAATTTTCGTACTCAAAATATTTATAATCTAGTTTTGGTCTCATCACAATGCGAAAATGTCGAAAACCTATGGTATTCTTTTTTGACACTTGCAACATTGAGATCGAAACTACATACAACATAATCCGAAACGATACCTGCTCCGATCCTTACATACTCCTTTCGCCACATCCACGTTCATCTATGAAACTTGTCTATTTATTTTATTTTATTTAACAATTTATATACACACTAAATACAGAAAAGAAGAAAAATTCCAGTGCGATAATATTGGCCTTCTTGGTTAAAATTATTTCTAATTACCATTTCGCACAAAGGATCCAATAACTACTAATACAATAAAAATAACTCATCTTTAACACACGAATCGCAAGTAACGTTAATCACAATAATATGGAGAGTTTTGCTAAAAGAGATCGCTTTAATTAAGTAATGGCTCGAATGTTAATTACTAAGGCAGGGGTGACAACTGCACGGTAATCACTACTGATCTATGGGCTTTGTTTTTGATTCATTATGTTTTTGTTGTATTGTTATTTGTCTCTGGCAACACTATGAATGATTGTGATTAATGCAATTGGAAGGTAAATATTGTAGATCGATTTTGATTAAGAGCGTTAACGTCGTACGGCATTTTATACAAACTTTGAACTCATTTGTTTTCGAAATGACTGAACCGATTTTAATGAAACGATACATAGGTTTAAAAAGTTGACAGAGAACATTTTTCGAAAATAGAACGAGAGCTAAATTAGACCGATTTCAGAGTTTCCATAGAAACAGAAATTTCCAATTATCTTTTTTTTTAAAGACATTTCGATAATGTGCCTAGCCTTTTCCCAACTTTGTAGGAGTCGGCTTTCAGTCTAACTATTGCTGCAGCTGAATATCAGTATTTTACATGGAGCGACTGCCTATATGACCCCCACAACCCACTTAGTACTGGGTAATACGATACTCCTTGGTAAGACAGTTGACTTTTCAGTTTAACATTCTAATAAACATTAAATCTTCTATTCTCGAGAGCGAGAAGAAAATCTCCACTGTCGAAAATGTCAACAGACGCAAATTGAAACAATAGAAAAAAAAACCCTAAAACAAGAAAGCAACCACTTTTAAAATAAAAATAATCACATTAATTATAATCTAATGAAATGGCCGTTAAATCACGCTAATTGTTCTCCAGTTTTTATTTTGTTCCCCATTTTTTGTTGGCGAAAGCTGCTTGAATGGAATTCCTTTATTCCGCAAATGGCCTGTTTACCAACAACCACTGACAAAGGACCAGAAATTATATACCAGCGATAAATTTAGGATGTAATGAAAAACATTTTTATAGATTAAAATTGTGGAAGAGTTGGAGGTACCAGTCTATTTTGATTTACAATTTCATGTGTTAGTGTTGTAGTCGGTTTGAATTGTTTGACTAGTTTCGTCATTATAGGTTTCCCAAGTGTTTTATATAATAATTGTGATAGTAATTGTGATTCGTAGGAAAGGTGTTGCTGATGATTTTGTGGTTTTGATTTACAATAAGGACGTTTCTTCTAATCAAATATTGTGATCAAGTGATCCTACAATGGAAAAACACCACTGAAAACCCGTCCGTTTGATCGTCCCGCCGGAAGTGGCCGTGTCCGGCGGCATTGTCCCGTCCCGGCTCATCTTCTTAATTGTTTTCTTTGGCGAAGCACTCATGGCACAATGGCTAATGATGCCGCTTGCCGCTTTGATCATCGCGTGATCGTGTGTGCCAATTCTGGTCACATTACCTTAATAGTTTCGTTACTTTCGCCGAGTTTAGCCGAATTTGGGGCTCAGTATCCAGTGCTGAGTTACAGTTCGGAATATAATTCGATTTAGGTCTATTGTTCGGAAGTCTCGCGTGACTAGCGATTGGATTACCTTTCAGATTCATTCGCCCTTACTTGTTTGGTCAACCTTCCTGCGTATGCGACCGCGCCCGGTAGTTGCTATATTTCAGCCCTGATAACACTTCATGGCAGCTAAATTATTCCCATAATTTCTGTTTATCTAATTTGCGCGTGTGAACCCTTTACAAAGATCCGTCCAGTCACGTAGGTCGAAGACACGTGACATTTCGAAAACAACGGGTACAAAACAGAATTACGACGCAAACGCGTTTGTGTACAGCATGGAGCTGCTTGTGGGTGTGTGTGCGTGCGCCTGAATTAGACGCGAAACTTTCAAAGTTTTCCCAAATTTGTGCCGCCCGCGTCCCTCCGGCCCCCCTCGCTCGTGGATCGATACCGGGCGCCGAGCGAGCGACTCCCAGCCTCATGAAAATACCGGACAACACTTCGCCTCAGTATTTACCATGACGTGTTTTGTGGCGAGAACGCAGTTATCTCTACGAATTTTAGTGAGTGCTCGTGATTTGATAGCTCTCCGGTATTTTGTGTAGCTGGCATTCGACTGCTGTTGACCTACATTGTACACGTTTTGTAAGATCATGAAATTGGCGTCTTGTGTTTGGACTTTAATAAGGCTTCACAATGTGCGAATAAGGAAAACCGGCGTTAATTTTTCGCAACAGCTTATGTAACACAGTTTTTTACTAAGTTGGGGTACCAAATGTATGTTACTTTAATAATGCGTATTTCTTGGGCTTCTTACCTTCGCAAGTTCCCTAATTCCAGGGTCGCAGCACTGGGAATAAGACGACGTCGCGTGAGTGGGCGACCCATGCCAACTGTCACCGGGCAAAACAAGAGCGACAACTGAAAATTGGGCGCGCGAGGCCTTCGCCATTGTTTGCCATTAATTGAGGGCTTTGCGATGATCTTCGTGCTGAAGGCCTCCGCGCGACAGGGGCGCACTCCGGGGACATATCGGCCGCCAATCGCGATGACAGCGACCCTCCGGCCTCGAGTGGACACTCACTAACTCGAGGTGGGAAAAACTACCGGCTGACACTACTTAACGAACGGGGCACGCCCGGGAATTTTCTTGAGTGCTTGTTAATGTTTTATGGGCGGAACTTTTTCAAAGTAGTGCGTAGATTGACGCGCTAAGTACACCTACATAATTTAACACGTTTCCCCTCGGACGTATGACTCGTTCATGATTCCGTTATCGTTCATAAACAATGCGTTCATAAGTGGCTCACTCGTCCAGCCCTTATATCTATGGTTAATTTTGTCGTAATAAAAATCCAATCTCGAAAATGGCTATAAAAAGCGGAACAGAAAACTTTTCTGATTTATAACAATTAATATTTGAAATATTGACAATATTAAGGGAAATGGCCGACAGCCGACAAATCATATAAAACCGCCCCGGAAGGAGGAAGCACTGGCCCGTTGCTCAGAGACTTTATTTGGAAATGGAAAGTCTAAAAAATAAACGACAGCGAGTGCGGGGGGATGATTTATATCGAGCGGCTAGTGCGTTCGATTATCGAGATGATATTTCTCGATATTAAAGTGTTGCCAAGAGGACTGCGGACAATATGACCCGAGGAAGATTTATTGGGCAATTCAAAGTGACGTCGACGCCCGTTACGATTATTTCATTATATTGTCGGCGCCGTAAAAACGGTTAGCGTTTTATTTTATTGCTGGTTGGCGAACGAATTTTCATTTCAATATTTTATTGCGTTGTAAAATTGGGACTGCAGTCGATTTTGCTTTAACAATTTTGAGCGCAGCGCCTCTGGAGGCAAAAGTTGGTCGTGAGTTGTAGCTTTATATGGACACGAATTGTAAACATGTATGAGCAGATATTTTGTGAAATATGCTTCGTATGTACTGTGTGCTCTGTAGAGAGCAAAGGTTCGACATGTCGCATGATTTGTGCGTCTCGCGGGCACCGAGGGTCGCACCCATGTCGGACGCACGTGCTGTGCCTTACGCAACGAAAAACTTACCCAAACAAACGTAGAAGAAATTGTACAACGTTATACCGGGAAATCTCGATGTTAAGTAACTGCAACCTTACAGGTTTCATAATAAAAAAACGTTAAAAAGTTGTTACGAAACTTGTAAAGTTTCTCCGAACGGCTGCTCGGCGGTCCTCACGAAACGTTTACTCTGTTACTAACCAAAAATAACTTGTTTTATAACTCAAACCTGTAGGTTTTTCGAGCACCTTGGAAAACAATAAAATATTGTGTTGGTATTTTTTCACGTGACGGCAAACATGCGTTACGTAAATCTAACGGATTGCGAAATAATATTTTGTAAAAACGTCTTTCCTCGTTAATTTTCCTTATGTTGAGATGAATCAACATAAGGAAAATGAACAAAACCTTATTACATTTTTTTTCAACCTAGGCTGAAAATCAGCACAAATCCTTATTGAATGAACGTCAAAATTACATCAGACTATCCCCCGACGTTCAAAACGACGATCTTTTGCCACTTCTTAGTGTTTTAAAAATCTGCCAAAACGGTCGAGCCGTCGATTTTTATTCATATAATTTAAAGATATGTACAAAAAGCAATACTACCCTTCAATCCTATACAAAAATCTAACTAATTGTTACATCAATACGCCATGCCTACCTACCCCACCGGCTTATTGAATAACTGCATGAATCACGTCTCCACGCTTCAGCGAGCCCCCCATACGTTTTGTTCGGCTGTTTGCCGACTTCGGCTTTCCGCTACACGGTCGCGGGTTCCGCGCTTTTTATTCCGATGTCGGAGACATGTCCGAAGTATCGATACGGTAGGTTGGTACTTTTGTCATGATAAGTTCTGATAGCAAATGGATGATACGGTCTGGTGGGCAGGTTTGGGATAGGATTTATGAAATTAAATGCTAATAAATAGCAAGTTTACTAAGTTTTCTCGGGAAAAACGTCTTGAATTGCATTAAAAATAGTAATAAAGTACATAATATGGCATATTGAAACTTATCAAAAGCATAAATCACGAAACATACTATGGAATGTTAACAAAGTTGTACTCCTATCCCATATAATTTGAGCACCAAAGTACGGTGTACCCGAGTTGCAATATTGCACAAAATTTTCTTAATTCCAATTTAAAATTACCCAACACGCTTAAAACTCATTACAACACCTATTCTTAAAGCGCGCTGAAATTCTAAACCATACAAAATCAACTCACGATTGTCATTGTAGCGTTATCACTGCATTCAGGCGGGCGCACACTGTACCAAACTTATCCGTTGAATGGATCGTGTCAGAGCTGAATTTGTAAAGAGTAGACGTGTGTCGCATGCATCGCCACGCCTTATCTTCGCTCTTACTCAACTTCTCAACGGCCACTGAATGGCGTGCGCTGCATAACGGAATCCAGATTAGACATAGAAACTGGGAAACGTCAAAAGTGAACAGTTTTTTGTTTTTAGGTGAATGTGCGGAGCGTGTGCGCTGCGGTTAAGAATAGGAGCCCCTTGTGTTGTCACGTGTGGCGTGGGAAACGTACGAGCTATGGAGGATATACTTAAAACAGCATCTATTAATACAAAACCAATCGGAATACCGATTGGTATTTGAACATCATGATTGTGAACATCACGCTCTATTGCGGAGCTTCAGAAAACACTTGAATGTATGGTGAAGTCTTGGACTGAAAATTCTGTAAGTACCTCGAAAGCTTTTAGATAGAAAATATCTAATTCCTTTTGAGCCTACTTTCACGGGTGGTACCTACCTATAACTTGCCCTCAGCCGTAGCATTGCCGTGATGGACAGTTCGGACACGTGGTGTGCCCACGCCTCGCAACTGATCCACTGATACCATTCAGACAGACAGAGAGAGACATTGTGAATGAAGGTGGTATGATCTTAGAAAATATATAGGTAAGCTTATGCAAAAAATAGCAAAAAAAATGGTATAAGCAAGTTGTTTTTTTGAGCAGGTTATGAGAAGGAAACATTTCACATTTAGACCTATTAGCTAATTAATTATATTAATAATATAGTCACGTATACTGAGAGTTTGAAATAAACAAATATAACACGCAAATGCAGTCTATTCTAACTTCAAATAAACATTGATCCTAAATTGGACCATGTGCTGTACTGTATTTCCGGAGGCCTTAGTTACTAATGTCCGTTAATTTGCAAAGCATCCACGCCGTGCCACACGTCTAGAAACTTTGGAGGCACGACAAAAGGACGGATTTAAACCTCATTATTTAATTACCCGGCGGGAATCACATGGCGGCCCTAAGTCGCTGCTGACTCCTGAGCTAGGGCGACCTGTCTGAAGGCTCGTCAAGGGGCAGCCTCCCGCCTTAGCCTCACGACGCACTCTATTAATTAGCCATACACTCGCCGCCGGAACGTATTAATCTTGAAACTTCATATGCCTTAAGCCTGTAGACCTCTAAAGGACTAATTACTAAAATAAATCAATACCAATCCCACACAAAAGAAGTACCGTACCTACTTTTAGGCTCACAACACAAATGAACGCAAAAACAAGATGGCGAAATAATTTGAATACGTAACGAATCGGAGGGTAACGCACGCTGGAGCCATTCTTTAACTTACTCTCCTACGGATAAAGAGCTAAACTTGTTTTTAAAGGATGACCGATCGTGAAAATTTATGTATCGCGGACAACGCCGCCGGCCGGACCCCTGCAAAAAGAGCTCGCTTTAGGGTAGATACAGGAAGATGGCAGATGGGACGAAGAATTATGTTCCCCGCAGGCTGATGAGGTAAATGTGATTGTGAACTTTTCGACGCTATGCAAATCGGACAAGCGAGACGATATACGTACCCACCGGATCCCGTCGCGCAGATATGTCGTTTTTATTTACAAAAAGTGAATTGGCGTGTCCACACGCGGACGGAACGAGGGAGCAAGTTATTGTAAGCCAGCCAGGGCGCCTTTTTTGTTTGCTACGCCAAGGTATATTCATAGCTGCCAACTTTATGTAAACTTCGATGAATGTTCAATGTATTCAAATTGATTCATTGATGGATGGCCGGCTTGCGAAAATACTCGGCCCGAAAACATTGAAATAACAATGTAATATACTTTTCGTTGTTCTGAGTGTGGGCGCGATCGATATCCGAATCATAGGCTTGTTTAGATAGGGCTAGTGGTATTTTATTGAAATACAAATGAGTGTCGGAGGAGCTCGGCGACCCGTGCGGTGTGTGCCTCGAATAAAAGGGCCGCATTAGAATAATTTGCCTACCGAACGAGTACAATTCTTCACATGGAGAGACCTTAAATTTCACTATTTTACATAGTGGGATTATCATATCTGTTCGGGTGTGTGTCCGTGGGCTGGCCCCTACTTTTTGTTACCCGCACCCGACCTCTATCGGGCCGTCTCCGATATATTTAGTTGTTACTTTTTGTTGCGCCGCACGTGAGAGAATTCTTAATCATCGCGAGCCTTGTATTTCGCTTTGTTGAGTGAGTTTTTCATGCGAATATCTGTTTTTTATCTTGTGTTACATAAAAAGCGGCAATATTGAATTTTAAGACGCGGGACCTTCACAAAGCTAATTTTTCTCATAAAAGCCGCAATGTAAGCTGGACACCCTATACCTAACAATTTCCAGACAGAAACTCAAACTTCCGAACAAGGTATTTCAATACTACCCACGCGACTCCGCACCTAATAACAACAAAGCAACCTAACACCAATTGATAGAGGCTCACTTAACCTCCGCGTTATTATTCTTGCTAACCGAGCTGCCAGACGAAGCCCCTCAACACAGGGACCAGGGGAGCAGGACTGATCGAAGGTGGGCGAATTAGCCCAACTCTAAAACCTCAATTAAGTCTCGTCTAGCGCGTATTCAGAACGGCCACATCCAATTATCGCGGTAGAAGCTTTGTTACGATTTTCAACTGAGTTTGCGATCGAATGTTGTTGGATCCGCTCCCGATACATTGTTTCGCCGAATGCTACGGTGAAGTTGGCCACTTCAGATTTACACCTTGATTTATATAATTGGAGGTAAAGTTTGTAGAATTTAATAAGACTCACTGTTGACACTATATTTTGGTGTAGGTACAGGTAATAAAAACGTTCGATCCTCGTCTTTATTAGTACAAAGAAGACAATGTAGTTTTAGACAGACATAACTGTTACACTTACTCGTGAATTAGTAATCAAGTTTTGCACGTCAGATGTTAAAGTTCCCTCTAAAACAAAACACCAACGACCCACCGACTCTCCTAACTCAAAAACGTAACACTGTGGAATCAATGACACTTAACTTCCATACAAAACAGCTACTCATGCTCCCACAATAAGTCACCCCTTCACTTCACAGGATGATCTTCAAATTAGACGTCATAAAGACGTGTCTGCCGGCGATGACGGATGGCGGCGCGACAGTCATCGTCAAATTAACACCAGGCTAAGTGCCGAAATGTGTACACAATGCGACGAACCAGCTAGACGGGATCGGTGGAAATAATACACACTGTAGCGGTGGTGGTGGTGTAATTAATTAGTTATATTATTATTGATGTCGTTTTAAATATGAAATAAATTTTGGTGACTAATACTGGCAGTAAGGAGGTTTTGCTTATTAAAAATTAAAATGCGTAAGTAAATATATTACGCTCTTTTGTTATAAAAATTCTATTTTCAAGTAACCTGAGCTTAATCCTTCCGACACATCTTATTTCAAATAAATACCAGAACAGTGCACATTAAGCGAAAACATTCATCCAATATTAGAGCACAGCTCATAAATTCTCATAATCTATAAGAAATGACGTAATTGCGACATAAATCAGACACGACAATAAGGCATAACGAGAAATAAGGCAGCCAACAGAGGTAGGCCGAGGCGAGCGAGCCAAGCGAGCGAAGCGGACCGTATTCGGCTAAAATACTCTCAACAATTGTGTCTTAATTTGCTCCTTTCAAGCGGAGACCGTCTAGTGAACAAATTATCTGGCCAATAATATTGTATATTATTATATCGGTAAATTGCCTTCGTATTGAGGATGCTTTAACATTATTGGGTATTTTTTTGATATGTTATTAGGAGTGAGATTATTTTAATTAGTGAACACATCTCACACTCTGAATATACGTTTTTATCTGCGACTTTTGTAAAAAACTGTTGTGCCTAGAGAGATGAAAAACTTATTGGCTGAAGTGAGCAACCACAAATTATAGTGTGTTAGCCAGGCTATCTAGATAGGTGGTCTGTAATTTGTTGGAATATGTTATCTACCTACGTAGGGCCACGTTATAAAATGGTTTTGTAGCAGAAAGTACATAAATCTTTTAAACGTAGGTGTCAAGGGATTGTTAATGCATAAGAAATGAAAGCAAAACTTTCTAAAAGAAACTGTAAAATTACTTTCTCCTTTAGCAGTTTTTGAGAAAACTACTAAGTTACCCTATTGTTGCCAGGTACACTGCATTAGCTAAAAAAGCCTCTAAAGACACAAAAACTGAGTTTTAAAATTTCTTTAATATGGAAATCTGATTGAGGTAGGTACAATGCTTTATTTAAAAAAAAAATCGTTTGGTAAAGTTCTCTTCTTCGGCATTTAAAATATATAATCACCTAATTTTAAGCTGGAAAACACCTATTGCCTGCCAGTCTATGTAGCATGTAATTAATTTTATTTTATTTCCCGCGTTCCCCCGGTGTTGCCATCGCGAAATTCTCCTAGTAATTGGAAAATTTATTGCAAGGTGTGCACCACGCGCCGCCATGATGTTTCACTTTCCCGCCAATGATTTATTGTCTTCCGAAACAATTTTAATTGCTACAAGTGACACAATGTAAACAACTATTCGATTAACTTAATTCAATTATTTGGAACGCTGGCAATTAATTTAAAAGCCAGCTAAGTACGGTTTAAACTTCGTATTATTGGAGATTTTGAGCGTATTTAATGTACAGGTACCTTTTGTTGGTTAAGAAGGAAGCGTTTGCGCTTATAAAATACTTATAGAACTTTTGATACATTTTTACACATTTGAGATATCGCGTATTAAAATTTAAAAAAATATCCTATTTTTCCTCTCATTACCACAAAAGCCACCCGCTTACACCCAACTACCTTCATTACGAACACTGACCTGCCGTCAAAGCATCATCTAATAAGCTGAAACGACTCAAAAACGACTTTGAGCATACGAGCATTAGTAATTATAATTAGACCGCCCACCGACCTCAGGCGATAAGATGTGCCTCGAAGCATGAAATAAGGCTCTCTACACACGTTCACAGGACGTGAGCTTAAGGGGCATGCTCTGAGATAGCCCGTGAAATGTAAAGCGTGCGTTTTAACAAATTGGATCTCAGAATCAGGTTGTTTGTTAAACAAAATCATAACGTCAATATACGTGGCAATAACGGTTATGTATTTACTAAAGTAAAAATTATTTAAATAATCATACAATTTTCTAAATTCAATTTGCCTGAAAATATCTCTGATTTATAAAAAAAATACCTTTTATTTAGAGGGTGGTGTTGATATTTTTTTATGTGTTAATATTCTATTACTATCGCAAATCATACCTAATCAACATACGAATTTAATACTGAATTAAAATTCACATTTCGCGGATCAAGTCTGTGCATTCGCCTTAACATCACGGTTTATGAAAAGTCAGTGATGCGTCTCGTGTGGCTTGCCTTTGCCTTGCAGAGATATTCGAGTGGATACTTAGAGGGTTTTTATGAAGGAGGGTAGTTTCATGTTTGTGATATGAAATGGTATCTCTGAATTAGAAGGATGAGTATGGGTCAGTGGATTTGTGGCTGTTTTTTAGTGGTTAATTAGTGAGGGGTGAAGGGGTTTTAATGATTTTGTTAATTGGAATGTTTATTAACGATGTGATTTTAAGAAAGACTGAAAGTTGATGATACAGAAAATATCGTAAACCACGAGATATTTGAGATGTAATTAGTTTATAGTCGTACAATTTAATTTAAATATTGAGCCTATAGTGACACTGATTTTAAAAAGAAAAATTATGTTCTCTACAAAGTGTCGCAGACTTCGTAAAAGATTGCCCGACGAGCTGGACTAATCATCACCAGTGGTATACATTAGCCATGGTTCAAAAGAGCTACAAGTCATGGGGACAGGCAGTTGCCCAGCAGTGGATGGTTCAAGCTAACAGTAACAGTATTAAACGTTTTTATCATTATGACTAGAAACGGGATACTTACCATGGTTTTGAGTTCCCGATATTTCGGTAAACATACACCAATAATGCCAATTTTTATTTTATTTTTGCTTTTCTAATAGTGGGAACTCAAAACTAACAGTAAACATGGTAAATATCTCGTTTCTAGTGTTAATGATAGTAACAGCAATACTTATGGATCAATTTCGCATCTTTCGGCCAAAGTTGGCTATGCTAGTCACTTGAGAGCACATGAAAGAGCAGTATGCCATAGCTCTCGACAACCATCCTAGAAAGCCATCGAATGCAGTCGCTGTGGCTGAAATCATCATCATCATCTATTAAAAGTAGTACTAAAACTACATAGAATTATTATTGTATTATTGTAACAATATTTATTGAACAACGCTCATGACATTGTGTGGTGGTAAATGTTTATTTTTCGTGATATTTATTTATTCACCATCCCCACTAATCGTTCTTTAATCAAATTTCTCACATACACGTATGTAAAATTAGTATCTACATACAAGTACAGCGAGGTACAAAGTCGGGCACTGACAAACTATCTCATATCCGGCGGAGATGCATTAGTGCATAGCTCTCGGCTTCACCTAAATTGCTCTGCGTTGTACTTACACCGTGCGCTAATCATAGTTTTTAGCGGGTTTTGTGTTTTACTGCTCGGTGATGATAAATCTCGTGTATTTTGTGTGGTTAGTTCCATGTTTGGTATCGATATTTTCGGCTAAACTTACTTGAATGGTCTGTAGTGTTTAATTTGACGGTCTTTTTCTGTGTTTCTCATTCATATTTTAGTCGTTTGTTATTTGAATTGTGTGCAGAGCAGCATTAGTGCTTAGTTTTACCGGCGATTGATGGATGATGAATTTTATTTATTTTGCGTGTTTACTTGCTTGTTTGGTTTGCTATCGATTTTTTGATTATTGCTGGATTGGTCACTCGTGATTGATCTTAAAGACAGCAGTTTTTCTAAAGTTCAAGACTAAAGTTGTGCCTTATTCGATTGTGCTGATAATTTACGTATTAGGAAGAAAAAAAAAAGTATTTCACATTGCACCTTTAAAATCGTCAACAGAAACCTTTTGAAAAACTCTATGCACTTCCTTTAAATATATTCTTACTAAACACAACCTTTTCTCATCAATACAGGCTTATGAACTTTCACATAAATATTATACTATAATACTTAGCACAGGTTCCTACAGCACTACTCATTACACGCTGTGGAGAATGGAATTAATTCCCGAGCCGGCCGCAGACTCCAGCTTTTCATGTTTCAGAGCATCTTACGTTGTTACCCGTTCTATTGTTAAAGTATCGATTATTATTCGGTTTCGTTTCAACGGAGCTAGCTGATAGTTTGAAGATGCGCCGATTATCCTGCGGTCAGGCTTCAGACGGGCAATTTGTGAATTTTCGTTGTGCGGCTATTTAGTTCTAGTTTAGACGTGTACTTAGTTGCGCTTCTTATATGTGTTTTGTTAATTAGTTACTAACTGCAATAGGGATGATTCCTGAGTAAAAAAAATATGATTCTATTTAGTCCGTCAGTTGGATTATCGAAAAATATTGGATACTTACGTATTCTTTTTTATCAAATTAATAAAAAATGACGAAGTTATAACGCATCGAATAATACAAGTGGGGTCTTGTGACATCACTTGTACGTAAGTGTACATACAAGTGACGTCACGCGAATTTTCATCGCACTGTTTAGTCTTCATTATTTGTATAAGTGAAAAATAAAAAAATACGTAACCATTATTTTTTCCATCTGACGGAAATCAGAAATCTATCTGACGGACTGATTATTATTTTTTAGTCATCTGTCCTATTATATTGTCATGACTTTAAATAACACAAAAACATGACAATTAAACACTGAAAATAGTAATTAACAGTAGATACTATCTTAATTGAATGTGCCAGAACAAAAATATACTTAAATGAAAAAAAGATTTTTAAGATCAGCAATTCTACAGAAAATAACAACAATAATCTAGTTTATATATTTTAGTGTCTAGCCAAAGATGACTCAAGCAACCGTTCATTGTCGGACGGCACCCGACAAAAAAAAAATGTTTTTCCGGTGATCGCAAAAAGGTTCAATAAGTCGGAAAATTTCTTGCAATCTTGTCGCACCGTATTAGGTCTGATTTATTCGCGTTCGAACCTCGTAGGGTGGACGAGGCCTTTCCGTTTCGGCTATCCTACGACCAAGGAAACATGACCTTCCCTGCTTCTTGGCAGCTGAAGTTAGAGAAGCGAAACCGGGGGATCTTTATAGTGTGATTGGGATCGAAAAAGGCTGGTTGTGTTACATGGCCTTAGGATACAAAGATTCTTCCATTCGGCCGATTGAGCGCACCTCCCTGTACTAACTTCCCGTTCATTTAACGCGTACCCATGCAACAAAGGGATCTCCCGCGCGAAATAACAAAACTACCAATCCTGTGTGTATGTGTTGAATTTGGATTTTATTGTAGTGCTTCGCCTTTATGGGTATAGCAAGCTGAAGTCTATTTTATCTTTAAACCAGTAGGGATACATTGTAAGCTCTACTAGAGTATCATCTCAATTTTGACTGTGTAGGAATTTTATGTTTTTTTTTTATATTTCATTTTATAAAATCCTAATCCTAACTAATATTATAAATGCGAAAGTAAGTTTGTTTGTTTGTTTGTTACCTTTTCACGCCTAAACCACTGAACCGATCATCCTGAAATTTTGTCTATACGTTGTCAGGTGTACCGAAACGGACTTAGGGTATGTTTGTCTTTCTCCCCGAAAAAAAAGTACTGTTCCCGAGGAAAACAACAATACCGTTCTTATGATAATAGATGGCGCCACGTGTCTTTCGAATCATGATTGAATTATATTATTACAAGCAGAGTACAACCCGAGTTGATTGTAAAATTCTAAATTGACGCGAGCAAAGCCACTGGCAAAATCTAGTTCATAATAATTTTATTATAAGAATTCCATGATACAAGATCTAGTAGAACTTCTCTGGTACAAGTAAAATTGAAGCTGATTGCTACAAATAGGTGTATCAAAAAAAAAGACTATTTACCGTATCTCCTAATTCCCAAATCATTGTCCATTCCTCCTCCAATACTATTTACATAAACACTCGGAAAGTCTAATAAAATTGCTCAATGCCCTCTATTTGCAGTATTCTTAATAATTACTTCTTCCGTTTTGTTTGAGGGACGGAGGGGCGCAGTGGAAAGTGAATCCCGGTTCATTCCCGGTCAGAGAGTCAATAAATAATAATACTAAATGCCCGATGGGTGACCAGAGAGGTCGATACCAAGGGATACTGTCCCGGGTAATGGGTGTTTGAATGTATGTTTTGTGTAGATTTTTTTGTACTTATTCGGAAATGAGATTTTTATTACTACTCACACCCGTAGACTCATGTTTTTTTTTTTTCTCGAAACTATAGTAATTACCTGCAACGATACATACGTACTCTTTACACTTAGTTCAAGTCTGGTTATTCGTGTTTGTCGGGCTAATAGAACCTTGACAAGAGACAATACTTCAGCACTTCTGATATGAGTGTATGGGTGAGTTAAAGGCTCAGTAATATCCAAGCTGTTAACATCGTCCTCTGCACTCACTGCTGCTCGAGGTTTTCATTGAACTTGTTTCAAGAATGAAATTTAGTAAGATTCATCTTTATAGTATTAAAAGTGAGCTATTTTCTGGCATTTCAATATAGGAACCTTTAATTAATGTCCATTCTTGATTTAAAATTCAATCTGTATATTCATCAATGACCAAAGGATAATGGTTCAATAAGCATTAGCGTGGCTAATTATTTGGGGTCTATTTTGTTAGGACAAAGCACCCTCGCCGGTCGTGTGTTTGGGTCAACTTGGTCCTGCTTCATTTGCTCTCATCTCAATGTTGTACCTACCTAATGACCAGTAATCATGTTTTTATTGACAATGGATAACCGGTATTGTCTTTTATTTTATGTCCCATAGAAATATAAATTAATTCTCGTCTTCCAAATAAGAGTTTCAATTTATTCTTGACAAGCAATTATTTGATTTAGTCGACTATTTTGTCATTAAATACAGATTAATGCTAATAAAGTACGGAAACAAACTTTTTGAACTTTTATTTAAACACTCGAGAGGTTATTAAGATCAGTTGAAAAAAAATAATGGGCATAGCGTCAGTTCTTGGAAACTATAGAAACCTGCTTTAGGTGAGATTATTGTGAAAATTGTGTTTAGCTCGACGTCTGAATAGAGTCGGCTGGTTATAGCATTGAATCGAAGAGCAACGAACTTAAGGTCTTTGGCCTATAGTAAAATACAATAGCCTCGGGCAGATTATGTAGGCATACATATGGAGGAGATTTTTGCGGAAATATACTAGCATATATAAATATAATTTTTGAACTCATGTCATTATTGTATTTCTACATATTTATGTGGTCAAGAATCTTACTTACTAATATTATAAATGCGAACGGTTGTGAAGATGGATGGTTGTTTGTGACTCTCTCGCGCAAAAACTACTGAACGGAATTGGATGCAATTTGGCACACAGATAGTTTATAACCTGGATTATACACATAGGATACTTTGTATCCCGATAGTTTGATTCCATGGGATAGTTACCTAACATCACGCGGGAAAGCCACGGGCAACAGCTAGTAGTATTATAAAGTTTGCCATATTGTAACCATTAACCCCATTTAATAAGAAAGTTTTTATGCTTTACATATTTTCACATACATTGCCTACCAAAATATTTATGTATCTGCTTCTTCCAGAAAAAAATATATTTAAAAAGCCCAGCTGAATCGCATTCCATTATCCTCTAGCGCGACATCGCGATGAGTCGTAAAGAATAGGCGGCGCTGCAGAACTTTTCCCATGGAGGGCATAAATTCGATTCGGAAGCAGATCACGTAACGGTTAAGAGTTCACAAAACTGTGCCATAAATCGGACGCGCCGAGGTGCGCCGGAGACAAACGGCGCCGGGACCGGTAAGGAGGGGAGAGGGGGGGTGCAACACTGCTATCTGCATTATTAGTGTAATGTATGAGCTATTGGGTAATTGGGTTTGGTTAGTAATGGGATATGTAAAAGTGGCTTTTGTTCGCGGCTTCGCCCACGTGGAACTTGGAATGTAAAACCAGAGTTGAAAGTATGCTATCTCTTAACGTCTTATGCAAATTTTCATCTTAATTTGTTCAACCGTTGAGGCGTAAAAAGCAACATACATACAGACCAACAAACAGACCGGGTTAACTTCGAATTTGTGATACTAAATATGAATTGGGCTTATTAGTAATGGGATGCCTAGGAGAGTAAAACCGGTCTTGATTTCTGATCTCCTGCATAAGATAGTCAAAGAAGAATATGAGGCAGATAGTGGTGGAGAAACTGGAGAACTGAAAAATGATGATTAAGAGTGATTGTGATTTCATAGCTAGTACATCAGAAATAGATAGATATATATTATGCACGAGCAACTCGATTAAGCTTGTGCATAATATGACCGTTGTCCGGTCAAAAATATAATCATCCCAGAAATGGGTAACCGGATCACATACACATTTCGTTCTCAGTAACCTAGTGAAAAGTTGGAGGTGGAGTTAAAATGTTCAAATTTGCATACAACTCTCTGGCTCGCCGAGGCAAAACGATGGATTCTACGCAAAGGAGCTATTTTAGAGGTAGTGGGAACTCGACGTTGTTTCGGAGGTACCTCACGACATCACTGGATTTGAGGGTTAAAATAAGAATGTGAATGTGTATTAAAATTATGGGTTATCATACCAATATTAGTCAAAACTATAAAGGGTGTAACAAGACGCTTAAGGAAGCCGAAAGGCACTTATTCATATCATTATATCTATTTTTTTTTTTGTTCTAGACCATACCTGGGAACCTTATAGTTACGGAGATATTGGGGGTCAAAGTTCCAACTTTTTCACAAGTTTTTTTTAAAATACTTGTTTTAATGTAAGATTTTTACTTTAAACACTTCCACGACCCCCGTAATATTCGATCCATCTATCAGTGCAATATTTTGAGTGCGTTACATTGTGTCCTACCATGAAACGTGATTTTTCACCCCAAAAAAAAAGTCGTTTCCCAGCAATGATTTTTGCGTAAAGTTACTTAGTTTAATGTACATAATGCTTGGTTGACGGCTTCGTGCAGTGTCCTGTTACACCCTGTAATATTATCATTGCGTAGCTGTGTAGCAGTCGTAGCAGTAAATGTAACTGTTTGTTACTGTTACTGTTAGCTTGCATCATCCCACTGCTGGGCAAAGGCCTTTCCCCATGACTTCCATTTCTTTCAATCCAGGGCTAATACGGGCCCCTGTTCGTAGTTTTTGTCCAGCTCATCCCGCCATCTTCTACGGGGTCGGCCGCTGTAGCTGTTCGTAGTGCGCTCAATTGTTTTCGTAGCACTGTGCTACGAGAATGCTACGGAGCGTGGAAATCTTTGTGAACTTTTTTTTTGGTTTATTTCCACTTCTTCCTAACGGCAGAGGCTTTTTACAAGCTTCTTCCTTTACCTCTGTATTTACCGTTTCATAGCCCAATAGTATCACCCCATAGCTATTGAAACAGACTTATCTCTCTATTACTTTTAATGTGACAATCTGTAACCTCATGCCATGTTCTCTTCAATAAATACGCTTGCAAGGGCTGGAGGCGCCGGAGCGAGTAACGACCGTATAATTCTCTCCGCCAGGTGGCGTGGCTTGTCTCACGGGGACATTAATGGCGACTAATTCATGTAAATAGCTCTTCTATCGGCGTTTCGAATTTTTCGAGACGTGTCCGTCGTTGGTAAGTTATTGTAGGGATGATTGAATTTGAGAGCTGATTTTATGGGATTTTGCAATAGAATGAATGATTGGTGAATGTTATTGATATATCTAACGTTAACGTATTGAGGCCGTTTCGTTTGTAATACGTTTTTAAAAATTGTGGGGTCTGTTTTAAAACAGACAGTTTGTTTACTACGAGTATTATCAAAATTATGTAGGTCTGTATTTAAAATTACCCTGTTCGTCGTTTCTAGACATTATGAAATCAATAAAGATGTAATTGAAAACGATAACTACCCATGTCTTCCTCCACGCTTCTCAAAATCAGCTCCGTATTGTCTCCTAACCAAAATAGTCTATGCCTCAGCAATTCTATTAGTTTCCCCCTAGACCACATCTTACGGTCTGGCTTGGGGATTCTCTTCTCAGCAAACAGTCTTGTTTGGTCTATATTTAGAAGGCAATCTAAGAGGCATTCAGCCTTCGTAGTGGTCAGTGCAAAGGCGACAGGACCCTGAGGTAGCCACGTAGGATTTAGGTCCCTAAGGGGTTGGGATGTGTGAAGTGGGATATTGTGGATGTGGTACTTTTAATGTGAACACTATGGTCAGCCATTCAGAGTGATCCATATTTATTAGAAAAATAAATGTGTTTTAGGTGTTTATTAGCTGTTTATGGAGGTTAGAACTGATCAAGGTTTGTATAAAATATTTATGGATGAAATATTTCTTAATATCTATTTCAGGCAGACTCTTAACCTGATTTGATCACTGCATTTCAATAGGCACTTGACCAGCACATACCTCCTCTCCCACACGACATACTCGTTGTACATCTTGGTGCGCAAGGGCCACCCTCTCATTATTTACGAAGGGCCGATGGGTGAAGTGTGTGACAGCCGGCACGTTCGGACGCTAACGAGACGCTTTGTGACCATCTCCAGGCACTCTATGGTCAACAGTTGTTGATTTTTTTAATGGACAAATTATATTTGCTCGCAAATCCCAAGAGTCGCGTGGCCGCCTCTTTTGTGAAAAGTGGTTCGCCTTTTAAAGCCGTAGGGGACACGCGACGCGAACATGCGATGTGAGGTGTTTCACGATCGTATTGACGACGTGTTTAGAAAAGTTTCACGAGTAGTTTAAAGTCATTGAATGGTATTCAATTGAGAAAATTTATCGTCCAAAGTACACTCGCAGACGAACTTTCTAACTAATACGTCATGATTCATATCGCTCCGTAAACACATAAAGTTACAGTTCTAGCTCGTATGTTATCGTATCGACTATAAAATCAGGCAGACACTGCGAAACCGTTTTCCTCCGATTTGCTCTCCGAATAGCTCATTTGTTATAACCTGATAGCGTAGCGTTATTACCGCCAAACAAATTGAGTCGAGCCTTCGCCACCTCAGACTAATGTAATTCCAGAGTGCGCGCACCCAAGAATAGATATTTAGAGTGGATTGTTTTCGACAGACCGTAATGAAACTCTGATGCCGGGGCCCAAATCAGTTTCGGAGGTGAGCCCCCGCAGGGGAGGCGGACTACATTGTAATAAGACGTGGAATAACCTAAAATAAACCGCCGAGCGTAGCAATACAAAGATGGACACGGGTGGCGGTGCGCGTAGTGCTCGGGCCCCTTACTGCTTAATTTGCCTACCGTAATTACTGTCCTCTCGGGTTGGGGAAGGACCCCGAGGCTCGACCCGGCCGTCTTCCAGGTTATATTGCGCTCGTGCGGGCGCCGCGTGTGTGCTTAGCAAATACTACTCCCTAGTCGTTAAGTATGAATACGGGTGTGGACAAAATGTATTAGCTTAGGCTGAGATTTGGACCATGTTTGCTTAGCGATGATAGATTTATAGTAATTGTGTTATTAACGTTATGGGATAAGGGTTTTACGGGACTTAAGTAATGAACGCTTTTACCTAATGCTTGGATTTATAGTGAATTTGTACACGTGGTGCACAGTAATCAACTGAGTAGTTGAGGCGGAGTTTGTGTTTAGGTAGCTTTATTTACGTACTGCGAAGGTTTGCAATAGCTTCCATGTAGATAGGTACGAGTTTTAATATGCCTTATTACGCGGAGTGCTATATACTTATTTATTTTAAGTTACTTCTCCTCGCAGGACCGGTAACGAGTAAAAATGCAAAAACTTTTCCCAACTCATAATGATGAGGACATACTTTCTTTTGTTTTGGCGCGGGCTCCAATTGAATAAAACATTTATGTCAATGGAGTCCATTAGGATTCGACGAAGTTCGAGAGTTTTTATCCGCGTGTATTGCTTGCTCCAGTATTGTTGCCGTGCTCAATTAAGATTAAAAATAAGTCTCCTTTAGGATTTTTCATTGTAGACCACTTTTAGAAAGTTAATTTTATCAAACCCCTACTGCTATCGAACTTCCAAACAAGATGACAGGTAATATTGCCAAAAGCCTTACATTTTACAGAGAGATTGGTGATCACCCTGTTGGTCTTTTACTATCAGGCAACGATACACTGCTGCCAAATCTTCGTATTGTTATTCTTCCTTGCAAACAAAATAAAAAAAATATACATACAAATTGCACTAATATAGCTTATGTACACTGGCAAGCTTAACAAACAGGCTTGAGCTTAGGGGTAAATATCTTAACATACCTCATTCATTAATTGCTTTTTATGAAACCCCGCATAAAGAGGGAGTGACATGAATATAATGATGACAAATAAATTGATAAACCCAATTTTGCATAATCTAACAGTCACAATACAAGTGTCAAGAGACAATAACACCATTCTCTGAAACATAATTAACACTTTTACGGCGGCGGTTACTGGGATCATCCCGTAATAACCTTGTTAACCCTGGCGCACCGACTGAGTTGGCTAGCCTTTTAACAACCGTGTACATGGGCATTAATCCGAAAGCTATCGGCCATTGTCCTTTTCACACTTGGAGATATTACTATCTTTTGTTTCGCGCGTCTCTAAGGGTCCGGTCCGGGGACCCGTGCCTTTTAGTGTGAGGTTTTCGCTCGCCTTAACGAAGGGAAGAGCAAAGGTCGTCATTAGGGCAAGCGCGGTGTAAACAAGGTCCGAAACGCCCGCTAATGGGCAATTCGTGCGTCCTTCTCGAGGTGACCCCAGGTCCGTCTCAGGCGAACGCCGTAAATGGGCTTTTAATTGCAATTTTGATAGAGCGCGCCCGGATTAGTTGTGTTGTGTACGTATTAGTGTGCAGTGGGTTATGGAATACTGATTGGAAGGTTTGCCGATTTATTATGCTGAGCTGGTCAATATTTAAGCTCCTTAGTTTAACTTCCCACCAAGCTTCCATCCCAACTCTTTCGGTGGGAAGACGTAAAATAAGGTTTCTTCGTTCTTCCGGGGCTGCGGGACTGTTCGAAAGAGATACCGTGGCCCCGGAACACAAAGGGCGATGAAGGAACATGGATGGATTTTAGTCAGTAAACGCCTGACACTCCCTCCTGCTCCGCCCAGAGCGGGAGGAGTTATTTGATGATTTCCAAACTGAAAAAAAAAAAAGTTTCTTCGTTCTGTAGGTATTAACTGTCGTATCAATAGCGCATCTCACACGGCCTACCTCCCCAAAAACTAAGACACCCACTGCCTTATCCAGCACACCACACTATTTGTAATCAATCTTTACTCCAGCCGCAGCACCGCGTCACCGCAGCTTGTCGCGACTTGCGACTAACGCGTGTCGCGGCGAGCACCCGTTCTTGTTCGGATGTGAAATTTAATTTCCGTTGTGCGGGAATCTGTCAGCGGGGCGAGGGGGGTGGAGGGGGTGGCCGCGAAGAAATATGCCCCGCTCTAAACTTTGTCAATTTGTTTGTGAAGCGAAATTAACTCGATCCAATCTGCGGTTCTCGCGACCCGCGGCATGATATGACATCGGAACTCGTCATATTTCCTTTGGTAGGAAAAGGTGAGGTCTGATGTTCCCCGGTGTTGTAAAAACTAATTTTCAAACGGTGATCGCATGAGCGAGATGTTTTCTTAAAAATTGTTTGGCCTAGTTCCTAAATAAGAAATAGGTATTATATGTATTTTATGCAAAGGGTTTAAATTTAGAACGCTCGTGTTTACTGAAGAAAAACTATTATCCAAAGTCAGCGTCCTTGCAGCAGCAGTTTTTGTCAACGGCCTAAACATTGTGTTAGCCTACTAGCCAAGTAGCCAGTGATACTGCCTATCCTGCAAAAGCAATAACCCTTCATCACAGTCTTAGATAAATGAATAAAGTTAAAAATGTATAAAACATAAAGGTATCCCAGTAACGAACGGCCCATGGTTAAGTAAAAATTCGCATTCACAACTTTGTTATCCGTATCACAGGGCGCTTCCCCTGAGAATGCTTTATTAAAATATATTGTGCACATGCCTTCATTTTCACATCCCTAGCTAAGAGTGGCAGGTACGGCTATGTTGCATGAGCGGAGCGATTTTTGGGAGTCTTCAAAGTAACAACTATGTTACTTTGCATCTTTGGAAATCAAATCATTTAAGTTATGCACATTTTTTATTGTAAAGAGCAATCAAGATCAATATCAAAATATGCAACATCTCTAATAAACAAAACATAACATTGTTTTAAGCTTACACGGCTTATAACTTACTAAACTTACTTACAGTGATTTTCGATCGCGGCGCCGAATTATCGGAAGCTCACAATAATTGAAAATCACGGAAGATATTCCATAAATGACAGTGTTAAAACAAAATACAGATTCAATTCTAAATGAATGTCAAATTCTAAATTTTCTGGTAAAAATAATTTATAATCTTTTTGTATTTTCTTCCAGTACTATTCTTATATCGCTACCTCTCATGAACATAGCCACATCTTAACCAACAAATAAATTAGTTATGCCCAATATTTTCACCCTGAATGTTATTCGAAGTCAGTACCTACATATACGCGGAAATTGCGAGGGCATATTTATCAGATACGCACCTATCTGAGAGGTTCTTTCTTATTCTTATAATAAGGTGCAGAAAATTTCCGATCCTCAGTACATTTGCATAGACGCCTCGTGAGCAGGTGACGCTCCGAGTAATTACATTCGCAAAGTTTCAGACGAAACTTTATGGAAATTTGTAGTAGGTTCCTTAAGATATGATATTTAATAACAGCATAGATATAGATACAAATAACGTGGTGGCTTGATGGGAGGTAAAGCAGCATTTAATTACTAACTGTTTAATATGGATTCGTTACTATTACTAGTGTTCAGAGAACATAGAGAACGCGCAGCAGGAGTCGTTACGTGCTAACTATGCTTCTGGGGTGTTCTAGATGTTTGTCATTAAAAAAATACTGACATAGTTTTCGAATCCCAACTTTGAACGCGTGACTTAAATCCCCCTACAAACTTTAATTATTCACTCAATATTTTTTAAAAATAATGTTAGTTTTTGTCTTTTTTTAGGGTTGTTCTTAAATCGGTTTAGCGATGCAAACGTAAAAGACATACAAAGTCATTAACAAGTATTGATATAAGTTCATCATCTGCCTAGCCTTTTTTTATTTTCGGCTTCCAGTCTAATCAGATGCAGCTAAAGCCGAAGCAGTATTTTACATGGAGCGACTGCCTATCTGAACTCCACAACCCAGTTAGTACTGGGTAATACGATACCCCTTGGTAAGACTGGTTGTCAGACTTTTTGGGTCACTGATTACCTGCTAGAACTGTCAAAGATCGACAATTGACAGCGGGGACCAACGGCTTAACGTGCTTTCCGAGGCACGGAGGAAACTCGGTATTTAATGGGCGGTCACCCATCCACAGACCAACCTAGGCAAGCACGGCTTAACCTAAAGATCGACCCGAGCGGCTGTTATTATTTTGCCACGAAGCTCATTCTATTCTAAGCTGTTTTGTTATTTCTAATAACATAACAGATACATTTCTATCTATTCATAACTCCGTCAATGGCCGTAAAAAACACGAGACAAAACAAACACCCGAACATTTCCGTCTGTATCTTAGTTCCCAACATTCAAAGACCAAATCAAGCTGATTATTAAAAGCAAATATTGACGAACAAATTAATAAATACAGAGTTTCTTTTGAGAAGACGCCGCGGCATCTTTAATTACGGAGAAAGTAAACAGTCTTGTTTGAGCAGGGAACGTATCTTTGCATGCGTTCAAATGAAAGCTGAAGAAGTGTTCAAGAACTATGGGTTCGTTGTTTGTTTAAGGAGATAAATAAAGACGGATGTTGGGTACGTGGATGGATGTGGTACTTAGAGGTGAAAATGGATTGTTGTTTGTGTGATACAGAAAAGATAAAGGCAAGATTTCTCATCTAAAATGTTTTCATTTTATTTAAAACGCACTTACAAACGTCTTGTGATGATGAATGATTAGATTGCCATGATATCTGCTCGATTTTTTCTGGTTTTGTATGTGTTAACATGTCTTTATCGCGTGATTGTTAATGAATTTTAGTTTTACAACACGGTAAGAAGAAATTCTAAAGCACTGAGTCAATGAAATCAATGAGTTGATTCGCTATTTTCGTCGTATTAATGACTTCCACAATTATCTAAGTTAGCTTTGATTTTGCCACTTCGGCGGTATTGGTAGTAACTAGTTTTAGGTAACCTTGAGAAGAAGTGATGTGTAGAAGTTTTTGGTGAAATTAATTGTTTACTATGTTTTGTAGGTTTACATTGTAGACACAATTATGGAATAATGGTTGTAGACAATGAAATGGTTCCTTGCCCGTGTTTACATTTTTTTTTGGCTGAATGTACCTGTTAACTACTGGTGCAGTTATACAAAGAACGGGAAACGAGGCTACATTAAGTTCTAATTACGAATTAACCCAAATAGATTACGCAACAGCACCAGCACATAAATCACTATCCATCACTAAATCACATTCCACACTCCATAAATCCATTAAATTTTGTTCCAGTGCTCGGGTGCCCGCTTCCTTATCACTTCCACTTACTCTCAGCGCAAGAGTTGCAAAGTTGGCTCGACAAAGGCCTTGAGAGGAAACCATTATGGTTCCCGACGTCCCCGCGGCCGCTTCATTAGAGACGCGAAAGAGTGAAGAGGTGTGGGAGAAGGGGGAGGGTAAGACTCATAGCATACTTACTCGGTATAAAGATTACCAGTAAACAGTAACGGGTTGTAGGGTTGTCAACAAAACTTTTTGTTATGTTGCATTACACACATAACGTAACCACTTGTCTCAATATGACAGCCCTGGCCAACTTGTGTTGTTGTGAAAACGCTTTGCATGTGTGCGTGAGTCAGTGTTACCAATATGTCCACTGTGAGACTTAAAAGCATTGCACCAGACCACAGAACCTCACCTTATTTTTAACAGACTTCTATTAAGGAGGAGGTTCTCAATTCGGCTGTATTTTTTAATGTTTTTTACCTCATAACTCTGTTATTGCTTGTCTGATTTACGTGATTATTTTTTTTATTTGGTAGAGGAAGCTCGTGATCCCATATATGCGTATTTTATGAGTTATCTTCTTTGATACATATTTTTTCTTCTATGTCTATGTAGATGGTTACTATGACGTCTTACAGCAGGCGTAATTCCAGTATGGGAAAGAGACAGAGCTATACAGGTCTTGTAGCGCCATCTCTTTCTCACACTAGACTTACTCCTGGTTTAAGGTAGCCCGCAAGGGTAGCCCGCGAAATTCAAATTTTCTTACGTTTTTGCAGGTTAGTGTCAGGTTGAATGTTGATGAAAAATTAGTTGCGCCTGTAAGACGTATGTAGTTATAGAATTATAATAATTAAAATCATCAATACAACCATCCAAGTTCATTTAACCCATTGAATGACTTCTTCATGAAATAGTTACAAAAAAGGACTTAAATGAGCTTAGAGGGTTGTATTGATGATTTTAATTATTATAATTCTGTAACTACATACGTGTTACTCGCGCGACTCATTTTTCATCAACGTACAACCTGACACTGACCTGCAAATTGCAAAAAACGTAAGAAACTTTGAATTTCGCGTCCCCGTCCGGACGGGGACGGCCCTATGACGTCATGGTAGGCCACCTGCTTGTAATAACACTTTTAGTAACAATTGAAAATGAATACTCGACGGGAATTTGTGACACCATCATACAATATCCCAATTTATTTAGGTTGGGCGCACAGCACGTCTTTTTCTTCCATAAGAAGTATGGAAGACTACTATTACTCAGCATCTCATCAGACACCTCCTTTCTAGCCATATCATACCACAACTAAAATTAACTTTACACTCGGAAGTCGGTGACTTTTGTTTGTTTTGACATTGCCTTTTTTTGCCATCGACTTCCGGAAGTAAAGTTTTCAAAATTTTAGTTTTTTTTTGGAAGTTGGTTATTTCTTTGCAAAAAAAGTTTTTTATTTTTCTGATTTTTTTTTGAACCCGGGACCCTAAGAACGTAAGGCAGCCTCACTACCGCTGCGCCATTCCGGTCGTCAATGCTTATGGTAGCTGTGTGTTTTTTTTGCAGGTCAGAAATTGTGGAAAGAAGTGATGTTTGGACAGATCAATATTGCGTGTGAAAGGCGATTGAAATTGTCAAAATCGCAGTACCTACTTCGGTTGCATTCGATAGTAATTAATCAAAGGGAGACGATAAAGGGGGTCTGCATAAATCACCACAAAATATGAACTAAGTAAAAGTAGTCAGCTTTACGGCAACTTCAAAGAAATGTTAGAAGTAAATGTTTAATTAATTCCGTTGTAGAAATATTACACCTACTTGGAACTTTAAAACAAGAAAATAAACTAAAATGTAAATAGTTAAAAAAATTGTTGTAGAAAACAACAACAATAACACACACCGTGAAGAATTTCATCATAATCCAAAGTACACGTATAACAATTATAAGGCCCCCTCCACACGGTCGCGCGACTCGCAGCGTTAATTTGCGTCGCGTTGATGCGTCGCAATGAGCGGCCACAGAGCGTCTTATTAGACACGTAGCGGGGCGTGCCTCCGGTTCGCGTCGTCACATGTGATGTGATGCGCAGACATGGAATGTACGTGTAATTTTATTACTGTTCGCTATCAGTGCCTTTATTAATTGTGCTGTAGTTTCATTCGGGAGGTTTACGATTTTTTTTGGCTGGTTTTTGGGCTCACTCTATAGGCCAGAGAAAAGTATACTGATTTTTGTTAATTGAACTTTTGTTAATGTTTTTTTTGTGGGACTGGTTTTAAAATGTTTTATTTTGACGCCTGGTTCCTTTTTAATTGCTAATATTTCAGATGTACCTTTAAGAAAACTACGTCGCAAGTTTTTAAGTGCTTGATTAACTTGACTGATATAACATAGTATCTATCAATCGCTTTATACTTACTTTCATGTCGAATCAGCAAAACACAACATTACCTACAACTACCTAACCACTTACGCATGTCCTAGAGAGCACTTCAAAAGTACCCTCAAGATGCATCCAAGTCGTGGCGTCACGTACCGGAGACAGATGGGAAATCGATGTCATTATGATAGATTATCCGTTACAGCTACGTGTGCCTGATTGGCTTTGTTACCCGTCTTCGGCACCTAAGAACGTCCTCGATCTCGGCCAACTAATTTGACAGATCGATGGTCGGCCGCGCGTCTTCGGCCGTGTGAGATGACCTTAATGACCCGTTGTACGACGTTGTTGTTTCTGAAATGTGGGAAGTGTAGGAATATGACGCTTATATGTGTGTCTTATGTAAGCAGTATTGCGTTATTATTTTCTAAAATGTTTGATGTAATGAAATTACACTTTTTCGCTGTGGCTTGTTTCACATTCTAATGTAAACGATCAAAATACAGCCTTGTATCAAACAAAAATAACTTGCTACGAGACCTACATATCCTACCGTGTAGCCGCGTAGCAGCCGTAGGCCCAGGCAATGTCTACGCTTTTATTACGACTTCGAGACAACATAAACCGTTGACGACCTACTATTACTTTTTTTTCGTCTTTGATCATATAAACTATAGGCCTATATGGTAATACAACTCCACATTCGCCAATAAAAATAACGTTAGAATATCGTAACGCTTGATTGCATGCAAATTATGACATACGGAAATATAAATTTTGAGTGTGTGAGTGTAAGACACGTGAAATGCTCACCCCAGTGGGTTCACCCTTTATTTTGCACACAAAAGGCTGGTAGCCAACCTAATGAACGCAGTTCAGGTCGTGGTGGTGAATACATTATTGCCCTTAAGTTTTATAGCTATGCCTAGTTTTGGCTTCTCTCTGTTTATGTGGCGCGAGAGACACCTTGAGATATGAAGTGCGAAAGAGGGAGTTATTCATTTAAATATTTGGAGAAGATCTTGATGAATATAGTTTGGGTAGTTTCGTTTTGTAATCATAGATTTAGGAATCATTGTAGATTTATAAGAGTTATAAAGTTATTAATTGGCTCTGTTTATTAAACTGTTTAGTTTTCAGGTTATTTTTAAACAGTCCCTTATTACTGAGAACTATCTCAATGAGTGTAAATCATACTTAATTTAATTTTAGCCGTAATTATTTTTTTTTCGCCAACCTGTAAACGAGGCCATTCCATTTATCGTCATTGTTGTGTGGCTACACACTCGTAAGTCCTCACGTTGCGCGAGCATGCAAATTAAACGTGTTTCATCTTGGCATTTTCACGGGGCCTTGTCACTGTCAAGCCCGCACGTCTGTTTATTAACTTTTTACTAATTAGACAGGCCTCGGGCACGTCTGCGAGTATGTTGGCATTTTTAATTACGCGTGATAATGTTGTCTGGCGCGATGTGCCACAGGGCCACTGCGCCGCTTAACGAGCATTACACAAAGCACACAATTAACATCATTGCTGTCTAATTCTCGTTTGCTTGAGTGTTTTTTTGAGAATGATAAACGAACTCGGTGCACCAAAGAAAACAAAACACTACCCGCCTCCCTAATTGCCATTTAACGTGTGCGAATAATAAACAGCTTTTAATCGCTCCACGGTGGGATAGAGCGAAAAATGTCACGAATCAAATTAAGCCAAATCAAAACAAACAAAAGGAAGGGTATGCAATGTAATCACTTCGGACTGTCAAACACACTCGCAGGTACGCCAGCTTACGGACGCATTTAAGTTAAAATTTTCACTCCCCAATAGCTTTTTACTAATTCGCCAAGTGAAAAGGGTTCGCCGAAGTAATACAGTTTACTGCTTATTCAGTATTTATACGTTTAGGGGGCTGCCACTCGTCTCTAGACGTCGACCGATGTAAGGAAAATTTGTAAAATTTTCTGTAATTAGCATCCATCAATATTCTGAGTGAACCCTTTCTAGGTATTATATTGTGCCTCTTTCGCGACATGTTTTAGTAATGGGTACCTCTGCTTTGCTATATCAATTACTTAACTTTCATTTAATTTTATTCCAAGCCCTCATAAATTAAATAAAAAATAAACGTCTTTATGTTATCTTTTTTTATCAATTATCGTTGTAATATTATTACGAGAAAGTTCAAACATGAATAATCGAGAAGAAAGTAAGCATTCACTAAACATATTCTAACAAATTGATTTCCAATAACAAAGAATACTGTAATGGAGTTTGAAGCGTACTAAAGATGGTGGTATTATTAAAATCCTGCAAAGTTAGATAGGCAATAAAGAGTTGGAGACGACGAAGGATAGAGGTGCGTTGTTTACGGCAGGATAACATCGCCGATCGCGCGTAATGTATTTATGATTATTGCCTCAACTTACGTGTAAAGAAATAGACGGGAAAGCTTTAAGGTAATACGGCTGTTTAAGGAGAAAGCCTCTAGTTTATTTCGCTGAGATAATAGAAAGGTAAACTGTTGAAGTCGTTCTGAACGCCTTTGTTTTAAACGAGATAATGTTTTGGGGGATAAAGGTTTTAGTGATGAATTTATATTCGGCCTGATTCTCTTAACAGGAATGACAGTAGTATTTAGTTCGTAAAAAAGGACTTATCAGAAAGGGTGTAACAAGACCCTTAACGAAGCCGAAAGGCACATGTTCTACCCGTCATTACGTCATTACGATATTTTTTTGTTCTAGACCATACCTGGGAACCTTCTAGTTATGGAGATATTGGGGGTCAAAGTTCCAACTTTTTAACAAGTTTTTTTTAAATACATTTTTCAGTCCGTTACATTGAGTCCGTAAAACGTGATTTTTCACCACAAAAAAAGTTGTTTCCCAGCAATAACTTTGCGTAAAGTTACTTAGTTTGATGTACATAATGCTTGGTTGACGGCTTCGTTAAGGGTCTTGTTACACCCTGTATATAATGTAGTCGAAGAATACTATTGGTCAATTTCACAGAAACTTGAAAGGTCGGACAATCTTCACTCACAGTAATGTAACAAAGATGAAAGACTCGGTGCTTGACAAGTGGGCGACCTAGTCAAACAAACTGGAGCCATCAAGAAACCTCCATCAACTGCGATATTTATAACAACAAAATCCCATAACCGCTACACATGTTACCAAGTTATGAAGATAAATAAAGGCCCCTCGGATTCCTTCACCATCACATTTCCGTTAAGTCTATCGACGAGCAAACATTGTATATTAGCCGGCGATGCCCTAAATATTGAAGCTTCGTCTTAATCCGTCGGTGGCGAGAGCAAGCCGGTTCTTAATCCATCACGTAACCGAGCCCCGACGAGAAATCGTGTTACATCAACGAAAAATGTATTATAAGGGGGGAGGGGGGTGTCTCCCCACGATCGGACAAACTTTGCTAATACCACCCTCTAACATAATCGCACAGCCTTTTACGAGAGGAATTTATGGGATGGTCCCGATTTCTTGGTGTATTTATGGTGAACGTGGCTCTTACGTGTCGGCGCTGTGTAAATTAGGATGAGTAAAGTATTGGAGTGATGTTGACGTGGCAAAGAGTGCTGTTTATTAGTGAGGAGATTTTGTAGTTTGAGTGAAGATTAAAGAACACGTGGCTGCATTGTTGGGAGGGTTGATCGATCGGAAAGTTTGTGTAGTCTGCAATGTAACTTTACAATGTTGCAAGATAATATGCAGTTGAAGTGGTGTTGGCTTCGATAACGTCATAAGTTCAAACAATAGTTTGTACTCAATATTAGCAAAACCATGATCAAGGCAGCATCAACATTGTAGTATATTCGACCACGTAATTGCTTTACCACTTCGGCCGACAACTATCAGTATTTTTTTTTAACATTGCCCCACACTTGTTAAAACTTAACTAATTACCATTGCAATTACTGTCGGTGTCATTTTATGTTTGTAAGTGACCTTAGAGTGACAGAACAATTACAAGGCCGACAGCAATAACATTCAAGTACTGAACACCATAGAACTCCAAAATTCCACACCTGGAATTTCCCACTGCAATTTTCTTATACAACACCTCACTCCACTCAACGTAGCTTATTGACATAGCCAACATCAAAAGGCTTCGATTGTGTGACGTAACTAATTCAGGACTAGCCGCCAGAGTTGCGAAGTCTTAGCGAGGCGGCCCCAGGTGAGAATGTGCTCGACTCAAGCGGCTAGACACTGCCCGCGAGCCAATAATGTTGCATGTTAAGTTATGGTATGTATGGCTGGTTGAGGTAACCTGCAAGTTGGCTAGCTTGCTGGAAACCTTGAAAAAAAAAGACACATACACTAAAAAAAAGTAGTTGTAATTTGTTTGCGTCTGAGCCTATCAAGCACAATGATCACAGCTACTACTTTTATTTGATTGAGATTTGAAACGGGATCTTGATTGGAGTTATCACAAAACATATTTGCAGCAATCAAGTCAAATAGTAATAAACTCAACCAAATAGTGATAAACACAATCAAGGGACTTATTTCGCGCAAACATATTGCGGAAAATTTGATGAAATTGTATGATTAATGCAATTAATTGCAATTTTATATGCTATCAAGTCAAATGATCTTTATTGAAGTAATCAAAATGCTTGATTGACACAACTAACTTATTTTGTTACAGTTAACATTTTTTTAACTTGACTCGCTTTTAACTCTTCTACAATGATGTCATGTTAAGGGTAATCGAGAAACTTGTTTGAGCGTTCAATCATTTGAACTAGTATTGCTGCAATCATGTCATGATGACTGACATGACTTAACTAAGATTTTGATTAATCTAAACAAGATATCGTCAATCAAGCTAAAAAGTCACTTGATTAAGACAACTACGGTAGTAGTTTCTTTATGTGAAATTGAGAAACATCTCTTCGTGGCTACATCGGTTGATGATGAAGGGTAGGATAGGGACTAAAATGTGGTAAATCAGAGAAAATGAAAGGGCAAAGTTTCGTTACTGTAACACAACAACCTATCTACTGCAGAGATTGGTAATGGATAAAGAAGGTGTTTCAATAGTAAATTAAAACCAGAACGTAAAACTTTTGTCTATGAAGGGGACATACAAAAACAGTGGCCACTGTCGTCATTAATTTTATTATTGATCTTAGGTTCACCGTATGTTCGTCGAACTGAACATCTGTGTGTAGTTGACGTATAAGTGAATTCGACAATGCAGGAATAGGTACTTGTACAATATAAGTGGAGGACGCAAGTTGTGGCTTTGTTCTGGAAACTTCACCGTATACTGACGTATCTTATTGCATGTGGCGTCGTAAAGGTAACACTCATACCGCTGTGCATTTGTATGTGTGCGCTCTATTTACTGGAATAGCCAGTTTTGAAACTAGGTTTTAAATATATTACAGGCAGACAATTTCTGATAAAATAAATGATAGATTTTATGACGTACTAAGGAAAATTTATATTTATACGCAAGGAACTTACCTCGTTCATGTTAAAATAGATTTGTTAACAATAAGCCATATTAATGAAGTTTTAGTTAACGATATCAAACACTCATTAATAAAACTTATGAACATTTAATAGGCCCTCAAAATACCAACGACCAAAAACTCGAAAACGTTCAGTTTATTCAATGAAACTTTGTTAAAAATACAAGAGAGAGACAGAGTCGACCGAAAATTAATTATCATTCACAAAACTCTGTCGACTCAGCCTACACGAAATCTTTACGCTTCAATTGAGCCAGTTTATGGCGAAATTAATTACTGGCTAGAGAGGATCGACTATAATAGTTTCCCGTCCGAATTATTATTGTGCAGGGGTCCACGGCCGACGAAATTGTGTCCGGACAAGAAAATTAGTGAGCGTAAAACGGGGTGTGAATTTGAAAATCAAAGAGCCTATGGAACTTGTTCGGAGTCCATTGTGATGGCCCATCATTTACATGGGATGCCACCTATACACAATTTGGTGATAACTCATTCGCAAGTTGGAGCTTTTGAAGAGTGAAGGACGGTCGGCTTTAATTTCGTGTCGAGTATAGAATTGTTGCATAATACATGTGGCTCAAGACTCAGCCGTTGTATGATAAGAGTGGTCACACAGAACGGATTAACTGGCGGAGTGGTTTCTACACAGTTCAAGGATGAATTCGATCAGCAAAAACACTGAAAGCCAAAATCAATAGAGGCAACCATCACTGTGAGACTCGATGAACACTGGATTTATAATTTCGCTGTTAAATCCCGCAATGTCTAAAAAAAGAGACCAGCGGAAAACTGAAAAATAATTAAAGAACTATCATCTAATCTAACCTGACACAACCATATCTTAGCCTTTGGTACAGATTTCACTTGCGATAAATCCGCGATATATATTTATAACAAACCAAAGCCCTAGCCTCCCTAATCCGCATTGTTCCCCGTCTAGCCTGAATCCGTGCTAGTGTAAAAGTGCGTCTCTCGGCGGACGGCGTCTTGTACCGCGATATATGGCCGCCGAGGGAGACCGCAGCTGAGATTCTCACCGACTGATTTATAGCAACGAATACTAATACAAATATCTTGCTAGATGAATGTTGAGATTGTGTGAAAAGTTTGGGTTGTTGGGATTCAGAAGTGGGAAATTATACTTCTTGTAATGACTAGCTAGGCAATAAGTTATCGTTTACCTCATAAGCTCTAAAACTTAGCTGAGTATATCCTAATCAGCAATGACTGAATCCATGTATCCTGGCCAGGAATGCATCGTTTCATTTAATAAGGGCCAGCTTCCTTATTTAAAAAAATCCAAATGCTAATAAAAATACCAAAAACAATAAGTACAGGTGCATAGAACACCGCTAAAGACTGACGGCCCGTAAACCGACGCGGAAGCAGTGTTGGAAAGAATTAACTATGAAATATGCGCACCTTGGGCCTACCGTGATTTATGTGAAGCAGATCTGCATTAAATATTGTGCGGTGTCGGATGCAGGGGGAAGATGAACTTTCTGTTTTTCGAAATGATATGGTGATAGTAGTGTGATTTCTTTTTGTTGCTTTTTAAAGGAGTTATCATAAAATAACAACATCAAATACAGATGTATGATGAATTTTGTGCAGGTAAATGTACTGACAAGAAAGAGTGATGAGTATGACCACCGTAGAAATAAAAGAAATGCAAGAAAAAAAGCGGATCCCAGAGAGTTTTAGGGCGCAGTGTCAAATATTCAGAAAAGATATGCCACTTTGTTTCTAAAGTATGAGCTATTCTTCGCAGAGTAAAGATAAAAGTGTTCATGCTACGCGTGCAGATGAAGTAAGATGTCAGAACTATCTCTAAAGACACTGGGCCCCTCACAAAAATTAAATTATAGAACGCCAAAAATAAGGAGACTACGTACTACCATTGAAATTCCAAAAGAAAGTGAAGACGTTTCGATAGCACAAACCCACGAAAACTCGGAACCTGTCCAATAGCTTTAAATTTTTTCGACTTATCCCAAACGCTTATTTATCCATCATAACGAACTCCAAAATATAATGAACAGCAGTGGTTTAAACCCAGACTGTATAAAAGAAGGCACGGGTTGGCTATGACGAAGGTAACCCACAGAACGCCACATACGACCCGCATGTAATTTTATTATGACCTCGTTATGGTATTTAATGAAGTCATTAGCCTTGAGGACGACATGGTTTTGTGGTGGCTAAGTGGCCTGTAGACAAGGTAAACACATTAGATGGGGATTACCTTGTTTAGACCAGGTGTAATGTATCGGAAGATTTAGGGTTAACATAATTTTGTTCTTTTGGACGTAGAAATTTTTATAATCCTGCATGTTTCTGAATTTTACAAAGGTAGTGAGGCTGCTTATTTTTTATTTTTTACAAACGTCAATTTAATTGATTTATAATATTTGAAACGTTGATGAATCTGCTATACTATGCCAAGAACTGTTTAGTAATTTTATAGTAACATTTAGTTTTCAGAAAGTCATTTGATAAAGGTAACAAACTTAAAGCAAACTATTTTTTATAGCTTTTTTTTTAGCTTACTAAACTATGTAAATTAATATACTAGTCTTGTAAAATGGTTCTTAACATAATCATGAACAAAAAGACATGCGATTGCCCTATTTGTAGCACACTAGCCATACATTATCCTTACTAACTAACAAAACTATGGTTGTCTCTTTTGCTCTCGTAGTTAGATACTTACCTTGCTACTTGTAACATAGCTATTCCCATACTAGCGCCTATTAAATCCCGAATGACCAGATCGGATTGCGGAAAAAAACTAGTCTGAATTAGATCTATGACCACTTCTATGTTGGACTTGCAGACACCAGTATGAGGGTTTAGAATAACTCAAAGCAAGGTTGCATTTTGCTTTCAATTTTGCATTATTTTGCCAGTAAATACAAAGTAAGTCTTTCCAGGTATAATTTGATATGAATAACTTTTGTAGCCACATTTAGTGTCGTATTTACCTAATTGAAAACCCGTAAGTTTATGGAATGGACTACCTATTTGTCGGAGTAGTTTCAACGCGTCTTGAAAGACTTTAGTGAATGTTAAAACTAGAAACTGATTTAAGTGAGTACTCGCGGGGTAAGTTAATTTCAGCGTGCGCTGTCTTGCCGGCTCGGGAATAATGGCCGCCCGTAAATCCCGGCAGACAAAACTGACTCACCTGCACTCATTATATTTACGCCGCAATAATAAAACTTTCCAACTCGCTGTGAATATTGAATTCGTTGCGGCGAGGAGAGGCGGTCGCCTTACTTATTGCCGTCAGTTATGCAATATGCTCCGTAGGTTTTAATAAAGGCTCGACCGACGGGGCATTTCGAAAAGTTTTCGTTTCGCGAAGGCGGACGCTATTGCGCCGACAATGAGCCCCGCTAAGCCCCCGTCGAGTTGAGTTGAAGCGTTTTCGTTTGACTAATAGCTGCATGTAAAATTTTTGTGCTTTTATTCGCACATGGTGAAGGGATCTAACCCTGTGCTGAAATCTGCTGGCTTTGCTGACGGGGATTAAGTTGTCATTTTCTGCCTGGTCGAATAAACGTGAACCGTTTTTGCTAAAACTTGTTTTAATTACCTACGGGATAAAAAATATTGCAAACTACATCGTTATACCAAAAAATACAGGATAAACATCTTTTAAATCGACATCAAAAACAAAAACATTGTAAACAAGCCTTACTTCACAAAAGAGCGTATCAACTTCACTCACTGTATTTTCAACAAGCTTAATACTGCTATAGTTTTGGGATCAAATATTCCTAATTAACGTAGACACACAAATGAAGCAGAAATAATCCCGTTCGTGAAAGTTTTAAGCGTGGCTTCGCGTCCTCGCCAGACAAATAGGATATCAAGGTGCGTCGAGCGAATGCAGGTAATATGATCCTGCGCCTGCATGAGAAACTTATTAAAGAAGTATCCCTGAGTCAAGGTAAAATTTCGTAATTTTCAATGTAAAATGATTACAATATTGATTGAATGATACGTCCAATTCGTAAACCAATTAATTTTGGGCTAAGAATAGAACCTTTCGGGACACCTTTATAAAAAAATGAAATTGTAACACAAACGCCGAAATTCTGTCTGGCATTCTTATCTAGGGCGGTCTATTGTTTGCAGATGTTTAAACACCAGCCTCGTACAAATTACAATTCGCCTTAAACACTAAATCATAACTATACTAGTTTATCGAAAGCCTGACACGGTACACAACACATTCCATTAGAGCTACACCTTTTCCTTTTAAAACAAAATGATAAAGCGTTAACTTTAGTAACAGCAGGATGCAATGATGCGGATGCATTATCGTGTACACCTGCAGGCGGATATTGCATTAGATGCAGCCGCCAACACCGCTCGCGGTACACTCAAAGCTCTTCTTGTTATTCACACACGGATGGGTTGTGCAGACGGACGGTTGAATAATTGAATATTCCTTTTAAGATTAATTTTCTTAAGATGTTAATGCAAGTGAACAATTTACAACTTTTTATTTCAGTTTATTTTGTTCTCGATTATATTTTTTGTATCTTGCTTAATTTTTGATTTCCTTTAAAAATTATGTGCATTATTTTGAGAAATAGCAAGGAAATCAATGAAATACCGCAACAGTAATATTAATCTGCAAATACACACATTCAAAAGAATGCAAGAACTTAGATGCTATATCACTTAACGGGGCCCTGTTAAGTGATAAAACAAAACAAACAAAAACGCTCGTCTAGCCTCACACAAAGCGATAGCCTATTTGCTTACGGGGTGTAAGCACACAGGCGCGTAGATGCATCGGATTCCATGACGATGCCTTCAAAAGTTCCGCGTTCGACGCCGGGCCGCGGAAGCAGCATCGCAGCCAGGAAATTGAAGTCACCTCTCGCATTCAGTATACGAACAATGCTTTGTGAAAGAACATCTAATTTATCTGCGAGTTGTTTTGAGGAATCGCTCCGTTTAAATTGAATATCGATTCGTTGAACAATATTGTATTGTCTTAGTGGAACCGTTGGTCTTTATCTGCGATCGAATGTTTATAATTACACGTCAGTTTCGTGTGTTTGTAGGTCGGTTTGGAATAAGACAGGTGGTTAAAAAAAAATTACTTAGAAGTGACTAAGCAAAAATATTTGTTACTATGTAATGCTATCAACGGTGAGTTCGTTTTATGAACTCTTACCAATTACTGGTGTTAGTTTCAGAATGATCTTTGTCTTATAACACTAAATTTTAAAACACGTCTAGACTGATACCACTCACGCTATACATCTGATATACACAGGAGGAATAATATGAGAGACCGCAAGCTCAGGTGGAGCTCCACCACGCACGCCACCCATTGTAAATATTAGTTCGCGAAACTCATCAATTCTGCGCTCAAACTTAATAAAATACTTGGCGCTTAATTGAAAATGAATACTGCTGGCGTCGATGCGATCGATAAAATATTCCGCAGCCTTAATCCGCGATAATGAAGCGGGCTCGAAGGGTTGCTTCAAGGGGCCCACTAATAAATGTTGCGTTCCAAATTTAAAATCAAAGTGCGGAATAAATTTTGATTAAGCGATTAGCCGGGGCAGCGGAGGAGGCGTTTGCTTTTCTTCCGAGCTCTATTAGTGATGGTACGGTAGTGGTGACGGGCGATATGGGTACCGTGTTGACAGCAACGGAATTAAGAGGAGAGAAAAATGTCTGTACAGTTATTTATAATAGAGGGACCTGATGAAATGTAAATTCGCAAACACACGATGGATTTCACTCCTTATTCAGACATACTCGTAAGAAACAAGATCATAATATGGCTTTTACCTGTCTCCTACACCAATCAAATTAAACACAAAAGAATATTTGCAGTACCAATAGTATACCATTTCCAATTTACAAGATAGATAACAATTCTACGGTTATTGAAAGTTTTAGGAACCTATTGATGGAGTCCGGTTGCCAACTAAGTTCTCTCCAATTAGCCAGGTATGCATCCTCCATGGTGTTATTGTTTCATATCGGCTTTTACACTTTCGGGAAAGTTCTGGGCTTCCTACGGTACTTTAATCTTGGTTCTGCGATCACGGTCTGGTATTCAATAATTATAATTGATTTGTGGATCGGCAAACTATTGGCAGAAAGGAGTTGCTTAAGGAAACTTACAAAATTGAGATAAAGGCAAAGATCTTAGAGAAAGTTGAAGAATCTCATGTGCCTGTAATTTCACCGGTACCCATAAATCAACATTTTATATTTCACAGCAGAAATAACAATAGTAATAGTACTAACCCAGATGAACTATTTTGTAAAGAGTTCTACTGTTTCTAAACTAAAATCCTACATGCGTTAAATTACAAACACGCTATCTTCAATTCATTGCATTTCCATACATTCATACAGTTAATAAAATAAACTAGCAGCGAACCAGACCACCTCAGAAACTCCGTATTCCGGTGCATCAGGACCGAATGCATACGACGCCACATTTGATAAACGCTGCGATAATGTACCGTGGAAATTCATTATAATTTTATTCATGCACTGACTTGGTTTATGAGCCCGTCTCAAGGTAGATGTTACTGCTGAAATCTACAATGTAATATGAATGTCTGGAGATAATTAACGTGGTTGCGAATTTTTAATCAGGTGTTTTTATGAAGATAAGATGGTAGACAATGTTTTAGAGTAAAAGGAGCTAGATGGTTTAGAGGTCGGGGTGAAAATAACATTAATGCTAGAAGAAAAGGATCCATGTAAAGATCTAAATTGTAAAGTCAAAAAAATAAAGAAAATCTGAAGCTATCTCATTTTGCAGAAAACTCAGAGCCGCAGTCATCCGAGGCACTCATCATAACAGATGAAGACAAACCCTTGTCAAATTGAAGCGGACATAGGATTCTGAGCAATGAGAGAGCGATTAAGAAGAAAATGCAGAAAGGTAAAAGTTGAAGAAAGCAAAATAATACAGATGTCTTTAGTAGTCACTTATCGATCAGTTCGGCCTAGAACCAAAGGCACAAGACAGAAAACTCTTTTCTTCAGACTATGAGAGTCCTGACGTAAAACTGACAAAATTATGCATTTCCTCAAAACCCACCAACAGTTATTATAACAATAATCAGCAACACGAGAGTCGTGTGGGACTGCGGGAGTGACGTGCCCTCAGCACTAAAACCCCGAGTCATACGGTTAATTACCGGATGAGCAGCCCTCGGGTGATTTACGAGCTAAGACGCCGAATGTGTACTGTGATATGTTGTATTAAACTATTGCTGGCTGGATTGCAGTTTGAAGTGAGGAACGGTTGCAGATTTAAAAAACCGGCCAAATGCGAGTTGTACTCATACGCACACAGGGTTCCGTAACACCAAACAATATAGTAAAAATATTTTTCAATACACTTTCTCGAAAACTGGTTCTAATCGCACTACGATTAGGTTCAACATGCAATGTATTTCACACACGTGCGATTTTTAATATTTTTCCGCACACGTGCAAATAAAAATTTCCACAGATAAATAAGGGTTCAATAACTATATCAATAGTCGGCGGTGATTGTTTTTTTTTTAATCCCGACAAAGAGGCGTCTGTACGGATTAAATATTTTTCGAGTATTTAAATTGTGTTTAGAAATAGAATATCATAGATAAACATGATTATTTAAAACAAATATTTATTTTTATGAACAAATTAATTTAAAAAAATATATTTAAATTTTCTTTTTTTTCATAGTGTGCTGTATACGGCATCGTACCTTTGCATCTTCTTCAACCTGGCGAAAGCAAAGCGCGGAAAAAAAGTAAATTAAATCATAGTTTCCTAATAATTCCTGACAAAAATACTTTCCGTTCTAATACTTTATTTCTTCGAAAGTGTATTGAAAAACGTCGTTTAATACGCGTGGGGATTTGTTATTGCAGTTCTCGGCACCATAACACCCTCGCTTGCAGCTCGGGTGTTAATTCCGCGCTCGAATGCAATAACAAAGTTTCCCCACTTATATCAAAATGTACTATTGTAGGCTCATTCATATGTTGAATTGTTTTACATTCAACAGCAAAACTAAATTTGTTTTTCATAGTATGTTAATGATGCGGTTTACAGAATACATCTACCTACTAAGTTTCAACTGTGTAGTCCTAATAGTGTCGGAATAAATTGGCTGTGACATACACGGACAGACAGACATGACGAATTTATAAGGGTTCCGCTTTTTGCCATTCGGCTACGGAACCCTAAAAACCGTAAGCTTCTATTAAGTTTGTCTAGTCTGCATATCATCATGTACAAAATAAAGACTATTCTTCGATGCTGCTAGAATTCTCAGATAATAGAAAAGTATGAAAGAATAAAAAAATACTGCACTGACCCCAAATAGATCCGTATTAATATCAGGAGAATGATGATCACGTCCATGATAGAATCCATGGCGAATAGGACGACAACCCGCCCATGAGAACGTACGTGGTTACCGCAGTTTGTAGACGTGTAAAGGGAATGGTTGCTACGTAAACAACTAACAACTTTGCCCAAGAAAATCGAGTTTGTCAGTGGATCACCTCAGTGAATTGAAAATATTCATTATTTTACCTACCAAAGCAAATATCGCATGAAAGTAACAAACCCATTCTATTGGTCTTATCAAACAAACCCATCAAACTAAACACCAACTTTGAATACTTAACACAAACACACGAGTACATTTTCTTTCCCTAGTTAGCAGCGTACGGAGGCACTGTTGATTTTAAAATGCAGTCTCATTACTCGCATGTAAGTTAGTGTTACCAGACTATATTAGCTGGAGGCAAGTTGCGAGAAACGAATTCTTAAACCGTGTACGGTTTTACGGTGGGACATAGTGGCATGAAGTTTCGGGAACTATTTTGATGTATACAGGGTGAAAGGGACACCGGCGCACAAACGGTTACCACACTTACCACGTATTCAGTACATCATTCTAAACCTGGACATATAATTTTTCTACAAAAGTGTAGTACCTACACGGTCAAAATGTAAGGAAAAGTAGATTTAAAAAAAACGACCGATGAAAAATTTCGATGTATTCCACCCAGTATAGTAAGAAGTCTTAGCAGTAAGAAGTTCTTTTTGTGTGTAGAAGTCCTGTAAAAGCGTATAGTATATGTCATGTGCAATTATTCCATGTCATAATTAAATCCAATTTTAGACTGACGTAACAGTGACACGTGTGGCAAGAGCATACTCTAACACCTTTACTTTGCACACTTGTCAAGTAATTTTTTGATTGACAATAATTCTAAGTAAGGTCGTTCCTCACATACGAGTATATCTGAGTCTGATTTCCAAGCGAAGATTTTGTTACCATCAGCGGAAAAAGAGTCGTTAAAAATATAAAACGGTGAAGTGCCAAAAACAAACACCAAGAATTTAAATTACGAATACTGGGTGAAAAAGCTCCCACTCCTTCAAGTCCGTGTGTATCTCACTTCACTCAGGGGTACTACACCTTGTCTAATAAGTGCCCGCACTCACGTTAATGAGTTTACTGCATCCTTAGCTTGGAGTTTTAAAAAGTGCACCACAGTGGCGCCCAACCTTTTGCCTTGGTGTCGGCAATTAATGGCTTGCTTCCGTGCTTCTTGGCTGATTTTCAACTTAAACAGAAAATATTTTAATTGGTTTTTCATACTTCAATGAGTTTGTTGTGTTAACTTTGGTTAGAGCGTTTGAGAGCTGTAAGATTGGTTGTAAGGAATAAATATTTGTGTTTCTTGGATCTGCTTTGACGAAGTTTGTGATACACCCTTTTCGGGTTTAATCCTATAGATTATGTTATGTGATCCTACTGATTATGAAATCGGAGTGGTCCCTGTGATTGAATTTAAAGAATCAATTTTCAAATAGTTTTCAATAAATAAATGAAAAATATAGTGTATATTTCAAAAAAAAACTATGCTCGACACCCATGTCCCACTGCCAACGACCAGCACTCTCAATAACACTTTACAACAAAAACAAAACATTCTTCATTCAACCCGCCACTGCTACCGGGGTGAAGTAACAACGTTAGCCGGTCCATTTCTCAATTTTACCCCGAACAACCCCTTTCTTCTTACGTGGACGCTACGGGTACAACGGGGTACGGGTGCAACCCTTCGAAGCCCGCAGCGTTTCGCACAGGCCGCGGCATGCGCGTTATTTTATTGCTTTCCGAAGTATTTCTTGGTTTTAAAATGTTGAAAATTTTATGTGTGTTCATTTATGTATTTAGGATTTCTTATTTATCTAATAAAAACCCTAAAAACTTAGACTTCAGAAATTACATTTTAAGCAATTGGTGTTAAAATTCAATTTCTGAAGTAGTTCGAAGGGCAAGCATTCGTTGAGAAAGATATTTCTTTTTAAATTTCAGGAAAATAAGTAGGTATTTTATTTGGTTCATGTTAACTTCCAAAGTACTCCAAGAAGGAATTCTCTGAATTCGAAGTTGTACAAGTTCAACTTCAAAGTATTCTGCAGAAATATTTAGAAAAAACATTAGTGGGAATAAAAGTACAAGTATACCCTGAATATACTGCTAGTGAATAAAATGCATTAAATTGAAAATTCAACCTCTTAAAATCGCCAGCTCCCACATCCGTCGGCTGGAACTCAGCTTGCCTTCATTGTGGTCGCATCCGCCTCCTCGCGGCATTATATTAAATTTTATTATCGCCCTGGACTAAGTAATGGGAATATCGTGTAAGGAGCGGCCGTCCGCAGCCCCAGGGCGACACAGGGGGTGAAACGCGGGTGACGGGGGGGTTGGTGATTAAAATTTCGACTACCGTTGATGACACGCCAGTACTGCGAGGAAGGATTAATGCCAGCTTTATGAGTAGATTACATTACTTGGCAGTGCGACGGCATTGTAAGTGTTGAGATTTCATTTGTTTCGTCACGATGACATCGTGTTTGTGTAGTTGGGATGTTAGGGTTAGATTGTTTACGGGTGCAAGTTGAAGTTTGTTTTTTTTAGGGTTCCGTAGCAGAATGGCAAAAAACGGAACCCTTATAGATTCGCCATGACTGTATGTGTGTCCGTGTATGTCACAGCCACTTTATGATGAAACTATTAGGATTACACAGTTGAAACTTAGTAGGTAAATGTATTATGTGAACCGCTTTACTATTTTTGTACAAAAATAAAAGATTACATGGAACTGAAACCAGTTTTTTTTTTCTTCGTAGTTATACGTGCACGGTAACTGTAGATAGGTCTTTAAAATTACATCGAGGTTTCTAAAACTACTTTTCTCAAAGTCAATCGTTTGAAAGATATATACTTCCAAAGTGGTAAAAAGTGTGCCCCACACACACTCCCCCCTCTAATTTCTAAAGTAAGAGGAGGAAAATTCTGAAAAAATTTAGGATTGTAGAACGTAAATAAAACTTTCAACTAAAATTGGTTTGAATAAGATTTGATGCTTAGTTTTTGAGATATGGGACTTTTTCATCAAACTGCAGCAGAAACTTTGTTTTTCATTAACATACTATGAAAAACAAATTGAGATTTGCTGTTGAATGTAAAACAATACAACATATGAATGATCCTTCAAAATATTTTTATTATAATGTTTGGTGCTACGGAACTAGGGCTTGCAATCCGGATATCCGTACTATCCGGATAACCGTATTATCCGGATATCTGCCGATTTTCAAATCCGGATTTTACTTGCATCACTATCCGGATTTTTCAGATGTTACGGATAGTTGTATTTCGCTTTTCAATATTAAATAAAAAGCTGCCATCTGTAAAGTACGTAACTGATATTATGTTATTTATTATTTTAATATAGTTAATCACTCTTGCAAAACTATTTCTATATTTTTTGACACACAACAACCAGATCAAACAGTCGTAACTTCAGCGGACAATACACAAGATACAGAAGGTTGCTCTTCTTCAACTGTAAGCGTATCAATTAAAACACAAATACGAGAAGAAATCATCCGGTTTATGAGTCCGCCGTCTTCTGCGCAGTAACCGGCTTCTTTAAAAAAATATTTAGATACCACAGTTCGAGTAGAGATCCCTATTTGATGAGGACGGTCAGAGAAGCAGGAATTTCGAAAGGGTTTACATCTACTTTTATCAATACCACCGACCAGCGTTGCAGCAGAAAAAGTGTTCTCTGCTACAGGATATATAAGTCACCATTTAAGAAATTCCATGAAAGAAGATTCATAAGATGATGAAGATTTTAAGATCACATTACTAGAATTTGGATAAAAAATTACTTAAGAATTACGTAATAAAGGGTTATTTGATTATTATGAGATATTTTGTTCATTTCTTTTTATTAAATTTGATTTATACTATTGTTGTATAATTGAGCTGATTTGCGACAGAAACTGATATTTTTATTTAATGATTGTTTTAAATAGGTTGATTTGATTTAGATGTTGTGATTTGTGATAATTGTAAGATCTTTGTTTTATGATATAAAACATTAAGATCTCATTTTTAATTAGAATGATTCTTTATTATATCTTTACAAATCAATTTATATTCCTTAAAAATATATATAATATGAAAAATATTTAAAAATATAAAAAAATCCAAGCTATTGGCGGTCAGGGCGCCAGAGAGAGGAACCTCCTAACAATACGAGCCGTGTCTGGGATTACCGCTTTCTGAATCTAGCCTCTCTAGAAGAGGTCTCTGGAACGTAGCCAAGCTACGAACGCTGATAGGTCTACATCGGATCCATTCAGGGCCCCGGAAAAAGCGTCCGTGAAGCTCCTTACTCTGCCATACATCACTGTGGTCGTTAGTGTCAAGCACTAGGTTTGCGCCAGTTTTCTTTAGCCAAGGAGAGTGGGGTGAGGCCCTTGTCCACCGCGACCACATCTCGATGCATACCAACGTCGGTTTCTATTAAATATTTCCTGAGACTGCATACCTCGTGATTGTGGAGAGTCTTAGCGTTTAAAAAACCTCGACCCCCACATCTCCGCGCGATATAAAGTCTCATAACCGAAGAACGTGGGCGATGCATTCGATATGCTGTCAACAATGTACGGACCCTCCTACCCAGGGCGTCTAGTTCTGTTTGAGTCCATTGGAGTATGCCGAAAGAGTACATCAAAACCAGCATGACCCAACCGCTGAAGGCATGCACCTTATTTCCGCCTGATAAAAGACTATTAAATACTTTTTTCAGGCGGCCAAAGAAGGGCTCCTTCAACGATTGCTTCATGTCAGCAACATTGATGCCCAGCGCTTTCGACACACCCAAATACTTATAGATTTCGGTTGCTGAAAAAAACTAGTAGTTAGTGGTAGTGGTGGTGGTGGTGGTAGTGTTAGTGGTAGTGGTAGTCTAGTAGTTTTTTTATGTGATTGTTACTTGAAACATTGGTATAGTTTATTATTTCTTTGTCATTTTGCTTAAGACTGATTAAAACGTGTTACAAAAGCTTATTGTATTTTATTTATAATAAAAACTAAAAATTATCCGTACTATCCGCATTACCCGGATAAGAAAAATATTAAAATCCGTATTATCCGGATGGTAAAAATGAACGGATATTGCAAGCCCTATACGGAACCCTGTATGCGTGTGAGTACGACTCGCACGTACTTAGCCGGTTTTTGTTTCTCTTTTTGACAGGTTGATGTTACAATGCCATTTTATAATAATGCCCCGTGCCGCTAGAAATTCTCAAACTATTAAGTATATTTGCGTTATAGCTTTTAGCTACAGCAGCAATATACCCTTGTCTAAGCTCCAATGACCCCAAGACTTAATAAGTTATAGGTATTGTTCCTAGATATTTCCCACTGACCCCAGTCTCATTAAATTAATAACCCCACAAAAATAACCAATAAAATCAACATTATCAACAAAAACACTCAAATATATCGCCACTTAAAGACATTATCGAGACAAAAAAACTATTCCATATTTCGAATTACGACTAAAAAGGCGAAGTTTCGACTATAAAAACGACTAAGAGGGTCTGAAGGAGAGATAGAACTACAAACAAAGGTATTAGATGACCAGACAAAGTTCTCTCATAAGCTATCAGCGTGGTTCAATTGTTTATCAATTGCCTACTGAGACAGAGATATACTGTTTATTGGAGGCGACTGTTTGTGGCGACTGGTTGTTAAAAGGAGTATTTTATATCGCATTTTATCATTTTTATTATATCCTGAAATTATGTTTACGAGAACCAACAAAAATAAACCGCGACAGAATTCACATGTAAAACAATTAATAGTTGGCCAATAGCCACATCTAGAGTACAAAACAGATAGGGTTAATTTCCAGGTTATGTAGCTGAGGAGTATGGAAGAAGAAGACACGCTGCGTCGACCCCAAATAAATGGGGATCTGGTGGCCTACCATGACGTCTTAAAGTAGGAATAATTCCAGTGTGGGAAAGAGATGGCGCTACACGACCTATATAGCTCTGTCTCTTTCTCACACTGGAATTACTCCTGCTTTAAGGTGGATGCGCAAGGGTAGCCCGCGAAATTTAAATTTTCTTACGCTTATTGCAATTTGCAGGTCAGTGTCAGATTGTATGTTGATGAAAATATGAATCGCGCCAGTAACAAGTATGGAGTTACAGAATTATAATCATTCAAATCATCAATACAGCTCTCCAAGTTCATATAATCACATTCAATAGCTATTTCATGAAAAAGTCACTTTTTGAGATTATATAAACTTGGAGGGCTGTATTTATACCTGCCAATTGTAATAAACGTAAGAAAATTTGAATTTCGCGGGCTACCCTTGCGCAACCACCTTAAGACGTCATAGTAACCCCCAGGGCAGGAGAATGATGATGTGGCGGCCGAAAGATTTATCTTCTCATGCCGCAGTGTAATTTAGAGAAGATGTATACAAAACATTCACATCGCTGATAGTCCGAAGCACTTCAAACCTTGAACCATAAAACTTCTACTAAATTATTATCTAAATATGATTTATTGGCTACCTCGATTCATCTAAATTTCTTTCCTGTACCAATTCGGAGTCACTTCTTAATTATTTCCCAATAAATCGTGAACGCACCGACTGAGCTGATCTCTGGAGTGTGAACGTTTATTTAAGGGCCGCTATATTTTTTCCACCCTCCCCGGTTCACTTCGTTATATTTATTAAAACATCGCCCGAGATTACAAAGAACACGATATTTTTTACACTGTAAGATGTGAAAACCAATTAAAGAGATAAAAAGGGAATCTAGAGAGGTGCCTGCATTAATTTCTTTTTTGCGGGGATTATTTTAAAATTGCATTATATTCTTGTTAAGACGCCGGCCGCCTCCCGGTTAATGATAGTAGTACCCCTTCCTTTTTAATTGCCCCGGGCTATTGCGAAATGAGTAATCTAAAGGTGCTCGGCCGGTACTCGTGATAAAACTTTGGAGACTTTGTGAATGGTACACTGCTAGATAAGTGGAGCTAGGACCAGCCAGGAGTTTCAGCTGTAGGATTAAATTGTACAAGTTAAGCTCATTGAGTGAATTTAGCAGTCTTGCAAGAGACATAAATAGTTTTCTTTTATTTCCAAAGACTAAAATAGAAACCGAAGTTGACAATACTCCATATCATTACTATTATGAAAAATGAGTGTCGGTAATAAAAATATATTTAGTAAACGCGTGTCTATGTCGTGGGTTTACAGGAGGACGTCACGAAACGACTCGGAACTCGTAATAAAGATATAATAATTTCCCGCGCAGATATAAATTGTGCGTCGATACCAATGTCTATGGTACATAATTCTGACACGGACCGCTCAATTCGGGGGCGAACTTCTAAAGTGTTCGCTAGAAGTGGTCACGATTATAACTGGGGCCACGATAATCTCGCATTCCGGTGAAGCAAAACCACCCCTAAATCTATACCGTTAAGATAAAAATCTAATGCAAAGTTAGGGTTGTCAAAGCTGGTTGCGATTACGACACTGCCAACTTTTTAATGCAACCGAGACCATCAAAAACGAGCCTTATTTTTCAGCAACTAAGGTTGATTGAAACTGCTTTAGTAAGTTGGTGGTGGTTTATTAGTCATCGATGGTGGTGCGATAGGCCCGTGCCAGGCGCGGGCGGCGCGCACGCATGCTGTCAACACTACCTAATGAACGGCAGTTACACAACGCACGTGAGCCTAAATGTCGCTATGCTTCCTGCAGTAATTTTATTGTAATTTGTGCGTATTTATCATGTGAAGAGAATTATGGCTTTATTATTGTTTAGAAAACTGTCGTAAATTGATTTTGAATTATTGTTTATTCGGAGCACTTGAAAAGATAAGATGGTAAAACCTTTACTAACAAGATGCTATAATTTAAGCACCTAATTATAATTTAGTACTCAATAGTCATTTTATGAAAAACGTCATTATATAATTAAAAAATTAAATTAATTAATTAAATGCCCAAGGCATTAAGTCCGCCTTTGTACAGTTTTCACTTGTGCATAAAGTTTTAATAAATAAATAAATAAATAATTGCTATAGTAATACAATAAAAGAATTCTACTCGATTTCAAGCTCAATGAAAAGAAAAATAAGACTATAGAAAAGAAAATCTAAGTTTGTCTTCTCTTGGAAACCATTTTTACAAAACAAAAACGGTCTTGTTTATTTATGTTCATACCATTGGCTACACTGTCTTACACCACCAAATAAGACTCACAAAATGCAATTCCATATCGAATTAAAAACAAAATAGCTAAATTTCCGTTCACCTGACAGATGTCACGTGATACAAAAATTAAGGCTGCGCTACAAAGAGAGCGGAGCGAGGAATGCTAATTACCGCTGATATTTATACGACTGCAACCTCGGTGGTTCCGTGACACCGCGGGGACGACGAAATAAATAGCGCGAGATTGTACTGCAGTTAATGTTGAAGGTTTTTTTTTTCTGAGCTTTTTTGTGGAAACGTTTATGTAAAGACCTAGGAAATATAAGTGCAATAATAAATTCAATTGTAAGGAAATACATGTACAAAAACAACAAATATATGTTATCGAATATGAGTTAAAATTATCGAATGGATGTCGCCAACCACTAGGTGTACGTCAGCCATTCGATAATTTTAATCTGAGTTTCTCAGATTTAAAAATCAAAGAAAATCTTAATCCTGTAATCCTGGTTGCATCATATCAGCGATTTTAAAAATTACTTCATTTTATGGAAGACAATATTCCAAGATATATTATTATTAAAATCTAAGTTGCTGTCCGTTATCTGTGAAAAACATACAAAATGCCATAAAGTTATTTTCTTAATTCTTCTTCTTAAAAAAAATATTCATGGCTTTTACAGAGTTATTCACTCTTTGTGGCCAGTAACGACAGGAGTATTTTGTAAGACCTATCGTATGATTGTCATTAGTCTTTTTTAACCTAAATTATAAATATTTAAGAAGTTTAGTTTTCGTTCACTTTTCTCCACTAAACGGCTTCATTGTGTCCCTCAGAGTATGTGGCTAAAAGGAAATCACCAAATATTGAAATGGCTACCTACCAACACACACACATACATACTGCATATGCGTACTGGTCCAACACAGTATTGTTTGGAAAAACTATTTTAATATTTGATTTATATAATGAATCTCCGAACATGATACTTATTTACTTGTGTAAAAATAAAAACTTCACCACATGAAATAACGGTGGTTGTTTACATTAAAACAGAGGCTCTATTTCAACAATCGTAACTGCAATACAATATAACATGCAACACTGCTGCAGCTACGATGGCGCAATGGCTTGAATTTCTCATACACCATGATTAGCCTTCGTAATGCGGACTAACTTCTTGTACTAGGATGCTAACAAAATAGAATCTAATGCTTTTTTATTAATATGAAGGAATCTTAGTAATTATGTTTTTAGGATAGAACCTTTTTCCCATTAGTATTTTCAAGTTATTCATAATCCACAGATCTTCAGCCTCAGTACGTACCTGAAACAAAGTAAAAACATAATTATTGTTAGTATTAATACGAGTAGTAAACATGGCGGCAATGTAGTATAATAAAGTTTAGTTACACCAACGAGTCCACATATAATTTTCATTTAGGTCCTAAATAATTCTTATAAAAAAACAATCGCTGCCAGTTAGGTCTTCCAAAATTTTCCAGTTGGTACTGGCCACAACGAGTGAAAAACACAGTAAAACCATTAAATATATATTTTAAAGCTAAATAAAAAAACCTTAATGGCATCTCATGTTTTTTTTCAGACAATGGACAGCATTTATAGTTAATAGATTTAAGGTCTTAAATAATTCCTCCTTTTTGAATATTTTGTTATGTTCATTATAGTACAGTTCACTTGGATGAGTCAGCTGTGAAAATCGAATGAAATTGGAATTATTTGTATTGCTTATCTGTTGGAATTACAATGAGGATTGTTGGTTGGCCTCAATGATGTAACAAACTATGCATACTTTTAGCAACTTTTTCTTTTCGACACTTCATTTATCCATCAAACTTAAAAATCAACGAAACCTTTATGTCGAACAACGCTTCACGGCATAAATTCCATTACAAAGTTAGTACAACATCGAGTAATTTTATAATCAAAGCGTGCAAAACCAACATCGTAAAGCTTTCAGGATGCTGGCAATCCCTAAAATAACAAAATAGAATTTCCGAGAGATGTGAGCTGGGAGGCGTGGCCGCCGGAAGTGGGCTGCGTTTGGACGGCCGGAACCTTGCGATCGTCACATCCGCACCAGCCAGGGAATAACTAATGCACTTATTATATTGTTATTGTGTGGTATTGATGGGGTTCATTTGTTGAAAATGTGTCTTTGGATAGCTTTTCAATGGTCGTTAGATATTAACGAGCAGCAGTTTCGTTTACTTTCGATTTAGCATTTGCTAGGACTTCGCTCACGGAAATTACTCCACGAGGTCGTACTGCTGGGTTACAAAGTATCCTATTTTCCAACCCTGGTCTGTTCAACATCTGCCATGTGTAAGCCAAAGTGTTTTATCTGTTTAGCGGTTTAGGTAGGACAAACCTACTCATTTTCACCTTTATTTTTAATTCATAATGCATAGTCAAGCTTAAAAATATACCAATAATAATCAACTCACAAATATCTCTACTATCAATCACAACTAATTTACAATAATATTTTTTCGTAAATAATCGTCACCAACCACCAGCACGGGCAAGCTTGGGCCAATCCGCACCATCCGGCACCAGGCACGGGCCCTGCGCCACCCACACTAATTGATTCACCAGATAACACAAGAATGTCACTCGATGAACGCGATCCATGTTTACACCGCAACCTCTGTTGTTCAACGCGTTGCGTGCTTTACGATGACGAGTGCATTCTGCTTGTGATGAAAGATAATGGCGATTTGAAAGCTAAGATTGCAGAGTAATGCAAGTTATAGTTACGCTAGACGGGGTCGCGGCAGACCGAGGAGAAGGTGGCGGGATGCCTACGATGGCTTACTCGTGTATTGGCGAGAAGAAGCATACACAATCGAGTTATGTGAAAGAAATGGAGGCGAATGCCTAGGTTGGTCCGTGCATGGGTGACATTCCATCACTTATTAAGTTTCCTCCGTGCCTCAGAAAGCACTTTAAGCCTGGTCTTTGCCCAGGAGTGAGACACTATAGGCTAAAATAAAAAGTTACAGTTACGATAAGTAGCGTGTATGTACAACATGGCTACCGACCAAAGAAACAGCAAGGACATTTTAATCACGATAGGCGAACAACGTGGTAATTATACCATATGGTCTCACCTGGACAAGGATTTTCACAGAGTTTTTTCTATTGTCATCACGGTATTTCAGATTTTGACGTACAGTCAATAAGCTTAACCAAAGAATGTCAAAATTTCCAAAGAAAAACAAAACAAGACAAAAACACAATTAATTGTACAATTATTCTGTCCACCAAAACGAATCTATTAATCATATTTTTCAAGGGATTCGGAATCCCATTACACCGTTACAAGACTCTGTAGAACGATCGATGTACCAGGAGAGCATAAAACAATGCCCCTAGTAATTTACGAGTTCGACTTGCCTCGGACCTCTCTTTACGAGGAAGTAGGTACATCTCCTGTTGATAATGCCTTGCTCTTAAAATGAGCATTAAGATTAAGGGAAATGTTATTGGGGTGTAACAGGGAAGTGAATTTTTTATACTTTATTTTGAGGTGAAATCTGGTAGTGTTGTTTAACATTGGTATTTGAATTTTATTAATAATTCTTATGATAAATTATGTTTATTTCGCAAATAGGTTTTTACAAACACTTTTACACGTATTTTTTAGATGGGGTCGGTGTTTCTTACCTGATTACTCTGAGAAGAAACAACCTCTCGGTTGTTTTCATGTGAGTTGACCTGTGATTTCTTCTCAGAAATCACAGGTCAACTCACATGAAAACAGACATAACTCACATGAATGCAGGTAAACTCAGAGGTCATAGTCTCCTTTAAGGTCCTGACATAAACTTCGTCAACTAACATGAAGTCTGAGATGGTCTTTTGAAAGAAAAAATCACACAGTCTTTAGTGGACCTGTTCAGTCAGCGCTACCATTTGTCAGTTATCGTGTAGCTATAACTCAAGGAGCTCAACGACACGTCGAACCACCGATGACAGGACATTTGTAGGACATGTAAATGTTACACAAAATATGTTATGACCTAACAGTAGCTTAAGTGATTTACTTTAACGGTTATTTTACCACTGCTTTTGCCTCACCGTGATCTTTATTTTTGTCAGTATAAGGGTGCTTTTTGGTTGCTTCCATTGACAAGTCTGTCAAAACCATAATAATCTTTATCCTCGTTTCTATAAAATCACTATTGGCTTGCTGCCGTCAGAGGTAAGTTTGGCCATTTGGCCAGCTATTTGAGATCATGATTTTTATTAATAACATTAGAATTATCAATGAAAATCTTAACATGTTTTATTAATTTTCACAAATAATAAAAAGGAACAAAAATCTGACACACCGCACAGTCTCTCCAACTGTTCCGCAATTCAAAAAACAATTGAAAAATGGTATTTCAATTTCACCATAGGCGTTGGAAATATAAATTAAAATTAGGATGGGCGTCCTGCTCCGCAATAAAACGCAGCTGCGCTCCAATCAGATGACGATCTTGATAAACGAGCACCGTGAGATTGCACTCTCGCCTAAACCTGGAGGAAAGTGGAAATCTATTCCGAGAAAGGTTGTTTTTGCATATTTTTGTTTGCAGGAGTAGATTGCGATGAAAGTTATGGGAGAATGAGATGTCAAATAAATAATCAAAATCAAAATCAAAGCATTTATTTCAAGTAGGCCAGTTACAGGCACTTTTGAACTGTCGAAACAAAGATAATAATGAAATGTAGCTACAGTCCCAGTCACAAGGCATAAAAACTGTGAAAGTACTGTAGTTGCCCATTCCCTAGCTTAGATCTCTATGGAGAAGAACGGGCAAGAAACTCCATGGACACTCTTTTAAATCAGCATATTGTTACAAAACCTTGGTTACATCATTCATATATATATATATATAATAATAATCTTAAACTGCTAACTCCTTGTTACTATACCGATTTTATTCAACATAATTATCCTTTTCAACGTAGTATTTTCCTTCAATCAGTACAATGAAGTTTCATTCAGCACCGTTAGTTCTGTCAATAAGTGGGCCGACCTCGACAGTTATAATAACGTTTCAGTTAATACTAGAACTAAGTACATATTTTCTTTGGAGTACTTTTAAAGCCCAATGAAGTCCTATAATAAAAGCACTTCAGTCCATTTGCCTAAAAACTTTACCACAACTTCACAAGATAACAAGATCGCTGAGTCATCGCCCTTTATGCATCGCATATTTTATGGTCCAAAACTAAACTAAAGCTAATCCCGTGGTCACTATTACTTATTTAACGGATTCTAATTTAACGTACACTGTAGCAATCAAGGACCCCGTCGTAGAACCTACAAAATGACGACAGCACATAAAAAATACACGGCAATGACAGAATAGAAATAATTACTTCGTATCCCGGGCAAGGCAGCCGTTCAACTGAAAACGTGCGCTGAAAAATATATCCATCCCATTTTATCGTATGGAAGTTTCAGTGAGCGAGAAAGGGACAGTAACACGTTGCCTAAATAAAACATAACGGCTGAGAACACGAGCCATATTGCCTCGGTGGAAAAGTTTTAAAAAGTTTTCTTTGCGGACCCATTACAAGTACGTCGACTTTGTATGTGTGGGTTCGCTCGATACAAGCGGTCGATGGTCCTGTGATATGTTAGAAGACACGCTTGTGAAGAATATTGTGTTAAACATGAGGATTTGTTGAACAAAATCAAAAACTTTTACAACAAAATTTACACAGGGAGTTGAGTGAAAGAGGAAATTCTGGGAAAGCCTTTAATTATGATGTTACCGTTTAATGTTTATATAGCTTGTTTAGATTAGGTACAAAGGGTATTGAAGCCACATAAGTACCTGCCTACCTAGCACCACCATACTGGATGAGAAGATAATACAAACTACTGCCATAAACAAAGAACAAACTATCAATCCATGCTTATAGAAGGAAGCTACCGAAAAAAAGACTGAAGACCAAAGTCTACATTCACGCTGATTAAATTTCTCCATATTTATAAGACCTAAATCGTCGCATGCATTATTAAGATAATACATGCAACGCTAACAAATTTTCAGTTTAAATTTTAATCCATTGAAAACGTGACCTCCAACAGAAGTGTATGTGTGTGAGTGGCCCTGGTTCACGCACACAACCATACAGCTGTGTACACAACGAAAGTAGGTTTATTTCCATGAAAAAGTTTTGAAAATCGATGGCTTTAGCTCCTACGCTCGGAAAGTTTTGCGCCATATAACCATAAATACAGTGTACGCCCGTGTTTTGCTCGCTGTAGACATCGACCTACTGGTATTTTCTTCTAATAATTTGCAAAATACTGTATTATGAACATTTTTGTATAAGAATGTTACATTTTACGTGTTATTACAACATTTTTCCTCTCGTTTTTTGATAGTCACGCGGACGCGAACCTGGCAGGTGTGGTGAAACACGTTTTTGTGTTTGGTATTGCGTTATGTTGCCGATATTACATTATGACTGGGAGGGAACAAAAGTTTTAAAGTCCCCTTTGGTCGGTTTTGCAATTCTTTACAAAATGATTGTGTAATTATTACAAAAATCCTGAAATTTCAAAAACGTTTCGTTTACTCGAGATGTTGTTTTGAAGCCATAGGTTTTACAGGCGAAATGTGTTTTGTTCAAAGTTAGTGTTCAAGGTTGTTGTACACACCTGTGTTGTTGGGATACGAACAGAATTTCACCACATTATTATATTTTTCAGATGTAAATAACAATAAAAAGATGAAATGAAATGTTTTTCAATTTATATAATCGTTAGGTCATTTATACTGAAAAAGATGTATTTTTTCCAGAAAACACCCTAAAGATTTAAACAGAGGGTTATAAATATCTTAAGAATTAATACCCCAAAGGATAACCGAACGGCGCAAGACGCATTGTTGCGGGAAGCACCATCTTGAAAATATCGCTTTGATATATTATTGTTTATAAATAATGACTGTTAGACCCTCTTAATTTAATTGTGGCGTATCCCTGAAGCTTATTAACCGTCCGGTTAATATTTCCTTATTGGGTTGTAATTAATTTTGTTAGGCAGGTGCTATGCCCGAAGCAGGCCGGGGCTCCGGGCCATCTTAAACGGCCATTATCTACCGCATTATTTTGTCGTGGCCAATTTGTTTGAAGCCTTTGATGGTTGTAACGAACAGTTAATTAAGTTCGATGAGATGCTCGATTGTTTAAGAAAGGATTTTGTTTATAAGAAAATGATTAAGGGTTCGTTGAAGTGGATTGTTCGATTGGAGATTGTGTGACGGCTTTCTATGGTGTTTTGTTTGTTTAATGTGGATTGACTCAAAGAGTATTTGGTGGCTGATAAGAATTCTGCATCCAAAATCTACTTATAGTTCATTGATGTATTTGTGTACTATTTCATGATTACACTCTAAACTTTACAGAGACTTTCAAGGTGTCTGATACACCCAGAAGTCCTAGCAAGCGCGATACAAACGTAATGTAAATACGTCGATTTTTGAATCGAAAATACAATTATCCTTTAACGTCTTGGTTGTTTGCAACAAGCAACAAACCCGCACTGGGCCCGCGTGGTTGATTATCGCCCATTCCCTCTCATAGAGAGGAAGCCGTGTGTCCCAGCAGTGGGAGCATTATAGGCTGATTATGCTTATGCTTACAGGACGCGCTCCTGCTTAGGCCTCAGAAAGAAAAAAAAAATAAACAACAAAGTTTCCGACAAAAAATAACAAACAAAGCCGACACCGTCACAACACACCACCAGCCAATTACCAATTACACTCCGCACAATTACAAACTATGGCCCAGCAGCCAGACAGAAGTCCAAGTTGTGTCCAAGGTCAAATTAGCGCCATGACCCCCAAGTGCACCCCCAGTCCGCTGGTCCAAGTAGTTTACGAACAACTGCCATAACTCCGCAGGTTCTGAAACTGGGTGACGGACTAAGCGGCCCGGCCGTTGACTCCGAGAAAAAGTTCCCTTTAAATATCCACAAGTTTAGTTTAGCAACTCAAATTTAGTTTGGTAACAAACAGAACAAACAACAAGTCGCAACAAATCCGGCGAAGTTGCGCGCGAGTCGGTTCAAGTTCAGCTCGGAGTGAACTCGTGTGATGCGCGGGGTGTGGGTGTGTGACGGATGTGTGTGTGTGTCAATGGAAGGGTTAAAAAGTTTTGAAACTAAGTTAAACTTTCTGAACTTAACTTAATTTTTTACATAATTCATTATGAAATATTATGCGATTTTACATATTGCTATTTTGACAATGCTGTTACGTTATATCGATTTTATTTTCATATTCAATTTTTAACGTAATAATTAAATTATGATTATGAAGCGAAACCTCTCGTTTTTCATTCTCAGAACTGCTAAAATAGTTAAAACATAAAGGAAACGATATCATAACTGTGCGACAAAAACTACATATACAAACGGATAAAGCATTTATATAAAATACCTCGAGTCCGTACATTTACATAGTTTCTTTGCAACGCTCAACGTAGGCTATCGGGGTCGTAGCCACGGAGCTACGAGCTACGGCTACGGCGTAGGCGGTGCCAAAAGCTAGCCGCTACTTTGCTACGCCGGGGTGTGAGGCATCGTATCGATTGCCTCCCCTGTACCCTTAGCATGACCTAACTAATTTTATGACCTTTTAGGATAATTTGTATTGGTATATTGCGTTTCAAAGAATTATACGGGTAAACAAAAATAGTGTCGCTAAAAATCTTTGCGAAAATAATAATTAATCATTTGGGCGATAAAACCATTTAAATATACTTGAAAAGTTATTACTGTTGACGCAGTAATTTTTTGCATGAGCGAAATGAAAAAAACAAACGACAGTTAATAGTGTTTGCATTACGTAACTGCGCATATCAAGTCTCGGACGGCCGCATCCTTGCGTCGAAGACAAAGTCCTGTACAGGACTGGCGCGTCGCCGTTGCGGTGCGCATACCGCGCATGCGCCCACCCTCCCCCCCGCGAGCCCCCTACCCGCAACACGGAAAACTTTTCCCCGACATAGCTATAACTACCCGCTTCACCCGTCGGCAACACTTTTTGCCCCCACCGGTGGGGAGGGGAGGCAAAAGTTTTGCCAGCCCGGTTCGGTACTCCGTACACATCGCTCTTCCACTTTTTCCTGTATATTGAAATGGAGGTGCGGAGAAAAGAGTAGAATTTAGAAGCTGTCGTACAAATTATAATGAGGAGTGAGAAGGTAAATGGTATTCCGTGTAATGAGCACCGCGGCCTTTGTATGGACGTTTTAATATTTCAATACACGCCGAAGTTGTGACACAAAACGTACAATTTGACAAAACGCGCGTCTCATAATGAGGATGTCATTGGATGTCACGTGTCACATTATAATAGGGCATTTACGAAGTAACAATTTCTGACACAAATTGATGAAAGTAGTTAATTAATGAACGATCTTGGTTGCTACTAATAAGTTATGTATGAGCTTACCTCAGATAATTGCAGCTGACCGTGGTCACCTAATTAACGCTGATCACAATTAGGCGAGCCACCACTTCATCACGGCTATTCGATAACAAGGATCCTCAGTGAATGATTAATAACTAGAACCGCGGTTTGTTTGCATTTGGACGGTCCGCGTCCGTCGGCGAGAGTAACTAACTTATGAATAATATGCCGCATAAGTTGAGCGAGACTTAAGGATGAATCGATTTTCTTGAGCCGTCGCCACACGGCTGCTATCTCACCATCTCGATTAATTGCATGGGTTATTTAAAGAGGAGCCGTCAACAGTACATATTTGAGGTCTGGGACTACATTCATCACGGGTCGGGCTGCAACGTCTGACCCTACGTTATCTTGCAGCAGCAGTGACAGCACCCGAACCTCTTGGTGACTGATGACTTGCCTTAATTAAATTTTATGAACTATCTTTCTGTTGGACCAGTGTTTGTTAGAGCAATTAGTGAAACTCTGTATATACGTTGATGTTATCTAAGTACATTTCTCAAGGTTTATTTACTAACCCCTTTAATGCAACCGCATATACCTAAACTAAGTCGTCTTTAAACGACACATCTAATTTTACAACTGGCAACACTGTAGAAAAACTTTCCACAATACACATCGTCAGTAATGGAATGACAGTCCTAATTCACGGCAGCGTATCTAAAGCAACTTTACAATTCTAACATAGTTGCGTATTCTGTCCACCTGAAAACCACCGACGAACTCCGACGTCGGCCGCATCCGAAATTCAAAGTATAAAGACAGACGCGGGCACATGTCCGACAGATGTACTCAGTTCCTGATGTGTGTGAATCAAAGACCAGGATTTGGTTCCAGAATTAGAGCGGGATATTACTGCCGGCGGGCCTTAAATAAACAACCGCTGTGAGGCCATGTTTGCACCGAGTTTTGTGTACGAAATTTAAATGGAGCTGCTATGGACTCTGTGAATAATTATTATAAATAGAGTGCAGTGTGGAAACAGATTTCTCTACATCTCGCTCATGTTATCGTTAGCAAGTATTTAAGTTGGCTTGTAATTACTTGTGTAACGAAAATGTTGGGTGTAATAAAAAAAAGCGTATTGAATTGTACTGAAGAGTGTCTGAAAGTACCTACATAACATTATTTCGTAATGTTATAGAAATTGGTAACGTCAAGGTATATTTTTAACTTCTATATAATCGATCAATTTTATTCCGAATTTACCGCCAGACGCGTACGAGCGCCATTTAAAAAGTTACAACAGTTGAATTTCGAAAATAGAATACGATGTTCAAACTTTGCTTTCAACCAGTTTGAGTAAAAACCATTCGTTATACATCGAATGGGACGCACCAATAAAATTATTTCCAATCGATGTTTTGGATTCAATTTTCTTCTAATTAAAATTTATAGGAGTTCGACTTCTGTCGACGTCAATTTTTAACGAATGGCAATAAAAGTCAGGAAAGTCTAGACGATTTTACGTGTATGGTTTTCTAACTTTTACAGTAAAGTGCTATTTTTATTCCAGTGGAATAAAAAAATATTCGAATAAAAGGCCTGTTCATACAAATTTATGTTTCTTTTTAAGTGATAAATGAGTCTGTCAGACGTCAGTCATGTCCGTTCAGAGTGTTGTAAAACAAAACAAAAGAATGTAGCGACATTCAGTTTGCGACGGGGTGATAACTCAGCCGGCGCGCGTAGCCACTCGCACAGATTTATTGGTGCAATTGACAAAGTGGCAAATGGCCCATTAGAAATTAGGAGTTCCTCGAGAAACCCGCCATGGAAAAATGTACAGCAATATTTCCCCTGTGTAAGCAAAATTGTAAGCAATAAATAATATCCGAGTGTTTCTGTGTCGCTTGAACAAAGTTAATTTGAAAAAGGTTTTTAAAGGAACTGAAAATTTATTTGTATTCTGGACTTTTCTGTGTAAGTTGATAACTTCGTAGGTTTATCTTTACGCACTAATTTGTATGGTTTCAACAAGAGATAAAAACTCTGAACTTCTTTTAAAGGACCTATCTGTTTAAAACTGTTCAAGAAAGTGTTCTCATTTCTTTCTACTAATGTTTTAAGTCCATTATCTAAAGTAAACCCACATCTAACAATCTAACATTAAAAACGTTTTATACCAACATTTTGCGTAAATACCGCACTTTAACCAATAATCCGAATAATCGTCCAATAAAAAATAAACAGATAATCGAATACAATAATCGTAATAATCGAATAGAGGGAACTAATTCCACGAATGTTTTCAGTCGATAGCTTACGACATGTTTATCGTCATTGAGTAATAAAAACGAGTCTAATGACTCGGGAACTCGGCTATGCGGGGATTGTCTCTTATATCATATATGGGTCAATAAAATTTTATGTTCAGTTAAACTTTGTTAAACGCTTCGTATTTTTCTGAGGGAATTAGGAGCCATTTCTTTTTCTATACCTTTTACCTTGACGATTAGATTGGTTTTGATATATATTTACCATATGTTATGTACGTATAAGGAGTTCTACAGATATATCATATTTTGTTATCATGAAAACTTGCTTTAATAAAGTGAAGGTTTTTATGAATATTTAAATTCACGGTAGATATAACTTCAGCAAAATTTTATTCATATGAGTACCGGAAGCTTTACGCAGAAATATTTGGTGCAACGAAATATACAATGTGAATAATAATGGACCGTATATGAACTCATGTCGCGTTTTACTTACTAGTGAAACTGTTACATGACGTTACAATAAAACATCATAAAGCACGAACTCCGACCAATTCGAATAACACCATTATTCGTAGTGCAACTCGTTTATTATTTCCAATTTCTCATCTCTAAAATACTGAGATTGTACAGCAAAAGCTATGGCAACTCTATTTCAAAGGAATAGGGTTCAAAATAAAAATTGAGAACGGAAAATTCGTCGTTTCTTTTTTAAATTCGCATACAAACACATCAGCGGGTGTTCAGTATAAACAGATTATCTAGTAAGAGTGGAAACAAGTACACAGATTATAAAAAAGACGTTCCGTTCCCGCCACGACCCCTCCGGCTGTATTCATACGGTGCTCGAAATGTCTTTGTATAAAAATATACCTTTTTTGGGGATTTGGTTTTAAGTTAGTGTTTTTGAGCTAATGTTTGTCATGGTTTTTGGGTTTGGTGATTCATTAATGTTGCTGTGTGTTCATTTAGCTTACTAATTCTTTTTTTTTTGGGAAAATTTTAGGAAAACTGTTCTACGAATAGGTTGTTAACTAAACTTCAACCAACTTATCTGTGCAAGCGGGAAAATACAGAATAAAAAAAAGCGGCAGCACCACTTTGAATTACATACTGAAAGTGGTTAAGGTCTGGTGAAGTTTTCATGACAGCCGTCTGCGCCGTGTCCAAGTGTTTTAATACTTAGGTTTAGCCAAAGCCATGCAAAGAAACGCCTTTCAAGGAAACCTTTGACCTTATATCCATGGCACATTTAGCAGCCTTCTTCACATCCTTTAATCCAAAACAATGCCCAACAAAAAACCTCACTATCCCAGTTTCCCCAACAACCCGGCTAGGTCCTTTGAACACAGTTTCCCCTTTAAACCTTCTTTTTGTCTCCACTATCTGTCCGGTCCCGCGGGTGCAATGCGTCGGTGTCTCGCTGTACCCCTCCGTTCGAGAACTACCCCCCACCCCAGATACCCCGCGCGGTCGTGCGTGTCGATAAAAAATAATTGCTTCCGTCACCCCGAATTACAATACAAATAGAGGTTTCTCAGAATCATTTTCTGAGGTAAGATTGTTTATTTGTAAGTATTTTCGTCAAGTTCAGTTGTGGCTAGATAATTTTGGCCTTAAAGGACATTGGGAAACCACGTCGCGTCCAACAGATTTGAAACAGGTGTCTTTCGAAGCGTCTGGTGAGTAAGATTTTTTTTACTATGGTGACTTTCTTCAGATATGTGGGGTTTACCTGGAATACCTGAACATATCAGCCTAACCTAACGCTTGTTTCAAATCTGGGAGGGTTAACTGATTTGAAACAAGTGTCATTCGAAGCGCCTGGGTGGTAAGGTATTTTTTTACTTTGGGGATATTCTTCAGATATGTGTAATATAAGTACGAGGATTGTGGAGGTATTTAAGTAAGATTTTATCATTAAAAGATTTGTTACAAGTTGTAACTTTGACCCTCAAGATCTCCGTAACTTATGGTTCCCAGGTATGTTCCGGAACAAAAAATGATCGCAATGACGAGGAGAACCAGTGCCTTTCGGCTTCTTTGAGGGTACTGTTGCACCCATTAGGTAGGTACAGGCTTGAAAAAGGTCTGTAAAACGCTGAACAAAACATACGAATCATCCCAAGCAGTATTTCGCGCAATCGTCCTCAAAATTCTCAAAATATTTAATACTTACTAAATACCTAAGCTAGCCGTACGAAATTAACATCTTAAGGTGGAAGTTCTCAATAGTTAATCTGCGTTCATTCTCGATTTGCTCCGAATGAAGGCGCTATCGACTGGCCGGCTCACAATAGATGCATTGGACCGAGTTCCAATACCCGATCGGGTTTTATATTGCATTTGCTATGCGCTTGCGTCCGGGCGATAATTTTATAGTTTATATTAAGTGGAACGTTTCGAATATAGGACTTCCAAACAAACGTTTTAGTAAAAAATGCCAGGCTTTCCGTCATATTTTTAACTAATGCATCTTTGTTCTATTTCTATGTAAAGAATTATACTAAAAGACTTAAAAAAAAAACAGATACTGATAATATTTAATAACTATTTACTTCAACATAACTAGGTACATATAATACATTGAATTATTACACTAAATTAACGCTCAATCTTTTTGAGATAATTTATGTGCACTATAATACGACTTTATGTTTTAAGAAATCTGTTTTCGTTAGCTCAACCCCTAATCATGAAACCTTTAAAACCAATTTTACAAAATCAATATAATGTACTTAAAAATCCATTAACAAATTGCCAAAATATCAAAACAAAAGAGTAATCAAGATGAAACCGAAGTTTACCAAGTTTACCGTCTTAGTTTCTAACAAATAAGGCGGGAACACACGTGAGGGCTTCCATTCAACAAGTCTGGCATTGTGGGGACGATCAATCATAATCACAGGCACTTTCAGGCTCTTTCACGTCGACTAATGGTCCACGAAATGCGTTTAAAATCTGCGAGTGTGAACGCATTGGAAGGTAACCGCTCGGAAAGGCACAAAGCCGCTGTGGGATTGATCCATCATGTGTCCTCACCTCAAACGATACGGTTTTGAAATGTGGTGGTTTATTTTTCCGGGTTCGAATGAATTTGTGTTTTTTTTTATTATAAAAATACTTTGTTTTCAACAACTAGTTAACCCTTCGTAGATCTACGCGAGACGCGATAGGTTTTTAATTGTGTCTATATACTCGACATACGGAAGGTTAAAGGTAGAATTGAATACAATACTTTATTCGAAGTATTTTTATTTGAATAGCATCCGGTGTTATTTGTCTTACCTTTGCACTTAAATTTAAAAAAAAAACGCGACACACACATGCACTTCAAACGCGACATTATTACCATAATTCCTTTACCATATCAAAAAAATAGTATTCTAAAAAGAATTTTTAATTTAACAATCTTTGACATCGGCCCGCCAATCACTCGACGGGCGGCTCCATTGTGCTCTGTTCTGTTATTTTAATTTTTTCCCCGCACAGGAATGTCTTTGAGACTTCAAATGACGCGTGTAATATGGAGGTCTGTGTTCGTTTGATGTAGAAAGATTAGGCCATTTGCGATGAGTATTTTTCACTGAAATAAAAGCGAACAATGGGTGCTTCGATAAGCCACGGATCCCCTCTGCGGTCTACTCTGTTTACAGTGGCTTTTTTGATGTGGCCACTCAGCTTTATAATGTTTAATTCGCTTTGATTTTGCGTTGAGGTTTTCTTTTTGGAATATTTGTTAAGTTTCTTTATTTAAAGTGGTGGAAATGTTTGAAAGTATTCTTATGTTATTTAATTCTGTTTTTGTGGAGCCATTGCATCCGAAAAATGGTATTCATATTCGGTATTATAAACAACAGGTCTAATGTTAGTTGAAAATGATAAAGCTACAAATTCCATTTCAGTAGAACGACACCAAAACAAAACAAAACACTAGCAGAAATAATTATCTCATAAGCTCTGAGGCAGGACACAAGTCCAAGGCAGCGAAACTGTCCACACCAATACGACGGACACTAAGCAGAAAATTCCGTTGCGCCAAAGTTTTGATTGTCCCCGGCAGATGGCATTCTTGTCGACACATTCCCGGGGTCACTGAAGAGTGTACGTTTTATTGTGGTCATATCGCAAGACGGAACGCTTGGAATGACCGGTGGCGGTGGAGTTGAAAGATGATTTTCTTCAGAAAAACATTTTGTGAAGAGATAGATAAAGGTGCAAGTAAGATGCAGCTTCAAGGTCAGTGATGGCTTGTAGATCAAGTAATTCAATGAAAACTATGAAACGATGGAAAAATCTGTAAAATCACATTAAAACCAATGGAAAGTTAGACAAAATCATTATTCTAAGTACAGATGTCAGCACATCAAAAACGAAACTATAAAATTTTCCTAATCAACTTTGAACTTAATGCTTTAGCAATATAGTTGAAAAACTGTTAAAGAAGAAGAAGATTGACAGATTGTGTAGCCTGATGTGCTGGCTACGGTACGTTCAACTTTTAAAATCACAAACAAAATCAGCATAAAACTACTAAATCAATTAAACAAAATTTCATTAACCCATCCCCGCTCACATCTCAACTTAACCAACAATTTGCCAACGTAAACAAAAGGAGCAAATGCAACTTCCGACCCTCGGTCATTTTTATCCCTCACTAATTGTAATTTCATTGATAACACAGTTTACAGTTTGACCGGTCCATTAGACCGAAACAAGGTGGCGTCCGGCCTTACGGCTGTATTTATAACCTTTAGTATAGTTGCGACAATAATTTCATTAGCGAGGCACAACTAGAGGCCGGACAAGACAAATGGTAGCCATTAGGACCCTAACGACTGCCCCCGTCAGCCCCTGAACTTTTAACGACGAGAATCAAAGTAAATACGAAACGTTATCTTGCTGATTTGGCGATCATAACTGGCAAGGGTTGCTAATAGGATGTACGCAGGTAGATTGTATCAGTTTTAATTGATGCTTAATGCACGATTTAGTGACCCTTAACTGGACTTATCGGCCTTTGATTTTGGACTGAGTATCAATTGGTAAAGTCTCTCATGTCTCTCGTTAATGCTACAGCATTCATTGTTATTGGAAGCTCGCTGTCAAGTAGCTTATCATCAAAACGATTTTAATGGCGTCCTTTTCCTTTAGCCACTACTATTGAAGTGTGTTACTTCGTAATTTTTTTAACTCAAACAATTTTCTAGGATTTTTTATGTATGGTCAGTTGATTGAGCGATTTATTTCTTCAAAACAAAAACATTATAACTCCTTATAAACGGAACCCTCCGTTTTATTCAACTCTTAGTGCAGGCTCCCACGGGACGACGCCGCCAAATCAGTCGCATTCGAGACGGCCTCGCGACTCGCGTTATTGTGTGAGGCAGTCATTAAGGGCCATTCGTGGCCAGCAACTTCTTCTGACCATAATATGTGGAGATAAGAATGACGGCAGTAACAAATGTTAGCAGCTGTCTTGTTTGTTTTGCGGTAATAGCAGAGTATGTGCGTCGTGTTGTTGCTGAAATACTTGATTAGGGGTTTTTGTGGCTAATACTTACATAACATATGAGAAACGTGTTGTAATATACAATATGGAAAAAAACCTGTCCGAGCCGCGAAGGTATTTTAAGGTTTTGAAATAATTTTATACATTATGTAATTCTTATAAATAAAAAATAAAATAAAAATACAGATAAAATAAAATTCAATAAAATGGGGAGAGTTACTTGGCAAAAATACAGAGGTACGGGCGGCCACACTCAGGTTGTTTCTCGGGTAGTAATGTCTTAAACAAGCAATCAACGATCAAACTTACTACGACGATGATGGTGTTGCCAAGTTTAAAAAAAATGCTAGATTTTGGGGAAACGTTGGTAATTTGAGCACAAAAATCATGCATTATAAAATTCATTATTTATTTATTTTCATGAACATAAAGGGTGTCACAAGACCCTTAACGAAGCTGAAAGACACATATTCTCCCCGTGATTGTGATCATTTTTTTGTTTTAGACCGTACCTGGGAACCTTCCAGTTACGGAGATATTGGGGGTCAAAGTTCCAACTATTTCACAACTTTTTTTTTAAATACCTACTTGTTTTTAATTTAAGATTTTTACTTTAAACACCTCCGCGGCCCCCGACCTATTCAGTCCATCCATCAGTACAATTTTTTGAGTGCGTTACATTGCTACCGTAAAACGATATTTTTCACCCAAAAAAAAGGTCGTTTCCCAGCAATAATTTTTGCTTAAAGTTACTTAGTTTGATGTACATTGTTGCTTGGTTGATGGCTTCGTTAAGGGTCCTGTTACACCTTGTATTATGTTTTTTTAATTTCTTTAGTAATGTGATTGGGATATTGTAAGCTCGTTTCGGACCGGATAGGTTTTTTTAACATATTGTATTAAAATGCGGCTGGTTTACATTCGATAGCAAATCACGCTTGAAACGATTGATGAGTTACATCATCAGTTAAACTACTTTCACAGGCTTTAACAGAATTGTATGGAACTCTTGGCAGCGTATGTATTTCCATCTTCCAACCCGTAGGCCATCAAAGGAAGAGTGAGAAGGCATCATCTGAACCTGCTCGTTCCATCGTAGTTCTCAACCATCGGCATCGCTTTCCATTATGCGATATCGAAGTCGAGAGCAGGAGGCAATAAGAAAAGAAGTGCTACAAAAGTGAGTTACAAAATAGTCAAAATAATGATTCACCCCCTTCAAAATATCATATTCCCTAAGAAAAGTCAAATAGGAATACGACTCGTCATTCCATAATCCTAACCGTCAGACATAAGAGCACTAATACACGAAATAATGTTTATCGGAAGCAACAGTAACACGTAATCCCGTGAAGGCGAGGCAGAGGGCCGCGCTCATTACGCTCATTACCTCCATGACTCGTGTGATGGGGGCCTAATAATGTACATGTGTTGATCGATTAGTGTTATTAAGGGAACATGTGTCTAGTAAGATGAGTGGAGTTTGGTATATTGCGTTTGTAGAGAACTAGCTTTTTATTGCGGTATCATAAATAAACAGACTTTAGGATACCTTCTTTGATGTCAAGTCATAAGCAAATATTGTATTTGGCCTTTTATAGTGTGGTTTTTAGATTATTGTAATCAGGCCTACATCCGCATGTGATATAATTATGATGTATCTTTCGTCCAGTGTGTTATTAACGTTTTCACTTAGGTAAATGATGGATTTAAAGTAATAAATAGCACCATGTCAAGGTCCAGTCAAACTGGTCCAGACATAATATTGCTGACACGATTGGATACGGACTTTGACGGAGAGTAAGCTATATAAAAGTATCTGTCAGTGTTCGCTGTCTGAAACCAAAGGTTTCACCGACTCATTACTGATCATCACCATTTTCCTGCCCTTATCCCAAATTATTTGTGGTCGGCGCAGTATGTCTTCTTCTTCCATACTTCTCTAAAGCTCGTCATCCTCAGCAGTCACCTCCTTTCTAGCCATATCATCGTTCACACAGGCCATCTATTCGTTTCTCTGGTCTTCCTCTACTCTTGTACCCATCCACATTCATACTCAAAACTTTCTTCACGACATTTTCTTCATTCCTCCGTATCACATGACCATGATAACCGATTATCACGCAACCTTTCAGTCACCGGCGCCACTTTCAGACTTACTCGTCACTGATATAAAGTGAATAGTCGCAGTCCTGCATGTCTATACTATCAAGGATTAACCATGTGTCAACATCTCAATAACACTATTTACAAGCTCACGTTAAGAGTACCAACACATTGCCGAATAAAATCCCGGCTGCCCGGGATTAGGGTGGATGTTCATAAAATGCGCGCGTTCATATTACACGGAGTGTCCGCCAGCCAGTTCCGACAATTTGTTTCTGCACCCTATACTGTTGATGAGTATAAGTTATTATGTATACAGGTTGTTGAGAATGATGGATTGCAATAAACAAAATGGATGTAAAGGATTTGTGAAGACATGCACATTTGCATGGCATTCAGTGAATAAACCGTTGAAAACAGTTCTTAATCCCCGCGTTTGGCAAATCTGTTGATAATTTCATTTTTATTTCTGCTGCAGACAGAACGAACCTCCTTTTATGATTACTGAAGAAAAAAAGAAATCACTATTTTTTTGCAACCAAAATCTGTCAGGTAACTCTTGTCTCTACAACATCATCCTGTATATATACTTAATATATTTCATACAGCAGATATTTCGTACAGACCATAACGTATGTAGTTAACGAGAGTCATCTCGTCACAGCCGGGGTATTGAGTGGGAGGATAACACTACTGGGATTATTGTTAATACAAGTTATTGTTTAATTAACAGCGGATTATTTATTAAAGGACGAATTCCCACATTTAAGAATAAATGTGTTTGTTGGTTATTTAGATTTGTCAATGCTGAATATTGGTATATTGGTATTCCATCGAACCATCTCAATAATTGTATTATTACAATAATCTGATGAAATTGGTTTACAAAAAGTTCTGGTATGTTAGTACAAAGGGAAAAACACGCCATAGATAAAATAAAAAAATATTATTTACCAAAAAAGAAACAAAACAACACAACAGCGAGTCGAAAAGCTTAAAAAACACGCTTCACAAATCATTAACAGTATCACTCGTACGAATCGAGGAGACGGGGGCTAAATGGAACACACGGCCCGCTACTTTTTTATTAATTTACGAAATAAAGTTATAATCTTGTTAGCGGGCCGCTTCCATTGTGTCGTGTTACCTGGACATTGTAATAGGATCAACTTATTAAACACTAAGTATACAAACATCAAAAGCGTTTTTACAAAGCGAAAGAATGGCGCTTTCGTTAAGAGGATTTCTATTTTTGCATTTTCATTATTGTGTACAAATATTTTTCAGACGGTAATTCTTTGTTTCTGATCAGAAATATTGTTGTTATTTCATTACTCTCTACAGATAATAATAAACGATTTATTAGGAGTAATAATATAAAACCTCTCTCGGAGTCGGTGTACCGAAAAGCAATAAACATGATAACATCGTTCTGCTATAATGGTTATGGGGCAAAATATTTGAGATCCATTTACCAAGGATATTAGCCGATAAAGAGGTGCTTGAAAGGCATTGGAGCTACCTTTCGGACCCTTTGGGAGGTTCTCAAGGAGCGAAGGAAGGTGTTGTGCCCCGTCCTAAATACGATCTAATTACGAAATAGTTTCTCTTCTTGATTTATAGATTAAGTTAAGAACGGCGGGTCGCACACGCGGCGCACTGGTATACCGCTGACATATTAAAATCCTTTCACATGTGTGTTTAGTCGATACTGTTTATAACTTTGAAGTATATCATTTAAATTAACATTACTTTAGCCAACAACTTAAGTTCGAAAAAGTTATTGGTTAGAAAAACTACAGTACCGAGTTTTCTTTAATCGGAACTCCTTATTTGAATTCGACTCATAATCATACTTTGAAAATCATTTTTTAAATGGGAAATTATTAATTTCACTCTGGTATTTCAACAGATTTCCGCACTGACTTTATACCTAAATTACTTAAAAATATAATCTCAAATCAATACAACAATTCAATATAACCAGAGCTGTTCATATAAGCGACGGTATCGAGAGGTGTTAAAGGAAAGACGGGACAATCTCCGAGGCATTATCGGATTCCGCGGGTGCTCGGCCCACAATGGATGTTCTGGCCGATCCTAGCTTACTATGTGGGCCCACTGCTTTGTACCAAATCACTTCGCGTAGATTTATTACCCAGTGTCTCCATTACCCCACTCTCCCCCATATAAATTGTTGAATAAGTGTTGCCATATTTACTGGTGACGTATTGCTAATCGCCGGAGCCTTCTGTTGCCAGTGGTGAATAGTAATAATTAATCTGGTTGTCCGATGACGAATTTGAATAATTTATATCGGTAATTTATTGGTGGAAGGTCCGCGGATCAAAATGAGGAGGTGGCACATGTGTCGCTTGTGAAGGGATCTGAGACACTAATAATTTTAGTAGGACAGAGTGACGCTTGAGATAATTAATGTGAAGATTTGCAAGCAAGTATTACTCTATAATTCGATGCTCTTGTGAAAAATAGACTAAATTGAGGGCAAGACGGCAATCGCTTTAAAAGCGTTTCGAATTTCGATAGGATTGTTGCAAGTTTTTGGTAACTAATGTCAATCCATTACAATATAATACATTCTGAATTTCCCTTCATCTGATGGAATATTTCTTCTCGTATAATCCTGTTTAACACCCCATTCCAAAGCGGTGGTCACGATAACATATTCAAAACAACCGGAATTGGGTCATTTCGACACGTCTAATCAATCGTCCGCATCGAGTGACCGTTGTTGGTCAAACCGACCGCGAAAACCTGATTACCAGCCGATCGGACTGACCGATGACAGTTCACCACCGGAATGTAATTACTATACCTTTTGTAGGTACAAATTACTAATGGTTCGGATTATTTGGACCCGACTACACCAAAGTGAATTTGTAATAAGACCCCACAATCTTAAGACTTGTGTCGGCCTCAATAATTTATTTACTTTGATGATGTTCGTCTTGAAATGCGAGTAAGTTTCCAGTTTGGGACTGTATGAGTCAAATGGCGACCTGAATTTATTTGCAAATAATTTATGGGGACTAAAAGGGATACTGTAATATTGCTCATGTATAAATGCTACTGGGTTTGATTGAGCCCTTTTGTGTTCTAAGTTATGTCAAGTCATATTTAGAATCAAATATCAAAAGAAAAAAAAAACTATTCTTATTGTTCGAAAATCAAACAAGTAATTATTTTGGTTTTATAATTTCGTTCATGAATTTCACTGCCTAGCAGAAGGTACAAAATGAAATTTATAATCACTGTAAAACATGTCCCTTCATGTTAATGAAACAACACTGTACTTGGATTCATTTTCAGTAATATCGTAAGTGCTGGGATAAGTACCTCCCATTATCTTAACATACACAAGCAGATGGATTCCTTGTTATAAATGCTCTGCTAGGGTAATGTACGAAACATCAAGTGATTATGAATGAGTAACCGAGTACCCATATTTATAAAGACCCCGACAAGGATTTTTATTTAATTTTAATTAATAAAAAAACAGGAATGGTTTAGTTTAAACTTTTGATTAAAGATGTCAAATAGTATATACCTGCAATACATAAAATATCTAGATAATAATTATAGGTAGTTGGCTAAAACTTATTTTGTCGGAGCCAAATTAAAGGAGACTCAAAATATTAAAGTTGTAAAACGTCTCAACTTTAGATTCCCCTGTCTTTAATCCACTTAATAGGTGTTTGACTTCAAATACAGCGAAACTTTATCATTTTCCACTCTAATTAGTATGTACTTAATTAATGGCGAAATTTTTCAGTTTGCTTAGTAACTTTTAGAGTCCCCTTTCGGTAGCTAATCAACGCAGTACGACAACACAGATGTGTACGACTGCTCGACTCGCTCCATATACTTACTTAATTAAAAGAGTACTCGAGTTCGAGCCAGCTCCGGTGCCATCCTGTTTACCTGCGCCAATGTTTGCACAACTAACGAACTACTTAATCATCATTTATTCGATTGCAAACGAAAAGTTACAAACTGTCCAATGAGTCCACATGAATATATTCCACCAACCACGCCCACTTCGACTGTCCTTCATTATAAATAAATCAAAATTCAATTTTCGTAACGAAATTTTCAAGACCCAATTTCAGCATTATCTGATTAAAATGGGCCCGCATATCCGAACAACCGACGGATAAGAAAATTGCATTAAACCTTATTAACCGGTTTAATGTGTAGGTGTTAAGTAAATTTGGATGTAATCGGGGTAAGCCTTTTTTCCAGAGTGGGGTTTGCGGAGCTGAGAAAAAATGCGCCGGGATTTATTGGCTTGTTACCGGGATTTAAAAAAAGGATCGTCGCAGACGGGCCGGGAAGGAAAGGAATGCGTCCCGGACTCCGAACTCCCGGCCTCCCATGCTCTCGGCGCGCGTTTGATGGTTTGAAAAAAGGCCACCCTTGATGCTCATTTTTGTGATCGTTTTGATTTTCCTCTTTTTAATTATGTTGGCTGCTAATTTCTATTTCATTTGACTTGTGAGTCATATTTGATGCATGATTCGACGGTTCACGGTAAGTTGAGAGTTTTAGAGGCTAGTGATTTTTTTTCTAGGAGATCTGTGTTCTCTCTTTGAACATGGGCTGGACCGTTGAAGATTTTTTTTTTACTTTTTATTCTTTTCGATATCAGCATTGAAACTACAACCCTACCTTCAGCTGTACTTTTGAGGTTGCAAGTTATGTCTCACTATTATTTTTACATAGCAAGGCTCAAACTTTTACAAATTGTTTCTGTCTGTAACTCGATTGCTCATCAAGCATTTTAAGTGACTCTCGCGATCCTCTCGAGACTCACTCGAAGCTTCTTAAATATTCACAGACCGTGATTGTCGATCGCATCTTTAGAATGACAGACGGTCGACTTTTTAGATATCGGTCTTGTTTAAACGAATTTGTGAATATTTGGAAGGCTTAACTTTTTTTTTCTGCAAATAAAATTCTTTACAAAATAACTTGGAAGGCTTTTGCCAACTGTCCTCTACTAACCGTATACATAATGTAAATGTAAAATACTATAGACTTTTTCTGTAGAAATAAAATCACGCCGCAAGGGGACGCCCTAGAAGTACATACACGGACCTTATTGGTGAGGTTCTTCAGAACGGTTAATTGTATAGAAGTCGCAACCAGGGGCCTTAGTCTGCTACTGCAATAGTGTCAGAATGGTCTATAATTGATTTAATAACGCCCCTAGCCCACGGCGCGGCGTATTGAAGCGCGTTCGAAACTCGTTTGACGTGCGTACAAAGGGTAATTCGTCTGCGCGGGGCCTTATTAAATCAATGATAGACCATTCTGACACTATTGCAATAGCAGACTAAGGCCCCAGAGCGTGCATGTATGACTGAATGTATGAACGTTGACGTTGCGAAAGAAGTATGTAAAATCGTAGCAGGTGGCGTTCTGTGGTTTTTGAGAAAAATATATATATGTCTAAAATTAAATAAACTCAATTTCAATTTTATACATCGCGTAAGTTTAGAGTACCTTCTGTGCAGCCTACATACATTAATAAAACATTTAACAATTCAAAAACCAGAACCGCCGAAAAAACAACAAATTGAAACCAAATAAACAATGTCGGAATACAAAAATCTCGTCGGTAACAATCATGAATATTTTATAGGAAAAAGAACCGACTTTTTACTCCTTTTCCGTGTACGTGACGACTTGGGACCGACAGAAATAAATGAGCTAAATTAATAAGAGGGGGCGGTTAGTTACAATTACGTTTTTAAATGTAAGCAAGCCGGCTCCTTGTTACCATTTGATTTTTCTTGTGCGACACGCCATTTGTCGGCTCTACGGCGGTAAAGGAAAGTGTTGTGTCTGCTTATTTTACGTTTTTAGCAGTTAAGATGAATTGATGAGAATTATGCATGTAGAGGAAGTAGAGGAGATAAAAGATATTGTGTAGTGTATACTGGATAGACTAGTTTCTTACTTAGTTTACTGACTTGAGATTTTTAGTTTTTCCTTTAAGTTATAGAGACACAGATAATACAAAGCCGTCAAACGTAGATGCAAAAGAGAGAAAAAGAACAGTATTATTAAAGTGTGTAGGTATTCTACAGCGTAAAAAAACGAGATTCACTTTCAGGGAGATGGTTTTAATTAAAATATTACAAAAATTAAACAGTGCTTCTGTTTAATTTTTGTAATATTTTGTTTAAATTTCGAAAGCACTTTACTTTACCAATGTAACAATTCGCATTTACATCCGTTTACAAATTCGCCGTTATTAAGCTTTGATTTCGGAAAAGCAAAGGGTTAAAAAATAAAAATCGCGACCCTCCCGCGAAAAACCGGGCCAAGGAGGGTTAGAAAAAAAAGAAGAAATACCGCGCGTTGTTTTCTAAAGACGGGGGTAACCAGGTAGCGAGCCAAATGAATTGCAAACAGCATTATTATTTCCTTCAGGAAGTCGTATATATTCCCGGGCGCCTTTATTTTAACGTTTCTTGCTTTATTCATTTTTTTTCTTACCCCTTTTTTATTGCCGACAAGCTCGTAATATATTGTAAACGCACAGCGAGTGCCGGCTGTAAACAACTATTACAACTTAATAGGGAAACGGGGTACCAGTTTATGGGGTTTTATTTTTTATTTGTATTTTTTTCATCGGTTGAAAATTATTTTAGATTTGTTTCTTTAGTATCAGAATGTGGATCCTGTAGCTTATATTATCTATTTGATTAATAGGTTAAAAATACGCTAATCTGATTACAAAGTAAAAGCACTATTACTCCAAACGCACAAAATATTTTTGGAGGATCAATTGTACTTCCAAAAATAAAAACCAATTAGACATTAACAAGATACCTCTTAAACATTAATACTACCCTAGTAATTAGGTCTAACAAAGGATCTAACTAGATAAGAAACGAGTACATTTCTTGGGTGAATAGTTTTGCTCATAAAATCCGCTATAAAAGGGCGATAATGGCCGATTTTAGCCGATTATGGCCTCTGTAACGGCACTCTAATAATGAATTGTCTTTAGTATAATGTCTTATCGTGATTGTACTACCAGCTATAACGCTTTTGTTCTAGATTAATAGGATGAAATTCATAATTGCTTGGTTAAATTATGGATGGCTGTGTAAAAGGGTACCTTCTGCTTTTGGTACCTATCTACATTTTGCAACATAAATATAGACATGCCTGATTGACTCGTTGGTCTAAAGATCAAAGCGCAATTTCAGACCAAGAGGTCCTGGATTCAGTTTGAAAGAAATAAAAAGTATTTATTCGACGGCACAGGATAAAACACCCAAAAAAAAATGGTTAAATGAACAGCACAACAAAACTATACAAAAAAAAGTAAACAAAAAAACAACGAAATCCAATGAAAACAAATCCGAATCTGTTCGATTTCCGGGTCGGGCAAAGTGTTATTGGGTTTTTCTGGAGTATTACTTGGGGCTTATACATAACTGGCAATCTGGCAATATGTATTCTAGTATTAAAAAATAAAATAAAAACTGCACACCCCTTTAAATAAAATATAATTAATAAATAAAAGAACTTAAACTAAAGAAAACATTGATTAGAATTAAAATTGATAAAAATAAGGCAATAAAAATATTATTTAAGTTCAGTGTACTGATTTGAAAATAATAAAAAGGAAGTATTTAGTAGATTTAAGAGATATTTGCCGAAAAGCTTCTATGCATAAATCACTTTTATAAATTCGGATTTTTAGACGTAATATACGGAATTACACGGTTAAAACTTGAAGTAATACAGTTAGATATTTTAAGTAATGTATGAAAATACAATTTACGCCTATCTCTTCAATGTTCGAAGATGCTGCCTTCACTAAAATACATTTATGTACTTCGCTGCCGGAGACTCATAATGATTTTGAATATTACCTCGATTTAAAAGAAGATAAGGTATTAAGGTTTAATAATCCAGCTTAACGAGGTGCGATGTCTCGACCCTCCTTCTGGATTCTCCTTCTAAATGCCTGTATTAGAAAAGGCAGGACGCTGGCTATCTTCGCCAATGCTGATCCGAAAGATATTTACTTGACTGTGTTTGGCTGATAGTAGTCGTCTAATCAAATTGAAGAATTATAAAAAATAAAGGGCCTGAATTGATATGACCCTTTCTGCTGAATTTTTAACCTATAACAAATGAAAAATTCGGTTTAAAAACTCAGTTTTCAAGGACAAGATCATCAGGGAGAGAAACAACACAAAGATAGAAAGGATTTTAAGATTAGAAGAATAATCAATACGTACCAGAATAATAGGACGATTATAACATGGAAAGGTCGCTTTTGTAGCGATGTGTTTCAAACATTATGCCAGGCTTGCCTCTATTAAAATATGATCACTAAAAGAACAGGTGAAAAACACCCAATGAAAAATTTTGGTGTTTTCTTTTCAAATAATTAGATCATCGTCCATAGAAATCAGTACACGAATGAATCTATTAAAATAGACAGGTGTAAAAAAAATATAGCTTTGAGGATTTATGCGGAAAGGTTTAAAGAGGCTTAAATGCAGACGGAACACTGCAGTATGTTCGCTTCTGCCTAACACTTTCAAGATTAAAAAAAAAAAGTTAAAAATGGTTAAAATGGCGTAGTAGTAATTAAAGATAAAATGTTACGTAGGCGTGGTATATAAGGAGGTGCATTTGTCGTGGCTGTAAATAAAAGCACAAATATTTATAGCAGTAACCTAGTTTTCTACTTGTACATTTGTAAGGCCACATTGAAATGTCGCTCCACGTTACGTTCCCGCCATAATACTGGTGTATAAAGTATATTGGTCATAGTTTATGGTTAAGTAAAAAAAAAAAAACCTCACCTATCTAAACGCTGTGAACCAAGCATTCTGTGTATCAAACTAAGCAAACATTATTGCTGGGAAAAGGACTTTTTTTGTTGGGGTGAAAACTCACGTTTTACGGTAGGTCTAAATGTATCGCACTCAAATCATTATGCTGATGGATGCATTGATTAGTAAGGGGATCGTGGAGGTTCTTAAAGTAAAATTGAATACTAAAAAATCTTGTGAAATAATTGGAACTTTGACTCCCAATATCTCCGTAATTAGAATGTTCCCAGATAGTTATATGGTCTGGAACAATATAAAGATCACAACGACGGGGAGAACAAGTGCCTTTCGGCTTGGTTTAGGGTACTTTTACACCCATTATGACGCCTGCAATCCCGGAAGGGTTAAGCAGTGGTATCTATAACCTAGAACACGTCACATTTCATAATATGTTATATTTAGATGTCACGGGTCTAGGTTATAACCATCACCTGGGCTCCGGACTGCAACTGAAACCTGATGGACAAGTTCAGTACCACTTTGCCCGACCACAGAATCGAGCACAAGACTTCATGGTTAGCAGAGTCCTTGTGGCTACTTTACCAACGAGGCAGTCTAACATAAAAAATACTACTACTACTGCCTGCGTCATCCCACTGCTGCGCAAAGGACTTTCAGTTTTAAATAAAAAATAGTCAAAGAAAAATTACTACCTGTATAAAACAATCAACAAAAAAATAATACCTTCTTTAAATCTGTAGTTGGAAAATATGTATATACATATTTTCCAACTACACTCACACACACGACATTTACATGTGTACAATCAGACAGATATACCGTGTATGCTATTAGTTATATCTGTAGAGGGTAATAAAGCAGCGAGTGGAGCCAATAAACGTAGATTATCGGGAGTTATGATGCGATTCACGTTAATGCGACATGACAACAGGCCCCGGGCTGCGATCCACCCGGAGAGAGCGGTGCCAGAATAATGGAATAAAGCCACTTACGACCATTTGTAGATAGCAATATTTTTGACGTTATTTTTTTGTTCCAATAAAATTTTGCAGAGATGACCTTTTTTTCTATGTGCGTAAAATTAGACAAATTAATTGATAGTAGTATATTTTTGAAAATAAAGGCCGATTTCAGCACAATGTTTATTGACATGCCATAATAGGTAGATACAAATTATTTCCAGAAATTTGAGATATATTTAATGCCCAAAGCATTAAGTCCGCCTTTGTACAGTTTCTTTACTTGTGCATAAAGTTTTAAAAAATAAATAAATATTTATTTCAATCAAGTTATTTACATTATTTACAAACTACAAATCTATAATCTATAATAGTAATAAAAATATGTACAAGTATCAAAAGGGTTACAGGGCGTCAAAAAATTCAGAAGTTTGATGTTTTATATCATTTTACTAGTTTCAAAACCCCTTGCTTTTTTTTCCAAACACCATTGATTCACCATATCATTGAACTTTACTTAACTTTTTAAAATCTGTCAAATATTAAGCTCTCTACTGCGTTTGATATCCAACTGATACCCTAAAAGAATACGGGGAGGTCCTACCACTGAGCAAACAGTTCGACATCGAGTCAATGTTGACTTTGCCCCGATCTCCCCTATTCGTATAGCGACAATAAATCGTATAAATAAATTACCTTTGTCAATCTCCGATGATCGTATTTGTTTCCGAATGCAGTAGTCTATGTATGTAGTTTAACTTTTTTTTCTGCAATAAAATACAGGATTATAAAAAAATATTTCCAAAGTATTTTTTAGGGTTTCTTTTCATAAAAAAAAAATATTTAGGTACGTTTTTGATCAAAGTAGCTCTTCTAATAATAAAAACCTAAGTTCTAACTAAAAGTCATTGCTTATCATAAATACAATTCCCTCAATCCGCATTCCCTTTCTAGTACAAAAAAGCACGACACTTTTTTGGGGTGAAACGGGGAAATAAAGATATGGTCGTGGTCGCAAACAGAACGATATGTTGACCGTGGGTCGTAAAAAACACGTTAACATCCATTCACGTTTATGTCCCCTATTTGCGCGCAACCACCGGCCAAGGGTTACAAAGTAGCTGATTGCTCGCAACCTACGAGTAGCATGACCTTTTGTGTGTGTTTTGGAGGGATAACTGTGGAAAATACTGAGAATTATGTTGTATTTCTGTTGTTGTAAAATGACTTACAAAACAAATATTTATATCTATATGAAAAAAACCTTTGGACATTCAAAAAGATGAAAAACCCTTAATAGAATTAGATTAAAAAACATATAAAAATGAAGACATAAGTATATCTTAGTCTGTTCTTATGAAATAGACCATAACCAATATTTTTACTGTTAATAGTATTAATTTGAATGAAAATTGTATTGTATTTTTATACGGCTCCTAACTTCGTTTACCTTAGGTATTCATTATTTTTAACGGATTTTGGAACACCAAAATGAAACACATATTTTTGTTTCCTTTTTATTTTCTCCTATTAATACCATACGAACAGTCTTTGCTCGACAAGAGAAAGGAGAATATTCGTATTCTTCCTACAGACGCTTTGTTACATTGCGTTCTATCTAAGGTGCTCAAAACAAAAGTTTCTTACAAGTTTTATCATGGCACCCTTTAGGAGATGGGGTCCGTTGACCCATTTTTCTCGAGATGATGCACCGTCGTAGCTACAGCTAAGTACGTTTTATTACACGAAGCTTGCTGGAATAGGTGTACTGAGGGTAGGGTTGCCAACTATACGAGTACTTTATAATAACGTATCCTACTTTATTTTTTGTAAATATACTTTATACTTTTGCATACAAATAAAGTATGTGAAAATACTCTATTTCCAATCCTTACTGTGATGCGTAAAATTAAACACTTTTAGGGATAATAAGATAATACCTGACCTATTATCGATACTTTTAAGGTTAAAGCGCCAGTAGCCCGTGAAATGCAATCTCGTTACTTTTTTTGCAATTTGCAGGTCAGTGTTAACAAAACAATAAAACATTTAGAAGGAAATGCTGTAACCATACTTGATCTCTTTACGATTCGAATTAGAACAAAGAAAAGCTGATAATTACTTCGGCTATGCTATGAATGAAAAATAAGACTGCAATGAGTTGAAAAATCATCTCAAGAAATGGTCAATATATTTCAGAAAAAAAGACTTTTGACAATATTATGTATTATTAAAAATGCATCTGATAGCCTACCATGTAAAATGGGAATAATTTCTTACTAGCTAACTCTCTATTCCTGCTACGTCAGCTTGAAAGGTTTTTTCAATAATGAATCTAAAATAGCGAGAAGAGAGGAACATATCCTCTATAATAAGTTTATTAAAAAATGAGTTACTTGTTTAGCTAAATTTAAATTGCGATTGTAAAGATGGCTTCCCGAAATTCAATGACAGTAAAAACCGGTTAGCATGTGCTAGAAGCACGCAAAAATATGTTTTCAAGAGAATAAATAAATAATAAATAAATTGTTGACTATTACTTTTTTTCTCCCAAGTACTTTATTTTTTCCTGCTTAACATACGTTATTTTTTTGAAAAAAAGTTTGCAACCCTAACTGAGGGTAATGTGTAACAAAAGAATATTCTCAGCAACCTTACCTAGTCATGTGGTACTCGTAACAAAGCTGTACATAAAGATACATCTTGGACTAAATAAGATCATGACATGATGATTGAGAAATTAGGATGAAAATCAAATATCTTCCAAGATGTGGATGGTATTGTGAGTACTGGTTGTTTAATTAAAAATGAAAGAAGTAAACATAAGTAATCATTTCGATGGTACGGAATATAAGGTGGGAGTCCAATTCTAGTGACCGATTTTTGTTAATGAAAAAATCAAGTAAATTACACTAAACTTCTAATCAGGTTTTCGACAATAGTTATTTTGGCAACTGGTCCTTTCAGCCGAAAAATATTTACAACTCTCATAAATCCAAGATGGCCGGTCACACATTCAGTCACATCCGTCCTCGCTTATTGAGTTATCACAGTTGCGACTATCGATTGGATATATCTATGAAGATACACATGACAGTCCGCAGTTATTGTTTTATGTCACGGATAATAAGTGAAATGGACTGATTGCGCCTGTTATATTTTATTTTTCTTTGTTTGTGAGAGACGGAGGAAAGTCAACGAATGTGTACTGGGTATTGGGATGACACAAGTGGGCGAATTGTTAAGAACTATGTCACGATGTGCATTTTATAGTAGTATGATAAAACAGGTGAACAGATTTTGCAACTATTTTAAAGTTCAGAAAGACAAAGAATATCAGTGGTCACAATTTATATAAATTGTGATAAAAATATTGAAGTAGGTATCAATGGTGGTGACCATAGTGGTGACCACCTGACCAACCCTCGAAAATAAGATTAAGGAAAACTACATAACCATGATTCAAGTTATACCTGCAACTAGCAGATAAATGTCCTTCTCAAGGATACAACATCACAAATTAACAGAATTATAAACCAACATGAACATTTAGCACAATAAATTCTACTTAAGCAAAATACGAGTAAGTTACTTGCTACTTACGAGGTTATTAATCAATCAAGTGAAATACCTACCTGAAGGCAGATCAAGGCGAAGCGAATTAGCCAGGCAAACAGGAGTCAGCCGTCCTTCGATCTTATTTATTTTCTCCTCTATAATTCGTTTCCGACCCCGTTTAATGTTGATTACATTCCACTTCCAAGGTTCAACTTTGAGATGGAAATAACCCGTTACTTCTATTAAGTAATTAGTCAGTATAAAGCGATGCTTAAGTAATGAAGCGTAATTATAAGAGGACACGTCTGAGGAGTAGAATAATTAAATCAATCATCCTTTCCCCGTGGTGTATAATCTTTTCAGTGAAATTAAGTTTGAATTAAATACTCTTAAACGAATTGAGTCGATGCTTTGAACTCGATAGCCTTTTGGAATAGAATTTGAGATGTTTGCGAAGTTCGCATCATCTCAACTTATATTGGATTTCGTCGTAAGCAACTAAATAAAGTCGTATTTTGGTGTGTTTTGATCATTTTCGTATAACGTTGCTTACGGCGCGGCGTTGTTGATTGCTTGCGTTAGAAAATCTCATAGTTTGGAATTTTCCGACGTTAATCTAAATCCTGACCGGAAAATTATGGTAATAACTCTAAACTAAATTAATCTCGTATTGTTAGGTATATAATACGCACATAAAGTATTTGAAATAACTGAATCTTATTTAAAAGTACTGTTTTTTGACAATTATTGAAACGTTTCGTCTTTATTTTTTCATGGAAATTCAACAAAGTTACTACGAAACTATACGTACTTTAAGCCACATTTTCAATAACGCAACATTTTTACTTCACATTTGATTGGAAGAATAATTTAAAGCGATCTCTATCCCCCGAGAGGATGCGGGCTCGAGCAAACTTTTAAAGATATTATCCTTGAAGGGTTGAGGCCGAGCCGTACGTCCTACGTGAGCCGGCGCGCCATCTGTCTTCAGCCAACTGGAATTTGTTTATCTCTTAGATATAAAAGCCTTTTTGGATTAGAAATAGTATTTTTTGGCGAAAAAAGGTCGAGTGTTCTATCATGTAAGAATGACGATACTTATGTACAGAAGCATTTACACTAGAAAAATGCCAGTGTCCAACAAGGAATCGTTTCCTTTTAAGAAGGTTCGGCTAAAGTAGCTCTACTGGATGTGGTCTGTACAAGAATCAATCGATTTCATGGGTCCACATCAAATGCGAAGTTTTCAATCAATTTAATAAATAGAAATCATAACCGTTGACAGTTGGTTGGGGATCCACTGGATGCGAGTCGCACGGGACCGGTCAATGTGGCGACACTTGGGGGAGGCCTATGTCCATCAGTGGACGTCTTTCGGCTGAAATTATGATGATGATGATAACAGTTGACGTGAGTTTAATTTTATATGGTTTCTGTTTTTTATAGTGCCAATAAACACAATTTTCGTTCTTTATGTAATTTTGTACATCATTTTAATGACTGTTATAATTTAGAAAATAAAACTCCTTTCGATCTTGGTGTTATAAAACAAGTTAGTTTTCCTATTCATACTTTCCTTGCAACAAAAGCAATCACGTAAAAAAACCAGGCGTCACAAAGGACCAAGACAGACAGTGATGGCATTATGCAAACGTGCCGCAGTAACCATAAAAATCAAGATATTATCCGCAATAACCGCGTATCGACGAGCGACGCAGGAACTGGACGCACATAAATTTATCATTTTCCACTGCATAAAGCATAAAATTCGAATCATTGGTCCTTCCTTAGGGGTTGAAAAACTTTGTTGCATGGAAGTACACTACATACATTTGAGTATATATATTATGTTAAAAATAAAATGTTAAGACAAATAAGACATACCGTTTGAAAAATGAAGATGTCTAGGTTCAAAATGTTAGATGTAATTATGAATGAATATTTTGTTATACCCAAAATATTGTTTTTTCGTCTAGCCCACAATGTCCCAGTGCTGGACAAAGGCCTTTCCAAAGTCTTTCCAAGAGCTATTGTCCCGGGCCACATCGAACCATATTCTTTCTAATTTCAAAATATAACATTTAGTTCCAAAATTCGCATTGTTAAAACACAAAAACAACTCAAGCACGTATACACCGAAAAGAAAATAGATTGAATAGGTCCACAGCATTGACAATAGAAACCTCGCCTTCAGTCATACACTTGCTATGCCCACTCGTCACCCGCGTCGGACCGAGAGGGTCGAATCTACATAAAAATATCCACCCGAAAGTATCCATATTTTTTAAATTTGATTTCAGAACTTGGACAAATGTTGGCTATTGAAAATTGGAGGCGATAGTGACGTGACAGAAATTCAATGCGACAAAGTTTCGGTGCATAATAAAAGATGGCGGACTTATTGAATGTTTTTGGCGCGAATACGGTCCAGTTTTTGGGGTTTTATTAAATTTGAGTGTTTTACATGATTTGAATAAGGTTTGCTATATTGCAATGTATTTGCGTTTTTCAAATGTATACCTCGTTGGTCTAGTGGTAGTAATCGCCTCACTACCTAGCCCACCTTCTCTTGCTATCGACAGATAGGCAAGTGAGGGGTGACCTGCAGCCCTTGCAGTTATAGATGTGTTTATAAGGTTCAATTCGTTTGGTCTTTGAAGTATTTTATAGTAGGTTATACGTATAAGCATTAACAAACATTGCTCAGGGTATAGGTTTCGTAAAAACCGCAGGCGTACCGAAAAGTGTTGCAAACCCTTTCTATATCCGTGAACAACTCAAAATTTCGAACGACTACACATCCTCACCCATCAATACTGCAATACCCAAAAGAGATGCAAACAGCCACTGGGCAATACCTTACACGAGATACCACGTACCCCAGTAAGTAAATAGTCATGTCTCAATGGCCGCTAATAACGCTGGAGAGTAGGCGCGTTTCACCCGGGGCGTAAAACTTTGGACGTTCGTGTTCTTGTATGTACTTGTGCACAGTACACATCTGTGCTGGCCGCAGACCAAGTTCTGGTACAGTGTTGCGGTGCTGACGGCTCCCAGATATGTCATATTTGAAACCCTGCACCCCCCTCCCCTTCCTTCCTCGCCCGAGCTGTGACACCCCCGCACGCCGCATCGGACATCTTCTCGTGTAATGCGCCGACTGATTGTACTTGTACTTGGCTTTGGTGGTCTTGATACTCTAAAAGATGTTTATGGATATTTCGAAAGAGTAAAATACATATTTTACTTTAAAGCATCTATGTATCTATCAACTATCTGGTGTCCACGACACAAGCCTCGTTGCTTAGTGTGGCACCTAGATGGCGCTGTGTGTAATGTCCAGCGATATTTATTTATTTATTTTAGAGTGGATTCTTATACCAAAAACACGAATCAAGCACTTTCATTGACAAAACTGTTAGCAAACGATATTCAGAATTTAACTTTATGATACCCTTTGTTTATGGGAAGTTCAAAGGTATGATCCTAAAACGCGAAGTTGGATACCATTCATTATTTAAAAAAAATATTAACAAAAAAAATATTAACCCACTTGGGATCCTTCCACACATGGATTTTTATTAGATTGCTTCGATAATCGAGGCAAACTAATAATCATCCTCACGCACAAGGCAAATTTTGAGCCAAGTATCAAAACCTATCGCACGCAGTACAAGACGATGAATGAAACGAGTTAGTCCGCCCACTCTTGGCAAGCAAGTTTTCTAACGAAGACGTCACATATGCTGCCTACAACTTTCACGCGAATATTTGTATTCGAGACGTTTCCATACATACGGGAACACAAATAAGTATGTACCTATCATTGCAAGCTGTCTATGTATCTTGTGGAGAGTTAAAGATGATGAAAAAGTTCGTTATTTGAAAGTAGAGACATGTTTTTTGGCTTTTGTAGATCTTGATGTTATTAGCTTTATTTGATTTGGTCCCTAGGTAATGTAGGGTACTCAATGTCACAAGGGTGCACTTTTAAGGGACAATATGAGTAAACGTATACATTAGCGGGATGCACCTTATCATTAACATTAAAAACGGGTTGTTTACCATACAAACTAGTATATTATGACGGATAATATTATAAGACGCACCTTTCCAGTGCTCTTTCTTACGCCTATCATCAAGGCATTGTAAACTTGTAAGTTCTGCTAGTAGGTAATTAACTACATATTTTGAAAACCTCACATACTTAATTTAAAACCACCGCCATTCAAATGTAAACCCACTAACTCCATATTAATTCATTCCTAAACACAATCAAACAAAATCATTGCGAACCTCACCCATTGAGTTGGTGGTCCACATAACTACAGGGGCTCTCAAAGGAGCTATGTGTTTGATTTGGACCCGCTTACCCGCTCCGCAACAAATTGTGTTCAAAACTTCGTCCTGCTAGTAAAAACCGTTCGCATACCGGACTCTTTGCACTACATTTGCTAAAATAACGGATACGTGTACGGTTTTATTTGGGTTGTTAGTTGCTTTCCGTGAGTGTAATTACGTATTTCATTGGGTTGGAAAATGTGAATGTTTGGAAATCTGTTGTGAATAATAATCATGGTTGAAAGTGGTTGTCTAGAAAGTGCTAAGTAATGGTGGAATAAACACAACAAACTTCTAGAAGTCTCTTTAAAATGGGGGAAAATGCATTGGTGCTTAATTTTTGCATGTTTAGTGACTGTAATATTTTAATAATATAATATGCTGGGCTGTAAACAAGATGGGTGGGAAAAGATTGCATGTAGCGGAAATGAGAATTTTACGGTGGATGTGTGGTATGACAGAACGACTTTATTAGACGAAATTTTAAAGTTGCGCCAGAAACAGAAAAGTTGTAAGGGAATCAACTGTCTTGGTATGGACATGTGATGAGGGGGGACGAATCGCATGTAATTAAAAGAGTGATGAATATAAATTTTGATGGATGGAGAGGGAGAGGAAGACCAAGGAAACAATAGATGGATTGTGACGGTTGACAGAGGCGCATGGAAGAAAAAACGTGATGCGCTGACCCCAAGTAACATAGGACAAGACCAGGAAGATTATGATGGTGAATATATTATAACCAATTCTGTACCTTCTTTAAAATATTTTTGTAAAGTGGAAAACTTTATCTGCAGAATGTCAAGGCAGCTGCACCACAAAATAAAAGCCACAAAAGATATGCACTCGACTGAAATCCAGCATACAAAATCAAGTTTACTCCAAAAGCTTTTCGAAGTCCGAACTCACCACACGTACTTTAAAGCGAGTCGCAAATTCCTGGAAATCCTTTAAAATCAGCGGAGCGATCCAGTCGAGCTCGGAGTGACCGCGTCCTGATTCCATTAATACCTCACCCCCCCCCTGTTAGAGTACCCCCTTTCTCAAAAGCAGCGTCCGAACGAAAGTATCTCTTAATCTAAGCTGGACATCACGATAACGATATTATAAACCATTGCCGCCGACTACAATTCGCTTTTAGAGGGGCATTACTAACTTCAACGCATTTAATCCGAACCCCATTATAGTGTGAGGATCTTGGGGCAGCTAGGGTTGGCGGATTAAGTTTTGTGTCTTGTCAATGATTCTGATATCGGTGGATCGGACAAAGCCAATAAAAGTGAATAAAATGGTTTTTCATTTGCTTGTCTCTAGAGGATTTGGATTTTGTTTTGATAATCTAGATGACGCAGATGTTTGTATTTTGTGGACACTTTCGAGCGAGCTGCGAATTTATTACCACGCAGAATCTAGCAGTTTAGTAGTAATTTACATTTTTCTTTTAAAATGATGCATACATTTGTTAGTACAGTCTCTACGTTCAATGCATTGATGTTGTATTTATGGTGGTTTATCTTGAACAAATGACTGCTCCTAAACCTAAAGTTTTTTATTCAAATAACCCCAATTTAAAGCGTCACCCCTGACGATGAAAGGGTCTGCGAAAACATCGTAACGTCCACTTCGGCGTCGTCCGCACACCGCGAGGCATTTGCGTAAAGCAATTAGCGCGTAATGTGGCCGGGCCCTAAGGTGCTGACCGAGGACATAACGCTCTGGAGACTAGGCATTACATGAGGTGGAATTGTACTTGTACTCTAAACTTCTTGAAGTTTTTAGGAAACTTGGCTATTGTGTCTGTGATCCCGCCTTCAAATCTGTTTAGTGTTCATGTTTTCATGAAGGTATGTGCATAAAAATGTTGGTATGATTAGTAAATAAATAAATACAAATTGATATTATGAATAGTTTTAATGGGTGTTGCAATAAACATGCGTTAATAATAGAAATATCTCGAAAGAAAATCAAAGAATATCACGGTCGAGACTTGTTTTTTTTTGTGGTAACACAATAGTCTAATTACTGAACATGTAATGTACGTATAGTATAATCGTCGTATAGTCTGGCGTCGTAGCAAATACGAAAAAGCAGTGCATTTTGTGTCTGGGATGCAAATGAATCGCCTTACATTTTAAGTTCTTTTTTTAAGTAAACTCTAGTTTGAACGAAGATTGGGACCTAATATAAAGGAACCTCGTGCGAACCAACGTTATGTATGCTCCAAGTATTAGCCAAAGCCTCTATTTAATAACATTCAGCCCTTCACACCGGCTATAAAGCGCTTTAAAGCTGTCTTGCGTTTAGTGGTGGAATTCTTGAGAACGGACGGCGTGCATTCCTTGGAGGGAATGTCTTGTAAGTTTTATTACAAGATTTTACCATCTCATTCTGTGGCATGTACCCACTGCCCAGGGCGTTGTGGTTGACTCAGGATTGTGAAGTATGGGTGTTTTATGTGCCTCGCCCTACCCTTACGTACTATTTGTTTGGGTAATGTTGAATATGATTTAAAATCTAAATTACCGCTCTGCTACTTACCAATTATATTTGTGGCGACAACTCATTGCTGCCACTCATTAAAGTTAGGGATTTTAGACTGCACACAGACGCTTATAATATCAGCTTCACTTGTAAATAAAAGTAACAATGTAATCAAATCTTGGAAGTCTATTTTTACCTACTTATAATTATCGTATGGAAATTAAACTTTGTGTGTACATGTATTTTAGATGACAGTGCTATAATTTGATATCTTTGAGCCGATCTGATGTTGGGGCCAGGAGGTGCACAGTGGAACTTTTCAGTGGCTATTAATAAACCACTTGAGTTTGGGCTCATAATATGATTTGTTTTGTTGAGTTTAATAGATTGGGCTTGATACCAACAATCTGATGATGGAGCCAGGAGGTGGATAGAAGAATTCTTCAGTGGCTACTAGTAAACCATTGGAGTTTGGGTTTGTTTCACTGGTTTTAGTGCTGTAGAGCTCTAAATATCCCACCCAAGCCAAGGTGACGTTCCGAGTTTAAGACCAAACAAAAATAGAATTGTGCTTGATAAAGCGTGTTTTTCGTCTACATTTTAGTTTATTTAAGAGTAGGTTTTGATCTTGACAATTACACCTAAAGTAGTTGTAAAAGCCACGAAGTAAATGAAAACCTTCTTTAAAATAATAGCAGCCACAGAGTCTGGATTTGGGCTTGATTGATGTCAATAGGGTCGCCCCTTATTGCATGGGATTAGAACATAACTAGTAAAATGTGGGTGTACTATTAAGTACACCTCTGCGTAACCCGGAATTCAGAGCGTGATGATTTTATGACATTAAGTTTATAATAAGAAACATCGCTCGATTAAATTCCCAAATGATGAAAATACTAGTGACACTAAACATCTCTTTGCTACCAAAGAATCCATACACCCACTACATGAAACATAAACCCAATCCGAACCAAACAATGTAAACAATTTACCTCAATAGCTTATTCCCAATAATCCTTGCAACGTACATATAATTTATTAGATCAATATTGGCAACCTCTCCCGCCATAATGGTTATCAGCCCACGGTTTAATTACTTGCGGGCTGAGACAATGGTTAATAAGAAGTGCTCAGCACTATCCCTAAGATTTATTGAGCTGGCAACTTTCAAGAGATTAGATGAATTATAAAGTACTAATAAGTTGTGGGTGGCGTGGAAGGGAATTTGTGTTCCTTTACATAAGTGATGTTTAGGAATTTGAGTATGAGTTATTTTAGGAAATACAGATCTTTACTGAAAATCTATCTGCCATTTGACTGACAAAGTCTGTCGGGCAATATGTTGTTACTTTAGAAAGATTTTTATGTTTTTTTTTACTGTATAAAAACCGATATTCTTTACCAGAAAACAAGAAAAAGGGTATAGAATATACAAGGTTTAAACAAAACCTTCACGAAGCCGCCAACCAAGCATTCTGTACATCAAACTAAGTAACTTTACGCAAAAAGTATTGCTGAGAAACGACTTTTTTGGGGTGAAAAAACACGGTCTACTCTCACTCAATATAACACACTCAAAACACTGTGCTGATGTATGCATTGAACAGTTAGGGGGTCGTGGAAGTTAAAAGTAAAGTTGTAACATTAAAAACTTGAAAATAGTTAAAAGAAAAAGTTGGAACTTTGACCCCTAATATCTCCGTAACTAGAAGGTTCCCAGGTATGGCCTCCAACAAAAAAAAAAAACCAAATGACGGGGAGAACAAGTACCTTTCCGCTTCGTTAAGGATATTTTACACCCATAAAAAACTATCAGTTACGTTTTATTGAGTTTATTTTGCCTCCTTTAAATTGATAGGAACCTCATTTAACCCCAAGTTAACCTAACACCCAACGAACATTCACTAAAACAACTCCTTGGCATAACATAGGAACAGTATCCATAATTTCCTTGGACAAACTTACAAGCAGTACATCAAAGATATCGGCTGAATATTCAAAGGGTCTGACGAGGTATTATGTAGAACTATCGGGCTCACCTAGCCCTCTAATTGATTGAAATATATTCAAAACAGTTGCGATGTGGTTCGGCCGACTGTTCAAGGGAGTTCGATTTGATTGTAATTGTTTTAGGGGCAAAAAAATAGACAGACAGTGAGGGAGGAGTTTTTTAAACTATATCAAGCTAGTACAATCTTTTAAATTTTTTTAATAGAATTTCAACTTTATTGCTGAAGCACTAAGTTGAAGGTTGATTGGGAAAACTTGACAGTTTCTGGTAGTTTGATGTGCTGGCGTCTGTACAATAACAAGTTTTTGTTGATAATAGGAACCTCCTCTACTCGGTATAATGGTTGTAAAAGTACCCTGAATGAAGCCGAAAGGCACTTATTCTCCCTGTCATTGTGATTTTTCTTTGTTTTGAACTATACCTTCTAATTACGGAAATATTAGGGGTCAAAGTTCCAACTTTTACACAAGTTTTTTTTTTTAATACAAATTTTTAATGTTACAACGTTACTTTAAATACCTCCACGACCCCGTAATATTCAATGCATCCATTAGCACTATGTTTTGAGTGCGTTACATTGAGTCCTAGCGTAAACCGTCATTTTCACCCCAAAAAGAAAAGTCGTTTCCCAGCAATAATATTTGCGTATAGTTTCTTAGTTTGAAATACAGAATGCTTGATTAACTGTTTCGTGAAGGGTTAGTTTACACCTTGTACTCGTATCTAATCTTGTAAGCCTAACATTCGTTATAATGCAGATCCAATAATTGTTTACCTACTCATTGTAAAAGCACAGAAAACCCTTACTGATATTTAAATAGTGATAGATTATATATCTTGTATATCATTTGAATATGACAAACTTAAACCGTTTCACAAGAAACGGACAGGTCATTTGCTACGGTGAAGGGTATAGAAAGTAACTTATGCTGTTTAATCATTTCCAAATGGTTATCAAGAGAAAATAGGTAGAATATGACATCAAAACATTTAAAACAATAACAATGTGTACTTAAAGCGTCAACACACGAGCCAAGCTAACGTAATCTAAAATCTAATGACACATGGTCAGCTGACGCGGCGGCCAAGTTTTCTTATCTCAGAACACTTTTCATAAGGACGCTGCACTTGAGCAATGGCGGGGGCGAGGGGACTGCAAATAGGAATGTGTGGATACGGCATTTTTAGGTATATTGGACCTTTTTGACGCTGCAAGATGAAGAACTGAATAGAAGGCGTTATAATTATGCGAAACCCTAATTCTAAAAATAGTATTGAGTTGAGAGAGACAAAGTTGTGAGTAAGGGTTTTACCACACCAATCGATCGAGCGAGGCCATCGATCGACATCGGTCGACGGTCGATTGGTGTAGTAGAACTATCGATCGACGTCGACTACTCCATTCTACCATCGATCGATTGGTGTGGTAAAACCCTAAGCGTGCAAGTATTTATTTTACTTCAAGTAACTTGTCTATTGTTAATACATTTCGAATATTTTTAAATCTATCAAATAATGCATCGTAAAAATATATTCTTAGAAATAGATGGGGTATGAAGGTGGAAGAGTAGAGACTCAGAATTGGTCGTAAGAGTGTGCGCAGGTAGACCGATGACCTTGGCAGAGTGGCAGACAAGAGTTGCTTGCGGTAAGTCCAGGACCGGGTGTGCAATGGAGGACGTAACTCAGCGTTCGAAACAGGTTGAAGAGAAGAAAAGATAAGAAAATTCCCAGGCACAACAATGCTTTCAGTTTTCTTTTCTACCATGAAGCTACCTTCAACCTATTCTTACACTAACTTCTAGATAATTCTTTGAAACATTAAGCTGGGACCTCCACTATCTTCGCAACTCCACACCACAGTTCCATACGTCGCTATTTATTGCGATCGCTCGTTAGCGATAATGTTCGGGCGGCAGTTGCGATAGTACGCAGATAAACGATTTTGTTCATCACTCTTTTGTTTTCGGCTGTACACACTTTTATTGTTCGGACATGTTTTTGTTTTGGAGTCGAGTGTACTCTCGATGTATTGGGGATGATGGAGTTTCTGGTTATGAATGAGGAAAATGCATAGATTGGAATTGTGAACAGTCTTTTTACACTACATAAAATAACATAACATCACGCCTTTACTTTAGTCCCCGAAGGGCTAGGCAGAGGTGTACATAATAGTACACCCACATTTTGCTTTTCATAGCTCACAAGTCTCATGTAATAGGGGCGAGGCTATTGCCATCAACTGGGCGCAAATCCAGACTCTGTGGCTACTACCGAAAAATTCCTGATAGAAAAACGCAAAAACACTTTGTCCGACCCGGGAAACGAACCCAGGACCTCTTGTTCGGCAGTCGCGCTTGCGGCCACAAGACCAAAGAGGCAGTCACGCTCATGCACGGTAAATAAAACTTAAAGCAGCCTTTCAGTCGTTATAGCATAGCTCTCATTTTGCATCACAGTCGAAATCGAAGTGATCTTTATCTGCGCTACAATAAGGTTGTTGGTGCTGCCAGAAGTAAAGTAATTCAGAAAGGACTACACTAGTCCTAACCTTATACTGGGTGGAAGGTACGCCGACGGTAAAACGGTACCATCATTGGGGCAATGCCAGTGGGGTCAACGGGAATACACCTTCTGAACCTCTCCACATTGAATTTTTTCATCGGTAATTTAAAAACCTGCCAAGTTCGAGTCGGACTCGCGCACGAATGGTTCCGCACCATTAACTTTAAAAAAAAAACACGTATGTTGTATGAGAGCCTTCTTAAATATTTATTTTATTCTGTTTTTGGTATTTGTTGTTAAAGCGGCAACATAAATATATCATCTGTGAAAATTTCAACTGTCTAGCTATCACGGTTCATGAGATACAGCCTGGTAACAGACAGACAGACCGACGACAGTGGAGTCTTCGTAATAGGGTGCCGTTTTTACCCATTACGGAACCCTAAAAAAGAACAGCTGTTCCATACATTTTGAATGTTTTGTATATTGTTCCATACATTTTGAATGTTTTGTATATGGCAAGAACCTTTCTGTTCTGATATGTATACCAAGCTTCTTTGGTTGGTGTTCGAGTACTAAGTATTTTTTAGCAGTAGGTAATCCTTACACAAAACCAGTGCCGTAACTAGCCTTTTATGCGCCCGGTGCGAGCTTTCAAAACTGCGCCCTTGAAAAATGCTCTAATCAGGCTCTGACAATAAAGTGGACAAATGTGCATAAAAATAAATCTATCTATTTTTTGTTTACGAAGGTACTTAGTAGATTTCTTTAAGATAAAAATTGTTTATTCAAAAATATTTGCTCAAATACAGAAATGACACAAAGTACTCGATAGTAAAGACCCAAGGCTAAGGTAAACCGTAATCACAAGAAAAGGACAGCTACCTACTCAAAGATTTACTTTCCGCGCTTTTCTCATTGCGAAGTCCTTGATTACATTGTCATACGACAGGAGCCGTGCTATGTCGCGTTCAATCGACAAAATCGCTAGGCCAGACAATCTTTCTTGGCCCATCGTCGAGCGCAGGTACGTCTTTATTAATTTGAGCTTACTGAATGATCTCTCGCAGGAAGCTACAGTCACTGGCATCGTTAAAAATATCTTTATAGCGACTACTACATTGGGAAACATTTCCTTTAAATCCAGTTCCACTATAGCTTTGAGAAGACCCATACTTGACTGACATTCACATTTATCAAATAATGTAGTCGCTTCAACTTGACTCTTCAAAGTTTCTATTTCGGCCCAAAATTCTCGATGAAAAGATTCTCGATGTATCGGGGAATCCCCGAACATTGGGTGGGACGGCGCGGCAGAATGGAACGTTTGTGAATCGTTTAGTTTTGTAAGTCATCCTTTTCACTCTTGTCGAACGATGAATTTTCTATCTATCTCTCGCACACTAGTGCGTCAGTAACGCCGCACGTAGTTAATGAATAAAATCAAAGATAAAGGGAGGACCAATGAATGTGGCTGACAGCAATGACAGCGTAACGTGAACTATATGTACATCTCCTCAGCTAGATTGACAGATTTGCTTAGAACTTCTAAGTTAGAAGTGGCGCCCTCCAAATGAATATAGACAGAAATTGTCTCATAGTTACGGTATAGGTACTTTTGTTTGTGTATGTAATATTGCGAGCAAGACAAGGTGGATTTATATTTGTCTGATGTGTCGTGACGTGACGCGTCAGAACTGTATCGGTTCCATACATAAGCCATCACAACACAACACGTTACGCACTAGTGTGAACGTTACCATCCTACTAATATTATAAACGCGAAAGTTTGTATGGATGGATGGATGGATGTTTGTTACTCTTTCACGCAAAAACTACTGAATGGATTTTAATGAAACTTTACAATAATATAGCTTATACATCAGAATAACACATAGGCTACAATTTATAAACATATTGTTCGAAATACTAATCCTGCGCAGACGAAGTCGCGGGCACCAGCTAGTACTAAATGTATGAAACCGATACCGTTCTGACGCGTCACGTCACGACACATCAGACAAATATAAAACCACCTTTACAAGTGTTGTTGTTTCAAGATCGCTTGAAAAATGCCATATAGATATAGATAGTACAGAGGGCGCGTCTACACCATATTCGCAATAAAACAAAATGTACCTACTAACTACCATGCATGAAACAATAAACAAAACTAGATACTGGTCTGGTCATTTCTGCGCCCCTCCAGGGTCTGCGCCCTGTGCCTGGGCACCGCTGGCACCGCCCTAGTTACGGCACTGCACAAAACTCTGTGTCATGAAATAATAAATAGAAGTTAATTCCTCAGTAAACACTAGAACTGACTCCTACATAATCAGCCTATAATGTTCCCACTGCTGGGACACACGGCCTCCTCTCTATGAGAGGGAATGGGCTATAATCCACCACGCGGGCCCAGTGCGGGTTGGTCCTGACTCCTAACTTATTCACTATTCCAGTCTCTCACGTAGAAGAGGTGTTTACTTCGTCTTATTACTTTGGCAATAACATTAGGCGACATCTTGCGGCGGCGAACGCAAGCTTCGCTGCAATATGACTCCTTGGATATTGTGGGAGTTTGCTTGGCATTCTTTTGTTTTGTAGGTACTTTATTAATTTGTGGTATTTTGGTAAGAAAATAGACCTTAAACGTCAAGATGTGAAGGGCTAGTGGCAGTTACGCTATATTCGTTCTAAAATCAACGTGTGTTAGACAGGTTTTACAATAACGTGGCAAAAATAAAAGCTTAAATTGCTAGTACCTTCTTATTCCTCACAAGCTGTACTACGTGGATCTTTGAGGATGACAAAATGCTAACTGGTTTTACAGTCATGGAACAGGTAATGAGGTACAGTTGCAGGTGCTAGACTCATGGATAGGTGATCACCTCTAGGTGACCAACCTTAGGAAAGGGGACATTTAATTGTATTGTAAAGAAAACGTATTGATAGTTACAAATATTGAAATCGTTTTTGATTTCCTTCTAACAAAAGATATTTTTAAAACTTTTCTTGATTAATAGAATCCGATGAGTAAATGAATCATTCATCATACAAGTACTCGTTGTATGGGTACATAATTACAGAGTAACTTTTGTATTTTTTTTTCTTTTCATACGCGTTTGCGAAAGTTGTAAGTTATTCGATCGATTGTACTAAGACGCAGGCGAAGTGCACCACGCGCCATCGCGTATTAAATTCGGTTATTAGTCGCGCAAACTTTGATCAGGCGGGCTGACCCCGGTTCATCGATCCGGCGACTTTCACCCGGATCATAAACTGAGCCACCCACTTTCAAAACTGAAAAAACAGTTCCCAACTCACTTCAAAACTAAGTCTTCCTAATCACGCGGCGCGAACAAAGTTCCACCAAGTTTTTTCCAAGTTCAGTTAAACTTCATCGATGTGGGGATCGTTCACCCTGGCAGGGACACTTGCATACGACTCCGGCCGGCGGGCCATTGAAACAAAATGTGGAGCAAGGTTGGCCGAGATTACTTTCGTCGGGAACTTTTTGCAGATCGATATGAAAGTTAAAAGTTTATTACGAGCGCGACACCGCGACGTCGTAAACCGAACTTTGTCTACCGCGGCTCACGCCGAAACGCGACAACCATGCTTTTAATTAGCTTCCATCCATCGCCCCACTCTCCCCAGTCATGGTGTTCTTGTTCTGGACTGCGATGCCCAGTTCCCCTGCAACACGAAAGCTAAAAAGAACCTTTATTTACTTTACATATCAGCACCCGTAACTAACGAGCGTAATACCTGCTCAGCATTCGTATTCACAAAGGTTTTCCTACCTACGCCGGCGGCGGGCGTAAAATAGGAGGCGAGTCGGGAAGGAGGCATAAAGGAGAAAATAAAATAAAGACGGCGCCAGCGAACGGATGCGAGGTCCGTGAAAAAAGTACGAGGAAAGCAGGCTTAATGGTGTGGCGCAGGTGAGGTGGGCGGGGTCGGGTGGGTGGCAAGTTACGATTGGTCGGCGCCGCCCAGCCGCGAGTACGCCCCCCGTCCCCCGCCCCCCCCTCCTGCGAGGCGCCCCCCACCCCCGCGGCCACCGGCTATCGCCTGGCGACCACCTACAGCCACCCGACGCAAGCTATGCCTGTGTCGTGAATTAGTTTGCCAACTCTCTGTCTATGGCGTAGCTCCGAGGCTGTAAGTATGGACGGCGGACTGAATAATCGATAAAGGTGTTTATTGAAAACGGGTAAGGACGAAGCACTTTATTGCTTCTTTATTATTAAAGCGTGAGCTGGGTGAGTCAACTGCTACGAGCGGAGCCAATTCTGGCTTAGTACCTACATACAGTCATAGACAGTGTAGCCCGTAGCACGGAGTAGTCTTGCTTAATTTCCCAAATACAATATTTAGACGACATAAGCTTCACAAGTGTGCAGTATTAATCACTCTTCACTGTAGGTAGGTCTTTGTGTACTCGTCAGCATTTGCTTTATACGACTTATAAACTTGAAAACTGGAACAATTACTTAATGAACAGCTGTTCAACTCAGCCTTTCATAATACTCAGTTAAAAAAAGACGTCTCAAAGTTGTGACCTTGTGCTTTAGGTACAATTCAGAACTTATTGAGCTACATTGACTTGTACAAACTGGGGGCGGCCGCGAGTTTACTGTACTGTATTTAAAAAATCGAATGCTCGGTGCACGCGTACCGATAGCAGGACGAAGTCGTGTTAGTGATGGTGTTCGTAGTTGTCACTTGTCTCATGTCTTTGATTTCGTTTATTTGTAGTTTTTTACTTTAATCATTTCAGTCGTTGACTCAGTACGAATGAAAAAGACCCATAACAAGCGGAAAGGCACTTGTTCTCCCCGTCATTGCGGTTTTTTTTTGGTCTGGGTTTTTTCCTGGGAACCTTCTAGTTACTGAGATATTGGGGGCAAAATTCCAACTTTTTTACAAGTTTTAAAATTACTAGTTTCAAGGTTATAACTGTACTTTAAATACCTTCATTATCCGTTTACTATATACACCCATCAGTACAATGTTTTGAGTGCGTTACTTTGGAGTCGTAAAACGTGTTCTTTTACCCAAAAAAAAAACTTGCTATATTTTTTGGTTTACTTAGTTTGTTGCACAGAATGCTTGGTTGGCGACTTCGTGAAGGGTTCGTTTACACCTTGTATGACAATGTATGTTGTATAATGGGTGTAAAAGTACCCTAAACGAAGCTGGAAGGCACTTGTCTCCCCATCACTGCGATTTTTTTTTTGTTCTAGACCATACCTACCTGGGGGTCAAAGTTCCCAACATTTTCGTAAGTTTTTTTTTTAATACAAATTTTTAATATTATAACTTTACTATAAATACCACGACCCCCGTACTGTTCGATGCACCCATCAACACAATGTTGAATGCGTTACATTGAGTTTTACCTTAAGACGTGATTTTTCCCCCCAAAAAAAAGTTTCCCTGCAATATTTTTTGGGTAGAGTTACTTAGTTTGATGCACAGAATGCTTAGTTGACGGCTTCGTGAAGGGTACATTTACACCTTGTATGTTGTATATGATGTAGGTAAGTAAAAAAATAATCATATTGACCCATCTATCATCGCACCTCACATCACATCAAGATATTTCCGTAATACAGGATGACAAAGAATGCCATGACTTTGTATTTCATCCCGCGACACAAACGGTCCCCCGTGTGATACGAGCGTAATGTACCGTGAAATAATGACTGATTACTGAGCTGACAGACAATGTAGGTGCATAGCTATACCTGAGGCAATAACTTTGTTATAATGCGGGTATAAATACCCTAAACGAAGCCGAAAGGACTTGTTCTCCCCGGTATTGCCATCATTTTTTTTTCTAGACCATTCGGAACCTGGGAACCTTCCAGTTACGGAGATATTGGGGGTCCAAGTTGCAACTAAAAAGTTAAGTTTTTTTACATCTTGTTTAAAGGTTAAATATGTAGGTACATTATATGACTTGTGACAAAATCATCTTCATAAATGAAGGCATACAATTTTATGAGACTAAAGAGGCTGTCAGAAGAAATAACATATTACAAAAAAATGTGATGCTATGTGCTATGTGCTGTGTGCCCACACAAAGTGTCACACTTTAAAGTTAGCATTAACGGTTTGCTTTGTCCCTTTTGTTGTATCTAAGTATATTTAAGTGCCTATGATAACTTCAAATTAGTACACATGGATGTGATAAAATCCGCAAAGCTGCGGCTACATAACTCTTCGGGTATTATTCTGTTGGCTGTTTGCTAGTTTTTTTTCAAATCAAATACTACCCAGGACACTAAACAAGACACAATAGAAGTTTTATTGTTAAACGTTAATGTCCCGCGACTCGCAACTACTTTAAGATTCGAGTCAGGATTTACCAAAGATTACTCTATAACACTCTCCCTACTCACACCTCAACATATAGATGCACCGAATTCAGACAGGCATTACAACCATTATTAGAGCACTAGATAGGCAGTGACTACTTTACATAAACACGTTAGGGCTGATAGTTGTCGCCCCCGACGTCTTACGAACCTACCGAGATGGGGGACTCTAATATTAAAATAGTTTCCGCGTCAGGTGCCGGAGGATGCATAATTAAGTGCTGTAAGCCTTAAGAAAGGTATTATTATGCTTAGATTGTGGGTCTACATTGCTAACACGAAAAGAAAATGAATATGACGTACCTACAAGCACAAGATGCATCAGCCTGTAGAAGCCTCAAAGTACTTGAAACTTCAACAAAGAAAACACCAAGCGGTTATGACGTACAGACTTGTAAGGATGTTTTAGCGCCCAAATGACGTTCTGAGGGGGCCGCTGTTAGTAAACATTTGTACAATTTGTTAATGAAATATGTTGACGCATCAAAAGATTCATTTACAGATCTACGTTGCAATATCAATACAGTTTCAAACAATCCACTTCACAGTGACATCAATCGCATTCAAAAATCGAACAAACGCTCTCACCGGCAAACGGCAAAGAACAAAAATTCGCGCGCTCGAAAAAAGTGGCGAAATAGCCCCATACCATTGTCCGGCTCACAATGCCTTTACGACACTGGGTAAATAACGTTTTGGAAAAATGTAAAAAAGCACCCGCAGTTTGTGGGTAGCGGGTAAACACGTCGCCGTACCCCTTATTGAGTTGATCTGGCCATTTGTACAGCCCTCGCCCTTTGCATTTTGGAAAAAAAGAAATTCAGCTTGCGAATTCAATTTCCAATATCCATTTTTGACGTGGCGTGATTAGAACGCAGTTTGGTCGTTAGCGGTGTGTCGAGATGGTTGTCGATTTTCATTTTGTATTCGTAGGTATCGATTCGAAGTGTGGCTGGCAGTCCAGTTTTTGTTTATCAATTTGTCTTTACTCGAGTAGTTTTAACTAACTGTGACATTTGCATTGAAATAAGTTGTTTGTGATGCATTCATGTCATGTCACATTTATTTTTATGTTGATTGGAAAACATCTATGTTTTGTTGCCAACTTTATTCTAAAACTAGCTGTTGCCCGCGGCTTCGCTCGCGTTTTGATTGAAAATTATCCCACGGGCCCGTTGTAAATATATCCTATGGCACTCTGGAATAATGTAGCTTCCTTTTAGTGAAAGAATTTTCAAAATCGGTTCAGTATATCCAGAGATTACCCCTACATACAAACTTACAAAAAAATTTTAGTGATTGATATTTAACAAGCAAATAAATATTACATCTCTATTGTTTCTTTTGCTACTACTACTGGCAGCCGATTAATTCACGGTGATTCAAGATTCATATATCCCTAAGCAATTGCCACTACAGCAAATTACACATTAATCAAAAACAAAACTATTACATTTATTTGTTCCAATAAGCACCTCTTAATACATCTCACGAGTGTCTTCCTAGTCTTGTAGCAATAATAAATATATCATAGTTATCCCCTCGGGACAAATAAAAGGGAAAATAAAGCAAATCGCCAACCCGGAAGGGTCCACGAAGAAAAACGATTAATATTAACTGAAATTGTTATAGCCCCCTTCTATGGGACATTTAATATTTTTACTGCTATAATCCGAAAGAGTTTACTTTGAGATTGAATACTCGTAAAATTTGAAGACCCAGTTATCGTGATTTGTGGTAATTATAATGGTTGAAGTAGGCTGATTGCTGTTTTTGACGCTTGAAAATATTTTGGTGAAAAAACAAGTCAGTATTTTTGGATCTGTTATTTCTATTTTCTTGAAAGCAGATTTCAGTTATTTATGTCGTTTTTGAACTAACCTTTTTTTTATGTTGACTATAAATTTATATAACAGGGTTGGTTAGTTTGTTAACCTCAGTCTTTTTGTTATATAAGATATTAATTTGCAACTTTTCTCAAGTTTCTAGACAGGACCAAAAAACCCAGTTTAAAAATCACAAACAGGGACTCATCATTCACATTTTTTAAAACACCTTAGCGACACATTATAAAAATCCTAACCTCACTTAATGCTTGAACCTTAACTCTCCAAGGAGTAACCCAAAAATCTCAACAAAAAAGCATCTTATTAAGGAGGGACCTTAATGAAATCTCAGCTCATTAATAGAGAAGGCAAAAAGAGTCGTTTTATTAACACGCACGTGATATCATCCCTTAACGAGTCCTGGGACAGCAGTGTTCTTACATTAAAATGTAAACATTGCCCCTTACCCCTTCCCTCAACTCACTGTAGGGCAGAATCGTCATTTGTCTGTGGCATTAAAATTTTAGGTAAACGGGCGTTTAAAACGCTGGATTTGAAGAAGGACTGAACTGATATGGTAGACACTAAGAAGTCCTGGGATTAAAATAAACAAAATTTTCGGTAAAATACGTGTGACGCGAAAAATAAAACAAACTTGGAGATCTAACATGGCGCGAACGCCTCTATATCTTAGTTGCTACAAGTAACACGTTACCCCTTGATAAAATTAGTTGTCAAACTGTAGTGCTTTTGACTAATATAATTGACTTAATGAATTTAAAAGGGAGGGACGTGACACAAAGTCATGGCGATGACTCATCCATGAACTGGCATGGTCAAGTGTAGCTTCGATCTTTAGTTATTACTAAGATACGAGCCAATCTAGTGTATTGGTACTGCTATAAACTCATAAAACAATATTAGAAAAGAACCGCTCATAACCGCGCGTCAAAAACGCCCAACAAACGCTCGTCTACCGTTCTTTCATAATAAGGGCGTCTAATCTAAGTGTCGAGTACCTCAGAGCGGTCATCTCTGTCGGGATCACTCCCAGGGGTCCCCTAGACCCCAGGAATCCGGATTTATTCCGTCTGAATACCCAGTGTCGCAAACGACACCTCTGCGATGCCTGAATGTTTTATGACGTAGCGTGAAGATGTAAGATTAGATTAAATTCAAACGTGTGATGTAGAGTTGGGAAGTAGCTTTGGAAATAACGGGGTAATTGCCTGTTTAGGTCTTATTGTGAAGTTGGTCGGAAAATCTTATATATAGACGCACATTTGTATCCTTAATCTTAAAATTTTTGCACGCAAAATACGTGCTTGGACGTGGAGTTGCGGACACCAGCCCGCTATATAAATCCTAATAGCGACCCGCCCCGAGTTCACACGGGTGCAATGTCGTACATATAAACCTTCCTCTTGAATCATTCTATCTATTAAACAAAACCGCATCAAAATTCGTTGGGTAGTTTTAAAGATCTAAGTATACATAGGGACAGACAGCGGGATACGACTATGTTTTACACTATGTACTGATAAATGATTGACGTCAAATCTCTCGCTGATGGTGGCGCGTGTGTCGGATCATTTAGTTCCCTTCAAAATGGTTGAGTTGAATGGTGCTGATCTATACGTCATATTCGTGAACGGGCGCTGTCAGTGTGATTAGTCATCTCTTAGTTGCCACGGCTTATTTGAATTAATTATTTTTAGTTTTTGAATTCTTTTTTTTTCGTCTTTTTTTGTTTTTACTGTGGACACTTTTAATGTGCACATCTTGCTACATCGTTCTCACATAGTGTATCATCTCAACATGAATGATGTAACCAAGGTTTTGTAACAATATGCTGATTTAAAAGAGTGTCCATGGAGTTTCTTGCCCGTTCTTCTCCATAGAGATCTACGCTAGGGAATGGGCAACTACAGTAATTTCACAGTTTTTATGCCTTGTGATTGGGACTGTAGCTACATTTAATTGTTATCTTTGTTTCGACAATTTAGAAGTGCCTGTAACTGGCCTACTTGAAATAAATGCTTTGATTTGATTTGATAGTCTAAAAGGTACCTAAGTTGTTCCGTGTAAAAAAATGATTGCTGTATTTGTGTTAAATGAGAGTTCTAAAAAGTGTTTGTTTTTCAACGGACTTAATATAAAACGCCAATAGATTACGATTACAAGACTGGAAAAAGACATAGTCGACAAAATCCTATAGATATATCTGTCACACTGTATCTGTCCCTATTAACCTTATTAACAGCAAAATAATGTTGAATATTTAAGGTTTAAAACTACATGGAACTAAATAGAATTGTTTAGAGTCTTCAAAATAGAGCAAGTATATATACTTCTTTACATACTGTCTTCTAGTGTTTTGTACGTAAACTTCGCTTAAGAATTTTATAAGTTGTGCAGTAGTGGTAATGAATCTTGTTTACATGCAAACCCGTAGTTCACACGTCTAGACGAAATTGAAATTTACATTCATAAACTTTGCTAGTTTACAAGTATAACAATTACAATTGATGCACTTAACATGATGGATTCTTAACTTTTGGAAAACTTTCAATGGAACTTTGATAAAACAAGATTATATGGTTTTGTGGTCGCAAGCAGGACTGTTGAGCATGAGACCCTAGGTTCGACTCCCAGAGTCTGGATTTGTGCCCCATTGACAGCAATTGACTGCCCCCCCCCCCCTATTTGATGGAACTTACACATAATTGGTGAAATGTGGGTGTACTAAACTAAAACCTTCATATATAACAGGCGTAATGTTATGTTATAAGATTATTATTTTACCCCTATTTCGTTCCATAGAAAAAGTATTTTTAGTTACCATTAAATGATTAATCGATAACCCAAGTGGATGTGTTAGACTGTGCAATCTCTTGCTCTGTAACTATATACCTAAAACTGTGGTAAATTATTTGTTTTATCTGTATTTAAATATGTTAAAAAAATCTTGGAAGTTAAATTTGACTAACTTTCGGTTTCCGATTGAGCTAAAATTTTGCATACATGTTTAGTTTGAATGATAATGCATGGTTACCTAAGTGAAGTCATTTTTAATCAAAACTGCTACTACACTTCTTCTTAGCGTGTCGATGGCAACCTAATTTGCGTGTGCCCAGAATGGGGGTTATCGCGTGTGAATTCGCCGCTAGAGGCGCTAGTGTAGCGTGAGGGCACCGAAATGTCAGATGTATAGAAAGTTCACGCGTTGCGTGCTTTTTTATCACGTATTTTTACTAATATTCACGATTGTGGTCTAGATTGAGCTATTCCTGATTAATTAAGACTTGAAAATTTTAAGTAGGAACTCAGGATCTTATTTGTTAGTATTTGGAGGTAAAATGATTTTTAAATGTTTCATGTTTGCTAATTTTAGGGAGAATATTGTAAATAAATGTATCTGAAGTTTATATTATGTTGTTATATGTAATAAAATAAACTTTTTATAAAGTTATTGGTACTGTGAAGTATAAAATAAAATAATTGACATAACCTTACGCGACAGCGGCGCCAGCTGGTGAGCTCAAAAACGATAGCCCTCATTGAGCTACTCGTTTGGCGCTTTCGGTAGCGTCCATCAGTTCCTGTACTGAACAAACAACAGGACATTCAGGACACGATAATTCACGATATTAAGTGCCCCACCGTTTACACTAGAAGAAATAAAGAAAGAAAGAAACAATGTTTATTTGGCGCAGGGATACGACGTGCGTATACAAGAAATAAATTAATAATAAACATCATAACAAGTATTATAAAATACACAGGACCTAAAGGTACAAAGAAAAATAAATACAAAATAAACAGCTTGCACGTCGTGACTACGACAAGCAGGTTACCACTCAGCATGATGCTGATGTGCTATGGGGGACGCACAGCACAGCACTGGTTTTCAGTGGTCACCCGTGAAAAAACGTACGGAAGCCAAGACAGCTTTAATATTGAATTACATGAAATAAGATAAAACAAACAGTACCTACTTGAATTATAATATAAAGAACTTTATGAAATATAATAAACACTAAAAGATAAAAAGATTTTTTTTTTGTCTCGCTCCCACCCCGCCTTCGCAGCGCGCCGCCGAACATACGACTTCATCACAGGTGCGTAGCTACGCATAATTCCTCTGCGCCTGTTTGCGCGATGATGTACTATTTGTCACTAAATATGGCGGATTCCCAAAGTTGGCCGGACTAGTTATTTTTGATGCTTCCCCATGATATGAGTTTCAAAAGAAAACCCTTTCTGAGAAGAATACGAGAAATAAAATGACGTCACTCTAAAGCGTGTTTTTTACTATTTTTAACCGACTTCAAAAAGAAGGAGGTTCTCAATTCGTCGGCACCTTTTTTTTTTTTCTTTTTTATGTTCCCCGATTACTCGAAGATGGCTAGACCGATTTGGATTATTTTTTTTAGTTTGAAAGGGTATACTTCCCAGGTGGTCCCATGATCATCAATTCAGGATCTGCTAATAGGATCTTGGAGAAATAGAGAGGACTCTTCAAATTTTATAGGCACACTTGAAGCGATTTCGGTAGTTTATGGAAGAGTACTTTTTTGTAGTGGTCCCATTTCAATTTGGTGAAGATCTGATGAATAACTTCGGAGATAGGCAACGGAACTCCTCAATAAATGATAGCAAATGGACTGGGATTGCTGAAATCTCCTGTTTGTCTTTTGTTTACACCAGTTCATAACATAACATCACGCCGGTACGCTGTGAAGGGGTAAGCACATGTGAAACACTAAAAAGTGATGATGATGACGGTTTAATTTTTTGCAAACAAGTTTTTTTTTAAATTAAATATTAATTATGTGTTATGTTGAAACTGCTGAAAGTTGTTAAATGTGGCTCGCTACATCAAATAGAAAAAAAAAGATGCTGAAAGACATTCAAATACTTAAATGCATTCCAAGATTTTTCCATCCAAATTGAAAATACATCTCGAAAGTCACGGAACGGAAGTTAAAGAACTTTAGGGTACAGTACCTAAATCAAAATTACAAAGTTCCAATGAGCGGTCCTTAACGACGAAGAAGATCGGCGAATTCTTTAATTATTTAGCTCTAATCGCTGCCAACGATGTCCTTTGACGTCGCTTGCTTTAATTTAGGATTCCTCCCCCAAATTAAAAATATAATGAGACTGAACTGAGCCGGTGTTAATTGGAAACCGATCTCAGAGGGTGGTATAGACAGGCTGTTGTTTTGATGTAGGTATATTGATGGCGACATAAGAAAAAAAGAGCCTAAGTAAATCGAGTTTAAAAAAAAAACCTAAGTATTTATTTTTATTTTTTTCAGTTACCTTTATTTGTTAGATCGCAACTTTCTACGTTAGAAACTATAGAATTAAAATGGCAAAAAAACCTGCAATTTTGGTGCTCCTGGCTACACAATTGCCAACTTGATGGAGTGGTTTAAAAAATGCTACTCACACTGCGATTAACGTGGATACTTTTTGGGCCCAAGTAATTTGTTTAGACGTACCATAGATACGAAATAAGAAGATTTTTTTCTTCCTTTTCTTACACTCCCTGTGTTACAAAAAAGTATAATTTAAACATTTGTACCTCCAGTTTTTTTTCCAACCCATTGACATATTTGCACGTTGACACAAAATACGCTGTAAGTAATCGTGCTCATTTGTCAGTGTGAACACCGCGCTGCAGCCGCTGGATTATCTTCATTCTCATCTTATCTTTTTTTTTCGTAAAAAGTTTGGACGAGTTAAGGGGATTACGGTGATGCGTTGCGCAAATATTTTTTTTTGTTGAAGTTGACAATTCATTAACATTTGAAACTGCGGCTACGCATTAAAACGTCGTATAAGGAGCCCTACCTTAAAGTCTAAGTGAAAAATTTCTCAGCGATATCGAATGTCGTTTTTTTAGCTAGTAAGTTTGTCAATTCTCTAAAAAGAGTTTGTTAAAAATATGAGATGGTTTGAAACAGATTGTCACTTGTATAGCTATTTGTAAAACAATTACGCAATACGAAAATGGTGTTTTTATGCTAAGAACTTAACAGTTTCACAAGTAGTTTAACAATTATTAAACTGCAAAGTGAAAACCAACAAAATGAAACTTTTAGTACTGAATGTTTCTAGATTTTTCTAAACAGGTAAATTCGCAATTGTCTGACCATAAAGCTAGTTGTTTGAAACCTTTGTAAGTTAGGTTAAGTGAAAACCCACAAAATATTTAGTTGTTTCTTCTTACTTAAGTACTTCTAAGTACAAAATGTTGTAATATTTCTAGGAAAAAACAAACATACATCAATATGCTAATAAACGTACCAATACCTACATGTATCTATCTATCAAAATTCATCAGCATTCGGAACTCCACATTCATATTCATGGGCGCGGTCACAATGACAGTCGACCGGCAAATAAAAACAAATAAAAAACAGTAATAGAATCAGAGAACAAAATCCATCAGAGTGACACGCGTGACGTAGATACATGCGGCCTCTTTGTACAGCGTGCTTACGTAACAACGTGACAAAACTTATCTTGTAAAAATATTTAAGTATTGGAGATGTGGTGATGTAATTAAATGTGATAAACTTTTGCAAGAATAGAAAAAAATGCAGAAATTCAACTAAGTTTATGGGTTTTTTGTGCAGCGCGTTTACGTAACGACGTGATAACTTTATCTTATGAGAATAATATAATTATGAGTGTTGGGATGCGTGACTTGTCTTGTGTTAGTGAGACTGTGGTGGTCTTTCGATGGAAGACAATAAATATTTATGGAGAAACTAATGAGTAAAGCAAGCGGCTTTATTGAACAGCATGCTTCCGTTATGACGTGACAACATGGTCTTAATAAAAAGTGTGAGTAACTACGTATTAGTGACGTAGGTAATGTAGGTATTTGGTATTACATACACTTGCTTAAAGATGGAAAAAGGATCGAATAGTTTTATATATTTACGCCGTGGCGGCGTGACATTCTCAAGTTTACATTTTTATTTACGTACTTAGAACTAGTTGTTGTAATTTAGTTTTTACTTATGTCGACTCTGCATAGTTTTAGCTATACACACGTATTTTTATTTAGGTGTAGCTGCAGCAGTTTACGAGATAATAAGCTCTAAATTGGAAATAGGAATGGCCCCCCCCCCCCCAAATCCCAAATCGCGCGCCGGGACAGGCCGACAAATCGGCCTGGACATTTTGGACGTTACAGTGGGTAATCATTACATGAACACGTGTTTGCTTTTTTACACCAGCAAAACTTATGCATTAATCAGATGAAAAATGGTGACCGTGATTTTTTTCAATTTTCTACGGCTCCTTAAACATAATCCCTAGATAAAGCATTATCACATTGTCACCTCTAACTTTACTTGCAAAATAAATAATTTACAAACTAAAATACCAGCCTGTAGACAATGTCTACGAGTCTTCGGGCACTGCAATATTTTGCCCACCTTTGGGGTCTCCACATTATGCATAACTGATAAGGCCCGATTTTGTATGCATGCGATCCTTAGCCTCAACACTGCGTGGGTATAATGATGTCACACACTCGTGGGAATACTGAACAACACAGTTTTTAGACTATGTTTATATCTTTTGTGGTTGACGTATGATATATATAGGGTTATGTATAAAAATTCCTGCGAAATAATGAAGCAGTCCTCCATTATGCACTGAAATATGAGAGGATAACACAACATTAGAATTATTTGAATCTACGTACAAAAATAATTTGACTCCAAGACGATAACCTTCTTATTAATAAACACGGAATAAAATTACACCAGGAATAACAAAGGAATAACCATACATTTTCAAAGGTTTAAACTTGGAATAACTTTATTCTGTGTTTATTAATAGGAGGGTAAAAGTATGGGTACTGTAAGAGATGATCTTTGCGTGGTTTAATTTTCACATGTTTTAATGGTTCACATTCGTTCTAAATCTTTCATTCTGTTAAGTTAAAGATTTTGAACGGATGAGGGAGTTTTTATCCGACTACGGCGAAGCCAAAAGGAAGGGTTATGATTTTAGCAATCTATGTATTTATGTTTGTTTTTATTTACGTATGTTCCTCCGTAGCGCCTAAACTATTTATCTGATTTTGATGAATAATGTGTCAATCAATCGTTATTATGGCCCTCGAACATTATATCATTTTAAATAATAGGTGGAGTTGATTTTACCTTGTAAACCCCGAATTTAATTAGAGCTTGATTTTTCAGTAGTCTGGTTTTAGGTTGTAGTATGCACTTCTCAGACAGCGAGAACTGCTTGGTTCATTTTATTTTTTTATTTTTTTCCTATTCAGTAGCTTCATTACTATAATAACATTGACAAGATACCACCTAAGTCAAGAGAGGGACAGCCTTGACACAAGTACTATTTGTAACTTACTGGGGCTGCCTCAGTTTATGTACGACAATGTTTTGAGTTATAAATAAATATTTTTGTATTTTTTTTTGTAGTATACCTCACAAATTCTTGTTATTGAACAGAAGTAAAGTCACATTTTAATGAGGGAGCATCATCTTTGGCTCTTTTACTTTTTAACGCAAGAGTGACTATAATATTCTAAATAGAATATTTTTAACACCACCTGTCCGCAAAACAAAAACTATGAATACATAAATCCCCTGCCACGAGATTACGTAAATAACAAATACTCCACGTCTCACAAATATAATTCAAGCAAAAAACAAGAGACGTGTGCCCCACCCACGCCAATCACGAAACGAGTTACCCTCCGGATATTCAATTCCTGGACATGTCCGAACTGGAGCGAAACAAATATTTATCAAAACCTGTAAGGAATACATAAAATGACATAAAACATGTCCGGCCGGACGAACAAACAGCACAGTGATGGATTATTGCCAGTGACCGCCTCTATTTCCTATTGGAATAAGGAATTACCATATGTGCCCGGACACGATGCCGGATACGGGATGCTAGTGTGGAGAAGGATTTTACCGAAGGACCATTCCCTCGAGCCGTATGTTTGCTTTTAAATGATGTCTTTAGAGTAAACGGGAGTACAACTGGTTTTATTGTATACAGTGATGTTCGATTTTCAGTATAATAGGATTCTTTTGACAAACAGTGTCTTAAATAACACTTTATTCAAATTAAACAACTAGGGTTCATGTCTTAAATTTATGGTTAGTAGTCAAATCAGATCAGAATCAGACGACCCGAATGGCGCAGCGGTTGCGAGGCTGCCTTATGTTCTTAGGGTCCCGGGTTCGAATCCCGGTAGGAGCAAATGTTTGTGTGATGAGCATGGACATTTGTTTCCGAGTCATGGATGTTTATATGTATAATAAGTATGTATTTACAAACAAAAAAGTATCTATGTAGTAGTATCAACTATCTGGTGTCCACGACACAAGCCTCGTTGCTTAGTGTGGCACCTAGATGGCGCTGGCGTGTGTAATGTCCAGCGATATTTATTTATTTATTTAAATGTAAAACACCAAACACCTAAACATAAACCGGTATCAACAGGACTTTTGTGTTAATTTTAATTTGGTCACATCTAAATTGTCCATTAAAATTAAGTTACTATAATATGAAGTCCATCTTTTTTCCTATCCGTGCATTTAAAAGAGCACATTCCATTCCTCCCTACCGTTCGTCCTCTACGCGGGGTCGGCGTCACTCCGGCGACCGGAGACCCTTCAAAAAGTTTGATAATAACACCAGCAACGGCGGTAATGTGACAGCCGATACGTCGCCAGGCCGCTGCTGTTTAAATTTCGAACAGCCATTATCCAGCAGATGGCAATTTGTTTTCGTTGGGAAGTATTGCTTTGTATGGGCACTGGGTATCTCCTTTTTGCAGTGCGGAGTAAAGGATGCAATAGCGCTACTTGTCATGGGCTGCAGTTTATTAGTGATACATCCTAGTTTAATTCTAGAGCTGTCAGTTTATCATTGGCCTGGAGTTCTGGAATATTGTCTCAGCTCTTTGAAAGCAATTTCGTGCTGATTTTCTGTTTCTTCGGTCAAAACTTGATCTAAGACTTACTAAACTGTTACTATGTGACGTAGAAGCTTGTTAAAGCCTAACTGATGTTTATACTATACAGTGCATAGTATGAGGCCGTGCTGACCACATGATAGTGGCATTTGAAATTATAACGATTTTCACAACTAATATGCACAACCCTAAACCCATTTCATTAAGTCCACTAATTTGCGAATATTTTATACTTGTTCATTAAGTTTAAATAAATCAATCAATATTTAGTACTGTTGCGCTTTTAAGAAATAGTAAATCCGCGGCCTTATCATTTAAAAGTTAGTTCAAAGTATTTTCTAAATACAGAGAGTTCGTCATGTCATGCACCCATCGAAGTCGTGATCTTCACAACCACAGCTCAACTATCCACAATGATAAATGAATCTCTAACCACAACACTCGAAATGAAACCAACAGAAAAATACAGCAAATGAAGGAATGACAAAGCTCCCATGGCTCAGTGATGATAAATGATAGATTCATGAGGTGCGGTGTAGGATCTCATGTGTCGTTTGCGCGCTAATGTGGTGTAAGTGGCCCCTCGATGTGGTGGTGGCGAGTTATGGTGTAATGGCGCTTAGGTAGTGGTAATTCTTAGGTATGAAAAAAGTGTTTCTTTGCGAAGACTAAACAGGATGTAAAGGAACCCTTCACGCAGCCGTCAACTCGAAATTCTGTACATCAAACTATGTAACTGTACGCAACAATTATTGCTAGGAAACGCCTTTTGTTTGGGTGAAAATTCATGTTTTATGACAAGACTCAATGTACTCAAAACATTATGCTGATAGATGCATTGAATAGTACGGGGGTCATGGAGGTGTTTAAACTAAAGTTGTAATATTAAAAACTTGTGAAGGAGTTGGAACTTTGACCCACAATATTGCCGTATTTAAAGGGTGCAAATGGACCCTTAACGGAGTCAACCAAGCAGTATGTACATCAAACTAAGTAACTGTACGCAAAAATTATTGCTGGGAAACCACTTATTTTTTGGGGTGAAAAATCACGTTTTACTGTAGAACTCATTGTAACTAAACATTGTGCTGATGAATGGATTGAATAGTAAGGGGGTCGTGGAAGTGTTCAAAGTAACGTTCTTTCATTAAAAACATGTATCTAAAAAAACTTGTGAATAAGTTGGAACTTTGACCCCCAATATCTCCGTAACTAGAAGGTTCCCAGGTACAAAAAAATGAACACAATGACGGGGAGAACAAGTGCCTTTTAGCTTCGTTAACGGTCTTGTTTCACCTTTTAGAAGGTTCCCAGGTATTCCTGGGAACCTTCTAAAAGGTGAAACAAGACCGTCTAGAAGAAAAAAAAAATCGCAATGACGAAGAGAACAAGTGTAAGGGTACTTTTACACCCAATAGATCAGTACAAAATATCAGTCAATAGTGATGTCAACATCACTGTGTGACCGCAATTCTGCGTTAAAACAGTTTAAAAAAAAATGTTTTACTTCTAAATTATAATTTTCCCAATACATCATTAAAACTCACTTGGATCTATTGCATTATGTGTCAGTCTTTCTCAATACAATAATCTAAATCTTCTAAGGCCGTATTATATAAAAGTTTTTAAAGAAAATCACACAATAGTAATGTGTATAAAAGTTCGTTTGAAAAGAATAATTGTACATTCAAATATATTTTAACCAAAATTACATTCAAATTCTATCCAAAAAACCTGGCACACATGCGAAACTTTTACAAAAATAAAAATGTCTAGACTAACAAGCGAGTCGTATCTCCGAAAAGCAAGTATAATACATTGAAATATTCAATTGCCTGTCCCGCTATCAGATGGCTAATAACTTTGCAACTTGTACGTGTGCTGCCAAAGGGAAATACCTGGGAAATGGCTTTGTTTTCAACTAAATGCACTGCATATGCCCGGGGAGCTTGTAGACTGGCGTGTACATAATCTAGAAATTTATTTGTAAGATATGCTGCCAAATGTGTGTTATAGATTATGGTGGGTGCATAATTTTGTAGGAAGATGGAGACTGGAAGAAGTCAGGTAAAAATATTGAAAACGCCTCAAAGAGAGTCAGCAAACAGGAAGGGGTCCGAAAGGACCGGTGCCTGCCAGGGTTGCGGGACTGTTCGAAAGAGATACCGCGGTCCTGAAACACAAAGGGCAAACGAAGGAACATGGATGGGTTTTAGTCAGTAAAAGTCTAACACTCCCTCCTGCTCAGCCCAGAGCGGGAGGGGTTATTTGATGATTTCCCATCTGAAAAAAAGGGGGTAAAAGCGGAACCCTGTATGTATTATGTGTATTATTATCACTATAAGTACTTTCATATATATTTTTTTTTAGATAGTTATTTTGTACCCTACCACAGCGTTTTCTCATTGAACCCAAAGGTTGACTGGTAGAGAATGCCTAATGGCATTAAGTCCGCCTATGCACCACTATTGTACATGAAGTTTAAATAAATTAAATAAACCCTATTACTATGACTCCACTGTCCGTTTGTATGTCTGTCACCAGGCTGTATTTCATGAACCGTCATAGCTAGACAGTTGAAATGTTCACAGATGATCTATTTCAGTTGCCGCTATAACAACAAATACTAAAAGCAGAATAAAATAAGCTGCTTGCGTGCTTTTTTAGATAATGGTACGGATCCTATGTATTAGCAGGTTAACCTTAGCAGGTTTCAAATACCCACTAGCTGCTTTATGCAAGTAGCCCAACGTTTACTAAACCAAAGGTCAATAACGTAAAAGAACTTTCGTTAGCGTAGACTAGATTGAAAAATCTTTTCAGATTTACACCTTTAAGTCTGTCTCCGCATCACCCCATGGTTGACTGTTAGTTAATACCTATGGCATTAGGTCCGCCTCTGTACTCTGTCCTTGAAGTGATAAATAAATAAAATATTGCTTTAAACCAACTTTTACATCGTCCCAAATTCGAAAGCAAAATTATCAACCCATCTCTAATTTCACATCTCAAATACTCCGAGTATTTGAGTTGAGATCAACACAACAGAGGCACAGTGATGCGTCCTGACAAGTCAGATGCTAATCAGTCAACCCTTCGGCCGACAAATCGGAAATTAGGGACGCATGAGCGATACAGGGTTAACCCGGACCGACCGGGGTCTTTTTGGCCCCGGAGACCAGCCGTCTTGTTCTTTGAATATTTAACGCGAAACAAATGTCCCATCACATTCGGGACTTCACCTGCGACGACGGTTACAAAGTGGACGTTTTTACTTGGTACTGAAACTACATGGGTTGTATTTATTTCGCGAAACGTGTTTTACTGCAAATAAGTTCATTCAGATAATAATGGATTATCCTAATTTGGAGTAACAACTGCACTTTACTAACTAATCATTTATGGTAATCTAAAACTAGCAATAAAGCCACAATTTTCAACTCTGATTTATATTAATGGAAGCATTTCTCTACCTTCAACTGTCAACGCCTAAACATGTCCGCCTATTCTCAACAAACCCATCGTTCGCCGTTTTCGCCTGTCCTACCTTAGGTGACGAGTTCGTTGTCGATTACAGGCGCGAAGTACGAAACACTTTGATCGTGTTACCGACCGGTAGACGTATCTAAGGCCCAGTTTCAACCTGAGCGGAGATGAGCGGAGCTGATTCACGCGTCATGTTCTTGAACGCGCGGCGCCTTCAGTTGAGGCTTGTCATCACTAAACTACAGAGATCTACGCTTTGGAATGGGCAACTACAGTCCTTTTTATTTTGCCTTGTGGCTGGACTGTCTAGAAGCTACAAGAAATTGGCCTAACTTTACAAATAAATAAAATTGAAGTTTCGGTTTGTAATTTCAAAATAACAGCTTTTTACTGAATGCTTAAGAAAGCATAGGTAACGGTACTTTTTTTTTAATATTGTCTCTCGCTCTGTTTGTTCTAGCTAATCTCCAAAACGGCTAACGGCTGGACCGATTTGGACGGGACCTTTACTAGCAGATTATTTTAGAGAATGAATTAGCGATCCGTGCCAAAAAAATTAAAACCCTTAAAATTGTTAACAAAATCTTATTCAATTATGGAAGTAATATTTTATAAAAATTTCACGCGGACGAAGGTCGCGGGCATCAGCTAGTTTGAAATAAATGCTTTGCTTTGAGTTTGAATCAATGTTCGATTCCCGCATATCGGCTTTCCGCTCCGCTCGTCTCCGCTATGATTGAAACCGGGCCTCAGAGTATCTAGGTACCTCTCGCCGCTTTGAGAGGCATCGACTTGACTTGCTTAAGGCGCTATCGTATACTGTTTGATAATTTGAGCTCTACTCTGTTGGTAATTGACCGTTTAAATAAAGGAGTGCCGCCGGAGTTTACCTTAGATTTTAATTAAGGCTAAGATTTGGTGTTTAATTTTGTTTTCGTGTCCTTAGAGAATAGGCTAGTCGCCGGTTTTAAATAATTCGTTTATGTACATTGTGATAGTTCACGAGGTAGGTTCTATGTTCGATTCTTAGGTTAGGCAAAGTGTTATTGGATATTTTTTCAGGAATTTCATGAGACTTAAACTTATGGCAGGGTTGGGTGCATTATAGAATAGGTATAGCTGTCCCAGGATCTACGGGGATTACTTTTAAATGTGATATCATGTTACGTATAGTAAAGTTCAACACCATATTTTTATATGTGGAAATATTAAAGCTTATTTTGCTCAGTTCCTAAGTATCCAAAGACCAAATTAATGTATCCTCAACCCCACATCTGGGAGCAGGTAGTCACATAACATACACCCATAATTCTTCATTAGCACACATTAGATTCTATTCCACGAATCCCTAAGACACAGCGCACATTTGCGGACAGGATAATGGCGACATACGCATTTAAATACAGTCATAAATCGTCCGTGTCTGTTTATACGCACAATGTGCATACTTCGGCCAGATGACGGCGACGTCTTAAAATATAGGGACCCTTTCTTAACCCCCCAACCCGACGTACACTGTAATTAATAAATGACCCACACGGTCTCAAGACCGCAGGGATATAGATTAATATGAAATTAGTAGGTAAACTACTGGTTGCCGCTGGAGGCGGTTTTCAAGAAATTTTGTTTATAGAAAACGTTCTATATTTTTTCAGTATTTACTTAATCGTCACCTGCGTAGCCTTTTCCCAACTATAAAGGGTGTAACAAGACCCTTAACGAAGCCAAAAGGCACTTGTTCTCCCCGCCATTGCGATATTTTTTTTGGTTATAGACCATACCTGGGAACCTTCTTGTTATGGAGATATTGGGGGCCAAAGATCCAACTTTTTCATACGTTTTTTTTTAAATATTTTTTTAATGTAAGATTTTTACTTTAATCACCTCCACGACCCCCGTACTATTCAATCCATCCACCATCTTACCGTAAAACGTATTTTTCACCCCAAAAAAAAGTCATTTCCCAGCAAACATTTTTGGGTAACTTAGTTTGATGTACATAATGCTTTGTTGACGGCATCGTGAAGGGTTCATTTACACCCTGTATGGTTTAGTGACTTAAGTCTGCCAACCGGTAGTTAGTACTGTGTAATACGATTCTCTTTGGTAAGCTAAAGAGAATCGTATTACCCAGTACCAACTGGGTTGTGGAGGTCAGATAGGCAGTCGCTCCATGTAACATACTGGTATTCAGCTGCATCCGGTTAGACTGGAAGTCAACCCCAACACAGTCGAGAAAAGGCTAGGCAGATGATGATAATTCAGTGACTGCCTATTTGACCACAAAAACCCAGTTACCAAGTTACACGTTGCCTAACTAGGTTGCTTCAATACACATCTTTACAAAGAATAAAACAAAGTCGCTCCAGCTGTGCGCTTAGATCTTTAAAACTACGCAACGGATTTTAATGCAGTTTTATAGATTTATAGATTGATTTAAGAGGAAGGTTTATATGTAACCAGTACGAAGCCTAGCTAGCTAGTTTGTTGTAATTAACGTTGTTTCTTACACTATCTAAATATTTAGTATAGTAAAACTTCAACTCACTCTTAAGATATGAGTGAATTAAAGTTTTAAATAGCCGGCTAGGAACGGCCTTATCACTTGGCACAACTTGAATTTCTACCGACAATTCCCAAATCTTTATTTCCAACTCTTTATCAACGTAACTACCAACCACCACAAACAAACCAGCCGACATTATCTAAATGGTACATAGCCGGCCTTTCAGACCGCGCAGCACCCATTAATTACTTAAATTTAATTCATACGAGACCCTACACCACTATTTACATTCAAAAACGTACCCTTATACCCTTGCCCGCATCGTAACCCTTGCTAACAAACTTGAAGACCCCAAGACGCTAACTCCTAAGAAGACTTTCTTTGATAGCGCGCTCTACTGATTTTGAATAAAGACCATGTCTCGATAGAGTTCTGATCTGTAATTTTATAGCTTTGAGCCGCCCCTAGCTTACGCTCCGAGGATTGTGGCCTATTGATCTGTTCTTGTCTTGTGTTTTTGTTCGGTAAGTACCGCGGAACTGAGGACAAAGCGGGTTGAGACGTGAATTAGAACTACTGCACTATTGTGAGGCTTACGTAGAGGAGATAGCATCAGCGATTTTCTCGGTGGAGTTAATTTAATTAATCGTTTTAGAGGCTTCCAACGACAAGTATGAGTATGTACTTTTAGATTCCAGATTAATCGTATAAAAACATGTTTAATTTCCAAAAAGACGCTGCAAAATGTTTTTAACAAGTACATTTTCTTAGTTAAAACTTTAAAAGACTTCATTAAAGTACCAAAGCGCATCTTAACGACGATTTTAATCTTGTTTTCTTCTCAAGAACTCTATCGTAATCTAATAAATAAGGATCAGTGCATAGCTGGCGGCAGATTAACCTTTACCGCGATACTTATATGAGTGCCCCTTTCATTGCATTATAATGCGGAGAAGCAAAGGGTTGGATCACCGTCTCGAGAGAACGAAGAATTTATAAATAAGTTAAGTAAGAACCCGCCTCATTCTTCCTCGCCATCTTACTTTGTTTTATCATATTTAAATTATTAGAGTCAGATGTAGAACGTGTACCTAATTGCTGTACTTTGTTAAGATAATGTACCTTTGGCGCGTTTCCACTTTTGTTTTCTTGTTGGCGAACGATATAAATTCACGGAAGGACGCGGAGGAACGCCCAAGTTTCGCGTTCTGTTTTTGTTCGGACGTTCATTTTCTTAAGGAAATAAAATTTGTTATGCAGCCGCTTGGAGGCCGTAGGTGCTTTATAATAACCAAGATTACGCTTAAGTTAAAAGCGGAGGGAAATTGTAAATTTTCGTGAGGAGTTGGTCCCACTGTTGCTTTTTGTTGTGTCATGACTGTAATGAGTTAATTAGTAATTGGGAGTGTTATGTATTTCTTTCTGTGCTTTGATCCCTACTGAAATACAAATTCATCACAAAAAATTGCAGGTACTATAATTTAGCGTGCCAAAAACATTTATATGACTTTGATGTCTCGAGCACACTAAACTAAAAAAATTATTAAAATTGAAAGAAAAACGTGTGATTTATTCGTGATAATTCCGAAATACGTTGTCTTTTTTTTCAATAGAGTACCTATATGGTATGGCAATTTGGTATTTGTGACCTAAATAGTTGCATCTGTACTACTGTTTAGTTGGTATCATAGAATTCCTACAAAAATATATATAAATTCAAGTATATCAATACAATAAATCATAGAAAATAAATTACTTTCCTATCCACTTTCTAACATTTTCTCTAACAAGATTTATTCCGACAACCATACACAAGTAACCTTAAAATCATCCCTAGTTCCACATCGTAATCCAAACACGTGCATACGAAATGCCTTAATTTACCAAGAAAACAATATATCTCATCCATATTAGAATATTTTCTATCGTAAATCAAATTTAAGTGTTATTTCATTTCCTCTCCACGCAGCACACGCGTACAACGAATATGTAATTGAAATTTTGAAACGAACTTTTGATTTTACGAAATTCACCCTATACCTTGTGAAATTATTATGAATTTCCTTTACAAGGAAAGGAAAGGACCGTCTTGTAACGGTTCTTTTCATATAGGGCAAGGAAATGTTTCACATTTTCTTAGAAAATGTGTGGGGTTTTGGATTTTAATGTTCGAGCTAAAGGGTTGGTAAGGAAATGGTTTGATTCTGTGTTTGTTAGGCTGACTTGGGCTGAAATATTCATGTAGGTTTATGTGGTATTTTTCTTCGTCGTGTCGATGTTTCCTTTTTTTTTTTTAAATTAAATTAGTTTTGATCAGAACTCTGCTACCTCGACGGCGTTGGTGGTGGCCTCGGACAGGTCCCTCAAAGTGCAGGTACCGCAACCGCACAAAATGCAGATTATGACGTAGTAAGGGTACTCAACCATTTTCCAGAATTGAAAAGAGTTCCACAGTGAAAATATGAGAACAGATATATCTCTTTTGTTTTTTGTGGGGACTATAGTCCTCACGAGTTAGGTTAAAAAAAGCTGACAAGTGGAATTGAATGATGTTCACAGGTTTTCTGAAGTTTACTAGACTGCTGGGTGATTTGGCTTAGCTTTGGGTTAATATTTACTAACAGCTACTGTCGTGGGGTTTAAAATTCAAACTGACATAAAATTTATTAGTTTGCCTTTGAATCAGCTCAGTTTTCTCTTCGAGGACACAATACACACATGGTACATAATTATAGGTACATGAAATACATTTAGTTATTTGTATTTCTTGAAAGCTGTTAAACCTGAAACCTGTACACGTATTAAATAGCGTTTAGATCTCAAAGACCAGAACTTTCCCAGAGACGTATCAATACCTTGTCTTTCCGGGAACTGCCAATCAATGGAAAAGTTTGCTTGGCCTGGCTTCTCAGTAATAATCTAGTTAGAGGCAACAGCTTGTAAATAATATTTAATGTAGGTGTTACTAGGAACACTGTTTATATTATAATTCATTTATCTTTACTTAAAGTTCTGTATGTTTGTGAAATGTCAGAATTACTTTGTTGTTGTTTTTTTTTTTTTGCAGACTTTGTGCATTATATATCTTATGCAGCGAGACGACATTCTGGAAAGTATTCATAAAACTATTTTACTGAGTAAATAAATAAAATCTTATTTCCGACCGCATATAAATATGTCGGAGACGGTCATTGGTACGGGCTTAAAATGAATCACAAGTACGCGGTGGTGACATCACGCGATCTACTTACAAATCTACCCACACCACAGCGTCACTTGTCACAGAGCCCAGATGGTAAACTCTGAGCCAGGACGACGGTCAGTCAGTGTCTGATCGCGGCCGAGTTCGGACCTCTTGAAACTGTACCCGATTCATTGTGCCCCGTGTTATTGTGCTAAGTTGTAATCTCAAGTAATTCGTTAGTTTCGCTAGAAACAGTGTATCGCTCAGTGTCTTTTCTTGTCTGCCCACATGATGTAGAAGCCTAGTGGAATAAATCCTGACACCCCGACAAATATAACTTGTCCTGTTTGTTTTAAGATACATATTAAAACTTAACGTCACAACTGTTGCATAAGTAAAACGACCTCATGACCTCTCGAACCCAAAAGGAAACACCTTACCCCTCATGCTATTGTCAATCCCATACAAATTACAACTTTCATAGCAACATTTAAACACTTAATAGTTCATAAGCCCAAGATTTCCATTTACAAGTATTATCTATCATTCTCAATGTTACGACTATTGTACCCGAACTATGATACCCCGAGGCCCGAAGTGACAAGACACTGTCATCTAAACCCTTGCTCAAAATGTTTCTACAATGTTCTACTTGTCACAGACTTGCTAACAATGTCAGACAACCGATATATTTGTACCAAATTTGCTTTTTACTAAATAACATAGCCCGAAGCCATGCTGATATGTTAACGTCAAACTGTGTTTGTCAAACTTTTCTGAACTAAAAAGAAAGTAATGTGAAAAGTTTCTCGATTCTTACGAAAACATGTAGGTTATGTTTGTAATACATCCATAATGTTAAGTAACTTGTTTCCGATGTATTTACTTACTGTTAGTTTCAAAGTATTATTTTTAGAGATGGAAACTACTTTTGTTCCGTTCATGGAATATTTTGTTGGATAGGAAACGCCTGCAGCTTGGTCTAAAATTAAAATAAACAAATGTCAAAGTAAAACTAATCACCTGAATAAACCAGCGCTCATCACGAACGCTTACAACATTCTTAATTCGACTATTAAAACCCGTTACAAGCGGCAAGATGTTGGCAACATCAATAAACAAGGAGCGAACGCGAGCGCGAACGTTCAAAGTTTGGTGCGCGCGGTGAGTGCAGAGGACCCTTAATGAGGGTAAGAAATTTCGGCACATTGTGGGCCAAACCGCACCCGGTTTCTTAGCTTATTATTAATTCTGTAAGACGTGTCCCCGATGTCCAAGACGTGCGCTGAGATTCGAGACAAAAGTCACAAGGGCGGAAGGGACGGGCCCCCTCCCCCCGCCCCACCCCTCGTACGTGTGCCGCGTCCGCAAGTCGCAGGAGTATGGGATTTACAGGTGGTTTTAATAACGGCAGCCACTAATGTCGCCAGATGAATACTTAATGGACGGATCAGCCGAGGATTGAGATGGATTGGGAAAGGGCAGCTCCTGTAATAATAGATGCGGTCGCTGCATTAGGCTGTCATGTTGATAAGCTGGTAGGACATGTTGCCTTCATCAGAACTTCGCTATAGTGACAGAGTTATCTCTGGAACATTGTTCAGGAATCGATATTATAACAAGAGATACTTCAAGAAAGTCATCGACACTGTTGAGCTCGACTATCCTGGTCATATCCATTTCTCCAAGACAATTTAGTTACAAAGTGCAAATCCCTTTAAGATGGCGTTCCCTGACAGGGGGTGCTTTCAAAAACTCGTTAGGAGGTTCGCATTCTGCGGTGGTGGGTCACGTTGCGATGCGCGGCGGCTGCTCCAAGACAAAATGTTACACAGAAACTTTGTAGTCACTGTCGTGTGCCATGTTTAAGTAAATTTATTGCTGTGCTGTGTTCTAGTTATTATGGAGGATTGTTTTGTATGATTCTTTGTTTATTTATTGCAGAAAATAGACTATGATAATATACTTTCTTGACAAGTTAGAAGTTTTGAATTTATCCTGGCAAGGTATTCTTAAAATCAATGCCACTGTCAGAAAATGTTATTTTTTTAAGTTTTTTTTTTGTGTAATCATAAACATATCTTATATTATCTTGCCTCTAATCCCCGAAAGGTTACACAGAGGTGCTCAATTAAAGTACACCCACATTTTGCCGGTTATGTTTAAGTCTTATATAATAGGGGGCGAGCCTATTGCCATCAACTAGACACAAATGTAGACTCCGTGGCTGCTACTGAGAGATTTCCAAACTATGAAAAAACCCAAATAGCAATTTGCCCGACCCGGGAATCGAACGTAGGACCTCATGCTCAGCAGTCGCGCTTGCGACTGCTAGACCAACGATACATTAACTAAGATAGCAAGTAGAAATATATCACAAATATTTTGCGGATACTGTTTTAGTTTTTATCTACACAACATTTTCAAGTTTGTGGTCCTTCTAGTCGGGGCAAAACATAACTCAAAACAATCAAGAAATCTTATTTTAACCCTAACCTGTAATTTCGTTTACAGACACTACCATTTCATTGTAAACTGCAGGCCAAATTAAATCACCAGCTATAAACAGCAATAAACCTCTAGCGAGTAGAAAAATTGGCAATCTGCGAACGTTACACTGTCGTGATCGGCAAACGTTAGCGGCGTTTATCGGCAAGTGGCCGCGCGGGAACAATATCGCTCGTTGTATCGCGCGATCCTAATATATTGCAATGTGTGCACTTTATATGACCCGATGTGTAATTGAATGTGTTTTCGGCGTTCTTCGCTTTTGTTTCTTTTTTATTCATCATCCTTTTAAATCGCGAAAGATGCCTTATGTTGTTAAAATTAAAAATAACTACATTTCAACCAACTTACCTGTGCAGGCGGACAATCACAGAACTAAAATAAATGTTGACAGACCATGTTTGACAGATGCATGACAAGCAACGCCCCCTTGAACTGCACACATAAAATGGTCATAATGACTGTCATAAAAATGGATGCAACTTTTAATATGGGTTCGAAAAATAAGGTTACACTAAAGTTTCGGTCAAATCAGTACCTACTGGCAAATTACGGACGCGACTACAGACGCCGCGAAGACTCTGTCAAATAATGTACTGAAGTATCTGTCAGTGTCCGGTTTCCGCAGACAGTTCGCAAATATCCCTGTTTTGTTCGTTGGAGCGCACCTATACTTAAAAGTTACTGAAAAAATATTATTATTTTGAATTCAATAGACAAATAAATAAATATTTGCAGTACCAGGCAATTATAACCCAGTGGTGTGAACCTCGGAGTCCCAAGTCATAGGTCTCAAGTTCGAACTTAAGACACGCACCACAGATTTTTCGGATTCATATGCTTATTGTATAATTATAATACTTGCTTCGGTGAAGGAAAACATCGTGAGAAAACTAGCATACCCAAAGATATTTCTCGACGGCATGAAAGGCTAAATCAGAGGCCCATAAGAGGCACATAAACTCTGACACCAGATTCGGCACTAACCACACAACGAAATAATTTTACTAAAACATACCTACAGTTATAAACATTCATCAAAATTTTAATAAATCAAGCCAAAAGCCTTCTCAAACTACCCTCTACAAGTTTGCCAGCAATAAATAACAATTAACGTTAAGGTTTCAATCGGCCGATGCATAGCGGTACTAAATTATCACGAAGGTGTTACCGGACGAAAGAAATATCGCCTTCAACGCCCGCTGTAATGTTCCGGTCAGTGATGGGGGCAAAGGATGTCGATAAAAGGTCATTCGAATGGTTTATGATACAATAAACATGTTTTATCTAGGTTGTATCGATAATTCACCGAAATGGATGAGGTCGATTGTGTTTTCGTAGATCGTCTACGAGAGCTACGCGTCGTAGCAGTGGTCTACGCTTCGTAGTAAGTGCTACGGTAAGTGTTCGCATTAAAGATACAGATATTTTTAGGAATAAACATTGTGATGAGACAGCTATACCGAACTTTATAAGCTTATTCTGAGATAAGATAAGCTTACTGTGATCTTTTGTTTTCTTGTAGGCCATCTATACGGGCTACGCGCCGTAGCATGAGCTACGGTTAATGTTAAAGACGAAATAAAACTAATATTTTTGACTAAATGTGTTCATAGAGTAGACTGTTACTAAATTGACAGAATGATTTATGATAAAATACTCATAATTATTGTCACAGCGGGTTATACTAATAAATGATATTAGACGCCCTAACTTTTGACTTTTGTTTTTTCTGAAGTATTTCTGGAAGCCTTTGCCCAGCAGTGGGACACAGAATAGGCTATGAAAAAAAAAAACAGAAATCTATCGACAGTTTCTAGTTACAACTTGACCGTTACAACATCGCTACGTGTTTATAACTGTTAGAACAAATCGGTGCGTAAGAGACCGCCCCCGACCGCCCGCCGAGTGCTTAATCACTTAACACTCGAGGATTAACGGGGAATTTATCGACTAAGTATTACGTTTACTTATATATTACTTAGTTATAAATAGGCAGGCTATATTTAGCATCAAAATGCTCAGACCGGTTCCAACATTAAGAGGATGCATTCTGAAAGTTGACAATGCCGCTTAACTGTCAAATATTGCTCTGTTTTTATTTTCAATTTACTAATGTTACTGAAAGAAATTATGAAATATTGTTCCTAAAATGACACAACATAACATTATGCCTGTGACCCCCGAAAGGTCAGGCAGAGGTGTACCTAACAGTACACCAACATTTCGCCAGTTATGTTTAAGTCCCATATAATAAGGGGCGAGCCTATTGCCATCAACCGGGCACAAATCCAGACTCCGTGGATGCTACTAAGAAATTCCTAATGGAAAAAACCAATAACACTTTGCCCGACCTGAGAATCGAACCCAGAATCTCATGCTCAGCACGTTGCGCGACAGCGCGACCACTAGACCAACGAGGACTGTTTCACAAAAAATCTTCTTCTTCTTCGTGTAGATGATTCTTTTATTTGTGTTAGATGATCTTCGGCCCGAACTCTGTCACGTCAAACGTATTAGCAAAGGCTTCAACTCAACTCAACTCAAAGCATTTATTTCAATTAGACCATTACAGGAACTTTTGAATGTGAAACAAAAAAAAAGCTAAGCTACAGTCACAGTCACAAGGCATAATAACTTGAGAAAGTACTGTAGTTGCACATTCCAAAGCGTAGATCTCTATGGAGAAGAATGGGCAAGAAACTCCATGGACACTCTTTTTAATCAAAATATTGTTACAAAATCTTGGTTACATCATCGATGCTTAACAGTCACATAATCAATAAAGCTCATAGCAAAAATGCAACTAATTACTAATTTTCTTTTAAACAGAAAATTTGCATTTTCTGTACTGCACAGAACGTATCACGCCAAACGTCTAAAATCACAGTGTGCAATATCCAAAGGGTCGTAGACACAAGAGAATTCGACCCCTTTAAAGACATTAATTCTTACAAGAAAGAGAACAAGACAAATGGCCGGTCCGGACCGGTAGCGGCCCGTGAAAAGAAAACCCTTTTTATGAGACGTTGGGAAACGTATGGACTAGGTGCAAGCTGATTATGTGTATGGAGCGGGTGTTATTTTTGTTTTTGATGACATAAAACTATTTCAAGAAGTTATGTCAAATGTACAGAAAGAACAAAATGTGTTTCACTTTGGGCAGAAAAGTTACCTCATTTTTTTGTCGACGAAGAGTAAAAACAAAAAGAAGGGCTTACGGCAATTACCTAGGTTCGATTCTCAGAACAAAGTTTTTCTTTTTGTGTTACCTTGGGGTCTAAAAATACCAGTTTTCTTTAAGAAAAATGGACTTTATGCATTCGATTTTAACAAAGTATTTATTTAACATAAAGGGTGTAACAAGACCCTTAGCGAAGCCCAAAGGCACTTGTTCTCCCTGTTATTGCGATCATTTTTTTGTTGTAGATCATAACTGGGAACCTTCTAGTTACGGATATATTGGGGATCAAAGTTCCGACTTTTTTTAATACATGTTTTTAATGTAAGATTTTTATTTTAAACACCTCCACGATCCCCTTACTATTCAATCCATCCATCAGCACAATGTTTTGAGCGTGTTAGATTGAGTCCTACCGTGAAATGTGATTTTCCACCCGAAAAAAAAAGTCGTTTCCAAGCAATAATTTTTGCGTAAAATTACATAATTTGATCTACGTAGTGCTTGGTTGACGGCATCGTGAAGGGTCTTGTTACACAGTGTATATAGCAAATAAACTGAAATTCAATGACCTGATTTTAAAAAGCTAGTGCAGTTAGCTACATTATTTAATATTGTATAATTGTGGTTCAGTAAAATTACACATTAAAAGTACTATAATAACCAGAAAAACTCCGACTGTTTCCAAAGGAACTTTCTGTACTTACATCATCGTAATTCTAACAAAAACCCTATCCACACTAAGCCAACCGAACCCCTTATAACGACAATCGTGTTTGCACGAGGTCATTCGACGATCAAAGCGATAGCCAATAAATAAATACTTGATTTGCTTTCACAAATAAATACCGAATAGTCCCGAATAGTTCCGAAGGTATGCGACAGGGGGCGGTAGGGTCAACCTAACTAACGAGAACTAAGTACCCTTGCTTTAGATAGGAATTCTGTTTACCTCGTTCGACTGTTTGATTGATTTATTTGTTTGTTTTGGAAATTATTGGGTGTGCTTTCGAAATAGCGATGGGTGAACATAGATTAAATGAATTTAAATGATGTCAAACTATGTTAGAGTCAGTAAGCCAGCAATCCCAAGAGGTAGGCTCTTGTCTTGTACTGTCTCAATTAATGAGACTGAGATTGGCTCCTAAAGTGGCCACAATTTTCATTTTCATTTTCATTTCATTTCATTTGTCAGCTAGTCCTCTTGGATTCAAAGAGTCTTACTCTACAAGACAGCTGGCTACGAAGGTCCAGCCTGAAGAAATATATCGTGCGAAACAGAAAAAAAAATGAAAGACTATCCTTAAAAACTGGCCATGTGGAGAGGGTCCCGTACATTGCCAAAGTCAAATGTTACGTCTTCTTTCACTAATAAAATTATTTAATTTTTATTTAACTTACAATAAATAACAAAAATATATTTGAGATTCTCAAAACGAGCCCTTTTACTCTATATGTGACACAGTAAGGTATGCAAAACTTTTTTTTTTAATTACCTCATTTGTCCCCTATAATTTCAATTGATAGAATTCTTATAGGTTTTCTTGTATGTATCTACAAGCAATGAACTATATTTTGTATTTTTTTCAAAATTTTTGGCTCAGTAATTTCGGAGATCAAGGGGGGGTCAATTTTCGCCTTCTTTCATGAATAAAATTGAAACTATTTATTTCACAAAAATATATTTGAAATTTTCAAAACGAGCCTTTTCATTTGATATATGACACAGTAAGTTTTGCAAATTTTTTTTTTAAATTTCGTTATTTGTCCCCCAAAAATGACCCTTATTTAAAAAATATATATATTTACTTTGCGCATCTGTGTTTGGGTTTGTAGGATTACACCATACTCCCAAATTTCACCTGATTTGGTCCATTAGATTCAGAGCAAATTGGCTGTGACGGACGGACAGACAGACGCACGAGTGATCCTATAAGGGTTCCGGTTTTTCATTTTTTTGTATGGAACCCTAAAAAGGATGTCAACAGACAGCGATAAGCTAATTTAAATAATGATTCAGCTTGTAAGTGAGTTCACAAAATATATTTTTAAAACCGTAACAAACCGTAGTTAATTAATTAGTTATATAAAGTTAATTAGTATTACTTTGTTTAATTACCTTAAATATTTCAGTCAGTATTTTCGACCTGAGACTGAGAGAATAAAATTAATAATATTACGAATGAAAAAGAATACCATTTCATACCTTACATTTAAATATTCGAAACAGCGCCATCTCGATATTATTGTAAGAACTACTATAAGCTTTCGTTCCCTCACTTAAGCAACCCTCTTCGGAGGGTCGTATCGTTCAAACACAAACTTACTACATGGTTCTGTTTCGAATCTCTCTCGGTGGAGACAATCTGTACTATTTTTTTTTAAACTTTATTTCTTATAGTTATATTAATTGTTTATTATTAAAAAAAATGCGTTTAAATAAAGTATCACAATTAAAATGTATACTTAAAAAATCTGTTGCTCTGATTTATTACAAGTCACATAGATCCAATTTTTACCGCAAGGGGCGCTTTCAAGCCAATAGAAAACAAATTAGCAATAAAGTTAACAAAACAATAACTTTCATTAACATAATTTAAAAATAACACCGAAAACCAAAAGAGAGGAATGTTTTCAATGAAAACTCCTTTCAAAAGTAATGTTTTATTAAAATATTATAATTCGAATTTCCTCCGCTAGAGGCGCCACGGTTACGGCGAACTTTTACGACACGATTACCTACACTGGTTGTTTTTCTTAATAATTTATCGTGTTTCCACGAAGTTGGCTCGTTTCGTGCCGGGCACATGTACCTACCTATATGTAGTTGAGTTCTTCAATTATAAATCTTCTTTGTTTTATAAACCGTTTGTTTTCTCGGAAAAGTCAGTTTCGAGTACTTCTTTGAATTTCTACAAAGTTAAAGAAATTTATTATACCTACATATATGCTTTGTGAAGATGAATGCTTGAAGTCCATTACTCTTTATGAGATAAAGAGAGACATCATTGTATCTATAGGTACTTACCTATTTTATTTCAGACATTTGTAACTGATATTAATGTCGTTTCGAGGACACTTATTTTCAATCAGAGTTATATATGTAAAAGTATTTTTATACCACTCAACGATATTGTTTTGTTTCTGTGTATCGGGATAGTGGGATGGTTTGAAATATAATATATCTATTTCTAATACGCTTTTGTTAGCTTCACCTTTAACTATGTAAAAAAATATTAGAAGTTAAATTTGACCCACTTCCCGGTTTTCGATTGAGGTGAAATTTTGAACATATATTTAGTTTGGATGACAATGCGTGGTTAGCTAAGTGACATAATTCTAAATCCAATACGGCGGACTCCCAAAGATGACGTCTTTTTTATACATTCCCATGTAAAGGGTATCAAATGAAAGTGTTTGCTGAGAAAAATACGAGAAATAAATGTTCATGTATTTTTTTTAAACTAAGTAAAATGTTTTATTAAATATTGATACTTCATTTGTATCAGATGCGTCAAAAGAATTTAAAATGAAACTGTTTCTACAAGGGATAAGTTTCCTAAAACCGATGATACAACAATTACATTTTTTAGGGTTCCACATTCCACACCAAAGGGGTAAAAATGGGACCTTATTACTAAAACTACACTGTCCGTCTGTCTGTCTGTCTGGCTGTCTGTCACCAGGCTGTATCTCATGAACCCTGATAGCTAGACAGTTGAAATTTTCATAGATGATGCATTTCTATTGCTGCTATAACAACAAATACTAAAAACAGAATAAATTAAATATTTTAGGAGGACTCCCGTACAACAAAAGTGTTTTTTTAGATTATGGTACGGAACCTTTTGTGCGCGAGTCCGATTCAAACTTGGCCGATTTTTTATAAACAGAAGAGTATGTATATACACTTCTGTTCTTCCAACTTTCGAACTGCAAAAAATTCAAACTTCCAAACAAAAATTCATAGTATTTAACCTCTATAGGGAATGCATTTTCAAAAATCTTTATTTTATTTGTTATATTAGAAACTTTTGAAATCTTCTAGACCCAGCAATTCAGGTTGTACCTTATCAGTAAATGAATTTAATACTGCCTCGTTGGTCTAGTGGTCGCAGGCGCGTCTGCCAACCATGAGGTCCTGGGTTCGATTCCTAGGTTGGGAAAACTGTTATTCGGTTTTTCCATCAGGAATTTCTCAGTAGCACCCACGGAGTCTGGATCTGTGCCCGGTTGATGGCAATAGGCTCACCCCTTATTACAAGGGACTTAAACATAACTGGCGAAATATGGGTGTACTATTAGGTACACCTCTGCGTAACCCTTCTAGGACTACAGGCGTGATATTATTTGATATTAAGTAAATAGCAAAAGTTTCGAAGTTTTCATCCGCAAAGGCATTAGTAGGTTCGTAATTTCCGTCTAACTGCGCTCTCTTTGGTGTCGCAAAGTACAAACTATCATAAGACCGTCGACAGACGGCGAGCCATTCTGGCTTAGAAACGTATTCATTTATAGATAATTATGTCGCACTACACTTCATGCCCTTAAAATTACTTGACTTTTCAGGGGTTTATAGCAGTGATAGCTTAGTGGTGTGACCATCTGACTGCCAAGTCATAGGTCTCGAGTTCGAACCCAAGGCACGCACCTCTGAATTTTCGGATTCATGTGCGTATTGTATAATGTTCAATTGCTCCGGTGAAGGGAAACATCGTGAGGAAACCAGCGTGCCTGATGCCTGAGAGATATCTCTCGACGGCATGTAAAAGCCAAATCCTCTGGGCCTCTGCCCATGGGCGGCCTAAAAACTCTGACACCAGGTTAGGCACTAACCACACGATTAAGAAAGAAGAGGTTTATTGCCTAGGTTAGTCTGTAGATGGGTGACTACCCATTACATACCGAATTTCCTTCGTGCCTCGGAAAGCACGTTAAGCCGTTGGTGCCGGCTGTCATCTGTATATCTTTGACCGTCGTTACAGGTAGTTAGTGGCTCAAAAAGTCTGACAATCAGTCTTACCAAGGGGTATCGTATACCGGTACTAACTGGTTTGTGGAGGTCAGATAGGCAGTCGCTCCATGTAAAATACTGGTATTCAGCTGCATCCGGTTAGACTGGAAGCCGACCCTAACATAGTTGGGAATAGGCTAGGCCGATGATGATGTCATTTTCATATTAATTTTATTTGGCGTTCCATGTTTAAAAAGGTGTTAAAAAAGGCTTACAGCTAAGAACAATTATGGACCCTGTCAGGGCACAGCAAATATACATTATAATATATAATATAATACATATATCAGTGGTAATAAGTTTATAACTCGTTTATACAGGCCGGTAGCTATCTCCTGAGAATAGTAGACGAAGCCTTAAGTGAAAGCATGGCTTTAACATCAAAAGCCTCTAGTTGCCAATTGTAATGATGATCAGAGTTTCTCAAACGTTTGCTTTCTAATCTTTCTGATCCTCGATGTCGAATTTACGTACATTTAAAAAAGTTTTTGACATTGATTGTCGCTAAGACGAGATTGTGACTAGATTTCCAACGTTTTTAATTTAGGGAACGATTGGATAACGATTTTTTTTATGATTTTCTTGTTTTATTAGTACCTTTTCTTGTTAAACTTTTCTTACAATAGTCCTGCATGTCCTACGCCCTACAATTGTGATAATTCCAATCTCGGCGTACCAGGAGTCCATAGCATAGAGTAGCTCCAATATTTGTAACACCTATGTATTGTAATTGTTCTTTGTGGGAGAAAATATTTTTTATTATTATAATGGACTTCCTGCCCTCTCATATAATAAAGCCTTTAATATTCGTATCGTTGAGTGCACCTATTTAACTTTTAGTCTTCTTGTTTGCATTATTTTAGTTCTATTTGTAATCTGTATATAATGTATATAGTGGATATACTTTATTATTTAACATAAGTTTAATAAAATAAAACATTTATTTTAAAACATACGTGAAACCTTTTCGCAACAACAAGGATGGTCATAGCACCTTTTAGTTCAACTAAAATAAAAATCCATAAAAAGATAGTTTACAAAAGTTCACGTCAATAAAGTTCTCCTCACACTTTTGGCTTCATTTAAGCAAACTTCCACTCTTTGCAACCAAATATAAGTTAACTAAATATAAACAACGTGTTGAAATATAATATATATTCAACACGTTGCTTATTAAAGTTATTTGGGACTTTTTTTGCAAACAAATACGGAATACTTTCTGTTAAAAAACATTAAGTTACTTATGTTAAGTTACCTTTATTTAGAACAATATTTAGGTTGTACGAAAATCTTTCGAAAACTTTGGTCACTTCAGAACTAGGTCAAAGTATCAAAATAGATAAGTATAGTCGTTAATAAAATTTAAATAAAAGATGTATGTTCTGGTGGCCTAGCATGACTTCTTAAAGCAGGAGTAATTCCTGTGTGGAAAAGAGATGGCGCTACACGACCTGTATAGCTCTGTCTCTTTCCCACACTGGAATGACTCCTGGTTTAAGACGTCATAGTAACCCACCTGATCACATTTATATTTGCATTGCAGTCAAGGTTTTAACACCCCGACTGTACATCTCAGATATTTTTTTAACCAGTCTTAAAATTCTTAGGTCAGCCAGCCAGCCAGTCCTAAATTAACACTGACCTTGATGCATGGTGCAGGGGGGTGAGGCGCGGAGGGCGGGCTGCGCGGGGCATTGGGAAGCTGCAGCAGATGACGGATGCTGTACCCCTGGCGGGACTTGCGTGACATTCTGAGGGACGAAAAGAGTTATCGGTTATTGGAAAACGCGGAGAATGTTATTGATAAAGTAGCGACACGTGCACGATGCACGGGCGCTCTGGACTTTCTGGAAAGTACACAAGCTATACATTTCCAGTATAACATTGCCTCGCTTTGTATAGATTTCCCGTAAAATGAGAGATCCGCATAAACTGGTTTTGTATAGCTGGATTGGTCGTCGTGCATACAGTAGTGACATGTACTACATATAATAGGTATTCGTTCTAAAATAAATTCATTGTTTTAGAAAAAATAAGCGGTCACACAAACAATCACGAAAATCGAGTATATTTTACACAATTTGTATTCTTTGAAAAGAGAAAAAAATAGGTGAGATAGATAAGTTTAACTACCTTCTGATATATATATACAACGTGTAACAGAAAGGGTATAATCATATGGAATACTGTGGAACGGACCATCAAACTGAACAACTTTCTCTATGGGACCACCATGGAAATCTTAAAAAAATAATCAGCTGTCCTATACAAAATTTCAATACCTACTCGACCCAAATGAATGGGACAGCTGATAATTTTTTTACGATTTCCATGGTGGTCCCATAGAGAAAGTTGTTCAGTTTGATGGTCCGTACCACAGTATTCCATATGATTAGACCCATGCGGTTACACGCTGTACATATATTTTAACAAAGTGCCTAGTAGACCTTATTAGAGATTGGTATTGTTACCTATGACAACACTGTTGACGTACTGAGATAAGTAGAATTTTCCTGTTAGGAGGAAAATCCCCAAATACCTCACAGTTATTAACTGACCCCTTGTGCGTCATTGGATTTATAAATACAATAAAACTAAGTCTCTTTATTTTGTTGTGAAAGCGCTTTCACAACCACTTTTTACTCAAATAGTCACTAAATGGGATTTATTGAACGTAGAGAGTTATATTGAGGCGAGACCGGAGGACACGCTGGAGTACACGGTGGAGGTCTGCCCCGCGTAGGCGGAGCACCGCCGTGGTGCCTTGGTTCAATCCATGGTCCGGAGCGAGACGGAATGGGATGCCATCACCTCCTTCTGCAAAGCAGTCATGCTAGCGAAGGAGGTGGCGGAACGTGAGAGGGAGAGAACGTCTCGTCCCAGCCGCCGCGGGAGACGCACCGGGCATCGGGGGTCACGTGGTGGCCCTCGGTCACCGTAGGCGCGGGCTTGTGAACAATGAGCTATGGGCTAGCTCGCCGTCCGTCCGTCTTATGACGACAGGCCGTGTCGACGGCACGTTCGTGTTCCACGCGCGCCTCAAAGAGATGTCAGCAAACGGGAAGGGGTCCGTAAGGACCGATGCCTGCCAGGGTTGCGGGACTGTTCGAAAGAGATACTGCGGCCCTGGAACACAAAGGGCAAAAGAACATGGATGGGTTTTAGTCAGTACAAGTTTGACACTCCCTGCCACTCCGCCCAGAGTGGGAAGGGTCATTTGAAGATATCCCATCCGTAAAAAAAAGGGTTATATTGATAATTTTAATGATTATAACGTCCGTGAATCATATTTTAATCAACAAACAACCTGCCCTGCAAATTTTGTGGGCTACCCTGACGCATCACACTTATACAGGCTGTGAGTACTCAGATCCAATGGTCCCAGTTTCGACCCAAATCGGCTCAAAAATATAATTACCAGTAAGGAAGGAAACTATATTATAAACGGATACTATATTTATTTATTTAAACTTCTTGTACAAGACAGGTACATATGCGGACTTAATGCCACAAGCCATTCTCTGCCAGACAATCTTTGGGTCAAATAGGACAGCATTGTGATATAGTATAAAACATAAATAGGAAAAATGCCATTTTGTTAACATAAATTGATACACATAAATAGGTCCATACTAATACATATATACAGATAAAGTAAACTACTAAATATATTATATTATAAAATATAAATTAGTTTAGGTTATTCATCTAATAATATTATAGAGAGGTAAAGTTTGTGAGTTTGTGAGGTTGTAGGGGGTAATCTCTGGATCTACTGAACCGATTTTAAAAAAATCTTTCAGAGTAATAGGCTAAAGCTACATTATCCCCGAGTGCCATAAGCTATATATACAACGTGCCCGTGGGATAATTTCCGACGAAAACGCGAGCGAAGCCGCGGGAAACAGCTAGTATAGTTATAAAACTCAAAAGATTTAAGATCTGCAATTCTAAACACTGACCGAACTCTATACCAATACAAATCGGGTCTGCTCTAGTAAGGTACCTACTCAGCAAACAGACAAGGTCGAGTCGAATAAGGCTAGTCTATTGTTGAGGCTCACAATTAAATACAGAGCTAACTAGACCAAATCTGTTCAGATTCTCATATCTATACAATGAAAAACACGTGCAAGTACTTAGATACAGTAACGAATACTAATACCAAGGAACTGTCTTGATAGTATTTATTTTTATTGGTGTTTCTTTCGTTTTATCAGTACTAACTGGGTTGTAGAGGTCAGCAAGGCAGTAGCTCCATGAAAAATACTGGTATTCAACTGCATTAGACTGGAAGCCTGGACCTGGACTGGAAGTTAGACTGGAAGCCGACCCCAAGATAGTTGGGAAAAGGCTAGGCAGATAATGATTTCTTATTAACATAGTATTGTAGAGTAAAAATTTTGCTGAATGTATACAGGGTGTAAGGCCCTCCACAAACTGTTAGGGTGAATTCAATATAGCATACTATGATGACTGGTACAGGAAATTATCTAAGGAATGTTATGGGAATCCAATAAATTTGATTTGTTTTATTTCCTCATACGCAACGTATCGTTACCGTGGAAAACGCACGTGTCGAACGGCAAGCGCGACGATGAGTTCGATGAACTCTTCTTTAGAGTATTTCGACATCCATTGTTGGATTTTTGATTTTAGCCGTATTATTTACATAAATGGAGCGTACAGGAAATGTAATTTTACATTGAAATAAAGGAACAGTAAATGCAAAAAAAAACCGTAGTAAAATTCCAGTGGAATATGATTCAAAATAAGGAACTGAAAGCACCCTGTCAGTTTGTGGAGGGCGATCCCTTACACCCTGTGTTATACTTATAAAGTTCTTGACTGTACATTTGTATGCCGACGACATGCTGTCTGAGGAATTTAATTATTTCAACATGAAAGAAAAATGAATGTAATTATTCAATGTGATGGATGTGCTTACTTTTTAATTTGCCTCTTATTTTCCCGTCGTAACTTGGCAATAGTGATTGGTGGCATAAATAGGAATGGTAGAAAAAACTTTCTCAGAGTAAGCTTCTTACAAGGTCTTACAGGTCACATAATTGTACCGAAATCGAAGTAAAGTAACTTCCATTAATTAACTAAGTAGCCTCCACATCAGAAGAACATTTTACTTTGATCAAATCATTACCTATTTAAAAGACAAAAAAGCATCAATGTTCCACGTTATCTATTTTTCATAGATTACCTCCTGAAAATGTAACGCACCGAACTGATCATAAATAATTGAATTTCGAAGGAAAATGTTAAAGTAATATTTACCTTCATTTATATTCATTAAATACAATAATAAAGTAGGCTACGGATCTATATCGAAGAGTGGAAAGGTGCATGTTAAAATGTATCTTAACGACTGTGACATAAAATAAATTTTACAACAGCACATCTCTTAGTATCTGTGAACTTCATCTAACTTATCAGCGGCACTGAAAAGTGGGTTCAATGGCTCTATTAATAAGGTTTACTTTGCCTTTGTGTTAGTTTGGGAGGTAATAAGCATGAGTTGAAGTTGAGTTAAGTACTTGCTTTGGGAAACTATTGTAACGTAATCAATCCGGTAATTTGTGTCGCAGAGCTTGTTAACATGTTAAACCAATAAAAATAACTTAACGTCACTTTATCGACCACTTTCTTTGTTAAGTCGTTGGATGAACAAAGATATTTTAATAGACATTTACTTAAAATAAACAAAAAACGGATAAACATAAAAAGTTGAAAAAGTTGTGACAAGTAGGTAATTAAAAACTTCAAAAAGTTTGAGGTTTCAGGCATTAAGAAAATTGGACAAACACGAATAACTTCGCTTAGCACGTAGCTGTACGCACCGAGTTCACTGACGGTCATTCACTTTTCAACCTTATTACTTAGGACATAAGGGTGAAAAGTGCTCGACTATCAGTGAACTCGGTAGTACTTAGCCGTTTTTCAATTAGGGTCCTACCTTCCAACATAAGTGTTGGAAGGTGTACAAATAGAGTTCAAAACCGCACTTGATTTCGAAGTTCGTAAATTAATACTTTAAAAATACCGACATAATTATTTCAATGATCATCGTAATATTCTTACTTACTACTTCCTTCCTACTAATATTATAAATGCGAAACTTTGTGCGGATGGATGGATGGATGTTTGTTACTCTTTCATGTGAAAACTACTGAACAGATTAGGATGAAATTTAGCACACGGATAGTTTATAACCTGGATTAACACATAGGATATTTTTTATCCCAGTAGTATGATGCCTTGGGACAATTATCAAACTAAACGCGGGCGAAGCCACGGTCATAACTACTAATGTAAATGTGAAAAACTGTGAGTATGGATGGCTGGATGGGTGTTTGTCGAAAATCCGGAACGAATTTAGATGAAATTTGGTACACAGATACTTAACCTGGATAAAAATTATCCTATGTGTTAATACTTAACCTGGATTAACACATAGGATAATTTTTATCCCGGTAGTTAAATTCCGTGGGACAAATATCGAACTGCACGCGGTCGAACCCGCGAACTTAAGCTAGTATTATATATGTGTCATATTTCACAATAATTGTACTGCAATGTAGATTTAAAAGGCCGTGACTCTAAACGTTCCGACCTCGTGCCATTCCACTCTTAGCATTGACTTACCGGCAAAGTTCAAGCTCTTCTCAGAAAATAATTTTCTAAAGTATTTACTCAGCTATCTACTGAAAGATATTTCCAGTAACTTACTCAAATGCCTTGTAACACTGTAATAGAAACCTAAATTAAACCTAGTTTGAAAACTAGCGACCCGCCCTTAGTTTGCTTGGTGTTACGACTTGACAAAACATCGAGATTGTTATGCAGGTAAGTTTAATATTTATGTGCGCGACCTGCCCCGGTTTCGCACGGGTGCAATGTTATACATATAAAGCTTCCTCTTGAATCACTCTATTAAAAAAACTGCATCAAAATCCGTTGCGTAGTTTTAAAGATCTAAGCATACATAGGGACAGACAGAGGTAAGCGACTTTGTTTTATACTATGTAGTGATAATGATACAAATAAATCTGTTGGAACGTTTCTTCTCAACGATTGTGAAATAAACAACAACGTGGTTATACAGACAAACACGAAAAGCAACTTTGGTTCATACTATCTATGGATAAATATATGGCACTAAAAGAAATAGGTACCTTGGAGATTATTTTTCTTGTGTTAAATCATACGCGTTATCACATAGAAGGCACAGAAGCGTACTTAACTCCCACGAATTGCTAAACTTTTCTTGTCCAAAACTTTTTCGTACAACACTCCACACAAAACTATAAAGGCCGAAACACACCGGATCCGTACACGTAGACGTGCACGTGCACGTGCACGTACCATGACGTTGTAATATATGGAACTTTATAGAGACATGGCACACCGCTTGCGTGACGTACACTTGCGCGTAGACTACATGCGTAACGCTACGCATTGCAGCTGCCATGTGTCAAACTTGCTGCGTACCTACGCAGAGCGGAACAGCAACGTCACATTGATGCGTGCAGTAATGACGTTGTGGTCAATGGCATTCTGTATTGGACGTCACACCGAACAAGTTTGAACACGCACGTATCTTTGCTGCGCGTGACTACGCGCGTGACTTACGCATTCAGTTGTATTTGTTTTCAAGTTTTACCGATAGTAAGTGATGTTTTGTTTCGGTTTTAATGATGAATTAAAGAAAAACTAATTGTTTGTACAACAAAAAAAACAAAGAGTAAAAAATATGTCATATAAAACTTGAACCCATTGTTTTTTGGCACACCCAGGAATATTCTGTCACAATAACAGTAATATTGCTTCTTCTTCATCAGATGAACTACTTGGTCCATTTACCCAATCTTCTTCAGACATCGTGCACAAGAATTGCTGGGTACGCAAAGGACCGGTGCGTTGCGTGCGTACCACGTATGCGTAAGCGTAAGCGTACACGTATGCGTAACCCGGAGTGTCAGGGGTCCACGCGCGTTTACACGTGTACGTCACGCCACGCATCTGGTCTGACCAGGCCTTAAGCAAGATACATATTATTACAGAATCTGCGCTATACATACAAATAAAGTATCACTATGGGTTCAAAACTTACAACCTTCATAGAATAGTATCCATATCAACTATTTGTACAAAGTTATTCAACTCCCCACATCCGTGTGAAACTTATCGATATGGTTCAGCACTAGTATATCGACATCAATATCTGCAGCTACTGACTATCGATAAGGACGGCCCGTACCGGGAACTTCAAAGGGTATTGACTATTGATACAGTTGTCGATAATTTAGTAACGACTACCAAGTGTTCTTGGAATAGATGTGTTTATAGTTTGAAGTCAGTGCCTCGAGGCCAATTCTAGGAATCATTAGGATTTGGTTTAGCGTTGGTGAGCGGTTAAGTTAGGGTCAAATATTTAGAGAAACAGATTAAAGAAGAAATAAAATGAGATCAGAATCATGAACAAAAAAAAAATTGGATAAATGTTTTTTTGTTAATTATTCTTTAAATAAGTTCTCTTAGAACTATTTAGCATTCATTCTATTTGCCATACAACGCGGCAACGCTGCCAGTCTCTTGGGTAAATTACCATTTACCAGTTGACAGCGTTGAGGAGGTGTTTTTTGACGCCATGTTTTAAGTTTATTGTTAAGTTAGTTACTTTAGTTTATTTTAATTTATAGTACATAATATTTAGATAATAAATTGAGTAAGTTTAGCATTTGAACTCAAATCTATTGCGTCATTATAATGTAGCAAGAGCACGCCTTTTCACGGAACGACAGCCAACTAGAACGTTATAATCTTCTATAGGTAGATACGTATTACCAGGGAATAAAGTTCAAATTAGCACAAACATGATGTCGACGGTTGAAAGGCTAATTGGTCTAAGCGACATTTTTTGCGATATTGAGTTATATACATATTCGGAATCAGCAAATTTTTTTCCGTCGTTTGAGCCAGGTTTCAATTTTTTTTGACTACTTTTTTGGCGCTTAGGACCCACAGCAAAACAGGCCTCATTTCTAAGCTCATTGATCTATACGACACAAAATTAGACAAATTTAAGGACTCGATGACTTAAGCTATTTTGATTTTTCGAACTTTTATAAGGTGTGTCGATTAAGGCGTTTGGCTTTTTCGCCATGGTTGTGGTTTTGTCGTTTGGCCTATTTTGCATTAAACCAAAACAATAAGCTATGTCGTTTGGCCCATTTTGCATTCAATGATGGGGGAGCCGGGAGGCGGAGACCAGAGGGGGGAGGCAGCATGTGCCCTCGATGAACTGGGACTTCAGATCCTGAACCAGGGAACAGCACCTACCATACCTCCGATCAGAGGAGGACAGAGGCATTGCAGCGGTGTAGACATAACGACCTGTACAGAAGACATGCTTCGGAGTGTGGCAAATTGGAGACTATCCGGGGATGTCATACCCTTGGATCACAAGTTTGAATTAAAACTGGAAAAATCCAAAAGTACATACAAGAACTACAAAACATATACAAAAAAGATAAAACAGGTACAATTTTTTGAGAAACTTAACGAAGTCTGGGAACAACAAAACAAGACAGAGTTCGACAGGATAGCACAAATATACACAATCAATAGAAAAAGCATGTGAAGGGACCATACCGACTGTTAAAAAAGGAACCAGACAGGATTATCTTGGTGGACCGAGGAACTGACACAAATGAAGGAGGAAATCAAGAGATGGAAAAGGAGAATCTCTAGTGCCACTCCGCGATACCAAGCATGGGTTTTGAGCTTATATACCGCAAGGAGGAATTAAGCAGAAGATGGAGAGCACGCTGATGTCGAGCTGGAAGGAGTTTTGCGGGAGGCAGGAACTTGAAACTTTGTGGGACAGTAGGGGTAATAAGTCACACTACCACTAGACAAGGAGAAATACCGCTAGTACAAGACAACAGCGTACTCAGCAGCGACGAGTCAGCCCGGATGCTTGCAAAGACGTTTTATCCTGAGGATATAACACAAGGTGACAATGCGGACCATAATAGGATAAAAGAGTTGGCGAATAGAGTCAACGTAAACGAGTATGGTGAGAGATTCGACCCTCTATTAACAAAGGAGGAACTAAAGTTAAAATACAAAGAAAGCTCCTGGAATCGACGCACAGGCCAATTACCTGCCTGTACTGCATAAATTCTGGAGAGAATGCTGGTACGCCGAATCAGATGGCATATATCTCCATAGGCGAGCAGAAACCAGTACGGATTCGTCCCCTAGCGCAGCACCGAGGACTTCCTCTATGACCTGATAATCATATTAGAGACAGACTGAAAGAAAAGAAGATCGTCATCGTTGTCATATCATTGGACATAGAGGCAGCTTTCGATAACGCCAGCGATGAAATGCCGACTTATAGAGACAAAATGCCCTGTTAACTTGTGACGACGTCTCGTGGATCTACTGGACAGGAGAAAAAGGGTACGGTACGCAGGAGTAAAGCACGTACGCAGCCTTTGGTTGTTTCCTACCAAAGGCTGCGTACAAGGCTCTATAGGAAGGCCCACGTTTTGGAATCTGCCTTGGATCCCCTTCTTAAAGAGTTGAAAAAACGAGGAGAGCGGATGATGTGGTGCTGATATTTTCGGGTGACACAGCGCTTCATGTAAAAAAAATGAGATGAGGCCAATGCCAGTCTCCTGCATGTCCAGAGGCGGGGAGTCGGATATCAACTCACTTTTGCACCTCACAAAACCAAAGCCATGTTAAAATACGACTCACCACTTCTGCACATAGGCGGGGAGGACATTGCCCTGTCTCGGGATATTAAGATCAGTATCTCGGGCTCACAGTTGATGACAAACTGATTTTTAATGCTCACGCCTCGAACGTCACGAGGAAAGCGTTAAATGTATACAAACAGCGATCAAGAGCCACCAAAATCAGCTGGAGCCTGAAGCCCGAAATTATCAGGAACATATACACCGCAGTCGTGGAGCCGGTCATTATTTACGCAGCTAGTGCTTGGGCACCGGCCGCGAATACACTAGGAATTAAAAAGCAGCTCAACACTGTCCAGCGGGGCTTTGCGCAGAAAATTATCAAGGCTTATAGGACAACGTCGTTGAACTCGGCCTTGTAACTCTCCGGACTGCTTCCACTGGATCTTAGGATTTGGGAAGCAGTCTCTTTTTTTATGAGAAAAGTGGATACTCCCGGAGAGTAACAGGGGCCGAGGGATCGAAATACCAGTCCCTTATACAGAAATACCACATCCTGCCAGTCAAAGTGGTATAGAGTTCAAGTACGTGATGAACGATGCAGAAATGGACCAGCAAGAACTCGCACGTTCGAAAATGTTCACCGACGGAAGTAAAATCCAAGGTAAAGTCGGTGCAGCGTTAAGCCATTGGAAAAATGGAACAGAAAGTTTAAACTGGACCATTTCTGCACCTTTTATCAGGCCAAACTACTGGCTCTGCGCTAGGCGTCGGAGCTGGCTTTGAAACACCCTGCAGCCGTTTTCGAAGTCGGCCCTGGAAAGGCGTTTCCCTCCATGTTTCCAACTGTTCTGGATTGAGGTGCATGCGAGGCTATCCTCGCCTATACCTATGTAGGAGATAGGTAGTCTGATGCAGATGCCCATTTTTCTGTAATGGGCATTTGCATCAAACTACTTCACTCTGGTGCAACACCATCATGTTGCTTAGGGTTCATTGGGCATATTCAACTGTCAGTTGACTTGGCACTAAATTCATTTTTCTCGTATTATTTTATACTAAGTCGATGCTTGAGGCAGTTTACTTTCAGCTATTTTATTTACGGAAGGCATTTAAACCATTTTGCCTTTCTGAAAAAATAACTAAATTTGATGCATTTTGGGATAACCGACATAAATTTTCTAAAATAATACATAATTATCAACAGTAATAGCTTAAAAAACTTCGTTACTTAATTAGGAATAGACTGTATTAAATAAATAAACGTCTATTAAATAATTGTTTTTTTATGATTTTTTTTCCAAAAAAAGAAACTTTAATTCGTCCTCCTGCAAGTTTTACAAAATGTCGCTTACATCAATTAGCCTTTCAACCGTCGATGTGAAAAGCGGTCCATACTCCATACAGATACTAAGGTTACGCGGCTTTGAAACTATCTACTAGTACAAAACAACATAGTTGTAATAAACGAAAGAATATTCAAGTTTTTAATACACTTACTTTCAAAAGTACTGGTAAGTTTACAAGAAAAATAACAAGATTAACATTTTATAATCCAATCACGAAACTTTACTAGTATTTTATTACTCTATCCTCCCATTTTTAGGGTCCCTCTGACCTTATATTATGCAAAATCGAAATTTTACAACCCACTCATGAATTATCCAATAAAATCGAAGCCATACTGTTTACGCTTGCATAATATCGCTAAGTCACGTATATAAGACAGCTCTGTAGTCAAGACCCATTTATTGTTCAAAGTAAATAAAAAGAAACGGAGCAGAATGTACACGAACAAGTGAAAACTGACTCGACAGCTACGAGCACTTGTACCAAAATAAAACTTAAGCAGAACACGATAAAGTTCGTTTTCAATTGAGTGCATAAATGGTAGTTGTTACGTTTCAAATGGTGAGGGTTATTAGGGTTTAATTCAGGAGCTAGTAGTAAATTCTGGATGTGCTTGAATGTATAACATAGTGTACAATTAAATATATGTTCTTACTGTGAGCTTTCAGGTTTCAAACTTGTATAACTATTAGTAGGATTATATAATCTTGTTATATATAGTTGTGTGAGTATGAGGCTTGTGGGATTACGTCTATATGTAGTTATAATAAGGTTTGTATTGTTCTGTTTATTTATATGGCAGCCGTGACGTGTGTATTCCTTTGTCTCTATATTTAGAGAGCTTAAAGAGGCCGGGGTGGCTGCATTTTATATTTTCGTTGAAGCGTAAAAAGTTTAAAAATAAAGGCCGTTTAATGGGTTGTAAAATCAGGTTACAGGCGAATATTGGAGCTCTAAACCAATTAATGTTAAAGTCAAAAAGTACAATGTTATAAAGTTACTCTTGACACATGCAGCTTTGTAAAGGAAAACAGACAACATATTTCCATAAAAGAAAATTAAACGAGAAAATGTGCCTTTAAAATGAATCCTTTGTTACTTTGTTACGCAACAGTCAACACTGAAGCATACTACACAAACAAGAATCCTAAACAAATACAATAAGCAAACAACATAAACGTACATAAAACGTTATACTTAATATATTGTAATTATTAAGGGAGCGTTCAAAGCTAATAACGAGCTGGGATATCGTCGCCAGATCCAATCGAACAAATGTCAAAACTGATTGTTACCCATCACGGGTAACATCCGACAATCGATCCACGCACCTATAGGTAAGCACAGCTGCAGACTACGCCATTTTGAAGTGCTTATTTCCATTATAACATTGTACTAACTACACTGAAATGTTCTACAAAAGTTCGCGTTTTGCTTCGTGAAGTCCAGAACTTTCAACTCAACAGAATACACCAACTCCCCAATTGGCATTACGCGAAAACAACATTTATTACAAGCGGGTACAGATTGAATTAGCCCGCGGTAGTATTCCGCTTACAACTTTGCGCAAATACGCCAAGTTCAAGTTATCTGAAAAGTTATTTAACAAAGTTTCATAGCTTTCTTGGGCTGTGTGCGAGATTGCGCTCTAAGCGAAGGAGATTAAGTTAATTATCGTTTGGCGGTTGGATAGGACGTGGGTCCTTTTGGAACCGAAACCCATCTGCGTTATCCCATCGAGAGCCGTGACTGTAGAAAGATTTCCTTCTACAATGGACTGAGACTGGGACCGGTCGCTGAAATGACTTTGTAATAGCGTGCTCAATAAAACGACCCAATATCGTGGGCTTTTTACTTTATTTATGAGATAGTTGGACAGAACTTACGTTACTAAATAAATGTTTACGTAAAAGATAAAAGGAATGTGTGTATACGAAAATGGATCAATCGAAAATAGGCAAAATAAGTCCTGAATGTTGTTTACAAGCAGTAATACTGGTGTTGGCAGTACAGTCAATAAGCAAATTCTGTTTAGAATAACATCGCCATGTTTCACTTGCGGCTATTGTAGAACGTTGTGAACTGTACCTCTATGATTTTATAATCTCACGAAGTTTTAATGAGCTCAATTTAGTCTTCAAAAGCTGATACATGCGTTAGTTAATATGCTTAGAGTGTATTTAGTGGAAGTAATGTAACTAAAGCAAATCAACTGGAACGTTGCTAATTAAATCTTGGATATAAACGGTTTTAGAACAGATTTACTTAACCATCCATCCATCAAATTAGAAATAAGTAAGAAATGTGTAAGAATTTAAATATTTTAAGATTTTATTGACCCTATTAAACCTCTTACCAGGGTTAGATCCTCCTTAAATATGATTTTAAAATACCATTTCTTCGAAGCTTCATGGCTTGTGCTCAACGCCGTGTGATTCCAAGAAAATTAATTCGTTTGAAGTAATAAGAAAATTATTTGTTTGTTGTTTTATTTAAGCGTCATTAGGGAAATTGTATTCGCCTGGCTTTTCCTTTATTGAGACGCTCCGTTTTCCTCTCTATCGTTTATTATCGTCTTAAATCACATGAGCCTATGAATGATAAATTATTTTTCACGAATAATAACTCACAAAGCAGTTTTGATCACAATACTGAGTATAAACACGACATTCCTAGCATTATGTAGCATTATCTCACACAAAACCACAACACTGGCTGAGTTTCAAATTTTTTCCCACTTCATATAAGTAGTTATAGTAACTCGTAAACACTTTTTGAGCAAAACTTTTCACTGTCAAAACTTTTCTGCCGGCCATATAAACTAGCAAAACAAAGTTTACTACTTATCACCTGTCACTTATTGGTGTGCCAGATCCATTGGCAAGGTCAAAACAGTGCTGCGAGCGGCCTCCTCTCTGTTGCCAGAAGTAAACACAAATTACAAGAGCATCCAAGGTACGTCAGCCGAGTTACACTTCAAAACAATATCTCATATGAACACAAACACTCGTATTCAGCCTCCCCACAGTCACAATAACACTAGAACTCCACCTCCGAGTCAGAATAGCGTCTTTCGTCTTTCAGCATAACCTCAAAACATCTTACTGACACTCCGCGGCCCACAGGAATTAATAAAAAGTTTCTTTATAAAACAAGTGGGTTGTGAGCATGTTCCAAAATGGCGGAACTTTGCGTTAACTTCGGAACGTAGAACGACGTGAAGTTGTAGGGTGCGCGACTTGTGCCGCCCGCGGTACAGTTGCGCAGCAAACACTAACTTTTCACATTGTAAGTCACATATAAAACTTGTATACACTTCCTTTGGCGTACAAAAATACTTGAGTAGGTCATAAAAAGTGATTTGGAACACATGGGTACCGACAAAAGTAGTTTTAATTGCGTTTTTGAACAGTTTAAAAGTGGTATAACCTCGTAGCGCTCTCGTACTTCACCGCGAGCCTCGTAGTCGACAGGGGTTCGGTCGGGGAAAATCAATAACTTACGGCCGACTCTCTCCGCCGCTCTCCGCGTTTAATCATACACTTTGTGAGCAAAACATTAAAACTTGTCCGTTTGTTTGTTGGAGGCGGATCGTTGTTCGCAGTGAAGCGGGGGGTGGAGCGGAGCGAGCGGAGCGATCGGCGGGAGCGGTCGGCGGCGACGGCTCCCGGCTCCCGACTTAGCCACTTCGCGGAGTTTACTTGCGACAAAGTTTTGCGAGGTGTTCTTACAAAGAAGTACGGTTATGTACTGCAATGTGAGGAAGATTGGCGTTTCCCCGCTCCCTGCGCGGGCGGCCACAAGTTTGCTGCATTGTTATCGCTGGCCAAGTTCAAATTAAAACTTAGTTTACAAGTTTGCAGTTGCCATATTGGACTTGCGCGCGCTAGCCACACATTACTTTTTTCATAAGTAGGTAAGTAAATATATCACGTAGATAGAGTGTTTTACTAATATAGTAGGTCAGTGGAACCACACTTTTCAGGCGTTTAGTGTTGAACCAAACAAATGTTGTTTGGTGAGTCACCTAATATTAATGCCTTCTCATTTACATAACTTTTGTGTGCTGGTGGGGTGATCGCAGCATAATGTATGGAAATGAGAATAATCACTTTTTAACTGCAGTGGGTGGAACACAGAATATTAAATATTCGAATCAATGTTTTCAGGGACTCTTTGATCAAAAATGAACATTAAAAACTTTTTGAAAAATAATTAAAGTTATAACAATAAAAAGCGTTCTAAAAATTCATATCAATACAAAGCGAACCCTTTCAGATATCAGGAAAAACAAATAAGTCGTTAACTCAGAAGTCACCGGACCATTTTACCAAACACCGACTTGAGTGATTTAATTCCGTAAGTAGTGTAAACAAGTTTTGCCCTTAGTTGACTCCCACACCCCCCGACACTCCTTTATACGAATTATCCATAGAATTGTGAACAAACAAATCTGGTCACCACTCTAACGAGACCTCCCGCGACCCCTTCAATGTTGTCACAATAAACTCAGCTGACGTGAAGAAATACAAATTCAAAGGTCTTAATAAATTGGATTGTTGAATCGGTCGATTGGTTGAGCAACTCGTCCAGCTTTTTGGAGCTCCTCGTAGCACAATTCCCGGGGTGGAGTATTAACAAGTATTTTACGAGATAAATAAGTTAGCTCGAGATACTGTTGATGTTTGTTGCGAATAAGTCGAGCTATATAATTTAGCTTTATAATTTTACTTAAGATGAACGTCCGTGATGGCTGGTTATTGCGATATTGTTTTATTGGTATGTATTAACTTCAGGGTTTTCCGTTTAATGATAATACAATTTTCCAAGAAGGAAACCAATTTTTTATTGACTTGAGACGACCTCTACCTACAGCAGGTAAGGTGAAACTATTTTTTAATGAATGATTTAAATGAAAAGTTTATTTCTCTCTCTCTCGCTTTGCTCTATCCTTCTCGCTTTAGCACGCGCTAAACGAAAATAGCTCATAATAGCGTAGGGGAAAGATTAAACGGTCAGGATGGTGGACGTCGTATCTATCCAGCAGGATGCACTAGAATTTAATATGACCTTGTGATTACATACTGACACATAGACCTTGACATTTTATAAAATGCAAGTGAAATTGAACCTTCGGATGCTAAAGCACTCTACGAAGTCTTCTATTACACAGTACTATCATTCATAGCATCCATAAGGTACATTGCCCCTGTTTTTTATTTATTAATCTAGTGAATCACATTTCAATACATTTTAGTAACATTGGAACATAATGGAAATATTGCTTTGTTTTGTTTACTGTTGTGCGCAGTTATAATGACGCAGAGCAATGTATGAACGAAATAAACTTGCTTTCTATTAAATATTGTTTCGGAATTTTCTGTTATGATTTGATAAGCGGATATTGACTTATAAAATAAAATATAAATTAATTTATTCAGGTCATTTATACCCGTTGGCATAAGTGCCTATAAGTGAAACAGTTTACAGTTTAAAATCCTCATTTTTGTATCGGTTTTCTATTTACCTACTTTTGAATCTATATCTACTAATATTATAAAAAAGTAAAGGAAGTAAGTTTGGATATATAGTTACGAAGATAACTCCATTTTTTTTTTTTTGCGGTTGGGTAATCTTCAAATAACCCCTCCCGCTCTGGGCTGAGCATGAGGGAGTGTCAGACTTTTACTGACTAAAGCCCATCCATGTTCCTTCCTTGGCCCTTTGTGATCCAGGGCCGCGGTATCTCTTTCGAACAGTCCCGCAACCCTGGAAGTCCCGCAACCCTGGAGTCCCGCAACCCTGGGAAGATAACCCCCTACGGTTATCTTCGTAACTACTGATCTGATTCCTAAAATTTTCCATTAATAAGAAGTTATATTATCCCCAAGTGTCATAGTCAACTATATTGAAATGTTCCCGTGGGACAATTTCCGGGTATAACGCAAGCGAAGCCGCGGGCAAAAGGAAGTAATCTACCTATTGTAAATCTTCAATTCATTAACAGATTACGCACAGCCTCTGGTCTAGAATCACACTGCTCAAAAATTAATTTAAAGCCGAAAGAGCGCAACTAAAAAAAAAACATTGTTGAATTAGAGATTAACCAATGTTCGCCACTTTTTTATTGAAAATCGCATGAGGCAAAGGAAACAAAAAAAAACAAAACATTATTAGCAATTGCACACCAAAGAATCAATCACACAAGTGTAAAAAAAAAAACTACTCTTTTGCGGGTAGTTCGATCCAGTGTGACAATTACTGAACAACGCGCGGGCGAAGCCGAGGCACAAGTTAGTATCAAATATATTAATTTCCTTCCCTATCAATCTCAGATTTCGTAACTCAAACGCCAAAGCCACTGAGCTACTTAAAACGTCACTAACCTATTCAAACGGCTGTTGTCGAGCTACCTAGAGTAACCCTGCTAAGGTAGATTAGTCTATTCGGCTTTCTAAATAAATTAATTACAGGATTTATAGCGTGAGAAAGTCATTTTTAGGGTTCCGTACGAATGAAAACACGTAAACTTTTACAGGGTCACTGGTGCGTCTGCCTGTCTCTCTCAGCCTGTTAGCGCCAAATCTACTATTTTTAATGATTAATTAATTATTAGGTCATATGTCTCGAGTTCGAACCCAAAACACGCACCACAGATTTTTTGGATTTATGTGCGTATTGTATAATAATTACTTGCTTCGGTGAAGGAAAACATTATGAGGAAACCAGCATGCCTAAGAGATAATTCTCAAAGGCATGTAAAGCCAAGTCAGAGGCCCATGGGCGGCATAAAACATCTGACACCGGGTTAGGCACTAACCTCACAATAAAGAAGAAGACTATTGATAAAAGAGTAAGACTTTAAACGTAATTTTTTTTCGCATTCCTACAAAATCAATTTAACCACAAAAATACCAAATATCCTCTCCAACCAATCTCAGATTTCGCAACTGAAACGTCAAAGCCACTGAACTACTTAGTACGTCACTAACACGTCACTCGCCTGTTGTCAAGCAACCTAGGGTAACCTTCAACCGCCCACTGCCTGGGTGGTGGAACTCGATTTTGCATAGGATAGGTGAGTTTTATTATGACTGATTAATTAACAAAATTCTTAGTATTATATGTCTGTCATAATTGAATAGATAGATTGTACTAGGAGGAGACTGAACTGAGACAATAATTAAACAAAATAGTCTTCTGAAAAATTTTTCCAACAAAGTTATACTAAAACGACAATAACTAAATATTCCAATAGCTCAGAAGTTCAGAACCTACTCAAAAAATCAAAAAGTAGTAAACCATAAACATTTTTAGTGGTTAAATTCCATTAATATTTCTATTTATATAGTTTAATAAAAACTTTACATTTTCATTGTAAAAATAAAAATATTTTTTTATCGATACCGAGGTAAAGTCCCCCGAACTCAAATAAATAAAAAATAAATAAATCTTAATTTAAAATTAAAAAATGTTCTTAAATTAAAACCCCCCTACAAAACATAACATCACGCTTGTTCTCCCCGAAGGGCTTGGCAGAAGTGTACCTAATAGTATCTACTAAGTACACCCACATTTGATCAGTTATGTTTTAAGTCCCATGTCAAGGGGGCAGTCCTATTGCCGCCATTTGTTTAAAAAAATAAACTGAAAAGTACTCAATCAAGGTGCTAATGTTCGTTTTCACCAATACTAGGTGATACCTAAATTAATTGCTACCTTAATAAGAACATACACATTGAACCTTATTTCTACTTTAAAGGGCATGCTTTTTAAGACCTCAATAAAATGTAGCCACTCACAAACCCAATTTATGAAAACATAAACATCATAAGTACTAACTACATTGCTAACCTGTTCCCACCGCCGCTGTCGAGAAACCAATGTAACCCTCGTCCGCCCACTCTCTCGAGCAACCCCGAGCGCTATGATACCTGAAGCCTGGAAAATTTTTCCTCAGCTCGCAGATCTCTAATAATAGTAAAAATGAAATCTGTAGTAATGACTGGGCGACGGAAATGTCTTTTTGCGTTTTGTTTCTTTTTCAGTGACAGATTCCTGAAAAGGAAACCTAATTTATAAGGGCAATGAGGGAACTTCTTTCTAGTATCAATAAAAATTGTAACTAGGTAGGTACTCAGTCAACTTATTTTATTCCAATAGGCCCCTGACAGGCACTTTAGCATAATCAAAAATAAGCTACCTACAGTCCAGCCACAGGCATAATAACTGTCAATGGACTGTAGTTGCCCATTAGTTCCCATGGAGAAGAATGGGCAAGAAACTCCATGGACACTCTTTTCAAATCAAGTTAGATATTACATAGTCTTGGGTACAATATTGTTGCTTCTTTATGTGAGTACAATGTAGAGATAGAAAAAAAAGCACAATTAAAACCTTAATGATTAGGATAAGCCCTACTAGTACTAACCATAATAGAAAGTCTACATGGTACTCACATAACAAACACTGAAATAATGCTTATAATTTATATAAAACAATGGTAATCAAAGTAACTAAGTTCCGAAAAGAAAAAAAAAATGAAAAGAACTACCGATGATCTGCTATCTGCACCCTTATGCCCTAAGTAACACGGTTGAAAATTGGTCGCCCATCGGTGCATGAAGTCGGTAGTACTCACTAAGAAAACTAACGTAACTAATAGCATCTTCTCACTGACTCACTCCCAGTGCTTTCAATCCAGGTCTTATTTGGATAAGTGGGCGTTGATTTGGTCCAGCTCGTCGCGCCAATTTCTGCGACGTTTTCTGGCTGTGTCAGAGCTCAATGGCTATTTATGTTCATTGGGCATATGGCAGCCCAGTCGCACCCCAGTTTAGCGGCGTTTTAAGCTATACTATCTTATTTGTGTTTTAGCTAACAGCGTTTTAAAAATAAATTATTATGAAATCGGTTTTTGTTTAAAGTTTTAGCGCAGCCTTCACCTGCGGAAGAAAACCTTCTTTCTAATTTGTTTAGTAAGTATTAAATTATATTGTATGTGCAGTTTACGTTAAAATAGTTTCAGTTATGATGAGGCTGACATGCCATTACAGCGGCTACAAATATCACAGCACAGAAATTACGTCATCTGTGTAAATTTCGACTGTCTAGCTATCACGGTTCATGAAATACAGCCTGGTGACAGACAGCCAGACACACGAACAGTGGAGTCTTAGTAAAAGGGGCCCGTTTTTACCCCTTGGATACAGAACCTTAAAAAACAACGAGTGAAAAATCAAGACACCAAAAATTATCATGATCTTCAATTTGCTTAGTACTCCAAAGCATTTACGTAGTGTAAGTGCCACTGTACTTAAATGAGATAAAGTAGGTACTCAAACTGGGTTAGTACATACATAACTAAGCAACACATAGGTACAAGGTCATGAAATATATATAACAAACAGTTCATCTACGTAGAACAATAACTTGTAGGTTGCTGAGTGCTCACCCTCCCACCGTCGAGTTACCGTAGTAAACCACAGCGTAGCCTTCAGGTGATCTGTAGCACGAGTAGGATTATTATTGTAATTTATGACTCAAACAGTGCTCTTCTAATAGAAAAATGGAAAATCTGTTTTTTAATTTTTCACTTTATTCCAGTTTGCTATAAAACGAGTCAACAGGATTTTTTTTTGTCAGCACCGTTACGTTGTGAAACAGAGATAGAGCTTACAGTACAAATAGCGCCGTCCTTTTCTACATAATATTATGTCGGCTACAACTAGCCATAGTACTTGATTAGTAGTAAAAACAATACATAGTTACTTAATTATCTACATACAAAGTTAGGAAACTTATATCACAGCTTAGTCACTAATAAAAAAACTTTACCTTCTAGATTGTTAACCCCACTGCCTAGCATTCACGTGTTCTATAGCGACGGTCGGATTAAAACAAACAAATCTTGAATTAATCAAAAATCATGAACAAATGATGAATCTCAATGGTGTTACTGATTGGGTAAGAAGTAGTGCCAATATGTCACAGTGTTACTGTATGAGAATATTTTATTTCGCACGAGTCACACTCTTCACTTGGCGTGTGATCCGTTGGGAATAAACACAAAAAGTTGTCCTATCGAGTAACAGTGTGACTGGTTGGCATTTTTATTCACAATTTTTCTCAACGAGTCACACTGTGACTTGTTACAGTGTGACTCGTTGGGAACAAACCGGATTATTATTGTAATTTATAGCTCAAACAACAATCTATTAATAGAAAAAAAGAAATCGTAGTGATTTGGAATGAATAGTCTTATATGGTTTATTTTTTTGTTAATCCAGAAACTGGAAAGTCATCCATGTTCCAGTGTATGTAAGAGATAGCGGACTAGCACCTTTTGACATTATTCAATCTAAAAACATTCATAGGTAATATCTACAGACAACATTACAAAAAAAAAAACACTTACCCCTCGGTAGCTCACCCTCTACCGTCGAGTTATCGTAGAACCTTCAGGTGATTCAGATCGCGTGGGATGAGTGAGTACTGAAGCCTAGTAATATCCCGTCTGCTCTCAGATTGCTTTCAATTCACTCGTACAATTAAATTTATCATGGTAAATTCTGCGAAGTTAAAATCGGACTGAGTGAGTCACATTTCCAGGATGGGTCAGGACAGACGGGCCAGAATCCTCACATAGTGGGTGCCTGAAGACCGTCGTCGTCACCGAGGCAGGCCTAAGAATTGCTGACGTGCCGATTTGGACTCGTTCCTGACTGATTGGCAAGAGAAGGCAAAACACCGGGAGAGTTGGAAAGGAATGGGGGAGGCCTTTGCCCAACAATGGGATAGAAAAGGCTAATTTAAAAAAATGAAAATTATGTCTTAATTCAAGGTACTAAGTTTGTAGATTTCATTGTAGCTTTTGTATTGACCTGGGGGCCTAAAATGGCTGCTTTATCAGAATCATAATACGAATCACATTAAAAATGTAAAACTCTTAAAATGGACTTTGTGGTCATAACCATAAAGACCATTATAAGAATTTTAAATTTTTAACGTGATTCATATTATGATTCTGATAAAGCTTCCATTTTAGGCCCCTGATCTTTAAAATAAGAAACCTTGCGTATGGCGCTTGGAAGTGTTGATTCTGGGTAAATGGGCGTGGCTCTGGACACCGAAGGCTGACATATATGTAATGATTGAAGTCTCTCAGTATCCGATGTTCACAGCATGTCCGTAACGGTTGGTCCAAACCTTGACTTCACAATTAATGAGAACTTCTGTCTGAATGGGCTCACAAACAAATTTTTGTATAAATTTATTTATGGCATCTGACTACCAATTAACCCTGAGTTTTGAAATATAATTTTAGGAACATTTAATTAGACTAAACATAATTAATTCCAACAAGCAACAAAGACCAAAATGTCTCTAAACTAAACACCTAAATAGAACTAGAATTTAATGCTAACACAAATTGTAGCCAAAAGGCCAAATGTAGTATTTATTAATGATCGACTCTCAAATAGATCTCGCCATTCGCCGCCTGCATTAATAAATGGATACCAGGGAGAAACGGTGGCTGGCTAATTGTAGCCACTTGTAGCCTTGTGGCGGCTGATATAATATAATAATCATATTATTTTATCTTCCTTCTCAACAAATTAACGTGTAATAATGGGTGTAACAATACCCTTAACGAAGCTGAAAGGCACTTGTTATCTCCGTCATTTCGATCATTTTTTAATCTAGACCATACCTGGGAACCTTCTAGTTGCGGAAATATTTTTGGTCAAAGTTCGACCTTTTTCCCAAATTATGTTTAGGTACTAGTTTTTAAGGTTATAACTTTAGTTTAAATACCTCCATGACCTGTTTGCTATTCAATGCATACATCAGCACAGTGTTTCAGTGTTTCAGTATTCACGTTTTACCGTAAAACGTGAATTTTCACACCAAAAAAAAAGTCGTTTCTCAGCAATAATTTTGATGTAGAAAATGCTGGGCTGACGGCTTCGTGAAGGGTTCATTTACACCTTGTATACTCGTAAAGTTAAAGGACAGTCGACTGACTGCTAAGTATCGGCTACCGGGATACATCGGGAGGCCTATGTGAAAAACATAAGAACTGTGACACCAGGTTAGGCAATAACCACAAGATAAACAGAAGACCGGGGTACAAAGTATCTTATGCCCTCACCCAGGTCTTTTGACCAGTATCAATCATGCCATGCCCACTTCATTGAGATCTTATCAGCCTTGAATATGTAATAGAATGGCTAACAGACAGAGTTACTTCTGCATTTTTAATATTATTATAGAAATCACATAACCTCAAGCTTGTAATATAATAGTGGACCAGTTCAACGGTTAAGTTTAAAGGGACACAAATCCAGACTCCGTGGCTGTGAGCCAATAGCCACTTGTTTTACCCCTTAATTGTAATCAGTTTACCATAATGGGCCTTACCTTCGAAACTTCCAGAGGTGATACTGACAAGTTCTTGATGGAAAACCCCAATTACAGAATTACAGTTTGACCAACCTGGGAATCGAACCGAGGACACCATGCTCAGTAGTCGCGCTTTTTTTTTTTTTGCCTATGGTATATCATCAAATAACCCCTCTCGCTCTGGGCTGAGCAGGAAGGAGTGTCAGACTTTTACTGACTAAAACCCATCCATGTTCCTTCCTTTGCCCTTTGTGTTCCAGGGCCGCGGTATCTCTTTCGAACATTCCCGCAACCCTGGAAAGTCCCGCAACCCTGGACAGTGGTCGCACTTGCGACTACAACGAGAGGTTATAGTATATAACTAACCTGACCTAACATGGCTCGTCGCTAATAACGAAGTGCTCTTTAATAACCCTCGCCATTCTATTAACAAATAGAAATCAGTGAGTACGGTCACCACAACTGACACCTAATAGCGACCAGTCGTAGTTATGTACAGGCAAGGCTTTTCTACCTTCGTCATATTAAGGTCTACTTTTGTCTGTTCATTACAATCGTGTAATGAACAGACAAAGTAGACTTAGAAAAAAAAAAATATAATACGGAGCATCACTTGCAGTGGCGTGCAGTGCTTCCCGACAGCGGGCAGGCCACGCAAAAAAAAAAAAAACTCGCAACATCACAGCGTCGCTCTACTTAGGATGACCCTCAAAGTAGTCACATCTATTGATATATTCACTAACCCTCCCAGGCCCGCACATCTGTCTTCTAGTCTTCTTCATCGTCTTTTTAGTAAGCGTATGAGAAACAACGCCATCTAGCTTAAATATAAGGAATTTCAATGGTATTCTGTCAATACAAGAACGAAGGATGTCGCTTCGTTACAAAAAATTCTAAAAAATAAAACAGAGGGCGCTGTAAACAAAAAAAAATGTTTAGTTTTCGTTCCGTACCCAATTTTGAGCGTCTGACCGGAATATTTGAAAAACAAACATTGAAAATAAGCCTGTAAAAACCAAAGTTATAAATACAAGAACTCACTACATTAATCAAGGTTCAAATCACGATTTCCTGACAATGCAAACAGAAGAAAGATTCATTTGAAATACCGAGTACGAGATGAATTTTGGGTTAATTCTCGTAATTCGGGTACCTACACATTTTCCTTTAGACACAACTTGAATCTTAACATCAAACAATCGTGAATACTTATTGTTTTTAACTTCTGACAAACACATTATCTGATCAGCGCAAACTTCACAACAGAACACCATTTTTCAGTAAATAAACAAATACAACAAATAATATTTACACTACTGTACGTTTCAAAACGAATTACAACCGTCAGATATTATAATAATCAAAACATTCAAGATCACGAAATAAATTTTGCTTGTCACATGAAACAAATATGGCTTCTAAGAAAAATACAATTGTTATTTTGTCAATGAAAAAAACACTACCAAATATAATTGCATCACCGCATACCGTTTTAGCCGGATAATACTTTGTGGGGCAGCCAATCAGTGGCCAGCTAGCCAGCTACACTCGCAGGAGTTTACGCCTCTATTTACTATGTGTGCCGTTCATATACACGAAAATACGCATCAGTGTGCTTAAATTTATCAATGGAAATTAGGCCGGCTGGGGCCTTGCCTAGACGGCCGGGAGCGAACGTCGTAGTATTATTACCAGTTACGTCACACGGCCGCGACAAGTTGCTTTAAGTATTATAACAGGCGTTTTATTTTTTTATTTTTGATTAATATAGTTATAATAAATGCATTTGTTGCGTTGTTGGTAGGAATGGTAGGGTAGGCTAGGCCTAATTGCCTCTATGGACGGCACGCCCCTGATCACTTGAGGTGGGCTCGACCGATTTGACAGCGCTTTTTATTTTTACATTATCTTAATTAGAAAATTGTACCCGTGTAAAGCCGGGGCGATCGCTAGTAAAAAATCGAAAGGATTTAATTTCAGTAAATGCCCAGACCTTTAAAAAGGGTTTTAAAAAGATAATGTCAACTCGGCATTTATCTACGGTATTTGCCATTTCGATTTTTGTTGTCAATTAATTAACTAATTATAAATATTTTCTTAAGCAAGTCTGACTTGAGAAACGAAAGCTTATGAAAACTGTCGAAGGTATAAAATACTGTAAAGGAAAGATAAACAAAACCTAGCAGCAAGACAAATTACATTGTCTTCATAACATTTTATTGCGGAAAATCTTAGAACAATACTTGGAGTAATAGTTTGAATGTCAAGATTTCCTTTGTCTTACTTATACCACAGAGAATATAATACCTGTACCTACTCAAGTTTATTAAAGTAGGAAATATTATGTAGGAACAGTCAGTCATCTGGATTCGTTTTATGATCTTCTCTAAGTTGAAAATCCATGTTTCATTATTTACTGAGTGTGATTTTTAAGTAGGTCGTCAGGTTTTACTTCATAAACTAATACTTGTAAATATGTACCTAAGAAAGTAAAACTACATAGGTGCAACTTTTTTATACCAATCTTAGCGCCATAATATCAAATCTAGAATGTATGTACAAGGTAAGATTAATCAGACTTATTATAATGCTGGACATGTTAATGTCTAACTGCCTCTCTGAACTCTCTCTCGAAAGCTCTCTCTGAGCATGAGGTCCTGGGTTCGATTCCTAGGCCGGGCAACGTGTAATTGTGTCATCCGTCAGGAATTTCTCAGTAGCGGCCACGGAGTCTGGATTTGTGTCCGGTTGATGGCAATAGGCTCGCCCCTTATTACATGGGACTTAAACATAACTCACATGACCGATTCACCGATTTTTCACCTCCGTCTAACTCTTCGGGAATTATAGGCGTGATGTTATATTTATCCGTGGTGTCAGAATCTTTACATCTAAACATATATTATACAAATAAATTAAATTGAATTGTCTGTTTGTAAAATCAAAATAACTGTTTTTTACTGAATTCAAATGAAAATATATACGGCACTTATAAAAAAAACACATTTTTTTTCAATTTTTGTCTGTCTGTCTGTCTGTTTGTTTGTTCCGGCTAATCTCCAAAACGGCTGGACCGATTTGACGGGCCTTTTACTGACTGATAGCTGATGTTATAAGGTCTCTTTTTTTGATGATATAGGGACTTTTATTTTAGAAAAAAAATAAGGTTCCGTGCAAAGAATTGGTAACAAAATCCAATTCAAAAAGGGTACTAATATTTTTTTTAATAATAATTTCACGCGAACGAAGGTCGCGAGCAACAGTAATTCATAAAAATACAATATTATTGTTGGGTTCGCAAATCGTGGCAGTTTGCGCGGGAGACTGCTCCGACGGGTTAATGACCTTTAATAAGGCAGGGAAATACGATCCATTTTCCCGTTATAAGAACTTACTTCAAACATGACTCTTAGGATAAGCAAAAAGTGAGTGTCCTAATTCTATACGTATTTCCAAAGGTACTTTAACGACCAATCGAAATCAGACCAAAGTAATAATAAATAAACATTTGTAAATACAACATTTTATTTATTCACATTACTCCTTCGCATGGTTTTGTCGAGTTGAGTAAAACTTTCTCGGTGCGTGCCAAATGTTAAGTAAGTGGAATGGACTGTTTTTATTGTTTTCTTGGTCAAATCTAGGTAATATTTATGGTAGTAATCTCTTAAAAACCAACTTTTTTCTATTCGGATAACTAATATTTATAAAACAGCTTTTGTTTTAAAAAAAATTTAATAAAAATAAATAAAGATATAATTTTGCTATTACTTATTGAAGTTAGTTCAAGCGAAATTTTTACTTGACGGCACGGTGGCGCACTGCTCGCTGGCTACACTGCGTGTCGCGGGTTTGATCCCCGCTTGAGATACATATTTGTAAGACCTACACATACTTGTTCCGTGTATGTGAGATACAGGAGAAATTCCTAAAAAAAAGAAGAACTTAGGAAAGTTTATATGTCGTGTGTTTTGGCAATGTAGAAGAAAATTTTCGTGATCTAAAAACTCCACACTTAAAAAAAGTGGTGATTCTGTGTTTTTTTTTTTTCATTGGTTAAAAATCAATGACTTATTTAAGAAAGTTATTTATAAATGTTTCTTTATTGAACTGCCATTTAGTATCTTTCCATTAACTAGTAACCTTCTTCTTGCAAGTGCTTTCCATAATATGTTTTCCTTGTATTAATAATATCCAAGAAACAAGAAACTATCTATTTCTATAACACACACTTAAGAGCTCTCAAGCAATAGATGTTTTGTTCCAATCTGGGAAACGTGTATCGGGTAGTCGGGAAATATTGCGGTTATTTCTGTATCGCGGTTCAAGATGGCTCCCACTGGAAAATAAAATGATAAAATCTACCGGTGCATTTCGTGTTGAGCATTAAAGTGGAATTGCGTAGTTGTGTTTGAATATTATTAGAATGGATTCAGGAAATGTCAGGAATAGGAACTGAGTTAATTCTTGAGTGTTTTACGTTTGGTTTGGCTTGAGGCTTGGTGAATAATAATAAATTTAATGTCTTTGTGTTAAAATCTCTTATGTCTTGGTTAAGCTAGTTATGGTTGAACAGTGGGTCTATTAGTTCTAACCTCAGCGCAGAAAGTATTTATAACTTTTTCAAGTGTTCACTGATTTCTTTAATAGAGATGTGCCGACTATGACTTTGACCGAATAGTCGACTAAGCTCATCATTGCTTTCGGTGGAGTTTAGGGGGCATCGGGCATCGGCAATGTCCGTGGCGTTTCATGTACCTACAGCTGGGTCGCGCGCATTATATTATGCACTTTTGGTTGTCTCATAATTACATCTTTTCACAAACGCTTTGAGTTCAGTTAAAACCATACAGTTGCTCTCATCCCAGAAATTAGTTTAGTTTTACAAAGAATTTTGTTCATATTGCTTTGTTTGGTGTGAGAGCGCACATGTTTGTTTCTGAAAAAAAAAATGTAATTGGTTTCATGTAGGCCATGCGGGCGAATCCACGGACAGAAGCTAGTGATACTAAAAGTAGTACCTAAGAAACATACCTAAACACCTTCTTGGGGGGTTACTATGACGCACAGTGGTGCAGGTAGTACGGGCATGCGGAAAATATTATTTTTAAATGAAAAGACGTTGCGTTTCTTCATAATACTTTATTAAAATGATATAATGGATGTACCAGTTTACAAAGAGAAAGATATAACACGTATTTTTTTTTTATTAATATGAAAATATTCATCAAATTTTTTCACATGAATTTCATATAATTAAATCAGCATTTTTAAATAAATAAATATTAATAAACTAAATATTAAATAGAGAAGACATTGATTGAGAGATGGGTGCTATCCACTAATAAAGTTTTGGCATCATCGTGAAGAGGATAGTATTTTTTATTCGGTACTGCACGTAAACTGTTGATAAGGGGATCTGAGGTAGCTAAGAGCATATTCATAACATCTTCATTACATGATAGACGAGAACATTTTCTTGAATGACCTAACCTATAATTGCGGTAATCTTTATTTCGCGCTTCTTGAGCTTCCTCAGATAACATCCCAATAGGTAAGGCAGCAACACTTATTATTTCTTTGCCATGCAGCAAGATTTTATGCACAGTATTTGGCATATTATACCAGCTGTACAGGCTTACGTATAGTTCAGCAGTCTCGTAACAATAACTACCAAACTTATCCGAATCAACTAATGCACTAGAATTAATTGTTTGCAATATTATACCAAACCGATGAATAAGTTCTTTATCGACTCTTGTGACTTCAGCTACAATGTCTGCATTATTGAAAAATCTTCTAGACGTATTTCCATCGTTAGATGTTCCCATTCCTTGCTTTACAAAATCCACTTTTAGACCTAAACGTTGAAACAGCTCACTTTGGATTCTTTTCTTCTCTTCATCTTTTTGTTGTTTGGTAGTTGCGTTCGTTCTCCAACTGGTAAATGACATATTGTACGCAATATGTAATATGCATTCCATAAATTTAATCCGTGCGTGAAGCGGGGATAAACCGACCTTGAGAGCCTCCGTATCCACAGTTTTATTTCGCACTTGGTCAAGGTTATTCATTTCTGATGGCTTTGACTTGCATATAAAACACACTGCACATGATGATGTGTCCGTAACTGTCTGCGCTATTTTGCCATCTATCATTGTGAACACAAGTTTATGGTAGACTTTGTAAGTCTTTTCCTTTAAACTAATAACAGTTTCATTTAAGTTTGCTATTTCAGACTCCATTCTAGCAATTTCATTTTTCGTAGATTCTGTAGTTTCTTTTTGAAATTGGAATTGTACCGGGCGACAACACCTTGTAGAAGAAGGAGTTGCATTTGTCCAATACACAACAGATTTATTTTCCTTTTCATACAGACGCAGTGGAACTAATGATGTCAAAAACATATATGAATCTGACACATTTTCGTCGATAAATGACTGTTTGTACTCAGCATGACCTGATGATCCGTCACATCCCCACTTGTGTAAAAACGTTGAATTTACACTAATCTGTGTAAGGTCGTCTTCAGACATTACTTCAAATAATCTTCTGGTTGTGTGATCCAGTAATGACTGCAAACTTACACAAGCGTAGCTTTCCGTTACATCAATATCCGTGGGGTAGCATTGCCTTTTTACTTCAAGTACTTTATGATAATCGGGAAAAATATCACAACCAATACTTTTTGCTGCATTTCTCAGTACTTGATATTGATGTTTCGAAAGTGATGCATCAAGTAATAATGCCAACGCTTTTTCTGGAGTAAACTTGATCGTATCCGATGATTCTTCTTGTACGAGTACCTTAGAGGCAGCTTTCTTAATCATTTCTTCAGGAACGCTTTCACACAATCTTTTAACTTTATATCGCTTTGTTCGATCGCAACATTCATCAAATGATTTTTCTGGTCGTCCTCTATGAGAGCGTTTTGATGGCCCTGGAACATTACTGTCACAATTCACCACATCAGTCTGCACCGAAGATGTCTCAACGGTAAAAATATTTTTCAGCCACTGTTCATTTTTTGCCATAAAAGCATTTTTATTTCTCGCTGCAGTTTGCCACTTTTTTGTAAATACGGGTAGAAAATTACGGCTTAACTTTTCATAAACTTGATTCCAAACACTTTCTGTAAGCTGTGGATACATAAGTTTTAAATTTTCGAGGCATTTATGTATCTCACGATTACTTGATATTATGATTTCCACTAAATCGGCATAGACAATAGTAAAGCTATCCATCACTATAATAACACTGTTATCGTAAGAGAAAATAATTGTAAGTGAAGTTAAAACTACCATTCAATGCTATTTATACTTACACGATATGATAAAATGTTAATTACCCTCATTAGAAACACTTATTAATATAATGCACTTTTTCTTAATTACAGAGCGTCATTAGTTAAGGACCTGGTATTTCCAAGATCGCAGGTTATCGCAGCCAAAACTAATGTATTCTTAATCTATAGGGTCTAATTAATCTCCGAAAGTATATTATTACGTATCGGTCGATAACGGAGATTAGTTATGATCTCATGATTGAAAACAAAAGGTTCCAAATGACCTTCTTCACTAAAAATGTAATAGCAAGTAATTATTCATTATATTATAACATTATGTTTACTATTTTATTAATACACACAATAAACTTATGACTAAACTAAAAATGAAAGTTGATAATTATAGTATTTTGGTTCTATTCATACTTGAAATAACAATATTTTTTGCACGAAATTTGTAAATTCTCGATCACCCTACTTTGGCATCATATAATTAAATACTGTATAATTATTTATCCGTATTAATTTTAGGACTTGTTTCTACTAACATTCTAGTATGTGTGTACCAAATTGTAGACATTTTAAATAAGGTTGAAACAAAGGATTTTTTTCCGCCCTTGAACCAATGTGTGACGTCTTTAACCAGGAGTAATTCCCTTGTGGGAAAGAGACAGAGCTATACAGGCCATCTAGCACCATCTCTTTCCCACACTGGAATTATTCCGCTATAAGACACCATGGTATGCTATCTGAGCGTTTTTCCTTCGTAGCTACTGTTTTCAACCTGTTGCTGCACTCTAGGTCGAGGTTCGAGGTCAGGTAGCCGTCACGCCACTATTTAAAGCCACAGATATACATATACCTAGATAACGCAAGATCACCTACTTCGTGTGCTAGGATAAGGCATTTTAAGGTTAACGTGGCTTCTGACGCAGCAAGCCAATTTTTAAAACAACAACGTTACAACTCAAGACATTTAAATAACAAAAACATTCAACACAACAAAATTTTGTATTTTATCTTGTTTGTATAGTAACTTGCTTGTATAGTAACTTGTTTGTATAGTAACTGGTTTGTATAGTAACTTGTTTGTACAGTAATCAAATAATGCCTATGACATCATAGTAGGTATAAAAAATGGCCCGCTTTGTTTTCATACTTCATACTTGCGTTATCTAGGTATCTCTATATCTGTGATTAAAGCCTATGTCTGTCGACTTATCGTCAGATAAAGTTTTTTTTTATACGAGTAAGAATGAGTCCTTAGTCATTTACTTTGAGTCTAAGTCTAAGTGGTAATCGCTATGGACCCGCAAAGGACCTTCCCTAGTTTAGTGCCACATTTATGTTATCCATAATGACATACATATGGGACTCACAATATGCAAAGGATGCTTTAAATATACTGCAGCATTGCATAATATTCGCCATTCCATGTCAATATTACACACTTGCAGACCTAACAACTTAACCTACGCCGTGTGTAACCTGGGGCTCATCAAGTTTGATGTTTTTCAGTAGAACTCACGTAGCTTTAATAGAGACAGCAATGAGAATAACATTTCTTCAACAACTATAATTCATTATTTATGTATGTGTGTGTGTGTGTATTATAAATATTATAATACAATTTCTTTTGAAATCCCAGAATAGTATCACATTTTTCAAATGATAAGAATTTGTGAATAAGTTAGTGATGTTCTCGGTATACATTATAAAAGGTATTTGCTGTTTGCTTCTATTGAAAAGGAATCAATATCTGACTAGTGAGCTCGTTTCAACGCCAATAATAAACATCTAGAAATAATATTTTTCTTTTTTCCCGAAGTTTGCGTGACGTAACTTTAAACGAAGTACCTACGCTGTTTTCCAATGCCTTTATAAAGTAAATGATGTACAGTCGCGAGCACTAATAATAGTGTACATTGAACACACTTCATAAATGTCAAAAAAGGTTTTCACCTTCTGTATTGGTTGTAAATACATACATAAACTCACGATTTTCTCCCTTGGGGGTAGGCAGACACCACAGAACGCCTTCCGCCGATCCTTACATATTCCTTCCACCTGGTCTAGGTTCTCATATAATAATAATAATAATATAGCTGAGAATGATGAGAACCTCGTGAAAGCCGAGAATGATGAGAAACTTGGCTCGCGAGGTTGTCGACATGTGGGATGTGGACTCAGCGATCATTGTGCCGATAGTCGTATCAGCCCATGGCTTAATTGCTCAGAGCCTCGATGAATACCTGAGGAGGCTCTCGTCAGGCAGCTGGATCAAGGGCTTGATACAGAAAGCAGTACTCCTGGACACGGCTCGTATTGTTAGGAGGTTTCTCTCTCTGGAGCCCTGACCACCGGTAGCTTGGACCCTGTTCCCGATACCGGCGGGCAACAATTTTTTATATTTTAAATGTTTTTATATTGTTAGTTTTTATAAGAAATATTTAAAAATGTAAATAATTTGTATGTATATGAATAAAGGAAAATAATAAAATATCATTTAATTCAGGTAACAAAAACCCATAAAATATATACCTTAAAGACTATCATACATATTTATAAGAAACCAGAAAATATAACTATTACACTACACTACACTACACTGCACTGCACTGCACTGCACTGCATTACTACTATAATATCTGGTCATACACGCACGCCATACCATACCTTTCTAATAGAACCCAATAAGGTCAGTGTACGTTCTTCTAGGGGTTTTCATTTAACTGAAACTTCTTCATGAATAGATGGGGGACTGGATAGTAATTTGACCAGTTAATTCTATAAGCACTACAAATTGACTTATCTAAGAGGACGATTGGTACACTTCCCGCGAGCTTCCAACCGATGCTGCATTCCTTTTTGTATTTCTCTTTTAGCTCTTCCGTTGCAAAGTATTTGTATTAATTTATTTCAAGTAAAGTTAAATAAATATTTTTCTTTTATGAAAGTTCCTGTAGATTTTTTAGGAATTCTCTGCAGTTTTTGAAAATATAGGGTCTATCTATTCATACACGAAATCTCTGAAGGCGTCATTGTACTCATCATTATGAACAACTTTTACTACGGGACCAACATCGAAATCGCGAAAAAAAAAACAGCTGTTCCCTACAATATGATCGCATTAACTCGTCAAAATGTAATGAGCAGCTGATTTTTTTTTCGCGATTTCGGAGTTGGTCCTATAGTGAAAGTTGTTCATAATGATGAGTACAATGACCCCTTAAAAGATTTCGTGTATGAATAGATACACCTTATATATGCTACTATACACCTTTAAATGTTTATACATAAATGTTACATACGTGAATGTGCAACAAAAGAATGCATTTTAACATTTTTTTATTCATTAGATAAATTATTTATTAACACGTTTTTGCTCCCCCATTTATTTGTGACAACTGACAATCTTAACCCTTTCACTGACCGTGTTAAATTATTTCACGTACGGTAATTTAAATTATATTCTTAAAATGTTAATTCATTATGCATCGCAGGGGTTGGGACTTAGCCCCAGCGGAAATAGAATCCATTTGGAGTAATTTTATTTTTGGAAAATAACCTCATTAATATGTCTAGGAAATGAAGTAAAAAAGTGTCTGCCTTTTTTGTATTGACCTTTCATTTTTTATTATTGGCTTTTTATTTCAATCTGGTTTGGTAAAGGTTATGGTAAAAATACAAATAGAATCTTGCTTTTATGGGAAACGTATGGAAAGCGGCGAAACGAGAACCCTTCGCTTGGGGTACGAGTAGATACAAAAGTAACATGATATTTTGAGCGTGTTTGAACATTCTCACGAGATCAGCTTATTAAGGGTGTACAAAGATACTTAACGAAGCCGAGATTCACTTATTCTTCCCGCCATTGTGATATTTTTTTAGTACTGGACCACATCTATCACAGGTGTGGTCCAGTTCTAAAAAAATGCTTCTGATTACAGAGATATTAAAGGTCAAAGTTCTAACATTTTTTGGCGGTTTTAAATAACGGTTATGTGATAGTTTTTTTTGTTACTAGCAAACCGTTGGTCCTGCGACTGATCTCTCTCCGATCGTGTCGGATTTCCGTCCCATCGGACTATAAGAGTCTGCAAAGAGCGAATGAACCGGTGTCTGTGCACACACTTGTGCACTGTAGCCTGCGCCAATGGATACTCATTATAATCAATCTCCGCTGAGATTGGCCACTGTGACCGAAAAATGGTCAGTAATATTCTTACTATACCAGTAGCAAAAAAATACAACCTAGTCGTTATAAATACTACAGTTCAACAGTCATGTTCGAACATACTAAGACACCAGACACTACGAACAAACTCGTTGACCGGAATATTTCAGCCATATTGAATGTACGGACGAGAAGACAGTAGGTACAATTTATTGTACGGAGATGAACTTTCGTTTTACATTCCCTGGCCACATTTACACGACAAATCTCGTATACTTATATATTTTGATATTAGGTTTTCCTTTTATTATTACGTTTTCCTTGGAATCTAGAAAATGCGGAGGAGTGTTTTAAAGGATACTGGGTTGTGATAGATAGAAACTTATGTCAAAGGGCGTCGCCAGCTTTTGAGCTAGGAGGAGAAAGGAGGTTGACATAAAAAACTCACACATTTGTAAGGGTTTTGTTTACTATTTACGGATGCAACTGCAGTTTTTCAAAGAATCTAAAGTGCACCTCGCATTGGTTAGATTGTGTTGGTTAAACTCGCAATTGTAAACGGTAAGTATCACTACCTGTACTACGCTCAGCTACGCGTGTCATAATACAGGACCTGTGTGTTTATATGGGTAGCGAACTAGCGATAGCTATCGTTTACAATTGCGAGTTTTAGAACAAGTTAACATTCAATTGTTCTGCCTAGTTATAGCGATTTACTATAGTGTTATTCTTCCTATTCCTATTAGTGAAATAATTTTCAAAATCGGTTCAGCAGATCCAGAGATTAGCCCCTACAACCTCACAAACTTTACCTCTTTATAATAAAATTACAGATACGCATTTCTTTTAAAAATCTTGTCATAGTTATAAGTAGGTTCCCCCCTAGGTAGATTAGCTGCAAAAACCTAAACATTTTGATGTAGAGTAAAAAGACTTTCTTAAAATACTTACCTAAATATAATAAATCAAATCAAATCAAAATCAAAATCGTTTATTGCTAAATCCATAATGTACACTTACAGGTGATAAATAAAAAATTGAAGGTGGAAACAATTATGGACCCTGTCGGGCACAGCAAGTTTTTAAATAAGTAGAGAGAGGAAGAACGCTTTATTGCTTTCCTTTGTTGTCAAGTTTGAGTTATTTTATATTCTATTATGTATTTTAGATTCCCATTTATTTACTTATTCTAATAATACTTTGTATGCAAGTATATCTATTAAATTCTAATTTATTTAATTATATTAAAAATTGCTTATTTGTTTGCTTTAAAAATTATTCATTATTATTAGTGTAATATACTTTAATTACAAGTGTTCTAATATAATTTATTGTTTGTATAAGTTTATTTGTAAGTAGTTAATAGTGTTTAGTTTATTTATTTTTGTTTTTTATTTATTTTTAAATATCTGTTATTCATTATTGTGTATTATTATTAAATTTATCCGTTAGGTATTCGTGGACTGTGTAATAGCTTTTTTTAATTAAGTATTGCTTTAATTTATTCAAAAATATACTGGTTTTATTTTGATTTCTTATGTCTTCTGGTAACTTGTTGTATATTTTTATTGACATAGAATATGGACTGGATGAATGTGATTTGAGGCGGGAGGGGGGCAGATTTAATCTGTTTTTATGGCGCAACGAATAATTAGTTTGTATGTCTCCCCGTGTTTTGTAAGAATCTGGATATTTGCGGACTAGTTTACATAGTTCCAAAATGTATATACTAACTAACGTGAGAATCTTGTGTTTCTGGAAGTAAGGCTTGCAACTGTCTGTCGGTTCTATATTAGTAATTATTCGAATTAGCTTTTTTTGGAGGGTAAATAAGGACGGAGCGTCTGTGCTATTTCCCCATAAGATGATGCCATAGTTAAACCAAGCGTGGGCATACGCGTAGTATGTGGCTAGTGCGGTTTGTAGGTTTGTGGTCTTTTTAATTTCACGAAAGGCATATGAAAATTTTGAAATTTTCGATTTTACTGTCTGTATATGTGTTTTCCAGTTTATATGTGTGTCAATTGTTAGGCCTAGAAGAGTGAAATGGTTAACTGTTTCTAATTTTTGTTGGTTAAAGCTAAAATCTATATTTATTTGTTTTTTCTGCCGGGGGTGAAATGCTATTATTTTGGTTTTGGTATAATTTATTTCGAGATTATGGTCGCTCATCCAGTTTATAATTTTCCTAAGAATAGTCGTAAGTTTTTCATTTAAATTAGCAATTGTTTGACATGAGGTCAGTATCGAGATATCATCCGCAAAAAGTACACATGGCCCGTCAATGGTTTTGGGGAGGTCATTTATGTATATAAGGAAAAGGAGGCAGCCAATAACACTACCCTGAGGAATTGACGCATGGATCGATTTAACATCAGATCTTATGGGTTGTGCTTCGTTTGTTTCTTGATTGTAATATTCAATCTCAACTAATTGCTCTCTATCTTTTAAAAATGATGCGAACCAGTCGTGGGCTTTCCCGCGTATTCCTATTCCATAAAGCTTATTTAATAGTATTTTAAATTGGACTTTGTCATAGGCCTTCGTCATATCGAGTAATATCCCTATCGCATATTGTTTATTATTTATAATATTTAATGCTTCTTGGATGTATTTATAAACAGCTAGCGTTGTGGATCTGTTTTTGCGAAATCCATTTTGGCAGTCATCGAATATCTTATATTTTTCACAAAAGGAATATACACGATCACACATTGCTCTTTCGAAGACTTTGGATGCTGTAGGAAGAAGGGAAATTGGTCTATAGTTGCTTGGGTCTGTTTTGGCATTCTTTTTATGGATAGGTTTTATTAGAGCTTTTTTTAGTTGATTGGGGAAAGTGCCCTCTTCGAAGGATTGATTTATTAATTTAAAGAACGGTAAGGTAAGTTCATCAGCGCACTGCCTGAAGAGAGTCGGTGGGAGTTCGTCTATGCCGTGGGAGTTTTTATTTTTAAGGTTCTTTAGGATCTGGTTTACTTCGTAACCGTCTACTGGGGTAAGAAACATTGTATTTTCAGTGGGGTTAAACACTGATGTTTCTTTCTGAACATTGACGGATGTTTGAGTGGTATCTTCCCCAATTGATGCGAAAAAGTTATTAAAAACGTTAGCTACTTGTTTAGGTTCACTTACTAGGTTTTTTGTTTGTAATTTAATATTTTCTTTTTCTTTTTTGGTTTGTTTATTTGTACGTTCTTTTACAATGTTCCACATAGTTTTAACTTTATTTGATGATTTATTCATTTTATTTATGTAATTTAATTTTTTTGCCGCTGCTACAGATTTTTTTAGGATTTTTTCATATTTTTTATAGTATTTCGTAAAAATTGAATTATTAATTTTTGACGTAAGTATTTTTAGTAGTCTTTTATTTTTACAAGATTTTTTAATGCCCACGGTTAGCCAGGGGTTTTTACGTTTTGATCTCAGTTTAAGCTTACGTTTAGGGATACATGCATTTAAGATATCTATCAGAGTTTTATGGAATGACTGATAGTTCTCATTGACATTTTTATTCTGCTGTATAATATCGTTCCAGTTTAGTGTCTTCAATTTGGATTTGAATTTTTGAATGTTACTTCTATTAAATAGTCTTTTATTTGCAAACCAAATGGGTTGTTTACTTTGTTGTTCCAAAATCATATGTATTATTGTTCCGCAGTGGTCTGAAAAGCCTAATTCTTCTACAGTCGTGTACATTTTATTATCATGAAAATTTGTAAATATCAAATCTAAGCATGTTGATGTGGTTTGTGATATACGCGTAGGTTCTTTTATATGTTGTACAAATTTAAACTCTAACATGAGATCGAGCAATTGCTGTGTTTTAACGCTATTTTCTAAGGTATTTATGTTAATGTCCCCTCCTACTATGATGTTAAATTTTTGGTATTTATTGGTTATATACTGCATTATTAGTTTTAGTTGACTGAAAAATATTACTTCCTCTCTTCTATTCCAGTACATGGTAACTATTAACAAGTTTTGCTTTGGAAGCTTACATGCACATACTTCTATACAATATTCAATAGTCATATCTCTAATATCGCTACACTCTATACATTCTTCGCTATCCTCTAAAATAATACAGACTCCGCCACCACTTCGAGAGCATCGACAATACGATGCTGCAGTCTTATATCCACTAAATTGCACAGTTTCTAATTTATCTTTGGTGAGCCAGGTCTCGCACATGCATAATGCTTTGTAGGTGGGTTGATCGTTGATGAAAGCCTCTAAAAGGTTGTAACAAATCTACTTGATCCTATTAAGAATTAAAGGATAAGAGTAGACTTGTACATTTAAAAATTTAATAGAGATATGTATGGTTTTACAAATGAGATAAAAAATACAAGTGTTTACAAAAAAAGACGTATCAAACCCGCACTCTGGAAGCAGTTTTTGAGTATATTTACACGATTAAGTAGCACTGTTGAAGCACTATGAAATGTAGAGGTGGAGATGTAGGACGATGAATCAGGTCTGCTCCACTTGAAGGCGGCGTTTATGCGGTCCTGGTAGATCTTTAGCGTTGGATCACCAGCTTTTAGACCCAGGGCAGCTCCGCGAGATGAACAGCAGGGATGGCACAACGACAGTTTTTAATACTAAGATTGGGAGTAGTAGTACCAGGTGTATCTTTAGATGGATCACCTTCAAGAATCTGTCTTGTCTCCAATTTTAAGAATTCTTCAGTCTCACATATAAGAAAACGCTCTCTCGTCTAGTCTCCTCTCGACTGCCTCGTCAGCTCGTTTTCCACAGTAGTCTCCTTCCATTTTTGAATCTCAGATTTTCTTCTTGCGGCCATAAAATCATCTCATCTGACAAGTGTAGTCGGCCAGGACATAGCAGACTTACTTCATAAAACCATGAATGCGTAAATAATTTATAAATATAATTTAAAATTAAGTTATTAGTAAACAATCATTGTTATCTATAAAATACAATATTTCAGCTAAACATTGAAAAATATAATTTAGATTAGATAAACCAAAAAGTATTCATCATAGACTAAGCTAGTAAGAAACTCTATGACAGAAGGAATGTACGTCAGTTTGGCAAATCTGACGTACATGTCACAACATTGAAAATTATAAAAATTAATATTTTAGTTTAGCAAATACTATGAAAACGAATCGTGTTTAGATCGATTCGCTGAGTATAAATAAAGAAAACAATAAAAAAGGATGATAAATGGTATATGGTATGATAATGTAAGTATAGTATAAAGTGTAAGTATAGCATATACTACAAGGTGTTGCTTGTTATAAATGCTTTGAATATTTTGGAACAAGATTTTAAATTGTTGGTCTGGGGTTTCGAAATGTACGGAGGTTACGATCGTCTCTATCTTCATTTATATAGTGTTGAGTTAGGTTCTGTTCATTATTTACTTGTAGTTTTTGAGTGTATATTTCGGATTGCTTCTTCTGTACTCCTGTTCTTTTACTTTCTATGAACAACTGATTATTTCTTATTATTGCATATAATCCTTTTTTCCTTGCTTTCAGCATTTCTTCGCGCATTTCCTTTCTTTCCAATCTTGCATTTTCATCTAAAAATTCGGATAAGAACAATCTTGTTCCTTGAAGGCAATGTTTATTTTCTACAATGTATTTGGCCATTCTTTTACTAATGAGTTCAATTACCAGGGGTCGGTTTTGATTATAGTTTCTGCCTAGTCTGTAGGTTTCTTCTATATAGCCTGTAAGGTCAATATTTAGCTTTTCATAGCAAAGATCAATTAATCTACATTGTTGGTCGTAATCTGGCTCTTTATAATATTCAGGAAAACCGTAAAGTACTATTTTCTTGCAGTTATTCTCAGTACATTTCAAGTGTTTTGCCGTTTTTAGTTGTGTTATACCTTTAATCTCGTCTTCGTAATAGCGATTATCAAAGTGTGCAAACGTCCAAAGCTAAGTAAAAGAGAACAATAAACACCCCAACTATATAGGTAATGCTTTTTTATTAAATCGCTCGCTTTGCCAATAAAAGGAAGCACGCTCGTCGCGCTGCAGTAAACAGCAGAATGACTATTAATAAAAACTATTTACAGTAGAGTACCGGCCCGTAAATATTTCGAGCCACTCGGTGAAAATTCGATGTGCACATTTATTCGGATGAGACCTTTTGTGTTTTAACAATATAATTATGATAATAATAACGTCACGCTACGTTAGGCAGAGGTGTATACATCACCAAAATTTCACTAACACATTAACATTATAAAACGTGTTGGAAATGTTCCTACCTATAGGATAATTTTCTAAAATGAAGTTGGCTGAATATACAGTCTGATGCAGCACATCCATAATTTTCCCAATATTACGATCTTATCAAACGATTAAAAATCCAGGCTCCGTGGCTGCTACTGAGAACTTTCCGGTGGAAAAACCTAATAACACTTCTGTTCAGTTCACAGCAGTTCTAAATAAAATGCTTGTGTTTAATTTTTTTACATACTGTGTCCACATTACTAATCCAACTTGCCCTGACCTGTCCCAGGTCTGCTGGAAGAAATTTCTTATGAAATAAGCAGTACTTAATAATAATAATAAATTTATTTATTTGTTAGAATATTGTTGTTACATATAATATGATGTCCATAATATTCTGCTGTTTCCAGCGTACAAATATTTCACAGAATTAAAATTAATAATAAACCATACAATGTCGAGAATAAGGAAAACGTTAACTACTATCAAATACAATGTCAGGAGTTATTAATTACAATGTCAAGAATGTTTGAATACAATGTCAAGGGTTTTTAATTAAAATGTCAAGAATTATTAAATAAAATGAAAAAAAATAAAATAATAATTATGCAATGTTTCATCTACCTCAATGAAGAATTTTGTGTGTACATAAATAAATAAATGATGCCTGAACTGGTACCACAAGACTAACGTGGCAGTACCCGGCCGTAAATATAGCACATCGACTTCACTCGATGAAAACTCGTTATCATTAGAAGTGCCAAACACTTTGTTTAGTTCCGGTCCATTCGATTCACACGGCTGTCTTCCCGAAGGAGTTCATTTATTTGTTTATCAATTTATTTTCAGCCAACGAAGGCCCATAGATAGCATACACAAAATAATCTAATAAGTCCAATAAGCATACATTTGGGTTGAGTATAAAGGCATTGATTGATGTTGTATGGGACAGCTGTTTTTACTTCGCGAACACAATGCTGGTACCATGGGAAATGTTGTTCAGTTTAGTGGCTTAAATAACATCCTTAAAAATATGACCACAGCTTTCTGATAAATGTTGTATAGTAAACCCAAACATTCGCCTTTTATAACATAGCATCACGCCTGTAATCTCAGTAGGTTTAGGCAGAGGTGTACCTAATAGTACACCCACATTACGCCAGTTATTTTTAAGTCCCATGATATGGGGCGAGTTTATTACCATCAACCGAGCACAAATCCAGACTCCGTGGCTTTTTTATATTGAATGGGCCTTGCCTTGACTCTTGACCTCAGTCCAGTCCTGAAGACAGAGATGAGGTTGACGATGGAACAAGCTACCCCAAAAGAAGCCTATATATTAACTCGCGACTTAAATAGATTGGGGTCATATGAACTCGGGAACGCCGACGCTGGAAAAGAATTCCGAGCTGTGCGCATAATCGCGGGCCTGTGGACGGCGAGTAATGGGATAACTCGCCGTCCGACCGTCTTATGACGACAGGTCGTGTCGACGGCGCGCGAGTGTTCCACGCGCGCCTCAAAGAGATGTCAGCAAACAGGAAGGGGTTCGAAAGGACCGAGGCCTGCCAGGGTTGCGGGACTGTTCGAAAGAGATACCGATGCCCTGGAACACAAAGGGCAAAGGAAGGAACATGGATGGGTTTTAGTCAGTAAAAGCCTGACACTCCGTCCTGCTCAGCCCAGAGCGGGAGGAATTATTTGATGAATTTCCATCCGAAAAAAAAAAGCTTTGTGCATAATGATGTAGCAAAGCGCTTCGTGCGAACGTGTGGAACATCGACAAGGTATGGGTGAAAACCTGCAGTACGTCTGGACTTCCGATGGAAGAAGGGAGATAGATGGTGGAATGATGGCTGCTACTGGGAAATTCGATGTTAGTTTATGCGAGCATGCTTCTCCATTAGCATCTGATCCAGTGGATGGAATAATTTTTAGTTCCAAATTCTTTTAACTTTTTGCATTGCCGACAAAATTCAGGGTTACTTACGTTAAAATTCAGCATTGAATACAGACCAATAATCCAATAGTGCCGTATTTTCCTCAATGTCACAATAAAAAGGGTTTGTATGGAGTACATGACGTAAATAAATTGAGGACGATTGGTCCTTCAGTCCGGAGAGTTTTCTCTGAGTACCTAGTAGCTCCTTTCGGAATAAAACCTTTTTTTGTAAATAAGTGTGTCTCTATGGATAAGTTTTGACAATTCGTATGAATTATTGTAGTAACAGAAGTGAGAGCAGCGGAGGCCCAGTGGTGGCGGCCCCGACTTACGAACAGTAAGTTGTGAGTTTCAGCCCAGGCAGGCGCATTACTTTATGTAATTTATTTCATCATCACTGCTCTCAAAAACGGTGAAGGAAAACATCGTGAGGAAACCGGCATGTCCTAGAACCAAAAAGTCGAAAACATGTGAAATCTAAATACATCTTGCAATAACAACCTCTTAGGGATAGCTACACTAATCTATTAAAATCACGAGTACTACCCTCTTAACTTCAAACTTCGCCCATGTGCAAATATGTTCGGGAGCGAGTGTATTAAGGTGTTTATCATAGGTAGGTACTCGTCGCAGTCCGTCGGAATCTATTAAGAGGATTACGAGATGCAGCCAGGAAGACGAGGGTCGTATCCACGTCTCGCATGAATTTATGAACGCCTGTTACACCGTAGCGCAACGTCTGCGACATTTCTGATGTGGTTTAGGAGGTTCGATGGTTGGAATAAGTTTTGTAAAACAATTTTTGCGTTTAAAAGTGTTTGAAGTTAAAAGTACATAAGCTACGCTGTTGTATGACGCAACATGTCTATATTAATGGAATGAGCTTACTTATTGACGCGGAATGGACGCAAAGCTTTCCGACTAGGTAAAGCCTATTTTGCGTCAATAAGTGTGTAAACTCCCAAAATGTTCGAAACTAACATAAAGGTATGTTCCTATAGTTACACACAGAATAATTGATATATAAGTTTTTAAACTAACATGGTCACTAACATTATCGTTAACACTGAAAATGAGCTACCAATAAACATAGGTTCAATTCATTTTATACTGCAATATTTCATTTAGTTTAAATATTCGTGCCTCAGTTTACGCTCCATAGTAAACGCAGCCTTCCCTAATCCGCCGTCAGCTAAATAATTTATGCATTTAAAAGGATTTACTCTTAATATGAGGTGTAGCCGCGCGGTCACGACTCTCCGACGCGCACTGAAAAGCTAATTAGACGCATCATAATTAATATTTATTCAAGAGTTAAGTTCTCGCGACATGATTCAGACGACAAGCTATTTATGTCTTTGATAAATTAAGTACGAACTGAGATTTTGGGGCAGGCAGCTTCTTCTTTAACCTCCGGACTAGCTTACATTTAGGTAAGCTACTTCATAGCGACGAAAAATAAACACAATACCCATAATTTGATCATCATCATTTCAGCTCAGAATCACTCACTGTTCGGTATAGTATCCCCTTTTCTTATCGCATTCTTCTCCGTTCTGTGCGTCCTTTCGTACATTATCATGTAATAACATGAGACTTAAACATAACGCCATCGGGGATTGGGTTCATTCCCATTATTTCTACTACACAGTTCTACGGTAGAACTAATGGGAATTTTCTTTCACACTAGTCCTACGATATAAGGTGGTAAAAATCGTAAAACTAGTGGGAACAAAAAGTCCCTTTGGTTCTTCTGTTCTATTACACAATGTACGGTATAACTAACTGTTTCATTTGTTTCAACCTAAAAATGTTTCCAAATAAAAGCAACCAAACCCAAAATCAAACAACAGATTAATTTCTATCTAATTATCCCCAAACACCATTAGCTCATCTTCCCAAAATAATCCAATAACAAAATATGAAAACAAAAGGAAAGCGCTCAATCAACGATTAATGAGACACTAGATTAGATACTACATTGTTCGAAGTAAACTCAGCGAGACAAGACATAATAAATCTTTCGATACCAATTATACGTATGATTGTACCTAAGCAACCCGCGGTGTCGGCCGACCAGTGGAGAATGGCCCTACTGGGAAATAGAGACAATTGGGGTGATTCTGAACCAGTTATGGAGAATCAGAATGCATTGGATCTGTCGAAGGCTGAATCGATTTACCGTAGATTTGTTAGATGTTGTTACAAAGGTTTTTGTTTGTGTTTATTTTAAACGGTTTGGTATCATATTTGGTATGTTTATTTTTGGTTAATGTAAGTGTGCTTATACAGCATATAACAATCAGAAAGGTGTTGTCATATTTAAAGGTGAACAACATTTTTTTTTCGCCATTAAGATGATGCTCTCATGGAGATGATGATGCTCGTGGCTTAATAATAACAACCAATCGGGTTGTTCTTCAGGTGAAGCTGCGCTTGCCGTTGGTCCATGGATGGGTGACCATCCATTAAATACCGAGTTTCCTTCATTCTTCAAAGCATGTCAAGCCGTTGGTACCGGCTAGGTTAGGTAATCAGTGGCACGAAAGTCTGACAACCAGTCGTACCAAGGGGTATCGTATAACCCGGTACTAACTGGGTTGTGGAGGTCAGATAGGCAGTCACTCTATATAAAATACTAGATTCTGCTGCATCTGGTTAGACTGGAAGCCGACTCCACATAGTCTGCACCACACCCATAAATATGACCACACTTCTGATACACGTTGTAAACACCTATAATACACGATTTTCAAATAGGATTACCTTTACATATTCAAAAGGCTCTAAATAAGAGAGCAAAAACCGCGAGAATACCTTCAGCCTTCCTTTTTGCCCCAAGATGCGGTTACAAAATACTTATCCCTGTACAAAAATAAAGCTGGCCACGTACCTGCCACGATCCGGGGACGTGACGACTAAGACGTACCTTATAACTTTTAAGTTACTCGACAGTGCCAAGCCCCCGAGGCTTTGAAACTTGGCTAAGTCGCGGTCGCGCACCGCATCAAAAATACGCCGGTTGCAAAGTACGACAGTTGCAAAATACGCCCTTTGCAAAATACGGAATGTCTTAATCTAATAAGAAGTGATTCCGCTTTCGCTTGAGGGTGGACCGCGGTCGGCTAATTGAGTTAAAATCCTGCTAAGAGTCTGTGATGTTTGTTGTGGTTTAATTTTTTACTTATTTATGTGCAGGTAAAGATGGAGATGTTCATTTAATTTTAAATATAAAAGGTTGTTAATTACATCTAATATGGGTACGTACTTATGCTCCATATTAATCAGTGAACCTTACATTCGTACCCAACGCAAAAAAATACTATCGGCGTGGAGGCCGTGGAGTTGCGGAAATTAGCCCGTTATACATTATAACACATTCGAACCTATTTTAAATAAATAAATGAACAACAATTTAAATGATTGTTGTACTGTCACTCTTCCAAAGAAAGAAATAAACAGTCGTTTTCATGTTTCTTACATTGAATGAATACGATTTTACCTACGTAGAATCACAGCAGCCCCAAAATAATCACTTTATACAAAACACATTGTCAGATAGGCTTTTGGAAAAGCGTCAATCAATGCCAAGTCGGTAGGAGACAAGGCAATTTGTTAACGGCGTACTGAAATGTGTGTGTCAACTTTATAATTGGTGTCGGCGACAATATGAGTCATTATAAAAGAACAATGAATCGTCGGAGGTGTGAGGGACAAAAGTATTTGTGGAGCGATATTTAATTGGGTCGGCTTTAATAGAAGGTACGGGATTATGAAAGTATATTTTGGCTTTCTAGGCCTGTTTGGTATAATGGACTGTTGTTGTAAAAGGTTGCTGAGAAATTGGTATCTCTTGTCAAAAGTGGCATTGGAATTTAATACATCTGACAAGAGCAAAAAATTTTTATGTCAACGATGATGTCATTAATACAGGGATTCATTTTTCACACATGTAGGAACACTTTATAGTTTTGTAGACTACACGGAAAAGGTAAGAGATTGAATAATGATTTTATTAAGGAAATCATAAAGCTCAGTTAATAATTTCCTACTTCAGCTGCATCAATAAATTATCAAAACTCACTAAAAGGCAAGCTTTACCTAACATCTCAAATGCGGAAGCTTTCAGGTAAATTAATTATGCCTTAAATGCTTGGAGAGAAAACTTAATAATTCTGAGTAACTCTCGCTAAACTGATCTATATATAAGTACTCTCTCTATTTATGAATCTCTGGTCAAGAACTTTATTCAGATATATCATGACATACGTTAAGACGTTTTTTTTAACCTGGTATGCGGTAGTACAGTCGGACGGGGGCGTTTAGACCGGCCAAGAAAGAGGTGGCGTGACGTCCTTGGGGGTTACTATGACGTCTTAAAGCAGGAGTAATTCCAGTGTGGGAAAAAGACAGAGCTATACAGGTCGTCAAGCGCCATCTCTTTCACACACTGGAAATACTGCTGCTTTAAGACGTCACGCGTCATGGTAGGCCAACTGGACGCATACCGCGAGGGCTGGTTCGAGGTGCCACGGGACAAGAGTTCATGGAAAGACTTCGGGGAGGCCTTTGGTCCAGCAGTGGGACAGAAATACGTTTCTACTATTTTCCACGTTTAAGGTAGCAACAGCAATTTGCTGGTCAGTGTCAGGTTGTATGTTGAACAAAATAATTGTGATTCACGACCGTAAAACCTATGTATTTACAGAATTATAATCATAAAAATCATCAATACAACCCTCTGCGTTCATATAGTTGCATTAAATGACTAAATGACTATTTCATGAAAAAATAATTCAATGCGAATCATATTTTAATGACCGGCAAATTGCAAAAAAAAACAAAGAAATGTTAAATGTCGGGGGCTACCCTAGCATTTCCCTCATAACACAACTTTTTTTCCAATGTATTGTTAGGAACGTTACTCTATGAGTTGAATTTAAGAGGGAACAGGAGCTACGACTATCCATACAAATTTATTTATTCCCTATTTTTTCCCTGAAGATTGCCTTTAGTCGAGCAGTCAGTTTTTTTAAATAAAATCAAAGTCTACTGTCACGCCCCTGTCACTTCCTTTTTTAAGTATAGAAAATATGACCTTCCAAAAGTGACCGTGACAGATCGCTATTAGAGGACTACCAGATAAGTAAGAACCTAGACATACTCTTTCTTTTTGAATGTCAAAAAAAGTTGAATCACCTTAGTTTTCGAGGAGAAAAAAGGTGAATACGAAACGTCAATCTCGTCAAATTTTTTGTGACATAATCGGTCTGAGTTGCAGTTGTCTCTATCGCAGTCTACGGGGGCAGGCTTGACGCTTGCGCCACGGCAATAGTTTCTTCAAATACCTACCTAGCGGGCCCTGTTCCCTCTTAAAAGTAAGCGTATATATGGTTCGCCCGTGGGCGAATCTGTAAAACATAAGGCTTCCGACTACCCACGTACTTTATTATTTTTATGAAAGCCGGTTCGACCGGTTTGATCGTGAAAGTATAAAAGTTAAATTATATAAGGTACAGTAAACAAAAGAAAACATTTTTTTGTTCAAATTCAATGGATTTTCTTGTATAGAAACTTGCTAAACAAATAATTGTAATTAAAGCTGTTAAGACTGTTTCAACTCGTTTCTTCGAGTGTTTTATTTTTCTTGACTAACGTACAGCTTCACCACAAGCTACGTGATTAAGACATGGTAGTGACTCTGGGGAAAACATGCAAGGTGTAAACAGACGCTTGAAAAAGCCTTCAACCTAGCATTCTGTACATCAAAGTAAGTAACTCTACCCAAACATTATTGCTGGGAAACGACTTTTTTTTGGTGTGAAAAATCACGTTTTAGGGTAGGACTCAATGTAACTCACAACATTGTGCTGATGGATGCATTGAATAGTACAGGGGCCATGGAAGTATTTAAAAAACTAGAGAAAAAGGATCTTTAACCTCCAATATCTCAGTAAAACCGTAAAAAAAAATGGAAGGTTCACAGATATGGCACAGAACAATAAAAATTTCGCAATTACTGGGAGACCAAGTGCTTATCGGCTTAGTTCCTTAACTAAATTAAATGTTTAAATTAAAAAAAAAAAAAAAAACAAAAATTAATGAAAATTAAAAAACATTTAATATAAACAAATAAAAGATTTTTACTGAATGTATAAGAAAGTATATAAGTACGTAGTTTATAAAGAAAACACTTTTTTTTTCTGTCTGTCTATTTGTTCCGGCTAATCTCCGAAATGGCTGGAGTAACTAAAGCTACTTTTATTTAAGAATAAGAATTAGGGTTCCATGCAAAAAAATTAAAACCCTTGAAATTGGTAACAAAATACGAAAAAAAAAGAAAAAATAATATATAATAATATCACGCTAACGAAGGTCGCGGGCATCAGCTAGTTATGAATAAAGATCTTTAGAGCATACCATGAGCCACCCAGGTCTTCTTGCATGGTCTAACCTTCCGTAGTCCACCAGCCCGCGTAGCATGACTGACCACCGTAGAAACGGGTTTTATCGACGAAGAGTCGAATTGAATTGTCATTTTATGACAGATTGTGGAATGATTTCTATCGTCGCAAGCATGGCGATGTTAGAAATGTATGAAAGGAATGACAAGACATTCAAGTTGTATAGAAAGAGCTTTGTAGAGTCTTGGTCTTGGTCATGCTAGGGGGGCTGGAAGTCCCTGAACCGTCATCAGAGTCAAGTGGGAAGATGTAACTCCAATCTCGTTAAATAAGGTCTCAACAATGGAGTGTAAATGTGGTGCTGTTTCACAAACAATGGGGCACTTATATCGTGCCCTGCGTGTCCTGTTGCTTGTTCACTACAGGAACCGATGGACGCTACCGAAAGCGTCAAACGAGTAGCCCAATTTTGGGCCGACACCATTTAGATTGCCATCCACAAGCTAAGAGGAAGAAGGCCTCAACAGAACAGCGCAGGCAGGGTGTGTGTATGGAGCTGTGTAGCAAAGTATTCTCCACCTCGTATTCTGCGCTCTTAGCCCAAAAACATGCAGCCGAAGTGGCCTCTGAGCTGCCACCGAAGACGCGATGGAAGTGGCGAAGTTCTGGGCTAACAAAATATATAAATACTGTCGTGCCAGCGATATGAAGAAGAAGAATCGAGTTGCGACGGCACTCACGCAAAAGAAGGAAAGCGTTGCTTGACGCAGATCGCATTGCCTGAGGTCGTGGACGGGGCGTAAAAGATAATTCTCTAGTAAATAAAATGAAGTTTTATAAACGTGAAATGATAGGATTTCCACTACAACTTAAGTTTCTTACTTTCTGTTTTAAACATGCGAAGCTTTGAAACATTTTATAAAACTCAGTTTTGAACTGAAACAGTCTATACGAAGTTAAACTAAGATTTCGTGACCTAGTTCTGTAATTCAATACTTTTCAATAGCTTCCCTTTAAGTTGGCAACTTGAAGACTTAGTAACTACGCTTTCAAAAGAAATGTCTTGATTTAGTTTTTTCTAGTAGTCGGTGATGGTGGGCGGTTTGTTTATGCTGGCGTCTGTACAAGCGAGCGGTTCACAGAGAAGTCTTCAGAGTAGTAGGTATAAATTAATGGCTTTATTGAGATCTTCCGAATCTGTATGCGAATAATGAAAATGTTATTATATAATTGTTCTATTATACACAAAAGTGACATGCACTAAGAGACCCCTTAATATTATAACACTGTTGGAATGTCAACCCTCTCAAATGTGCTTTGGTGCATTAATTTAGGTCTCATTAAGTGATTTTGAAAACGAGCATTAGTGTCGCTATTTCTTTATACAATTATTTAGTATAGCCTATAGGTACTAATAATTAAGTGTTTATTTAAAATAAATATTGGCACTTTACGGCTACACAATTTATATTAGATTCTATCTTTAATTCACTTAATTTAAAAATTATCCTTATCCTGAATACTTCCAAATATTTTTTGCGAAGTAAAATAATATCCAAAGATCCGTGTCTCGACTGTTTTGTTTTGCTCTCTCTTAGCCTTGGGGTTTACGGTGGCCATGCAAATTGGTACCGAAGGGGGAGAGGGGGACACTTGCTTACGCTACGATTGTTCCTTGATAAGCCAATTTCTTTTTTTCAGGTGAGTAGCTTTGTAAAATGCTCTTTTTGCGTTGATTGTGTCGGTCTCATTATGGATTTTAGTGGAGGTTTTTATTTTAGCAATGTACAATCAGGGGGGTTACTATGACGTCTTAAAGCAGGAAGAATTCCAGTGTGGGAAAGAGACAGAGCTATACAGATCGTCTAGCGCCATCTCTTTCCACACTGGAATTACTCCTGCTTTGGTAGGCCACCAGATGTCTAGCTTTCTGCGGCAATAGAGAAGTTCAAGATTCCACGTATAGATAAGTCGTAAGAACGTCAAGATTAATGTCATTATCTCCCAACTACGTTGGTGTCAGCTTCCAGTCTAACCGAATGTAGCTACGACTGCCTATCTGACCTCCACAACCCAGTTAGTACTGGGTAATACGATACCCCTTGATAAGACTGGTTGTCAGACTTAACGACTGTCAAAGATCTACAAATGACAGCTGGGACGAACAGCTTAACGTGCTTTCCGAGGCACGTAGAAAACTCGGTATGTAATGGGTGGTCACCCATCCACAGACCAACCTAGGCAAGCGCGGCTTAACCTGAAGATTGACCAGCGTGGCTGTTATTATTTAGTCACGGGCTCCTCTCTGCGTCTAGATTAATACGCTAATAATAAATTGGATTCACTAGTTATAAACAATAAAGCCTTTATTTCTAACAGAAACTGCGGTAGTTCATACTCAAACTAAAATCAACCACCCTAAATTTTCCTCTCAAATTCGCACATTGTCTAAAAAACATAATAAGCGTAAAAGAAATCATAATAAATCCGTCCCAAATAAATGAACTAATCAGGGTGGAGAGGGCAACTTCGTTCACCCAATAAAAACAACACTTGAATGTCAGTAAAAAAAACTCATTTTCTTTTATTGCAATGAGCCTAATTTGAATTGAGTGCTATGCAGTTATGATTCAAGAGAGCGGATAATTTTAAGTATCTGCGGACTGGAGATGTAAACAAGACTGGGTAGGAATATGATGTAATGAGATATTTTTTTTTATTTATTTATTTAATTCGAACACAAATGATTCATATTCTTGTTAGTACCACTTATGAACTATGTTAGTAACATTTGCCATACCTATAAATTAAAATAAATTAAATTAAAATAAATTTCTCATTAAGATAAAATAAAGTAAAATAAACTAATTTAAAAACCTATACCTATAACTAAGTCCGCTTCCCGCTGCACCAGACCTGCAGCTGTGCATACGGGTCCAGTGCCCCAGGAACGGACAATCAGGCTTATCCACTATCACCTTTAAAATGCTGTTGGAACTCCCCCGAATCCTTTGCATAAGGGATGCTGTTCTTTTCCGCATAATTGCTTGAAAACTATCTGTATTAGCTTCAGCGAACATGACCGATGCGCTACAGAACCGCGGGAGCCCCAACAGCACCCCAAAAGCGTTATTATACTGTACGCGAAGAACGTTGTAGGCACTCTGCGTATGTCTAACCCACAGGCTGCACGTGTAGAAAGACGTGCAAAACGCCTTGAACAGAGTGAGTTTCACTTCTCTAGTACACCGTGCAAACCTACGGGCCAGCATATTACATCGGATCGACAACGCTCTTCGCTCCCATATACCTAGGTATGTCGTGAGGTTAGGTTTAATGTAGGTAACTCAAAAGACTCAGGAAAAATAAACATGTCTTAAATGACTAATTAAATAAAATATTTTTTTTTTCATATGATGTCGAATCGGGACTTCTTATATGGAAAATATTTGATGACCAGTCGGAACAGTGACGAGTCGGGCATAAGCCTGGTATAGATAGGCAATGGGTGTGCGTACTTCATTTTGTATCACAGCTTTTTTTTTGCAGGAAACACGGCAAACGGAAAAATACGAAAATCCTGAAAATATTTTTTATTACGTATCGAAATGAGGAGATCGTGAAAACTAGCCTCAAGGTTAACAATGAGATGTGGTGAACCTTCTTCCCTAATAGGTCGATTAGTGCTACATAAACAGCCCTATTTCTTAGAAATCATGTAAGTAGTTACATCCCTTGACCATAATGGGTGTAAAAATACCCGAAAGGCACTTGTTCTCCCCGCCAATGTGATCACTTTTAGGGCTCCATACCCGAAGGGTAACTTATGATCCGTAATATGAAGACAGTTGAAATTTTCAGAGAATGTGAGTTTCTGTTACCGCTAAAAAAACTTTTTTTTTTCATTAGCCTGTGCTGTCTTTTGTTCTATTAGCATGTCTGTCGGATGCTGTCAAAGCTGTGGGCCCGCATATCACAGAACTGGAGCCCTGAAACAGATAGACGTGGTCGCGGCAGACCAAAGGAGAAGATGGCGGACGCCTTGGATCAATCTCGTTAATTGGCGAGAAGAGGTGCTACATCGAGAAAAGTGGAAGGAACTGGGGGAGGCCTTTGCCCAGGAGTGGGACAGCAAAGGCTAATAAAAAAAACAAAATCCAACTTTTTTTTAACAAGTTTATTTTTAAATACAAGTTTTTAATGTTATTTATAACTTTACTTTGAATACCTCCTTGACCGCGTATAGTTCAATGCGTCCATCAGCACAATGTTTTGAGTACGTTGCATTGAGTCCTACCGTAAAACGTGAGTTTTCTCCCCAAATAAAAGTCTTTGCCCAGCAATAATTTTGCGTAGAGTTACTTAATTTGATGTGTACATCAAATTAAGTAATACTTATAATACGAATACTTGGTTGACGGCTTGGTGAAGAATCAATTGACACCTTGCACTGAGAAAAATAAATGATATTATGTATCAAGAATGTGTCTCCGTCATTCATGTAACTTATTTATATAGGAACGCACAAAGGTGAACGATTACAGTAATAAAGTACATTGAGCTGTCCGTAGTAAGAATACTTTATGGATTTCGCTATGATTTTTGTAGATTTTATTAAGAACTTGTTCACTTTTTTGGCCAATCGCAAAGCGTAAATAAGTATAAATAGTCGCTTTATAAATTTTCTCGATTAATTTGAATAATTAACTTGACTGATATTAACTTGCCCTTTAACAAAGCGTTTAGGTCTCTTGTTTAAGCTAATAAAGCACTTGACCAATGGTTAAGTCACTTGATTGATTTCAACATCTTATCTGATAGATTAAATCATTAAAATTGTAAGTTTTAAAATGAAATATACTTATGACGATAGGTGATTTGTTTGATAAGATCATGTCAGATGATATATTTAATAATGACAATTAATTGATTGATGTAAGTACGTCTTTGTACAGATCATGTAGCTTATTAAAGTTAAGTAATTAAAAGTGTTGATCTGAATTAAGTACTTCTTTGTTGTGCTTAAGTTGTATGTTTGTTGCTATTAAGTTGTTTGTTTGTTGCTATTAAGTTGTATGTTTGTTGCTATTAAGTTGTCTGTTTGTAGCTATTAAGTTGTATGTTTGTTGCTATTAAGTTGTATGTTTGTTGTTATTAAGTTGCATGTTTGTTGCTATTAAATTGCATGTTAGTTGCGTTTAAGTTGTATGTTGGTTGTGATTAAGTTGTATACTTGTCGCTATTGATTTGTTTGTTAAGGCTCAATTTAGACCGCCGCGGAATGGAAGCGAAGCGACTTTTTGCAACGAAATTCTACATAGCATAATGAACTTTATGTCAATTGGTTAACGTACAAATTACGTACGTTTCACAAGGTTCATTATGCTATGTACAATTTCGTTGCAAAAATTCGATTCGATTTCGGTGTAAATTGAGCCTTAACAAACAACTCAAAAGCAACAAATAAACAACTTAATAGTAACAGAAGACATACAACTTAAACGCAAAAAAACAAACAATAGCAACAAACATACAACTTAAACGTAAAAAAGATAATTTGAAATAGTCATAAGTGTTAGGTACTGAAATAAAATAATCAAGTAATTTGACTCGTTTATTTTTAATCAAAACAGTAAGTTAAATAATCAACATAAAATAAACGAAATTGTTATAACATTAGAATAAACGGGTGTTAGGGACGGTGTTTGTGTCTTTGAGTTAGGACAAGCATCAAATAACTCTCATCTGGGATATGTTTCACAAATGCTTCGCGACTCTCTGACTTTGATGGTCTCCATTTGCTTTCTTTTCCTCCCTTTTTTTTCTTAGCTGCTGGTGGAGAAGATTCTGTTCCAGAACTAGTAGGCAGCGCCACAATACTTGGCGTTATAAGTTCCGTTAGGGATAATATTGCTGCAAGGTTTTTATTTTCTTCAGTGTCACCTGAAAAAAGAAACGTTTTATATTAATATACAGGGTGTAAATCACCTCATCACGAAGCCGTTAACCAAGCATTCTGTACATCAAACTAAGTAACTTTACGCTAAAATTATTGCTGGGAAACGACTTTTTTTTTTGGGGTGAAAAATCATGTTTTGTGGTAAAACTCAATGTAACGCACTTAAAACATTGTGCTGATGGATGAAATGAATAGTAAGGGGGTCATAGAGGTGTTTAAAGTAAAAACCTTACAATAAAAACTTGTATTTAAAAAAAAACTTGTCAAAAAGTTGGAACTTTGACCCCCAATATCTCTGTAACTGGAAGGTTCCCAGGTATGGTGTAGAACAAAAAATGATCGCAATGATAGGGAGAACAAGTGCCTTTCGGCTTCGTTAAGAGGTCTTTTACACCCTTTATATTACACATACACCCACTCACTCACCCCCACACACACACACACTCATGTGAGCTTGCAATCCCTGCTGTCAGAGGTTTGTGTAAAAACCAATGTCAGAAACAGTGACCCCAGACCAGACCGTGCTATAACTCAGTTCACTCGACTCAGCTTAATAACTCACAAACGGTTTACTAAACAAAAAGCGGTCTCCTGTGACCCCCAGTATTATTGAAAGACCTATCCAACGATACCCCATTGCACACGATAAGGAACGCAAAAAAAAATTATCTTCTCCACTTTACACGTAGGGGAGGTACCGATTTTATTCTACCACTTTGTCGGCGTAATTAACTTGTGTACTCATGCCAAATTACAACTTTCTAGTACCAATAGTTTTTGAGCTGGACCGCGGACGAACAGACAGACAGACGGACATGGCCTAACTTTAAGGGTTCTATGTTGACTACGGACTCTAAAAAAGACGCTGGGTTGTACATGCTAAGACAAACTTTAGAGGCTGCACTTATTTTTTCTTCCCCTTTTTTTTTACAAACTTAAATTTTAGATTTGTGTCCCCGGTGGGAATCGAACCCACTACATGCGGGTGAACCAGAAACGTTGGCTCTATAACTAGCTTTCCGCCCCGTGGTTTCGCCTGTTGTAAATTAGATATACTCATAGGAATTAATGGGTCTTTCTTCAGCTATCTCAATTAATTTCATCAAAATCGGTGCAGCAGTTTAATCGTGAAAGCTTAACAGACAGACAGTTTCGCAATTATAATTATTACCTATGGGTGTTAAGCTTAACGGTAAAGGTTCCTAGTCACCGGAACCCTAAAAATTATTTTAGTTACCTACCTAAAATCAATGCATTATTAACAGTAAAATTTCTAAGTTAAAATTCATACTAAAGGGAAGTACACTAATTACATAGCACCATATTAAGTAGGTCCATCCCCCAATATTCTGTGACTCAATGACATCCGTTGCAGATCAGACCATCATGACATATGGTTCAGTGCGGGCTGGCAGATAGCTAAAGCCTTGTCCACCATGGACAGTTGAGGTTTGAAGTTGTAGTTTGGGACTCCTTACAATAAGGCTTATACCATGTATTGATAAAAATATAAGATTACTCACATTTTGTACAATATGTTTATCTTTATTGGTGCAGTGCTTGTTATCATAACCCCTGAAGATGTACTTGGCACTGTAGCTGTTGCCTCAAAAGTAGTGTGCAATGTAAAAACATCTCTTGATGTGTATGTAGCTGGCACTGCGGATACAACTGACGGGCAAACCGTAGCAATGCACTCCGGAATTGAAATATTTTGAGTTCCTGATTCTGTCTCAAAATTAAGATCCTGTAATAAACATACATAATGTAAAATCATTATGATGACAATCGTACATTGGAGTGAAGTTAGGTTACCACTTGGACACTGCTATCACATCTTATCTTGGTTGATATTTTTAAGATTAGTGCCTAAAAAGTAATTAAAAAAATGTATTGTACTATCAGCAGCACAATCTGCCAGTTCTTTCATCCTGCCACTAAGTAGCATGGCTTCAGGACAGCACAGGGAAAAAAAAGGCTAAATGTTATTTTATTTATATCATGAAAGTAAGGTACTTAGTAAGTAGGTAGGTAAACTTACACTTATGGAAATACTGTTCAGATCTGATACTGATATATTTAGAGTAGTGCTTGTAGTGTATTCTGAATGCCAATTTTTCCAGCACCTAAGGAATAAAGCCCTGGGCCCCAATTGAGGGATTAATTCTTTAATATCTTCTAGCGAGAGGGCGGCTAGGGCGTGCAAATTAATCGCATTTTCTGTAACAAACAAAATAGCTGTTGTACCAATTACCTACTTTGGACACCACAGAAGTGTAGACGGGTTCCATTGCAATGTTTTTTTTTATATTGTTCGACTTCATAACTTGCCAAACATAGAGAGACTGAACGAGTGATGCAGTGCCTGTGGCAAGCAAAGTAGGTCCTACACAAGAATTTGAGCATCATAAAACCTTATGTAGGTAGGTAGGTACAATTGGATTGATTATGCTAACACTAGCAATAAAAACACTTTTAATACTTTTAGTTTGTGGTAGCTTTAGTCCATAGCTCCTCCGGCATGCGACAGATGTGGCCAGCCCAGTTCCACTTGAGCTTGGCAGCCGTGTGACCTACATCGGTAATTTGAGTTTTGGAACGCAGTATCGAGTTCCTTACACGCTCAGTAAGTTTCACTCCAAGGATACTGCGCTTCTTGGAGTGAAACTGCCGGAGGAGCTATGGGCTAAAGCTACCACACAATGGGTCTATTATAAGATTTATAGAATATTAAATAATTCCAGCCAGTGGAGCGTAAACCACGAGGTTACACTCCACAGTAGGTAGGTACTCATTCCAGAAAATCTCGCATTGCGGCGTTACCTACCAGTTCCCGCCAGTATTATAGTACTCTTACGAAATTGTGATTGGTTTGAAGAGAAAATAAGCAGTACTCATTGACAAGTAATGTGGAAACTTGGAAAGTAGCTATGCAAAATACTTACTGGTGAAAATGGGTTTTAAATCCGAGAGGCCCCACGCCTCCAGTAAATCACCAGCTTCCTCCATCACACACTATTCACTTGCCGCCCCGACTTGATATCCGGACCACTTTTAATAATAATATTATAATGGCAAATAATCAGAAATTTAAATTTAACACGGGACAATAATTCACAGAACATTTAAACAATAATTGCACTAAGAAAATAACAAGTTTCGACACGAACGAAAACAGAGCGCGCGCGCGCCACCACAGAACATATATACCGCCACACACACAGATTATAAAATCAATCAAGATACGTCATTGTAACAACGACTGCATGATTGAAAAAATAAAGACGAAGTTTCCATTTTATAAACGGAGACATTAATTTTAAAAAGTTATTGATTTCTCATATTATTTTCCGAACATTAAATATGTATAGTATTCAGAAGACTGTTATAAATGTAATAAAGATATTTTATTAATGTTGTTAATCAAGTAATAGGATTTATCATGAACTACATTTACATCACTAACGTAGCTTTGTGACTGAAATAAATGCAAATGATTAAAATACCCCAATCATTTTATCTTATTAGAATAAATAATGGTTTATGACGTCACAAAAATTAAATAAGAAATTTTATTGTTTTAAATATATTTCACTTTATAAGCGTACAGTCACATAAATTTGATTTTCACAATCAATTGTGGTTTGTTGTTTCAAAATGATTAATGATTAATTTAATCGTATTTTACTCAATCAAGCAAAATTTCAACTTGATAGGAGACCAGTTTTTTCAGTGTGTGTATGTAGATCCCGGATTACATTATTTAATTACTCCAAAATAACTAAGTACAAACTCATATATTGTCATTACCAACGCTCCGACGATTAAGTCCACAAAGATACCTATCACCTAGTACACCTCCAGGCGAGATTGGAGTCTTGTCGCTAACTTAATTTATGTGTACTCAGATAAGACGTTATAAATAGGCACAAGGAATAACGTTTTAAAATAATTGCTCCGTGAACTGAATGGGAGTTGTGGAGGGATGCAGTCAATTATCAGGTTACTTTAAAGAACGTTTATTTATAAGATCAAACGCATAGATATAAGAAAGAACCTCTGGATGGGCAGAAGCTTCATTTATCCATCAAACGTAGGATCAACGAAAGATTTATCAAATGACTATGACAAAAAATAGACAAAATATCTCGAGATTTTTCTTCATCAAGAATTGAAAGGTTGCAATTAAGTACCTACCTTACTACTCGCTTGTACGGTTTATTTTTGGTTTTATGTTTTTTTTTTGTATTTTGGCAAACACACAAAATATCTACCGTAATAGTTACAAACATTCAAAAGGCAGTAAACAGTTATTTACCTAATTTTACCTAATTGTCTTTCGTGAGTCCGGAGGAAAAAAACTTATTTAGCATTTCCAAAGTATGAATCAGGACCGAAAGGAGTAAAAAATCTTAAGTAACACAGGCCAAAACTGTAAGCAAAACTAAACTATTTATAGACTGAAATTCTTGATTATCTTCCAAGATAGCGTTAAATTAAAGGTATCTATGGTGTATCTGTTCATACTCGAAATCTCTTATGGGGTCATAGTACTCATCATTACTCGTATGAACAACTTTTACTATGGGACCAACACCAGAATCGCGAAAAAAAAAACTGCTGTGCAGTACATTTTGACGAGTTAATGCGAACAAGTTGTAGGGAACAGCTGTTTTTTTTTCGCGATTTTGGGGTTGGTCCCGTAGTAAAAGTTGTTCATAATGATGAGTGCAATGACCCCTTAAGAGATTTCGTGTATGAATAGATAGACCTTATATATTTTACTTAATTTTAACTTGATGGAGTTTCCTAAGCGCTTTAGAGGCTTCGCCAACTTTTTTCAACAAAAACTTGAGTTTTATCCTACTGCGGTGAAACTTAACACAAGCAATTTTTAATTAGGGACGAAGAAATAAAGATTTCTGTGAGAGAAGTTTCATAAACGAGTGTTACCATTGCCTTTTATTCAAACAACAGGAAAACCAGTCTAATTTATGACTTTCGACTTTAATTTGGTTGCAGTAAGATATTTTTTTGGGTGGCAATAAGTGCGCGTTTGACCGTTCGTGGGTGTGGTGACTACGGGTTTCGAGGCCTGACGTAAGCAAAACTTTTTCTTCCTTGTAATTTTCCTGCAATAACAAAGTAGATTTGTTTAGTCCTTCGTACTTAAGCGGTAATGCAGGCATAATTATAACATTTGTCGCTTGTTTAATAGGATAGATGGCCAGGATAGGATAGGTGTAACATAGCAAACGTACGTGGACTTTTTTTACAACAGATTGTATTTGTAGAAAATGACCGTAGACATGTTATAAGACTAGCTGTTGCCCGCGACCTTCATCCGCGTGAAATTATTATCATAAAAATATCACTTTCCTAATTGAACCGGATTTTGTTAACATTTTCATGGCTTTTACTTTTTTTTTGCACGGAAAACTAATTATTTTTATAAAAGTTCTCTAGCTTAGATACTCCTTATAACATCAGCTTTCAGTCAGTGAAAGTTGTTAAAATCGGTTCAGCCGTTTCGGAGATTAGCTGGAATAAACAGACAGACATAAGTTATAAAAAAATACTCGTAAAAAGTTGTTATTTATTTATTTAGGTGACTTTGAACCCTCACACCATTCAAACACCAACACCACTTCGGAACACAACATTAAACAGCCTTAACTCTAATAATTAAAACGATGTTTTACAAACTTTAAAAACTCAAAAGTAATCAAAGACAGAGGGACAGCGATAGAAACGCGAAATAACCAAAGTTTCTTCAATCTTTCGGGCGAGGAATTTAATTAACATTCCGGGGTGAGAGTGGCGATGCTGGACATCGGGTAGGTCCTAATTGCGGCCTGTCACTTGCAGCGCTGGTCACCCTACTCTAGCGTGTTGCCACTGTCAAAACATTGCACTAGAATTTAAAGTGAAACTTTTTGTTGGTTCGTTAAATGCAAGCATTGTGATTCACACCTATTCTGATTCGTACGTTATTTGTAGTTATAAACTTAAAAATAAATAAACAACATTAGATAAGAATTTAGATCAAAGAAAAATCAAATTGGAAAAGGAATTTTAATTAGAAAATACTTTAGAGCAAAGCTACGATACCTTAATAAAACAAGACGTAGACTAGCTAGACCGTTAGTTATGCGAACCACATACCCTACCTAATTTTAAGTACATAGTAACCTACTTAAGTACTTGTCATAAAACATCCCGTTAAAGTTGTAGGTCATTAACCCGAAAGCTAATAATCCTTTGCTTGTCTTTTAGTCTAGGTAATAAGTGAACATAATTATAAGCAGGAGACGCTGCTCCCGACCAGACCATGGCCCACTTCCTGGAATGTCCAATGTATCCTTACACCTGCAAATTAGAAGACTTAAAAATGCTACAGACGCTGCGATTAACGTGGCCCCCTACTGAGCCCAAGCAAAATAAGTCGTACCATCAAAACAAAAGAAGAAGAAGCATGTGCGACAAATACCCAGTACCTTTGCCTCTCTTTTTAATCAATTAAACTATCATCCACTATCAAGTAAGATTCGTAGCTTTTGAAAGAAGAAAGCAAAAATAAAACCTACAATAGATAGGTACACATAATAATAACAAATCATAACATTACCCTCCTAAACATAATCATGTACCGTACAGCGATCATAAAACTCAGATAATTCCCGCAGCATCATAAAAATGTGGATTCAGGGCTTTTAAAAAGTAGTAAAAACTCTCCGACATAATCCGGTAACAGTTGGCAGGTGAAGTCGGATCGATAGCCGCTTGCTGCCTTATTAAAATAATTAAGAAACTTCTGCCCGTTCTCAATATTTTAATATCTTAGGACTTGTTTTCAAGTATCTTTTGTAGACTTATTGTCTAGGTCTGAAGAGTGAAAATAATTTCTGAGGAATCTACTACTAATTGTTGAGCTAAGATTTTCTTCTAAGAATTTTCAGGATAAAGATTTCATAGGAATTTTGTCAGAAGCTTCCATTATCCACTAATATGTACTTAGTTAATGTCAGATAGTAGTGAAGGTACACATTATTGACTTATATAAATAAGAGCTATCGTGAAGTAAAATATTCGACCGATTGCGATCTTGACTGTTTGCTAATTTGACCATTCGCGATATGGACCAATCGCTATTTTGACCGAGCTCAATTTTGCCGGTTTTTCAGTCACTTGACCGATTGCGAATTTGACCATTCGCGACGAAATGCTTTTACCGTTTTTCTATTTTCTATTATATAACTATTAATAATAACATTATATCATTATTAATATTATTCTATTATTAATAATTAATTAAAGTTATTAATAATTAATATTATATAACTATTGTAGTCTTGGTCCTATTCATAAGACGCTGGATCGGAGCAACTTTTGTTTATGGAACAAATAAATTTCATATACCCACATATCTTTATTTGCATTCGATAGTCTGTCTACAATTATGGACCGTGTAGTACACAGCAAAAAGTATAAAGTAAAAGTTTGAAATAAAATTAATACTTAATTTTCATTATGTAACAATTTTAAAACTTGTCCTTTATTTAATAATTTTACGGGTCACTTACTAAGAAAAACCTCAATGTTTTACTTAGGTAGGATTGATAATTTTATTATGCTTTAGGCATTTAAACAAACTATGCTCACTTTCAAAACTATTCAAATTTCTCGGTGTAGATTTTATTGTAGGTTTCAATCTGCCTTATTAACCTCATACCTTAACGCCACCTAAGCAATATCCACAAGAAAGGTGAAAGACCTTTCTCCTTCAGTTCAGAAAATCAAACAGAATGGAAAATCTGGCCACATCTGTGATTTACGACCAAATTCATCAAACCCATCGCTTGACAACGCAACAATTTATTCTATAGAACCACAAAGATAGAGTAATATTCTACAATTTTATATCTCTTTGCCCCTAAGTGTTGGACAGATGCGCTTTCTATGTTCACCGTAAAAAAGCATATTATCTGCTCCCGCCCTTAGCCAGGGTTTATTTAGCAGTCGTAAACGAAGTCAGGGGACGGGGGTTAGCTATTATGTGCCAGAGATACTTACAGTTAGTCTGTTTATGTATATTGAGGAGCCCGTGGCTAAATAATCACAGCCGCTCGTGTCAATCTTTCGGTTCGGCCGCGCTTGCCTTGGTTGTTCCGTGGATGGGTGACCACCAAATACATACCAAGCTTCCTCCGTGCCTCGGTTGGTCTCAGCTATCATTTTTAGATCAGTGTCATTGGCCCGAAGATCTAAAAGATCTTACCAAGGCGTATCGTATTATCTAGTACTAACTTGGTTGTGGGGGTCAGATACGCAGTCGCTCCATGTAAAATACTGGTAATTAGTTGCATTGGGTTAGACTGGAAGTCGACGTTTGACAATGCTAGGCACCTGATGAGTCTGTTTATGCAAAAGGATAAACTGACTGGTAAATCAAGGAACCTACCACACATCCTAAAAAACACTGGGTTTACAATATTGGAAAGCTACTATATATTTGTATGTATTGTAAGAATGCATCAACGCGCAGGTTTGGAATTTTATTTGGAAAATTATTGATTTTCTTTTACCATTAGCTACTATCTAATGTTAGCAAACTATAAAAAATGTGTTTTAAAAATGTAGATTTGTGACCATTTTAACTAACTAGGATACTCCTGAATAAATGCCTACATAAAAACAGCAAGTAAACTGTTGATTTCTCACGGCCCGGCTTAGCGTTGAGTTGAGGTGAAGTTGAGTGTGTATATTTAGGCATTAATTTAGGTACTACTTAATAGCTATTTAGTTAGTGAAACATGTTTATAGTTTCTTGAGTAAGCTATATAAAGCCCTATTCCTGTCACCGTCCGGATGACACGAACGCTGCATTGAATTTAATTATGTTTGAATTGCGATCGGTTGACCTCAAAGAAGAAATTGCATTATATTTACTTTTGCCTGAAAGTAGATCAAGGCTTTTGAGCAAACTACATCATAGCTGTAACGAAATCATAACCTCGTTAATACATTGGTCGAACATACAGTAGCGCTACTGGTAATCATGAGGTCCTGGGTTCGGTTTCTAGGTCGGGAAAAGTGTTATTAGGTTTTTCCAACAGAAATCTCGGAATCTGGAATTGTGTCCGGTTGAAGGCAATTGGCTGGTAAAATATGGGTGTGCGATTGGTAGGTACACCACTGCCAAACCATTTGTGGGATCAGGCGTAATCTAAAGTTATGTTTAAACCAGAAGTATAATATATTTTTTTTTAATTTCCATTTTTTTTTTTTAAATAATAAGTAGACCTACCCTTGACCTCAAACTAGTCCTGAGGACAGAGATGAGGTCGACGAAACATTAAACTATGAAAACACAAAAAAACGTGTTTATGTTTAGGTACGGTAGCTACAATTCTCTTTACATTCTGTCGGTTTTCTGGGAGCTTATCGCACTGTCGTGTCCTATGTCCTCCGCATTAGTAATCAGTACTTATTAGATACGCTACGGCACTCATCCTCTTCCTTAACAACAAATATATTAAGTAGATTGTCTATAATAAGTATTCTGCAAAACCATCTTGATATGTATGTAGGATTTAGTATAATATGGGTTTGTTTAGTTACGGAGAATCACTGATTCCTTGACAGAGGCACATACACCTAGTTTAGGAGTCTGAGTATTTAAATTATTGTGACCTCGTTATAAGCCATATAATTATGCTCTTAGTCTTTGGATAATGTATTGTGATATTTACTTTTGGTGAATTAAATAATTTATTTATTTAGGGCTATAAACAATAAGACTTGGCTGTAAATCCCCTAGTGTAAAGGCCTAAATATAAACACAAATAATAATAAAAATATTGCCTAGAAAGGACATTAACATTGTTTGTGTATATAAAACTCAGCTTACTCCAAGGAAGTTTACGATGGGTCAATGCTAAATTTTCTCTAAACAAGTATTTGGCTGTGTGCCCGCTATGATGGGCGATTTCCTTTTAACGGTATTCTAGATTTTTCACTTAGTTTTCATTATCTAACGCTATCGTCGGGTGTTTATCTTTGTAAGTAATATTCTGAAGTTGTTTTATAAGTATCTACTGACACAATTTGTACAAAAGAATTCCTAATTTCAAGGGCGTGTTACTTATAAAATTTAATCTGTGGTTACCTGAAATAAATGTTTTTTTTTTTATAGCCTTAATGGATGTTATCATCCATCTGGTCTTTCAGCAGGGTTGGCCAGCAGGAATTTGCATGACTTTTGTTGAGTGGAAGGTGCTATTTTCGTACAACATGCTAAATTAAGTTTTCAACTTATCACAAGTCGAAAACTTACTTCAGCAGAAGCCAGTGTTTCTTCCTGATATGGCACACGATTTTTCATTGACTGGATGATGTTTTAGACCACCGAAACTCTACAGTCCCTAAGCTAAATTATTTTACCAATAAATAGAATTAACACGTAAGCAGCATTTTTCAGGTTTTAAAAGATTTTTACAGGATTTTTTCAACCTCACCTGGAGGGAAAGTACTCTAACTGGAGATAGCAAATTTTACTCAAAGGAAACATTCCTTTATTTATAAAAAGAAACAAATCTGCATCAAATGATTTTCGAGAATTCGCTTGCCACACTCGGGTTTCGAACCGGCTATAATCCGAAAAAATAATATGATAAATTAAATTAAAGGTATCAGGATCGGATAATTTCCCGCACTGTTAGAAGTGCCAGCGACTAGGACTAACCTACCAAGTTTGCCCCTATGTTGTTAGCTGCACGTATTAACCCTTCGTGTGCCGGAACGTAGATCTACACGAGACACAATGGCTTTTTAATTGTGTCTATATACTCGGCATACGAAAGGTTAATATTATAACGGTATCGGAAGATATATTTGGGCAAAACCTACCGAGATTTGCCCAGAGAGCACCAGTCATAATTGAAAGAGGTGTGCAACTGTAAACATTGTCATGTTCAATTAATTTAGGTATTATTATTTTTACTGGGTGTAATCTTACTTATTTTATATTGTATGTTTTTTTTTTTTATATCGTATGACTTATAGCATCATGTTGGACGAGTCTGTAATGATATTATAAATAAATAAGTTTCCGACGCTTACCAACACTGTCCAATGTGTGATGAAAACTAAAATGAGCATGCCACATGCTCATTTTAGTTAGAACTGCACAAGCACTGGATTGGAGCATTTGTTCGCAACAGCAACAAATGAAAAACTTTGTGACAACCACCTATAATCAAGTACTCGACGTAGTTGCTGGTTGCACCGAATATGTTTCGACGTTGCAATTACAACATCGTTGCAACAGCTTCGCACTTCATTGTGACAAAACTTTTATGTTGCATCGTTACAGGCTGTGCATTTTGAAAAGCTGAACTTAAGAGGGCCCTTCCCGGCGGGTCTATCGTCAACGTGAGCATGGTCGAAAAGCTTGTTGTTTCATCCAGATTCACAGCGGCAATTTTCTTTCAACTTCCCCGTCTTACCCCGCCCCGACCCCGCACAACTCGTCTCCCACGCACCTCATACCGCCTAACGCGATGACATTGAACGAAAAATAGTGTTCGAAAATTTCTTAAACTTGTTCCAGGAAATACGTGTTTTTGAATAATTCTTACAAGTGTGTGAAATAAATATTTGTCTTTAAGAATCTCCATTACATGTGCAAGGTTTCTATCATGATGTTTTCTTTACTTTTAGAGTTTATGAGTACATTATGAACGGCCAAAGTTAGCTTAAGAGCGCTCTTAAGCTGAAATTAACAGTAGGTTAGGTACGGTATCAAGACACTTGCGCGAAAGACATTTGCGCGCCGGACACATGCGCGAATGGACTTTTGCGTGAAACTCCATGGACAATCTTTTCAATTAAAATATTGTTACAAGATCTTGGTTACATCATTCATGTTGAGATTATACATATATGTGAGAACGATGTAGAAAGACGTGCACATTAAGAGCGTCCAGAGCAAAAGATTATAACTATCAACAATTTAAAAACAAAGTAGTTAAAATAAACCGTGGCAGCTAAGAGATGACCAGTCCCAACTGACAGCGCCCGCTCACGAACATGACGCATGCATCAGCCCCAACACACATGCGCGAATGGACTTTTGCGTGACTGGACATTTTAGCGACTTAATGGTCAAAGAGGTTTACTCTGTGGAGTAAACATAACATCACGCCTGTTATTACTCGAAGGCAGTTTTTTTTTTCTTTCCGTCATGGGTGTCGTTTTCATGGTTTTTGGGGTTGCTGATTACGAAAAAGGGGTCAAAAAGAAAATCTAAGATGGCGCCCTGGATTTTTTTTTGGTTTTTCCGTCTTGGGTAAAAATTCAAAACGACACCCATGATGAAAAAACCAAAATATTCCTCGGCGCCATCTTGGATTTTCATTTTGACCTCATTTTCGTAATCAGCGACTCCAAAACCATGAAAACGACACCCATGACGGAAAGAAAAAAAAAATTGCCTTCAAGTAATAACAGGCGTGATGTTATGTTTACTCCACAGAGTAAACCTCTTTGACCATTAAGTCGCGCAAATGTCCAGTCGTGCAAAAGTCCATTCGCACATGTGTCCTGGCGCGCAAATGTCTGTTCGCGCAAATGTCCAATCGCGCAAAAGTCCATTCGCGCATGTGTCCTGGCGCGCAAATGTCTGTTCGCGCAAATGTCCAATCGCGCAAAAGTCCATTCGCGCATTTGTCTTTTCGCGCAAATGGGTTCGCGCAAGTGTCTTTCGCGCAAATGTCTTTCGCGTAAAAGTCCCAGATCGAGGTACTTCAAAATTAAATCTCTATTACATTGTTAAACAATACCTTTATACTTCACACAATGGATAACCCAACATTATGTGCTTATGGAATAATATTATTTCCTTGCAAGCCGCTACCAAGAAAAGAGTTATTCCTACCACATTTATAAATCACATCTAATGATAGAGGGCAAACGACGAACTCAGTTAACCCTACAATTTGCTTTATTAATACACTCGACAACTTTCGTATTCCGACGCATACACGTAGTGTCTACATTTAAGTTCACGAACAATAATTATCGACAACAGTTCACTCCTAAATACAACTTCCAACTAACATTGCCACACGGATAACAACCTTATGAGAAGCTAAATAAAGTCGACACAATCCAGGTTTAATTACTGCTGATCGTCACGAGGGAAAAGACCGAAAACCATTTAGCTTGTATTAAATATACATGAGCAAATTTCTCGATGATTGCTGGGTACGAACCGTGATTTGAGAACTCCCGTGAGAATTATACATACGGTTTAATGTCGTCTGACTGTTTCTAGTACGTATAACTTTTAATTAGGGACGCCTATAATATAATTATTGAGATTGATAGTTGGTTATTTTGGACTATACAAGGTGTAAACTGACCCCTTCACGACGCCTAATTAGGATTAATAACCTAAATAATTCAACGCAAAAATGATTGCTGAGAAACGCTGTACTTTTTATTTGGGGTGAAAAATCACGACGTTATAACTCAATGTGACGGACTCAAAACATTGTGCTGGTGGATGCATTGAATAGTAAACGGGTGATAGAGGTATTTAAAGGAAAGTTATAACCTTAAAACTGGTATTAAAAGAAGTAATCGTTTACAAAGCTGGGTTCAGTCTATAAAAATATGAAAAACGAAACGAAATGCTACGCTTTCGTAGGCGTGCTACGTGTTTTGCATTCGTAGAGGCGCGTTATTATGTAATTTACCTACAGACTCAAGTAGTTACAAGGTATTTTTGGCTATTAACGAACATAAAGTAGGACATTAACCGTCTGAACGTAGGTGTCTGTTTATGAAACCATGACAGGCGTAGCGAAACGCTACGTTTTCGTAGGCTTGCTACGCGCCTGGAGCTTTCGTAGAAGCACAAAGTAATAATTTAGATTCTACATTGTAATTGCTAGTATATAATGTTTTGATTAGGTACTCTAACTTCACTGGGAATATACAACAGTATGAAAAGCGTAGGTATAACACCTTAACTAAAAAACAATAAGTACATAATGATAAAGATAGATTTTAAATACTTTACAAATAAATTAAGCATGTCTTTTTTTATCTCATATAAACTATCTACAATTTTATCAGACACAAACCCATCTCCATACAAAATTCTCTTAGAAACCCATCCCTTCAAATAATTGCAAAATTACAAGGTTCGCAACTATTTCACTTATAGCCGCCGAAGTTAGTGCAAGATTAGTTCCTTGTGTGTTCCATCGAAGTCCTAATTGTGCATAATAACAGTCAGGACAAAGATGTACGGTGAAGTTGCGTGGCGCGGCAGTGCGGTCGCTTGCACGTAGGAACAGAGGTAGCTTGGTGCGGGAACAATTTGCGGCCTGGCTGAGTTGTCGCCTTTTGCTGATACACCTTCGTCTTGCGTTTAGTTTGAAGTTTAGATACGTAGGTACCTATAGGGAATGTAATTTGAATTGAGCGAAGATTGATGTGGTTTTGTATGTTGAACAGAACCGTGTTTTACTGAAGTTGCTGGGCATCTAACTACGTGTACAAGATTTCATTGTAGAAACTTTAGCTACCTACGTAGAATGATTATTACCAATTGGCTGTACAAACTCAAGCTGCTACGATGGGCGTAGCTACCGCCGTATCAAAGATGTGGGGTCCTCGTACATGTGTAGGTAAGCAAAAAATCGCAACATGAAGACGTTCGAAATGAGTGAATAAGTATTTTTAATGAAAATTAACGTGATTTTCGTATGGGTTACCTACATAGTTAAGCTATAAGCGTGGTCTTAATCTCAACCTATATCATACAGATACCAATCAAGGAATCAAGAGTCGGGCAAACTAGGCCCCCAACGATATTATTTTGATACAGGGCCCCTTTAGGACTAGGTACGCCACTGGCTGCTACTAAGGAATTTTAGCGAGGTTACACTTCGTAAGTTTATTTCTAAGCTCTTTCCCCATTTCATATCTGCCGAAGCTATTTGAGAAAAACTATCATTTGCATTTGCAAGCCATTGTACCTAAATCAGAAACTCAGTTTAACAATTTTTACTAATAATAGGAACAATGTTAAAATCTCCGTTATTACAACTTCAATTTTATTAATCACGGGCTTTCAGTGTGTGTGTATGTAGGGGTATGGGTGTTTGTTCAAGAAATTAAAAACATCGTTATTTTAATTAAATTTAGTTTATTATCCATACAGAAATGGACACAAATTGTGACACTTTACGAATGTCTCCATAGTCGAGTCGATATAAAAACATCGGTAAAGTCGATTAAAATATCAAATAGAAAAAAATATATAGAGGATCCTAAGTGGACAATCAAGTAAATTATTATAAATCTTATATTAAATGATTATATTATTCTAAGATACATTCTTCTAACGGTTTAGTGCTTCTCTAGTTTTCCGTATATCATAGGATGTGCAAATAGCCGATATTATTGGTAAAAACTATAGTAGAATGTACTTCATCTTAAGTACCACTCATAAAATAATTGTAATAAAAAAACATGCATCCATTCATATCAGAAAAGTTTCGCTATTAGTCCACGTGAATTGAATACATAAAATGTTGTTATCCTTAATCTCACTACTTAATCTACTTCAGAGAATATCACATTCTCGTCAACAAATACTAAACTTACCCTACAATAAAAAAAATCGTACGCATGGCTACCTTCGTTCTACAGTCCTCAAATTTGGCCTTGATCAGAAGGGCAGGATAAAAAAAATGGCAGTCAAACATTAAAATTAAACTTCGAATACATGACTCACTCAATCAAACAGTCTTATTCATGATTTAAATAATGATTCATACAAAATTGTAACACAATAATAAAAAAAAATCGATCATTCATAAATAAATCCAATACTTTAAATGCGCATTACTAATTCAATTACAAGTACTAAGAAATACGATTTTAAAGCCTATAAAAAATCTTACTCTTACATTTACCCTATCTCCCGATTAAACGCATTTTATACGTACGCGTATAAAACAGCGATATAACCAATGCAGGGTTCCTTCTCCATATAATTTGACATTTCACACTGATGTTGAGATATAAAACAATTAATAAAATAAAACATTTTGTCGTGTATAATTTTGCAATCAACATTCATTGTTGTTTTCATAGCACCAATGTAAATAAACTCGAGTTTCAGTTGTAATGATATCTGCTAGGTAACATTTCAAGCTTTGTATTGCATTTCTCAGCTGATTTTCATCACAGATTTTAATAACATTGTAGTTGCGTCAATTAATCATTGGTTTGAACAAATTGCATGGCCATAAATTGATAAAAGTCGTCAGATGTCTCCAAACTAGACTAAGACGAGCTTAGTGTAACTTGGAAACTTATTTACGACTAAAACACTGGTAAATTATACACAAGTATAATTCATGAACTTTTAATACATGATGTTCTTTAAAGGGAAATTCTATTATGTTTTGTGCATACTGAATACATCTTACAAAGTTGATATTATTGCGATGTATTGAACTTTCCATTTACGTATAATATATCATTATTTTAAAACATATTGAACTGACACAACACTAACAAAAACACACTACATATACCTTAAACTTAAATTGAACCGAATTTCTCATGAAACTTGTCAATGTTTAGCTACAAAAGGGCGTTGAACCTAGAGGTCGGTGTCGTACCAGGCGGCGACGTTGTTGTTGTCATGTGGTGGCTCCGGGAAGGCCAGGTCAGCTGACGCGGCGCCGGCGCCTTCGTTCTCACCTATATCCATATCCATTCCGAAACCGCTGCCGATTTCTAGCCCCTGCATTGAATCTATCGGTATTTGATCGTAGCCTGTGAAATTGAAGGAAACTTAAACTTACTAATGTGGTGGGAGTTGAAAAAAAAGGGTGTTGGCGTTTAGTTTGAGCATCGGGGACACACGGAATGGATGTTAATGCATGGAAGCGTATATAATGTGTCTGGTCGTGGACTAGCGATATTCTAGGTAAATAAATAACAACTATTTTGATACACTACAAACTTAGGTCCAATCCACTTCTACGCTATTTGGCAGCCATTTTGTTATTTTTGTTGTTAAAAGTTTTGGTCTTACTGAGGTAAGACCAAAACTTTGAACTTGGAGCTTTTTTTTAACCAAAGCAAAACTTGGCTTATTCGGAGGGCAACAATATTGTCTATCGTTCACATTTAGAAAAATAAGTTTCACATTTTCATAACTTTAAATAAAAAGAAATCTAATATACTAGAATAGTTTTTATACCATGTACCTAGAATACCGCTAGTCCATGACCAGACACATTGTATAGTTTTATTATCACATCCTGCCAATGAGATATTAGCTTTGCATTTCTGAGGGTTGAAAGCACTGGCATGATAAGTCCACAATCCTCTATAAAACACGTGGGGACATGCTATTGCTTATGTCTTGTTACAATCACAAAGCTATGTTCTTGGTAAGAGACCTGAATTACAATGATCAAACTGGTTTAACTCTGCTAAGAGAATTTTATTAAGGTGGCAATACATTTTATATCTTCAGTCACCTAATCAATGAGCTGTTGAATGGATTGCACCACAAAACAATAGACACAACGAGTGCTAAATAAAAAAAAAACAATTGATATTCCATTTGAAATGTCATTCTATATCTGGCCATTGTTTGAAGTTGATAGAACAATGTTTTAAAATGTGTGTTCAGCGCTAAACATATGAAGTGATTTGTGGTTTGAACAGGCTCCATGTTTGCTTGAATGAATACTTATGAGTAACATTAAATAAATCTTTTTACTACATATCTGTAGAGTTGACATAAACGCTGGCACATTTTTACTTTTACGCCATCATAATAATCATTTCGATTTCCTAATACGTAAAATCCTTACCTGCCAGGTATGAATGAAAAACATAGATTAAACATTAATAATGTGACATGCTGGTAGCAATTAATGGAAACCACACCCTGTTACATCACAAATAGAGTCCAATATATAAAAATATACATAACAGGTTAACACGAAAACAATAGAAATAATATTCCCATCACCTGTGTTTAGTGATAAATAGGTCCCGGGTTAAGCTGCGTGTAAAGAAGAGAGAAAATCGTATATAAACAGACACCATAATATTCTTATGATAGGAACATAGTACAGTGCTATCAAAATCTGAGGATCTAAAAAAATTGTGAGGACTTGATAAGCATTTCTGTATAGAATTTTATGTATTGTTGAATGTGATGACAAAAATACTTCTCAAGTATTTTGAGGTATTACATAACCTTACTTTATTATGTACAATGTTGTGTATTAAAACTTTTCTAATAAAACTAGCTTACAAGAGCTTTATAATTGTCTAAATACTCATGACTAGGCAGACATTTGAAACCACTAGTCTAACAATCTAGTATACTAAAAGAGGAAGACTACGGTATTCTTCAAACATAATTTCGATCGGGAAACTTTTTTTTTTTCTAAAGTGTATCATAGTTTTCAAAGTTGATGCAATATGCTGTCAGTAACATACCAAGAGATGACATTCATTGTATAGGTTCTATTAAATCCGTTCCGACATTATGAAGGATTGGAAAATGTTACCAACTTAAAGCGAAGTTAAAAGCTGACCACTTATTTCAAAAGTGGGTAGTCTTGAATGTCAAAATTTACAAGAAAATAGTATTGATTCTAGTTGCCTATTCAAAAAGATGATTTCGAATGGACAAGAAACTCCATAGTTGGTTTTCTAAAATGTTTACAATATTATAGGTGCATACAAATTAGTACCTTTTTACTAAAGTTCTAGAAGACCTAACTATCACAGAGCATACTATTCCGCGTGCAAAAGGTGTACTAGCCACTAAAAACAGACTAAGTTAGGTTTTGTAATATCTTATTCTACACAGTTCTAAGTGTTAGTCGACCAAACATCTACGAAGGCGTTCCCAACTTACCTTGCTGGTGGAACGACGGTCGAGTGCCATACAGCCCCTCATAGCCTTGCTCAGGCCCGAGCATATCCTAGTGAAGGGATTACGGACAAAAATTAAATAAAGTGAGGAGTCAAATTAAAAGGGGGAAGCCACATTCACAAGTACACACGTATACGACATCGGCGTAAAATTGGTACACACAGCTACGCATCAAATTTTACATTTCCAGTATAAACTGACCTCGCATTGTACGGAAATCTTATACAATGCGAGATCAGCATAAACTGGTAATGTATAGCTTGATGTGTAGCCGTGTGTACAATGGGACAAAAATGTTTGCTAATCCATTAATTTTATCCAAAAACATTGATTTTACGTAACTGTAAATACTGATTCGCAACTAACAACTATACGAAAAATACTGGCCAATTACAAAAATTAAAACCTCTAAGCATGTCTTTTATCTAAATATTTTTGGCACCAAATAGAATTCTTTCAAACTTCGAATCTCGGCCTACTTATTTTTAAAACAGCAATTCTACCTCCCTTCATCGAAAGCTCCTTACCTGAAGATCGGGCTGCATGGCTAGATCGTTGGGCCACATCTGATGATCATCGCGGAACAGCGAGTTGGTTAGCTCCATGGAGAGTCTCTTCTTGTAGTCATGAGGCTTGTCTTCGGACATGCGGAACAGAACTGCTGCTGCATAAGTCGCTACACCTGGAAAGAAGGGAAAGGAAATGTTTTTATCATGGTGTTAATGGGCAATTGGATTAAGTTATCAAACCCTAACACAGTAAACACACACACTCACACACGTTTTACTTGTGTTAGGTAGTGAAATATTGCAAATCACTCTTTTATTGTATTGTTTACAATACGAAATTTCCAAACATGCAGCCTGCTTGCAAAAAGCAAGTGCGAAATTATTTTTGTCTGCAGTATCATTCTTTTTAACTGTTAATAAAATAGATGAATAAACCATGCTTACGGAATGCAAAGGAAAGAACTAAGGTTACTGAGTGATAGTATATAACGAAAATAAAATGATGACCCTCATGCTTTGTAGTTGGGTTAAAGTGGTTAGCAGATTTCACATCTCTCTCTTATTTATTAGTCTAACTATTACCCTCGCTTTAGATAATGCATTACAATGTGGAATGTGATGAATTGATGATGTAACAACAAAGAATTTTCATTACAAACGTCAAAGTCGAAAAACGATCAAGACCAACTAACTCTACACGAAAACACGAGTGGAGCGATAAACATTTTTATACATTGACCGGACTTGGTCGTCCAACCCGACGCATTGGCTGACCGAATCAAGCCAACATGTAAATGCCTGTCTATCTTGCCCTAAGGAATGTAATTACTTGAGTAGCAACCTTCGTTTCGTGAATGCAATAGTTCGGTGAGCGGAGCCGTGGCGCCTTCGGCTTCTATCATCTCGGCCCCTTCCTTCTCGACAGCTAGTTCGCAGAGCACTCCTGCAGCCACGCGCTGAAAGGGTTTACCGAAAAAATATTAGTAAAAGCAACACATTTTTTTATGTCTACAGGACGAGTAAGAGTTGAGTATGCGTTATAAGACAGCAAATAACTCTTCATGAAGGAACAAACAAAAAATACGACACAATATAAGACTGGAGCATAAAAGCAATTGAATATATTTACGTGGAATGTATTATTTAGCTTCATAAAATCGTTGACTAGTGACTACAGGGAGGTTTGACTGGGCAATCTTGCTTAGTTGCTTATTGGTTAAACTTTTCGTTCCAATATGATATTGGCTTCCTAAGTTTCCATAAATACCAGTAGCATAAATCTTATCAGAAGCTAACCTGTATATTCTCAATCTCATTGAAGAGCAGCTGCACGAAGATCGGTATGACGTTCTGTTGGCGTATGAGCTGCCTGTTCACGCTCTCCCTGGCTAGGATGTGCAGAGCGCCCACTGCGCCTTCCACGATCTCTTCCATGCGCACTCCGTCGGCGTAGGCCCCGCCGGCCGCGCCTCCGCCCGATGAACTACGTTGCTGGAATGATTCGATGTCAGGTTACCAGTGTTTGATAAGTTACGTGTTTTATCGAGACTGAGGGCGAAGACCGAAATAATCTAAGTAAATTTCAATTGAGGAGAAAACTAAAACTGTATTTATTTTTGCCCCCGATGTGACCCCTATTTCTATAGGGGTCACATCGAAAATGTATGCCGTTCGGCCCAAGGACGCGCCTCGCTTCGATGCAATCTTCATGACTGGCAATATTCACAGTACACTGCTATGCTTGAGATATTTTTATATTTTCAAATAGCTACTAGTGACATGTCCCACCTGAATATAAAGCAGATCAGGTTTGAAAAAAAAAACAATGTATTATGGCACCGACGGCGACGGCAACATCATCTTCCTGCCATTGTCTAATGTGACTTGGGGTCGACGCAACACGCTTTTTCATCAATTTTTAAACGTCAGACTATAATTCGCTCGCGGGCCGGTGAGCTATGGGCTAGCTCGCCGTCCGTCCGTCTTATGACGACAGGCCGTGTCAACGGCGCGTTCGTGTTCCACGCGCGCCTCAAAGAAAGTCAGCAAACAGGAAGGGGTCCGAAAGGACCGATGCCTGCCAGGGTTGCGGGACTGTTCGAAAGAGATACCGCGGCCCTGGAACACAAAGGGCAAAGGAAGGAACATGGATGGGTTTTAGTCTGTAAAAGTCTGACATTCCCTCCTGCTCAGCCCAGAGCGGGAGAGGTTATTTGATGATTTCCAATCGGTAAAAAAAAAAAAAAAAACTATAATTCGCTCCTTTTTCTTTCACGTCATTCTTATTGTTTTTTTTCTTTGATCTTCCTCTCCCTATCTCTCAATAAATGTAAACTTACTCTCTGCGTATCGTTGAAGGCTCTCATCAGGAGTCTAACAAGATGATGCACAGCGCCATGTTCCCGCAGCGGCGCGTAGTTGGCGGGGCATAGCGCCAGGTTGCGCACCAGACCCACCACCGCCTTCACCAGCGGCCAGCGGGACGGAGGCTGTAGCAGCTTCACTATCACCTGTCACAATACAACATTAAATTAAGATATAAACCAACATTGCAGATTTTTTTTTTCTTTTGCGTCTATCTTTTACCTGCGATCGGCTGTCTAGCCATTATCAGATAGTCTTTGTTTGAGATTAATTTGTTCTACAGGGAAGATACACTTGTCTATGATGATCACGTGAATTAGTTGGGTGGTCACCAGTGCGACTGTTAAATTATTGTTAGTTTTGTGATCAACTTACATATAGTAAGTAGTCGTATCACAAAGTACAACAGCAAAAACTGTTCTTAGACTGTCGATGGCAATATTAATAACGGCCCATATTTATCTACGAGTTTAGAGCTATCACTAGCGTCCATCTTTTCCAGTAGTGGCATCGCTATAAAATTATGCAATCAGCTCGATATAGGTGCTGGCGCTATTTACCACCAACTTCTTCATTATCATCTACAAATCATAAGTAGTACGTACCGGCAACCCATAATGCAGACGCACAGCGTTCTGCGCCATCTCGCTCTCGACGTGCCGCGAGGTGAGGTGGCGCAGCGCGCACACGGCGGGCTCGGTGATCTCCTCGCGGTCGCCGGCCGACACCACCGTGCGCACCAGCGCGTCCACGCCGCCCGCCTGGCACACCGTCACCTGCCGGGACAACGTTGTTACAGTCATCAATAGAATAATATTATCTGATGGGCACAGGGCACGGTACATATCGGAATGGCCGATTAAGGCTATGCAAACAAACGATCCATGTTTAACTATTAGGGATTTCATCCGCAATAGCACTTCTAAAGCGCCTGCAACCATTATTTTGTGGTTGGTGCAACAAAGTCTTTTTCACTTCTCATGCTCTAAAAGTTCGTAAAGTCGCTTTATAAGCTCTAGAGCATAAAGTAAAATGTTCGTCGAAGACCAAGGCAATCGGTCCAACAGCCACACAAACTACTTCATAGAATATCCTCTTTATTTTAATTTCTTTCGTTAGTATTCTAAGAACAAGGAAAGGATATTTCTCATTGCCCTAATGTAATTTTCAATTTTGATTAAATTTACAATAATTACATGTTGCTGTTTCATTTCCTCGCAATCGAAGTGAAAATTGGAGTGTACAACTCGTCCATAAAACCCATTTTACTCTTTACTTTATATCCATCCTCGCCCGCAAGCTCACTTGGATGGATAAACGTCTTGAGTAAAATGGTGCGTTTTATACACTTGATGTACAATCTACTATCATAGAACTCAGTATACGCCCTTCTAGCCATAACATCTTACACATGATGATGCAAATTGACGTGAATAAGTTACTAACGGAATCAACATTGAAACATAATTTAATAACATTATGAACCATTTAACTCAATGCAATTTGAGCATATCATAACACAATTAATTATGTCATTTGTGTACAACAAAGAGTGCTGTGAAGATTACTTAGCTATGCAATTTAAAAGAGAATTGCAACATCAGCTTTTGACCTGATAATTGCTTTGAAAGTCGATAAATTACTGTCCTTTGTATCAGCAACTTAAATCATTACACTGGTCTCCACTAAAAGTTCCAGCCGTTATTTTTGCGCTTGTACGCAACGCGCGTGTTTTGTGTGTTGTGGCTACTGAAAAAAGAAGAAATCAAAAAGATTTTTACCTTATTACGTTGGTTGTTGCAAGTCAAGTTGGACAGGATTCCAGCAGCGCAAGTGACGATGTTGACGTCAGTAGAGGCGAGAACTTGCACGAGGCTTTGCAGCAAAGCTTCCAGGCCCTCCACCTCATGAGAAATTAAAATAAAATCATTATAAAGTTCCCATATATTACACAATTATATCATCAAAGTAAATACTTGAACAAAAGCTCAGTACTTTGCCAATTGAATTTTAATTATAACTGAGAGTTCCAATATCATAAATATATGCCATAAAATAGAAACCATAATTTTGTAATACCTTCGTGGCTGCATCGGACAGATTCCTCAAAGTCCAGAGACAGTTCTGCACAAGGCGGCCGCTAGGGTTGCCAAGGTGCATGGCCAGGGCTTGCATGCCGCCGGCCTCAACGATCGCAGGCTTGTTGCTGGAGCAAACTGACAGGACCTGGGGGTAAGAAGATTTTACAGTCAATGTGTGTGGTTGATGAACTTTTGATATTTATTTATTTATTTATTTAAGGAAAAACAAACAGTAGCACAATAAGAATATTAGTAACAATATTTAAAATATTAAATTTTAGAACAATTATGCTACCCACTACGTTCTCCACAGATTACAATTTAAAGTATTTGTAAAAACTAGCTAGTAACAACACAAAATATAATACATATACAACGGTCATTTTCATTTAACTAATATGATATTAAAGAAAAATTAAATTTGTGTGCGTATTTAACATTGTTATTATATTAGAGTATCTAAATTATACAGTAATTTGCTGGTCCTTTAGGGTTGCTTGGATTTGCTTCCTAAATGCATTTTTACTTAGAAAAAGAATGTGATATAGTAAAAAGATACTTCCACATGACACTGACTTAATCTTTAGACAATGGGAAGATAGTCGCGAATTGTCCAGGGTGCGACATTATCACCTGTATCTTAAAAAGAAAGCCTGTCCGAACAGTGAGAAAATTATCATACATAGACATTGCTTTTATCTCAATATTGTTTTAATGAGTTGACCTTTTACTTAAGCATATTCAAAAATAATTGTGACCTTACCTTCAACACCCGAGAGGTGGTCCACAACAACTTTTCGTAGTCGTACGAGCGCATAATACGGACCAATTCGATAGGACCCTGAGAAGCGAGAATGATCAACTTCGATTCCTGGTTTCCATAGGCGAGGATCTGGAGACAATCAGTCACAATCGCCAGGAACTTCACATTGTTCCTCTGGAGTAGGGCCACCATTTTCTGAAGACCTCCAGCAAGACGTACAGCCATCTTGGATCCGTCCTGATGTAAGAGCAGGTTGTGGAGAGTCGTGATGGCGTAGAAGAGGACAGACTCCACTGGCGAGCTTAGAAGCTTCACCAACGCGGGAATTCCACCACTCTTGAAGATGGCGAGTAGACCTTGACGGTGGTGAGATAAGTTGTGCAAGGTTCCCACAGCCCCCTTGGTAGTCTCCAGGTCATTGGAGTTAGAAATGGCGCGCACTAAAGCAGCAACCATCTGAGGTGAGTTCATGATGGCGTGACGAGAAGCCTCCTTCTTGGAGAGCTGGTGAACCATCATGGCAGCTTGAGAGACAACCACTTGATCCTCGTCGTTGAGTAGCTTGATCAACTCTGGTATAGCCCTGGAATTAAAGTGTGTTCAAACAATTATGTCTTTATAAGTAACTCTAACTTTATAATAGTACCACAGATGCACATGAGTGACTGTGTGGCAAGTCCACTTTGTATGACAATGGTATTGATCAGTCATTACTTTGATGTTTACTTTGAAACTTGATTGCTAGCATGCTTTAACAACAGAGTTCAGCTGTAATCTAAACTGGCTGCCTGCCTCTTTTATCATATACTTCTACCTCTTCTGAGCAAGAAATTATTACCAATATATTAGTTTTAATCCCCATAGTAGGCAACTGACATTGAGGGTTATTATTATGCATTTTCTCAGCTGCATCCTGGAGCTTTGAATTTTGATGGCAATATTCTCATCTCCACAAGATATTCAAATATGACTGGAAAAAGCTTTAATCAAAATGCGATGATAGCTTACCTGGTCGCAAGGTCAGCGTCATCCTGATAGTTGATGAGGTTGACGACAGCATGCTTGAGCATCTGCGATGGTTCCGCAAGGCGCTGCACTGCCGTCGGCTGAGCAGGGTCCAGTTGGGTGGAGGGGATCTCAATACCCTCCTCCAGAGTCTCAGGGAACATGGCAGCCCTGACACGCTGGGAGCGAGTCTGGGATAGCTGCTGGTTCATGTCTGGGTGAAATGATTAAGTATTTTAGCTAATATTTCTCAGCAAAATGAATGAACAGATACTGCAGTCAGAGAGTCTACTTCTATTCTACCAAGTATTTAGAGACAAATCTAGCAAATGTAATATCTGTCTCGTTTTTTATTTTGGTATTCAAATATTTATAATTTTATTTGCTATCACAATGTTGTCCTATTTAACCCAAAGGTTGACTGGTAGAGAATGCCTTGTGGCATTCAGTCCACCTATGTACCACAATCTTTCATGAACTTTAAAAAAAAACTGTTGGAAAGCTTGATCTGAGCCAATGGTAAAAAGTTGTTTTGCAAATAGCTCCTATCCTATTTCATTTCTCATATCAAAGAACTACTCATATGGCAACAACATAGAGAAACATACAATATTATTATCATAAAACTAATGAGTTATTTATTAGTAACCTGTCCGTGTTACAGATGAATCAATCAATTAATACTTGACTCCATTGAATACCATATTTTGATAAAATTAATGGAAGCAGAAGAGATAAATTCATTAAAATTCTTTCAAGTGCAGATCATTATACAACTTACCATCAACTTGCTCCTGGGTAAAACCCTGAGCGAATCCCTGATCCAGGTCAAACATGAGCTGATCTCCTTCCATCTCGTCATCTTCCTTGCCCGTAAGTGATGGGACCTATGAAAGGAAGATAATATTCTATGAGCTATGCCTTTTTTCAAGAAAGGAAGTAAGTCATTGCCATTGGTAATTTAAATTAAATATATATTTTTTTAAATTAAATTAATTTGGTGTAAATGTGAAAAGTCAATCTTTTCATCATCATTTTTTTTTAGTTTCCTTAGAATTTAGTGGTTAACAATGATTACCATAATTTCCTTTAAATCTCAAACCTACAAAACACACTCGGTTGACAAAAATCATGACATCACAGAGCTGTGCTATTGCTTTTTTGTATTTCCTCAATAGCCGAGTCAGTCAAAAAAAAACACCAATTTGTATTTTATTTCATTTTAATATTAATCGAAAGCTATACCAATGTGTGTTTGAATACTGTTGGCATTATGAAGGTTATTAACTAAGGGAACTTTTTCATCATTACATTTGATATTATTCAGTCTGACTAGAGAGCAGTCTAATTTTATCCACAAGGCTTCAATTATTGAGAACAAAGGAAAAGTAACCAGTAAGAAAAAAACTCTCACTACACAAAGGATACCTCGTTAAAATGATTAATTTCTATAATTAACTGCCTTGTTGGTTTAGTGGTCACAAGCGTGACTGCTGAGCATGCGGTGTCCTAGGTTCGATTCCCTGGTCTGACAATGTTACTGGGTTTTCCCATCAAGAATTTCACAGTAGCAGAAACGGAGTCTGGACTAATGCCAGTTGCTGGCAATAGGCTCTATTACATAGAACTTAAACATAACAGGCAAAATGTGGGTGTACTATTAGGTGCACCTCTACCTAACCCTTCGGGGATTACAGGTGTAATGTTATATAATTATGTTAATTCACATAAAAGACAAAGTAATGCGCCTCAATGGGTTTGAACCCACGACTTATTGTTCGTAAGTCGGGGCCGCCACCACTGGGCCACCACTACTACAACTCTTTATTTCATCACCACTGCTCTCAAAACGGTGAAGGAAAACATCATGAGGAAACCGGCATGTCTTAGAACCAAAAATTCGAAGACATGTGACATCTACCAATTCGCATTGGGCCCACGTGGTGGATTATAGCCCATTCCCTCTCATAGAGAGGAGGCCGAGTGTCCCAGCAGTGGGAACATTAAAGGCTGATTATGCACATAAAAGACACACCAACAGTGTCCAAGATTTTAGTATACAATACACAACTCTATAGGTATAAAGTGTAGTTAACTGCCTGGTTGCTCATCTCTCGTATAACTGGCATAAATATCATAGACCAAGTTAATAGGAAGTTTATTGAAAATACCTGAGTAGCAGCCCCGGAGTTGATACCAGAGTCAACCAGGTATGAGTTCTGCTGCCACATGAGGGTCTGCTGCTCCTTGCTGGGCGCCATAGGCACATCGGAGCCCGCATAGTTGCTGTGAGACACTGGAAAAGAGAATGACAGAATTTTTAGTTCAAGTTTAGTCAGCCAGAAAGGAAACAAACAGAATTGTGATGATTGTTTATTGTAGGTAATTGTCGCTTTTAGAATATAAATTGATTGATTGGAATTAAATGGAATGCAGCAGAATATCAATGTATTTTAGGAATCCAAGGTGGTATGGTGTGAAAGAGGTACTTAGATTAAAGAACAAAAGATTAAATCATAACAAACACTTGTGAAAAACTCAAGGTGACATGAGAGTAGCATTACCATTTTATGCAGTTATGAATGAAATGTATTTGATAATTATATCAAAACTCCAGTCAATACCTTTGATATGAGTCACATCACATCACAACGGTTCGAAAGTACCTACCTAACTATAATCTGTATCTAGAACACTTCTCTATTTTATCTATCCCAGCATACTTACTTATTGATTCATAAAGTAATGAGTACTAAACTATGTTTTACTTACTCGTGCGGCTCTGGGACGATGGTATCTGATAGCTCATGGTTCAGAGGATGCAACAATGCACCCTGCGCCTGTAAAAAAAAAACACCATGATTTTTACCGATCACTACGCGGCCATGACTATCGATCTAAGGTTTGGAGTAAACAAATAGATTGGGTCTTTTATTCACATAAACAGTTCAAACTGCACTGTGTTTCATGCATTCAACAGCTCTAGGAAACATAGGAAACAAAACAAACAAGTACAGCATGAACTAAATACCAATACCACACCCGACCCATAAAGTGTTTGGTATTCGATGGATCATTACACTTTGTTTTTTTTTTCATTCTATTACTAATTAATATGACGCATGTAATACTTGCCTTGACTACCGTAAGCTGCAAGAGATTAATACAAATAATTTACACTAATATTCCGATAAAATAATGCACAATGAACCCACCACCGTCACAAAATTGACATCACAACATGGCGGCCATGCAATCGTAACCTTTCGTCAAATATCGGGTGCTCTCGTAGAGATCGGTTGCTATACTGCTTTCTCGTTTTTACTTGTTGCGCTAACGTAAGTTTATCTTTTTCTGTCATCAAAGCAACAGTTATACCAACTAAATAATCATAATACTGGGCTTCGTTTCGTTTTACTCTAAAACCTTGTTGAAATGGAATAGCACTTTTATAAAATAAATAAATTTTTAAAGTTTAATCAAAATTGACAGCGATAATCTAGATGGATATGTAGATTCGTAATGTTTGTACCATTTTTCTAGGATTACGGCAAGCCCGCAAACGGAAAAACTAGAAACCACTACCTGCCGTTAAAAATGGCCTAGTTTAAAAATAAAGGTTCCGTACCACCACATCACATCTGTGAATTAACAACTTGAAATAATAATCAAAACCTATACTGTAGGCTCAATTCCTGTTCGTATGTTTCTGTTATTATTTTTATTTGTAATTTTAATAGATTGGAAGGAAGGACACAAATGGCCGTTAATAATAGTAATGACAAAGCATATAACTTGGGAGTTAAATTCTATACCGAATTGACCGAAGTAAATGACCTGAGCTGTTTCTTGCTTTTTTAATGTCTGGCTTGAGTGGAGATTCGCAAGAGCAAACGTACTCGGAGCGGGGAAGTATCCATTCCAGTAAGTGCTGGTAAGGATCTCGACTGTAGGTAGGTATAAATTTCCGGGTTCCCGGTCGGTTCTGATAGTTTATTATTATGTTAGTTACTTTAGGTTATTTTAATTTATAAATTTTAATGTTCTGATAGTTGTGGAATATTATTTTCTCCACTACCTCGGTATAATGTTGCAGTTGAAGTGTACGTAACGGGGCACTGAGCAAGAAAGACTTAAAAAAAATTACCAAAAAAGTGACATTTTCGCAAATCGTTAATTTTTTAGATTCTATCGTATACGAGGTGAAAGGGACACCGACGCGAAAACGGTTGCCACATATTCAGTCATGGAAATTGATCATCGGTTACTAATTAAAACATCAGCTGTTTCCTATAAAAGTGCAATACCTACACCACACGGTCAAAATGTACCATTTTCTAGATATAAGCCAAAGAAAATAAAAGAAATACTGTTTTTGCACTCGAAGTCAAGGGGTCGGTAGTAAGGCACGCCACAAAGTGGCGCTAAGTCCCCTTTTTGAGGAGTGGCTAGAGAGGCGTCACGGCGCCCTCAGCTTCCACCTGACCAGTCCTCACCGAACATGGTTGTTTCGGAAGGTTCCTGCACCGACTCGGGCGGGAGGAAACGCCCGGATTTCACCATTGCGAGAATCGACCGGAGGACACGGTGGAGCAAGCTGTGGAAGCCTGCTCCGCTTGGGCGGAGCCCCGCCGTGTCCTCGTAACGGCGATCGGCGGCGGCGACCTCTTGCGTCCGGCCCTGGTTCAATCCATGGTCCGGAGCGAACGGGAATGGGACGCCGGCACCTCCTTCTGCGAAGAAGTCATGCTAGCGAAGGAAGTGGCGGGATGTGAGAAGGAGGACCCTCACGTTCCAGCCACCGCGGGAGACGCCCAGGGCGTCGTGGGCCACGTGGTGGCTCCCGGCCACTGTAGGCGCGGGCCTGTGGACGGTGAGTAATAGCTAGCTCACCTATTCGAAAGAGATACCGCGGCCCTGGAACACAAAGGGCAAAATAAGGAATATGGATGGGTTTTAGTCAGTAGAAGTCTGGCACTCCCTTCCACTCCGTCCATAGTGGGAGCGGGATTGATGATTTTCATTCAATAAAAAAATAGTGGTTGGTAGTGTCAGGACTGCGGGCACAGGAATTCCAAAAATACTCCCTAAGTCACTTAACCATGACCTCCAAGGTCACTCGACCGTGACCTTCAAGGTATCATGCTCTTCGGGATCACTTGAACTTGACCTCCAAGACAATTGTCCTTGACCTGAAGGTCAATTGACCTTGACCTTAAGGTCAGAAATCATGAATATCGACCTGTTACTGCTTCTGAGAATCACGGATTTGACTTTCGGAATTTTGACCTTGACTTCAAGGTCAATGATCCTGAGGTTGAGGTCAATGCCCTTGAGGTGGCCATGGTGTTCCCCCACCATACTACTCCCACATCCCACCGGGTCCCGGAGGCTTGATTAGGCGATGGATTATGGTGAAATTTTAAAATGTTGCTAAAAATATCACGTGATTAATGGACGACCCCCAGTAGTGCTAGTGGCAGTTTTTCGGGGACGCATAAAATTTATAAAAATCATGTGTCACGATGATATTATACACTATCCTCCAACACCACCACAGAGCATCATGTATACTGGTAGACACCACCCACAGAGCATCTTATACAGGAAAAGTTTTTTTCCTCTACCGATATTTTGACAGAAGAAACTTTTGAAAATTTAAAAAAATACGTATTTTTTAATTTCATATGTTTTAGTAATAAAAAATAAAGTTATCGTTTACGAAAGTTGTCTATTTTGAAACTGATGTTATGGTCACTCACGGCGCGGGCGCGCGTAGCGCGCAGGCAGTTGGTTGTACCTACGTAATCAGCTGTGCGATTCGGTGCGGCGTAGGTTACTGACCTCTTATTTTATTAGGTTCGACTAGATTTTATCTCTTAATTTGTAATTCCAATTTTTCCTTCATACTTTCATGGGCTTAGGACCATCGTAATGCTAAAAATAAAGCTTAAATAAAAGGCACAACTTTCAAATTAGCTATTAAATTTAAATTGAAACAACGTTATTTATTATTCATACTTTAACCTGTCTGCATTACGGCGTATTTAAAAAATTGGAATCAACTATTTACAAAAATTACAATCAAAAATAACCTACACCTAAAAGAATAAATTGCTTACCCCTACATGAGTGTCACTATCACTACTAGTCACTGTATTTCAATAAATGTTCAAAATGTAGTCCTCCTCTTTCTAGGCATAACCGTGCACGTTTTAACAAATTATCGTTCAGTTTATTTAGAATGTTAGTGTCACTTTTCACTTCATTGAACGCGTTAATTATTTTTAATTTTAAATCGTCAAGGTTTTGGGCCTCTTCCACGTAAACGCGACGTTTGACTTCTCCCCACAAGAAAAAGTCACAAGGAGTGAGATCCGGGGACCTAGCCGGCCACGGAACGGGGCCACCACGACCGATCCAGTTGTCGCCGTATTTTTCATTTAGGTAATTTCGTACCTGTATTGCGTAGTGGGGCGGAGCGCCGTCGTGTTGATAATAAAAATTGGTTAGATACCGTACTGGCACTTCTTCTATTAAGTTTTCTATGGTCGTTTCCAACATTTCTAAATAACGTGGCCCGCTCAAGGCGCCGTCGATGAATATGGGCCCTATTATTTTATTTTTAATAATGCCAGCCCATACGTTGGCGCTAAAACGCACTTGGTGATGCGTCTCTCGAATCTTATGAGGGTTGTTATACGACCACCAGTGTTCATTGTGGACATTGTACAGTCCCACTCTTGTAAACAACGCTTCATCGGTCCACAAAACATTAGCTTGGAGGTTGCTGAGAAGCCACTCACACAAGGCTCGACGAGGAGCTGGGTCTGGGTCATGCAGCTGCTGTACTGGCTGAAAATGGTACGGATGGAGTCCGGCTGTATTTAGCAATTTCCAGACTGCGCGCTGGCTCACACCAAATCGACGAGCCGCGTCGTATGTACTGGCTCTAGGATCTTCTTGAAAAAAGTCAAAAATTGTGTCTTCGACTTCGACCGCCAGTCGAGGTCTGCCAGAGCCTTGTGCGTGAGTTGGAGTCCTAAATTGTCCATGATCAAGCAGCCTTTGATTGGCGGCTAAAATTGTTCTAACGTTTGGAACCACGGGGTTACGTATTCCTTGAGCTCGCATACGAGGAATGCTCTCGTTCGCGTACATTATTCGAGCTGCACGTAAACTTTCACCACTCAAAATGTACACTCGAATCATTTCGTAATATTCGCGATTACTGAATTCCGACATTGCAATAGGGGTGCGCGGGCGTCACACGATTTCACACGAACAAGTTATTACGTAACGGGCGCGCGCTTGCGTGGAATGAGTCAGACTGGTCGGCGCCGGGCGACCGCCGGCCTCCCCGCCCTCCCGCGAGGGGTTGCACCCCGCTACATCCCCGGCGCGTGCGCCTGTGCGCGCCGCGCAGTTTCATTGCAAGATTACTACGAAAATATGTCCATGTTTTACTCATTTTACATCGGATAAAAATAAAATAAAAAGTATTGAACAATTAATGGGAATGTGTTCTATTACCGATACTGAACCACCAAAAAAAATATAATTACTGGAAAAAAACTTTTCCTGTATATACACACCACCCAACCAATTTCAATGAAATTTTGTGAAGGTGCATAATGGTTGGTTCCAGCTTGAAATAAGTTTATGAATGATGATATACTTTATCATCTCTATGAAAAACGAACAGACAAACAGGATGTATTAAGTTTGGTAACGGATCTCATTAGGTAACTCTAAATTTTTAATTTTTCTCTTTTGGCGTATACTATCCTTGACAGCTGAGTATATATAAGATGCTCTGTGGCTGTCTGTGGCTGATTCGCTGTCTGCTGCACAGAGCATCATATATATACTGGTCTGCTGTCTATTTGATTTGTCTTCTTTATATTTTACTTAGAGATCTCTTTTATGGATAATTTAAAATATTAGAAGAAAATAAAGTGCCTACCCATAATTCAAAAAGACACTTGGACACTGGTCTTGGATATTTACTGAATTTTATTAGCGCATTACATTCAAAATGTCGATGAACTTACTAGGCATTTCCTCCTATGATGTATCAAAATACAGCCGCTTCAATCTTTCTAGCAGCGCGTCAGATATTAAGATCTTCGTTCAAGAATTTAGAGAACGAGTATTAAACTGCCTGCAGCGTGAAGAACACTGTGACAAAAATCAATTTAAGTCATTTGCTGAAAAAAGGCTCAGTGTTGCTGAAATATCTTGGTTACAAGATAATACTGAAAGATTTCTTGATCATACTGCTAATAAAAATTTAGTGAAGGTACATTATTTGGCACAATATGGCTTTATATGTTCTATGGTTTATTCTGCTGATGGAGAACGTATTATCGTGGGACATTCATCTGGCTTGGTTCAGGTATGTACATGTACACAGTTGTATGTTAGAAATATGAAATGGTACCCTACCTAGTACCTACCAACCTACTTATTTATGTTATAGAATAGCGTTTTTTCGTTAATGCTTATGGTGAAAACGTGCATAAAAATATTAATTTGTTTAAAAAATACAGTGATATCCAACATAAATACGAGGAACAAACACAAATTTGTTGTTCCTGCAACGAGGCTAAAAAAAAAATAGGGGGTACGTTCAGATGCCAATGTATACGTTTTTACAATAAACTTCCGAGTCATATTCAACTACTAAGCCTAAATAAATTCAAATCGTTTATAAAACGGAAGCTATGTCTGAAAGCCTATTAGAACATTAATCACTATCTCGAAGATAAAAAGACTTGGGATTAAGCTGCTCCAATTAAATTTACTCTGTGAATGTAGGAATTTCGGACTTCGGTTGTTTATTATTGATCCCTTTCTCATATACACTATGACATTTAATTTATTTGACATGAATACTTATAGAATTTCATTTTTTCCTTTATTTAACTTATAAACAAATTATTTACATTTTTAAATATTTCTTAAAAAAAAATCTATATAAAAACATTTAAAAATATAAAAAATTGTTACCCACCGGTATCGGGAACAGGGTCCAAGCTACCGGCGGTCAGGGCTCCAGAGAGAGGAACCTCCTAACAATACGAGCCGTGTCCAGGAGTACCGCTTTCTGAATCAAGCCCTTGATCCAGCTGCGTAACGAGAGCCTCCTCAGGTATTCATCGAGGCTCTTGGCAATTAAGCCATGGGCTGATACGACTATCGGCACAATGATCGCTGACTCCACATCCCACATGTCGACAACCTCGCGAGTCAAGTCAAGATACTTGATTTGCTTATCTTTCTCGGCTATCACGAGGTTCCCATCATGCGGGACCGTTAAGTCAACAATCATTGCACGCCGCTCTGATCGACCCACCACCTCTATACCGGGCTTATTGGCTACAATAGTCCTGTTAGTGATAATGGATCGATCCCAGTACAATGTGATACTGCCTTTTTCGAGAACTGGGTCGGGCACATACCTATAGTACGGCACTTCCAATTCCACAAGGCTGTATTTTAGAACAAGTTGCTGATGGATAATCCTGGCTACAAGGTTGTGTCTATGCAAGTACTCTCCGTTAGCTAGACGAGAACACCCGCAGATAATGTGACAGATTGATTCGCCTGGACGGTGGCATGCCCGACATATGTCAACCGTGCCGTCCTTCACAATAAATCTCCGGTAGTTATTCGTCATCATAACTTCATCCATAATTGCACAGACAAAACCTTCGGTTTCTCCGAAGAGGTCCCCTGAACGGAGCCAGGCTACGGACGCTGATAGGTCTACATCGGGCCCATGTAGGGCCCGGAAAAAGCGTCCGTGGAGCTCCTTACTCTGCCATACCTCCCTGCGGTCGTTAGTGTCAAGCACTACAGGTTTGCGCCAGTTCTCTTTAGCCAAGGAGAGCGGAGTGAGGCCCTTGTCCTCTGCGACCACATCTCGATGCATCCCCACGTCGGCTTCTAAGAAATATTCCCTGGGACTGCATATCTCGCGATTGTAGAGAGTCTTAGCGTTTAAAAAGCCTCGACGACCATACCTCCGCGGGATATAGAGTCTCATAACCGAAGAACGTGGGTGATGCATTCGATATGCCGTCAACAATGTACGGACCTTCCTATCCAGGGCGTCTAGTTCTGTTTGAGACCATTTGAGTATGCCGAAAGTGTACATCAAAACCGGCATGACCCACCCGTTGAAGGCTGCGTGCCTTAAACGGTTGGGTCCTTATTTGGTCCTTATTTCCGCCTGATAAAAGACTATTAAATACTTTTTTCAGGCGACCAAAGAAACGCTCCCTCAACTATTGCTTCATGTCAGCAACATTGATGCCCAGCGCTTCCGAAATACCCAAATACTTTTAGGTTTCGGTTGCTGAGAGGGATCTAAGATTTATGGAATCCGAGAGCTGGGTTCCCACAGATTCCACAATCTCCCCTCGTTTTACATGCATGACCGCACATTTGTCCACACCAAATTCCATCTTGATGGCGCTACTGAAAGTTTCAGTTACCTTCAGTAGCTCCATCAGTTGAAAAACGTTGGGGGCAAAGAGTTTCAGGTTATCCATGTAAAGGAGGTGAGATATAACTTGATCACATTTCCTCAACCGATAGCCTAGACCTGAATCCTCCAGCAGCGTGCTAAGAGGATTCAAGGCTAAGCAGAACCAAAGTAGACTCAAACTATCGCCCTGAAATATACCTCGCTTTATCCTTATTGGCTCGCTATTCCTCTGGGTTTGCTGACATACTGGATAGCGAAGGACTGTCCTCCATTGCTCCATACACGACATCAGGAAGGTGCGTAGAGTTGCATCAACTTTATACAACTCTAACACCCTCATGAGCCATGTATCCGGCACAGAGTCATAGGCCTTCTTATAATCTATCCAGCATGTCGACAGATCCCTTCGGGAACGGCGAACCTGTTGGCTAATGGCCATATCAATGAGGACTAGCTTCTTAGTACCGCGGGACCCGTTCCTACATCCATTTTGAGAAGCGGACATGATAGAATTGTCATCAATGTGTTTGTTAATTTTAGCTCTCAAAATGAATGTAATAACTTTATAGACTGTCGGAAGACAGGTCTATAATTTTTGGGTTCCGCAGTACTACCCGATTTATGGAGCAGGTGGGTTATACCTGTTGTCAGGAACTTGGGCAGCGACCCTGACTCTAAGGCTGACTGGAACAGGGTTGCCAGGCAAGCGTGCGACCTTGTAAACCATTTAATCCAGAAGTTGTGCAGCCCATCCGGCCCTGGAGATTTCCAGTTAGGCAACGGACGGATTGCACGAACTACGTCTTGGGGGCAGATAGTGACTGCCCCCATTTCTTGTACTGGATCGCACGCCCGCTCGACCTCCCGAGTCCATTCATCCTCGGTATGGCTAACAGGCACCGACCAGATGCTGCGCCAGAACGAACACATGACATCATCATCCGGCAGGTGCGTGTCAGTCACACCTTGATCTGGTCGCTCCCAAGCTCTATAAACCCACCTTTCATCTCTTTGGAATGTGCGATTCTGAGTGTATCGGTCCACCCGCCATTTATACCTACGAATACGGTTTGCCCATGCATACACTTTCTGCTTAAGGAAGTCGATGCGTTCTGTGACACTGGACATGTAGTTTCGAGGACTGATATCAGTCCCCAAGAACGCCCGTCTCACAAAACGCATCACTCTAGGGCGAATATTGCCCTCCCTGAAGCAGATTAGTTTGCCGATGAGTGCTCTGGCTCCACCAATACGTCGTTCAATCCTGTACTGCCATGCCGGTACGGCTGGTTTAGGCCGTGTAGCTCTATCATCAGAGAATTTGACGTGAGCTACACGACATGCCGCTACAGCCGCACAATATAGAATTGAATGAACATCAGTGAGGTCTTCGCAGTTATCAAAAAAGTTTGACAACTGCGAATCCAGAACAGCCACCAGCATCCTGTTTTTATTATGCGTGGGCAAACGAGGTATGCGAGCCTAAGGTCGGGAGACATTAACCGATATTCTCGAATCGCACCCTCCAAAGCACTCCTCATTTCCTCATTGCACTGGGTACTTACATTAGTAACTATGTCATTACTCACATCGTTATCGCGATTTGGTATGTGTCTACCATAGTAGACTGTGGTGGAACCACAGCCTGCGACGGCGTGGCAATGCCATGGCTACTCTGCATTTCCGCAAGCGATCAAGTACGGTGTCATCCAACATACGATTACGCTGGATGACTCGCACCTGATCCGATAGTCGTTGCGCCGACACGTTGACAGCTGGCTCAAGCACCTGAAACAGAGAGAGCATCCGAACACGGTACGCGGTCAGGTTGTTTCACACCTCTGTAACCCCATAGTATGACCACATGAGGTTTTCATTGATAGATTGCGTCCATCGCATGCGCTGCACACTTCCGCCGGGAGCTGGGACCCTAGTGACCCCAAGTGTTTGTAAAAACCTCTTTGCAAAATAAACATCATTTATCATTTATCAAGTCCAAATTTTCTTACGTTTTTTTTTTTGTAATTTGAAGGTCAGTGTCAGATTGTATGTTAATTATAATAAGATTCTCAACCGTAACAAATATGGCTTACAGGACCTCGGCTCTATAACACCCTAGCCTGAGCTCGGGTGTTATTCCGCGCTCGAATGCAATAACAAAGTTTCCCCACTTCAATCAAAATGTACTATTGGTTCTATAATTTTTTCGTAAGCGTTTTGAAAAACGTCGTTTGATGCGTGTGGGCATCTAACACTGCAATGCTCAGCTCCATAAAGCACTGCCAATTCCGCTTCGGTTGCAATGGTAAAAAGTTTGCCCACTTATCAAAATGGACAATATACGGACTATACCCCTCTAAAACAGCTTTCACTATCTGTCGAAAACTGTGGTATTATAATAATTCTGTAATCGTCTCCTTGACTTGGTAGCTTTTTTAATCTCGTGGTTGCGACCGGTACTGCTTAGTCTTGGTTAGGTTTTGAGTCTGGAATTAGATTTTTTTGGGACTAAAACGCAAAACAACAACAAATTAGGTACCTACCTAGGTACTTAATAACTAAGTTAATTATTTAGTTAAGAACCTATGACATGAGACTTTCAATTTGTCGACAAACAGTTAGGCCATGGCCGAAATGTCAGACCCTGAGCTAAAAGAGGTTCTTCAGGAGTACGCAAAGAATATTAAAGAATATTTTCGCAATGAAAAACATCCGAAAACATGGTATCCGATGTTCTATCGAGCGAAACTTAAAGATGAGGTATTTGCATGGGTAAAGGAGAATAATGACAAGTACTTGAAGAACACACCTAACAAAATTATGCAACACAGATGGTACGCTGCTGAAAAGGGCGCTATAACTTCAATGCAATTTTCACCGAATGGATATCATGTTATTGTCGGCCATGCCTCAGGCAGTATCGAGGTGAGCTTAGGTAATTGTTTTAGCTCCACAAACACTATCTACTGAAGCTATTAAGTTAATATAATGAAGGATGATATTTCAAGTTAACCTAAAATAACAACCTAGCTTAGGAACCCAAAATTTCTGCATTTTCAAGTGCGGTCAACTGAAACACCCATGATCGTCAAAACCTAACTTTCTTTTGTAATTTCAGTTCCTACCGATTCAATTTTTTCCCGTAGGATTCGATTCTAGATTTTCTAAATATGTAAATTAAAGTTACTAGGTAGGTTATAACCGAATTTTATTAATTTAACACTATAAGCACAAAGGAGGTACACACGGCTACACATCAAGCTATACATTTCAAGTTTATGCAGATCTCGCGTTGTATAGGATTTCCATATAGGTAATGCGAGGTTAGCTTATAATGGAAATGTATAGCTTGATGTGTAGCCGTGTGTGCAGAGGCGGACTTAATGCCTTATGCATTTTCTACCAGTCGACGTTTGGGCCATGCAGATACAATAGTAGATGTAAAGCTTAATATTGTTGAATCAAGTTTATTTTATACGAAGAAATTATACTATGAATGTCGAATATGTTATTACTAGCTTTTGCCAGCGGCTTTGTTCGCGTTAATTTAGGATTTGACAATCAATTCAATCGTGATTCCAAAGACACGTAGCGCCATCTATTATCATAAAAACGTTATTATCTTTTTCCTCGGGAACAGTATTTTTTCCGGGATGTAAAGTATCCTATGCCCGTTTCTGTAAACCTGACAACGTAATATATGCAAAATTTCAGGATGATCGGTTCAGTGGATTAGGTGTGAAAAGGTAACAAACAAATTTATTTTCGCATTTATAATTAATAATATATTAAGTTACGACAGGATAATTATGCACAAATACTTTAAATATACATTTATAATCAGTAATATATTTTATGCAGTGGTCTATCAGGGGGCTTCAGATGCATTCATTAAAATGGATACCTACCTAGGGTTTGGAGTTCGACATGCTAGCAAGATACTGATTATAAGCAAGCAACTAGCCAAGAGATTGATAAATGATTTGATCTAGAATTATTTGAAAAACAATTGCTATCACCAGTTGTTGATGACCACGGCGCCATCTATCCAGCACGGAGCAAAACCTAACGCGGGTGGCGGGACGGTCGGGGAGGGGCGGGCACCGACAACGCGAGACCGCGGCGCGCGCGCTTCCTCTTGATCTTTGTGACGCGACGACGACTACATCAAAAACCATTGTAAAGCTCAAAAGTCAATACACACGCTATATTACGAGCATATCTGGGTTTAATTTCAAAACCACGACGCCGACGACCTGAAACCAAAAATCCCAACCACCAGTCTATTAATATTTGGAATCTGATTAATGAAGTAATGTGATGGATGCCTAAAAAAACGTGGTTGCGCCGACCCCAAATCATTGTTGTACTTTTATTTACTTGCACCATTTATTCTGTGCCCAAGTAACATGCGACAAGGGTAAAAAGATGATAATGACTGATAGTGATAAGCAAAGAATAAAATGAGGTCTAGACTAGCAAACTTATCCTTCTCTGTTATTCTAGATGCGTCACGGCAGTACAGGCACGGTGCTTGCCACGTTACGGAACATTCAGTTCCCTCCGAAACCCGTGCATGCTCTGGAGTACAGCCAATCTGAACCAAATGTCTGCTACGCGGCCTGCTTGGATGGAGGCGTGTATCGTATTCAGATCCCATACGTATGTGAAATCAGAATCGTACAACATTTATGGCTATTACATTAAGAGCATTATAGTAGGTATATTAGCTATGATACGAGATCCTGTTTAATTGGAGGGTAGATATGTACACACCACAGTTCGCTTTACGTCAGTTCAGATCTCCGTCGCCGTGGGGTCAATATGGAATTTTAAGCTAATTACACGATGCTCTATTACGTAAAGTCTGAGCTACATCGTCCTGCAGAACATCTACAGAATATTGTGGGTTCATCAAAATTGTTCTCTTTTATAGATTGCTATTCTTAAACTTCAGGCCCGACAGAATTAAACATTCAAAGTCATGAAATAAATATATAAATATAAATACCCGAACAACCATTTCTATGCATCGCAGTCTTTTTTTGATACATATTTTTACAAAAACACCTATGTATGCATATAGGTGTTTTTGTTTTTCTTTTCATTCAACGAAACAACGAACACCATCCATTTTTTACTATCCTGGTACCTGCACAATTCAATACTCATATTGTTCACGCAAAATTCCTGAGTGATGGATACAATTCATGAAATAGAATTATTTATCGTAACACAAAAGCGCGTGTATTCATTTCCGTTGCTGTGATGTAGCAAATAACAACTGGGAATAGCGAAGATTAAAATGTTATCCTGCATTCCCTTTGGTATCAGCGGTCTAGCGGTTTGTGTGTAGAAAGCCTTTCACCAGAAATTGTTCCTGCGAGGTTTTGAAACAAGCGATGCGATGAATTGCTATCTCACGTTGCATTCACGTGTGTGTACCTACGGATGATTGAGTTAATTTGTAACCAAATCTAAAGTACAGTAGCCAGCGCATCAAATTACCAAAAACTGTCAAATTTTTTCGTTCGATTTTGTATTTAAATATCAAAATTTTATGGTTTAGAATCATTTGGAGAACAGTTTGTGGTAATTTGAGCTGGCTTCTGTACAACATTTGTTGCGTGAGCGGCAACAGCAGATTTCTGGAGGTAATAACTTCTTAACGAAAGTCTTCTTGTAAAAGTTTGCTTCGGTTATTTTTGATGTTATAAGCTATGTATGATACGTATAATCTCTTTGGTGTGATAAGATGCAGATTCAACTACGAGAAGAGATAGCGACCTACAGATTTCTATTAGATTCCAATGCTTTGTAAAAAAATAATATTATTGAAATACTAACAAAATAATATCAGTGGATATTCTATCGAAGAAGGCTGCAACGAAGGTAGTTAAATGCCAATTGCCAAAGCAAAATCGCTGGTTTTAAAGCCACAGCTTAAGGGCAGACCTACATAAATCAACTCAAATTGGCTGGCTGCCGTATCGATTAACATTGTCCATTTATTTGTGCAGATAGATACGTCCGTCACAGACCCTCCAGCGTACTGCATCAGAGCTGACCCGATGCTGGACAGCCTCAACATGCAGTTCTATGCAAATTATGGGACTTCGTTGCATTCCGCGCCATTGGTAACAGGTTAGTTTTTCAGCAAGTTAGATAATAAAGTAGCAATTGAAATTTCGTGCTTCTAACTTTGAAAATTACAAGTTTCCATACAACACTTCATCCCTTATTTTACGTCTTTAGGGGTGGTATCTCCAAAAATCCTTCCTTAGTGGGTGTTTACATCATAAAATACATCAAATGCCAAAATTTCAAGGCTAACCCACGTGGTTTAGGCTCTGCTTTGATGAATCAGTAAGGACAAGGAATTTCACATGTATAGACTGTATTTATTATCACTTACTTCGGTGAAAGAAAACATAGTGAGGAAACCAAACCAGCAAGCCTGAGAAATATTTCTCGACGGGATGTAAAGCCAAGTCAGAGCCGCGCTATTAAAATTCTGTCACCAGGTTAGGTTAGAAAGAAAGAACTGTTATATCAAGCTCGTTTCACATTTGATATTTAGTAGTTCAATAGGGTATGTGCAAGAAATACAAAACATTTTTTATTTCTTTAAAATGCCCTGTATTGGACCATAAAAACATTGTGGTACACTTCTTTAATTCTCTAATACAACACTTATTTTACAATTTAATAGTTTATTTAGCGTGTTTTTGGTGAAACGTAACGCAAACACAAAACGCATCGATTCCGGTAGTGATGTCACAATCCATGTGTCAAAGAAACACTTTTAATTGAAAAGTACTTAAAGTTTCACTAAGATTTCACTAAAAAACTGTTATTGCAATTTTTGCTTAAATAAAGCACTTACATTTTAGTAAAACTAAGCTACTAAGGGCAACAAATTAGATTTAAACAAGGCAGATAGAGGTAAGTGACATCAAAGTCCTGACATGAATGGCCGCGATAGTCATGGACGTTTGAACTGTCGTAGAAAATTGCAGGAGTTTAATATTTTTTTGTGCGACAAGCAGTAGTTGAAATTAACTTTTAATTATTTTCTTGGGTTGATAGTACTGCATATTAATGATTTAAGTGAAAAAAAAATTACATGGATATTCCCTATTGTTACCTAGGTCACGATCCCAATCAGATTTCGTAGTCGGGTGTTTCACTAGAAGCCCAAAATTACAGTAACGTGACCGACTAACAGCCTGCCAGAAGGTATTAGTTAATCTATGGGTAGTTGGGCACTATGGGGTTCAATAGTTGACTAAAATTAGCAACGCTCATGTTACTATACTCTATGGCAACGCTGCTGGGTGTCGCGTCATCGGGCTGTTTGAATCCCGAACGCAATTTTGATGTCAAACAGAATCAACGAATGTCCTCGCTTTTAGTTTAGTATGCTCACGTAAAGGGATTTAAGGTTATTCTTAAAATGCACAATAAGTGACAATTCATAATATTAATTAAATGGGTTTTTTTTTGTTCGTTTGGGAAATCATCAAATGACCCCTCTCACTCTGGGCGGAGTGGAAGGGAGTGTCAGACTTGTACTGACTAAAACCCACCCATGTTCCTTCTTTTGCCCTTTGTGTTCCAGGGCCGCAGTATCTTTTTCGAACAGTCCCGCAACCCTGACAGGAATTAACTGCGCCTGTGACCATTTTGAGAATTCTATTGTGATTCATGTTATTATCTGATAAAGCGGCTATTTTAGGGCCCAAGCAAGCATACACGTAGTGCTGGCACTACCTGTAACCTTGCTGGGGGCCTAAAATGGCCGCTATAGCGTTATGTAATTAGTCCTCAGACACCAGAACTAGTTACCTATACCATTTAGGCTGGTCAACAGTAGATTATAGTTCAAAGGGAGAAAAGAAGTTGATGTTTGGTGTTGGGTGATAACTATTTTCAGTAGTGCCAATAGGATTTGAGTAGCTGCTAAAATAATGTTGTTAAGTTTCACCTAGATTTTAAACCTATAGGTAATCTTACAATTTGATGTAAATCATAGTTTTAGTTTTAGGAGCAAGTGCATGGTGGCGGCCTCGACTTACGAGTAGTAAGTCATAGGTTCAAACCCTGGCAGGTGCATTACTTGTAACGTACCTGCCTAACGTGTAATTTATTTCATCACCACTGCTCTCAAAACGGTGAAGGAAAACATCGTAACTAATCGTGAGGAAACCGGCATGTCATAAAACCAAAAAAAAAATCGAGGACATGTGACATCTATCAACCCGCACTGGGCCCGCGTAATGGATTATAGCCCATCTCACAGAGAGGAGGCCGTGTGTCCAAGCAGTGGGAACATTATAGGCTGAGAGTACTTCAATGCTCGTGTAAAAACACGAAAACAGTTTTCAAAAATGCCGCTGCATTGTTTTAATACTGCTATTTAAAGTTCTGGTACTCAGATGCACCCGGTTAGACTGGAAGTCCATCCCAATACATTGGGAAAAGGCTAGACAGATCAATGTAACAATGCCTATTTACATAATTCAAATAAAAGTAATTTTCTTCTGCTAGAACGTTCTCCAGCACTATGCTTGGGTACATTGGCGACTACGACAAATATGGTAATTGGATACGCTGACACATCAGTCAAGGTCTACGACATGGAAACTGAGAAGGTGCGTTGATCAATTAGTAGCATTTTATCATCATTTATCAAGTTTTTAGGGTTCCGTAGCCAAATGGCAAAAACCGGAACCCTTATAGATTCGCCATGTCTGTCTGCCTGTCTGTCTGTCCGTGTATGTCTCAGCCACTTTATTCCAAAACTGTTAGGACTACACAGTTGAAACTTAGTAGGTAGATGTATTCTGTGAACTGCTATAGGCAATATACAAAAAAAAAGTGTAAAATGTGTATCCAAAGTGGTAAAATGTGCCCCCCCCCTCCTCTAATGTCTAAAGTAAGAAGAGAAAAATTCTGAAAAAATTTAGGATTGTTGAACGTAAATAAAACTTTCAGTCAAAATTGGTTTGAATAAGATTTGATGTTTAGTTTTTGAGATATGGGACTTTTTCATCAAACTGCAACAGTAACTTTGTTTTTCATTGTTTTGCTGTGGAATGTAAAAAAAATACAACAATTATGAATGAGCCTTCAAAATATGTTTAATATATTATTTGGTGCTACGGAACCCTGTGTGCGTGTGAGTACGGCTCGCACTTGGCCGGTTTTTTGATTATTTGGTAAATTGAAGGTTTGTTCAACACATAATTGCTTTATTTCAACCCGACAAATAGGCACTTATTGTTCTATACCTAATTTTGAGAGTATTAATAAAAATAAATAAATATCGCTGGACATTACACACAGCGCCGTCTAGGTGCCACACTAAGCAACGAGGCTTGTGTCGTGGACACCAGATAGTTGATACTACTACATAGATACTTTTTTGTTTGTAAATACATACTTATTATACATATAAACAACCATGACTCGGAAACAAATGTCCATGCTCATCACACAAACATTTGCTCCTACCGGGATTCGAACCCGGGACCCTAAGAACGTAAGGCAGCCTCGCAACCGCTGCGCCATTCGGGTCGTAACGAGGTTTATGCAGAAACGTCTTCCTGAAAACGATGGAAAGGTGTACTTATGTGATAAATATTGAGTTTGAATGACCGCTATCTTTTAAGTTGCTTTAAAACTTAGTGTTACATTTTAGTATTGTTATAAGCTGGGTATGGGATAAATTAAAACCTCACCGGTTAAAAATCATATTTTTATTCACCACAAAATAGTTTTTGCTCAATCACAAATTTACCACTGAGATTCTGAGACTTGGATATCACACTTGTCTCTTCGGTTTGCTTCGTTGTACATACACCCAAAATCAGACTGACTGCTCCCGCAAACCCGATGGCTTTTTATAAGCCGACAGAATATAGTGGAACACTCTCGATTCTTCTACACAGCTCTACATTCTAGGAAATTTCCGAAACCTACACAGTTCGTTAGTGGAACATTCTAGAACCTTCTACACAGTTCCATTGCGGAGCATTCTAGACTAGGAACGTAGAGTAGGTAATCTAGAATCTTCTCGTAAAACAACCTAGGTGACAGTATCATGACTCCACCCTCGGTTTTGGCATGGGCCTTAATGGCCACGGGATCTTTATTTATTTAGAATCTCCAACAGGATGTACATTGTACATAAATCATAGTTAATAAATTATGGACAAAAATATAACGTAGGTCCACTCAGTCACTAATAAGATGCACAAATAGAATTTACATTTAAGTCTAAGCCTTTATGTTACCCATGTCCATTATACATAATTTTTGTCTGCAAATTGCAGTCTTTAACCCCTCATCTCTCAAACCCTCGCAACTTATTTCAAACAAAATAACAATAGGTTAATCTTTTTTTAAGCACAATTTTATATTAAGCTTTTCTTTGTAAAACATACCTACCATTAACTACAGAAAGCATTAGGTAGGTGCCTACTGAAATATACTGAATATGCATAGTCCAATACATTAACAGCACATATAAGTCTTGTGAAGTGATTTAAACATTTTCTTTTGTGTGTTTTAGTAAATTTATGTTCATTGAATATTTTATTGCGTTTTGAGGCGTTTATTTACTTACCCCGCAAAGAAAAATGCTCTGAAAGCGTAAAACGATCCGTTGGTATTTTTATTGTTATTTGGAAAAAGTTTTTTTTTTTCTTTTAAAAAAAATACAGAAGAGAAGCTTGTAATACTGTACCCAGCGGTGGGTGAAGTCAGGCTATGGATGATGGTGATGATGTACGTTCGGCTCTAAATCTTTTTACAATATTTTTGTGTTAGTGGAACCTCTTTTTAATAAATGTTGTTTAGGAAAGTCATATTATAGAAAACTAGCTGTTGCCCACGGCTTCGCTCGCGTTTTGGACGGAAATTATCCCACGGGCACGTGGTGTGTGTAAATATAGCCTATGGTACTTGGGGATAATGTAGCTTCCGTTTAGTGAAATAATTTTTAAAATCGGTTCAGTAGATCCAGAGATTACCCCCTACATACAAACTTACAAACATCAAACTAACAAACAAATTTTACCTCTTTATAATATTAGTATAGATTGGTTCTCCCATAGACCGTTAGTGCTTTTTGTACTCAAAGATAATGTGTTCTAAGAAGAGCGAATATAGCTTTTCAAGTTCTCATATTGTACAGGAAATAAGGTATCTATTAGACGCCACTGTACCGTCTGGAAGAATCGCAAAGGTATTCATCAAATTCTCAGAATGTAGGGAATATTATCTCTTTGGATAACTATAAACCATAGTTAGATACTACAATAACTTTACGGATTCACCGATAACCAATTCACCAAATTGAAGTTTATCTTTCAAACAATGGATACCGTCTATCTCTTGCGGGCATCGTGTGGGCGAACTCAGACTATTATAGATATTGTGTTACAGTACAGTCATAACATAAAATTGCAAAGCCAAGCAATAAGGTTTATCTTACAAATTGTTAGATACGCATAGCTTGTAATTAAAGGCTTTTATGTGATATAGGGGTCTGCTAGATGCGAGACGCATGGGACTGGTCAATGTGGCGACACTTGGGGGAGGCCTATGTCCAGTTGTCCAGCAGTGGACGTCTTTCGGCTGAAATGACGATGATGATGTGATATAGGCCCTTTATATTTTAACCTAAAATCTAGCGACCAGCGACACGCTTGAAACAACAGGCAGTGAACACGAAAGTTCATTGGTGACGAGTTAGGTAACTGTGTCAAAAAATAATTTTCAACCGTCCTCAAAAAATGGAAGAGGTACTCAATTCGGTTGTATTTTTTTTGTTTGTTTCCTCTTATCTCCGTCACTTATGATCCGATTTTAAAAATTGTTTTTTTTTTATGTGAAAGTATGTACCTACTTTCAGATTGGTCCCATAGAAATTTAATCAAAATCAGTTCAGTAATTGGTTTTTTTTTCCCCCTTTAATACGTATTTTATCTTCTTGGATTAAGTTGATGACATGATGATCCCTTAATAACTTCTAATTAAAATGTAAAAAATTATTCATGACAAGAATTTGTGTGGTATACTCCAACTAAAAGGGATAAAATAAAATAAAAACTTTCTGGAAAAAAAAGACTTCCAAAAAAAAACACTAAAAAGTCAATGAAAAAAAATTAAGTCAGCGACTTCCGAAAGTAAAGTTATTTTAGACTTTTTTTTCTCTGTTTTTTTTTTTGGAAGTCGGTTATTTATTGCAGAAAGGTTTTGGCCAATGGGTGCGCCAGATTTAGGTTGCGTGGCATACCGAGTTACAAGTCTGTTACTTTCCTTACGGCTCTGCATAAAATGTAACCAATAAAAGGTTACGGCTTAATCTCGTTTAACTGTGGTAATAAAACTGACATTTCTGCATTGGATTTATTATAACTTTGATGTCCTTGACATTAAAATTTAGGTCGCAGAGTTTAAATGTTATTGGAGAGACGAATCGTTAAGCTGTACCGACATGGCAAAATGTCGAATATCCAACGTTAGGCCTTTTAATGGCTACCACACATGACACGGATGAATGTTAAGCTTTCAGTAAGTTGTATTTTCACTGGATTTATTTTAAGCAGTGATAGCCAGTGTAAGCGTCGGACTGCCAAGTCATAGGTCTCAAGTTCGAACCCAAGACACGCACCTCTGGTTTTTCAGAGTCATAGGCGTATTTTATAATAAAACTAGCTCACCCGCGCAACTTCGTCTGCGTGCGTGCGTAAATAAAAGAAAGAGAGGTTAGAGAGAGTGTGCGTCAACCTTAAAAGTTAGACATATGGCCATTGCGGATATTTTTTTAGAGCTTTTAAGAGGGACAATTCCGACATACATGATAATTGCGTAACTTTAATCGTTCACGCACAACGGAAGCTCTCAAAAGGAGTAAATCCCTATTATATACCATTACCGATGGATAATCATCAAATGACCCCTCCCACTCTGGACGGAGCGGAAGGGAGTGTCAGACTTGTACTGACTAAAATCCATACACGTTTCTTCTTTTGCCCTTTGCGTTCCAGGGCCTCGGTATCTCTTTCGAACAGTCCCGCAACCCTGGCAGGCCTCGCTCCTCTCGGATCCCTTCCCGTTTGCTGACATCTCTTTGAGGCGCGTGTGGAACACGAACGCGCCGTCACCACGGCCTGTCGTCATAAGACGGACGGATGGCGAGCTAGCCCATTACTCACCGTCCACAGGCCCGCGACCCTCGTCAGCCTTACGTCTTAATCTTTAGACACTCGATGACAATCATATACCAGCTAGAACGAAAGTTCTCATCAAAGTTCTTGAAATGAGCCGAGACACGATAAAACTGCTGTAAACTGTTGCGGACCTCTTGCAACTGCCTTCCGTCTCCATCGTCAGATCTTTGATGATAGACATACTCCAGGCCGGAATAAAGTTCTCATCAAGGTGCATGAAATCAGTCGAAACACGATATAGATGCTGTAAACTCTTGAGGACCTCTTGCAACTACCTTCCGTCTCCATCGTCAGACATTCGATGACAGTCATACTCCAGCTAGGCCTAAAGTTCTCATCTAGGTGCATGAAATGAGCCCAGTCACGATATAGATGCTGTAAACTCTTAAGGACCTCTTGCAACTGCTTTCCTTCTCCATCGTCAGACATTCAATGAAAGTCATACTCAGTTAGGTTTAAAGTTTTTATCAAAGTGCATGAAATGAGCCCAAACACGATTTAGCTGCTGTAAACTCTTGCGGACCTCTTGCAACTGCCTTCCGTCTCCATCGTCAGACTTTTGATGAAAATCATTCTCCAGGCATCGTAAAGCGATCGAACACACACTCTACAGGGATATAGCGTCATGTAGACTAATCTAGAATACTTTTTGCTATCAGAACTTTTTGTAGCTGGTCAACCGATTTAAAAGTTATCTAGTGAGCACATTTTCATTAATTAGTACCATTTTGGTGCAATAGATGTCGTCGCATGTATCTTACACAATGATGGTAAGTTCTTGAACACTTTAAATTCATAAATCTTTTGATAGAGAGCACTGATTACAATGAAACAAAAACTAAAACCTTCTATAAGTTCCGCACAATATTTGTGCATTGAATCTAATCACATTGGTTTTCCCAACAACATGAACGCCCGCCTCGCAGCGCGCGCGGGTCATTATTTTGAAGCGGAGTTATTTTAAAACTGTGATATCTCCTAAGATATTCATCTAAATTGAATGGTGTAAAGAGCAATTTTGGTCACAATTGAACGCTTAAGATGACTAACATATTTATTTTGATAAGGATTAATACTATGTCGGTAAAAATACCTTTGCAAATAAAGCACTATTTTTGACCAAATTTTAAAATCATAAAAATGGTTATTGTTAGTCAACCTTATAAGATAGGCATGTGCTGTCGCGGACTTTTTTTTAGACATTTTTAAGAGGAATAATTCCCTCATACATCATTTTTGTGCAACTTTAACCGTTTAAACAGCGCACGCAACGGAAGATCTCAAAGATGATAAATTTTCCCCGTTTTTGCATCATTTTTCATTGATGCTCAGCTCTTATTGATTGTAGCGTGATGATATATAGCCTATAGCCTTCCTCGATATATAAGCTATTCAACACTAAAAGAATTTTTCAATTCGAACCAGTAGATCCTCAGATTAGCGCGTTCAAACAAACAAACAAACAAACAAACAAACAAACAAACTCTTCAGCTTTATAATATTAGTATAGATTATCATTTGCTTCGGTGAAGGAAAACATCGTGAGGAAACCAGCATGCCTGAGAGATATTTCTCGATGGTATGCAAAGCCAAGAAAGAGGCCCTATATAAAAACTCTGACACCAGGTTAGGCACTAACCACATGATAAAGAAGTGGATTTCATTTCGTGTCGATTTCGGACTATTGGTAGTTAGTGTTTGGTTAAATGCTGTTGAAATGCTAAGGTGGACTGCCTCGAACTCTCTTCAGTGTCTATTCTGCCCCGCCATAGACGTTAAAAACTAAGGGCTCATTTACGGACAAGCGGCGCGTTGAGCGGCGCGGCCCGCTTTTAATTCAAACATATGGAAATGTATGAGAGCGTTTGCGGAGAAGCGATTTTACGCGCGTTTGCTTGAACTGCATGCGTTGCCCGCAACGCTACTTCCCGGACTATAAGCGCGTGTACCACCGGGTGCACCGCGGCGGACACCGCTGCTACTTACGCACCGCACCACGCGCCGCGTCTCCGTAAACAACATCGTACATTGCCATATGTTTGTGTTTGGACGTGCGGTAACGCGGGCCGCTGCACGCGCCTCCTCTCCGTAAACGAAAAAAACGCTCAACGCGCCGCATGACGCGCCGCTTCTCCGAAAATGAGCACTAAAAGTTCCCATGTCATTTACAACTAAAATTAGATAACTTTATGATCTTTATGCATAAGCTAATCATCCAAAATTAACCCAATACAATTAATTAAGTAGATTCCAATTTGCTGGACTAGCATAACAACTGCCTTCTTTGTAATTTATTCTGTTTGTTTCTCAAATTAAGGCAACAATCACGTACAAAGTGCACAAATCGCGGCTCCAGTACATCCCGAAGAAGTTGCAGAGAATGCACTGTGGTCAGGTGGTCGCACTCCGGTGTCATCCGCAGAAGCCGAATTTGTTCGCCAGTGGAGCTTGGGACAACACCCTTAGGGTGAGTTGGTATGAGAAGGTGGTATAGTAGTAAGCACGATTTCTTATTCACTCATTTATGTATTTTATTAAAATAAATTAGTATAAGCTGCTCTTATGTATAACAACCTATCAATTAGAACAATTCAATCACTTTGACAAAAACTTAGTGAAGCTCAAAGTCACGTAGGTGTACGCCTACAAGATTGGAACAGAGCAATCATTTACCAATCATGAATTTGTGACAGATTGTTAGTAAACCTTTGAGTTTCATCTATACAGATGAAACTAGTCCCTAAACCTTTATGAATTAAAGTGGTTTTATACGTAAACAAAAAAATATGAGCTCAAATTAAACTGATTTCAACCCTCAACTTTTTTGCACACAAAACCAAAATTGTTCGCATAGTTGCAATGAAACTAACTTTGTTATGAGGTGCAACAAAATATAACAGTAACGACAGTTGTGGATAACTTTAGCAATATGAGTGCAATTTGACCGCAGAACATTTAACCCTGGCGCCCTTGTATCTAAGCAGGGGTCTACCCCAGGCAAAGGTGAGAAGGAAACTCTGAACGTGAAAAACATAAAGCTGTTATATACCTATGTGGTAATATGGTCTCCACGCCTATTAACTGCGAACAAAGTGTTGTTATGGTCCGTTTAAGCTCAGCAAATTAGTATTATTTTGGTGTTTTTCAGTAAACATTGTGTTCCCATGATACAGGGTTCTTTATTTGTTTCCCTTTTATAGCACGTGTATTTTTTTCTGTTGTCATTTTGTATTTGTTAAAATTTATAAGCTCGTGATGGTGTTGGTGAGTTGGCTTCTCGTTGTTTCGGAATACATCTTCCAAAACGGGTAAAAAATGAGCTTTATGTTCTCGTTTACGGAAAGGTAGGACTCCGTGTATCAGGCCCGGACTCCAACAAGGCGAAGACGAGACGAGGAAAAGAGATGTGTTTTAAAGCCCCAATAGGATTTCGGATCATTATTAAGCCATAGTGGAAATAGTTGAGCAGAGAGGGGCGGAGATGTCTCAAATTTATTTAGGCCAGCCTCCGCACTCGGCGGCCAAGCAGGCAGCAAATGACAAGAGAGGTGACTCTCGTCTGCCTTTCAAATTAGTTCACATAAAGCTGGGCTTGAGAAGCCTGTACACACATCTCTGCTTCGGTCTAGCTAGTAGGCATCTCCGCACAGGTTCGGTGGATACACCCTAGCTACTAACCATCTCCTTTCCACATATCACCGCTTTGGTGGAGTTCGGGCCATATACTTGTATAAATACAACTCACAACTTGGAAGTACTATAAAGTGCTTAGGTAGATGACGTTTCTAGTAAATATCGCCTTATAGGTGAGCAAGTATGTGTCATATAGACTTAGACTGGTAGCACCACCCCAATAAACAGTTTCGGTGATAGTTTTTTAATACCGCCACGCGCACTGTCGTCGCCCTATAAATGTATGAATGCGCTGTCGGCAAGTACGTGGGGCGAGTAACTTACTGGAAGCTAGTAAACACGTGCTGAATTAAACATGGCGGACAACGACCGCGGACAGACTCAAAGCATCTCTGTCGAGATTAAAATATTTCTCTCGGCGGTTAACTGCTCAAATTATTTATTAAGCGCGCTTTAACAGACGGTACGGTATTGTTCGCGGGTTATTATGGAATATTCTATTCTTGCTTTGCTGGTATTGCTTTGATGTTTATAGTTTTTTAATTTAGACTTGCTTTCAATTTGAACCATAGCGTTATTATTCATCTAGCGAAGACGTAGTCAACTCAGTTGTCTTACGTACTTATACTTGCGCATTTGTAGTTATAAAACATATTCTTCGTTTCTTTTTCATTTGTCGCTTTGACTTTTTAAACCCAGAATTGGTTTCTATGATACGTGCATTTTGGTTTGAAAAAAATATTTAAATTCAAAGAAGCGATGAAAATCAATGAGTATAAAAAAGTAATAACGTTTTCAATTAAATTTTATGATTACTAACCCATTTTGCTTCCATTTGCGCTGAAATTTTAATCCTAAATGGGTTTGGACTTTACTACTAGTATAATATAATGGATGTTATACGTAGATAAGACCTATTTGGTAGTTACGTAATAAATTATTATAGACATTTATATATGGGATCACATTAAAGTTGGGATCGGGTAAAAGCTACGAGTGCTCTGACCGTGATATAGATTTTCATCTAAGTTGATATATCATTATATTCTATAAACCAGCTATTTACATATTTCCAATTAAAAATTACAAAATAGGCATAAATTTTAGATTCGGTTCTTACCTGCATTTTTGACCATTTCTGTCAGAGGCGTGCCGTCCATAAAGGCAATTAGGCCTAACCTACCCTACCATTCCTACCAACAAAGCAACAAATGCATTTATTATAATTATGTAATATAAGAAAACAAAATATTTAAAAAAATTGTAAAATCTCCTGTTTTAATGCTTATAGCAACTTGTCGCGCCCGTGTGACGTAATCGCCGTCACGAGCGAGCGTCGTAGTATTTTTAGGCAATCGCACTAACGGCCTACTTTCTATTGATAAATTTACGCACACTGATGCATATTTTCGTGTGTATGAACGGCACACATGTATAGATCATAGATAGATTAGGGGCGGAACTACTGCGAGTGTAGCTGGCCACTGATTGGCTCATGGCCTCCCCACAACGTACCTATTATCCGGCAAAATTTTGCTAACCGCTTTTTAAAGGGATCATGGTATGCAGTGATGCAATTTCATTTGGTAGTGTTTTTTATCGACGAATTAGAAATTATATTTTTCTTAGAGAAGCCATATTTATTGCACGTGACATGCAAAATTTATTTCGCAATCTTGAATTTTTTGCTTTTTAATATCTTACGGTTGTTATTTGTTTTAAAACGTACAATAGTGTAAACATTATTTGTTGTATTTGTTTATTTACATGAAAATGGTGTCCTGTTGTGAAGTTTGCGCTGATAATGTGTGTTTGTTAGAAGTTAAAAACAGTACAACTTAAGTATTCACAATGATCGTTTAATGATAAGATTCAAATTGTGTTTATAGGTAGATTAGGTACCCGAATTACGAGAATGAACCCAAAAAAATATTATCTCGTACTCGTCATTTCAAATGAATCTTGCTTCTGTTTGCATTGTCAGAAAATCGTGATTTGAACTTTGAATAATGTGGTGAGTTTTTGTATTGTAACTTTTGTTTTTACAGGCTTATTTTCAATTTTTTTTTTTCAAATATCCCGGTCAGATGCCTATGGCTAAAATTGAGCCCGGAACGAAACCTATAAATTGTACATAGTAATTTGATTTTTTGTTGACCGCGCACTCTGTTTTATTTTTTAGAATGTTTCTAACGAACCGACATCCTTCGTTCTTGTATTGACAGAACGGCATTGAAATTCCTAATATTTAAGCTAGATGGCGTTGTTTCTCATACGCTTACTAGGTGCGGGGGGCCGGACGGGTTAGTGGATAAATCAATAGATGTACTACTTCGACGAACATCTTACCTAAAGCGACGCTGTGAGGCAGCGTTTTTTTTTTATCTTTTCAGATTGCATGGCCTACCCTCCGTGGGACACCACTGCACGCCACTGATTTTCTGTAAAAAAGTAGGGTAAACCGTAAATACTATTAGAACTAAAAATAAATTAAATTAAACAATGAAATGCCTTTGAAACATTTAATTGATCCAATTTACACACATGAAATGGTTTTGAAATAAAGTAATAGATAAATAGCATACGGTAGCATAACATAGACATTCCAACACATGTCACATCTACCAACCCACGTTGGGCCAGCAGCGTGGACCATTCCCTCTCGAAGAGAGGAGGCCTTGAGGAGGCCAGTGTCTCAGTAGTGGCTACAGGCTGATTATAGATAAATAATTGTTTTTATTTTTGACACAAAAATATAAACACCTATATAAATTAAGAAGTTTTTTAGATGTAAAAAATACTTGTGTAGACATATCCACACGAGTATTTTTTACATCTAAAAAACTGTATCATAATGCATACTATGTGATTACATTTTACAAGTTTCGCATACATTATTTAGTTTACCCTCAACAAGTTGTCTTTGTTTTCAACTTTTCATTTCGAAATGTTACTCATGCCAAATTGCCATGATTGTCAAATGTGACATCGTTTAATGAATGACGTTTTTTAAGATCGGATACGTTCACGTAAATTAGATGTTGTGTTGAAGACATATAGGGTGCGTTCCGAATACCATAATAAAGTTAGTTTGTCCTTACTTCTTGACTACTTATAAAGTAGTTACGCGAACGTTATTTTATTTCATGGGGTGTTCATTGTTCATTGTCATTACGCTGTTATTTTTAATATGATGATGTTAGCTGGCGGGTGGTGCAGAGATGCAAACGCCGTACTAGATTTTTGTGTAGTTCTCATATATTTATAGTGATTTTATTGTAGCTCAGTTTCATTTTATTTTATTGTATTTATATTATATTTTATATTTATGACAACTCTTTTTGGGGATGAGTCTTTTTTCTCTGCCAACGAATCTGCTGCCACTTCTGATGATGATAGTTTTTGTTCCATTACAAACACTCTTGGAGATCTTTTACGTCAAAATTTCAACCAAAACCTTGACCGACTGTTTAACGTTTGTCACATCAATGCCCAGAGCATTCCAAGCCACTACAATGAATTGTATGATACTTTTACGAATAACAACGTCCATGCCGTCCTGATTTCTGAGACCTGGCTAAAACCTGAACTCCTATCCACCACTTACGCTCTCCCAGGATTTGTTCTTCTACGGAATGATCGAATCGGTAAGAGAGGGGGTGGTGTAGCAATTTACCTTCGTGCTGATTTTCCTTTTAAAATTCTCGCTACTTCTTCTTCAAATAGTTCGGCTGAGTTTCTTTTTCTCGAGGTTTGTGTTAAAGGAGCTAAAACCGTTATTGGAGTTGTGTATTGTCCCCCTTCCCTTGATTACTTCATCGAATTCGAGTCGGTCCTAGAATCTTTGGGTTCGGAATACGCACATCACATTGTCATGGGGGATTTCAACACCAACCTCCTTTCCAATAATTCCTCTCGATCCTGTAAACTCCTACATCTGGTCGAGTCAGCTAGTCTGCACGTGTTGCCTCTCCAACCAACTCATCATAACACTGTCGGTGATGACACCTGGCTCGACCTAATCCTCATCTCTAATCCTTCCTTAGTCTCCTCACATGGTCAATATGACGCTCCTGGCTTTTCCCATCACGACCTCATTTTCTTGTCTTATATCCTTAAACCTCCTAAACCCAAACCTACATTTCAGTACAGGCGTGCCTTTGCGCGAATGAATAATGAAAAACTTATACAAGATGCTTCCAATATCGACTGGACACCCCTGGAAGAGGCCACCTCAGCTGATGACAAAGTTAATGTTTTTAATTCTGCTGTAGTCAAGCTGTATGACACCCACGCTCCCATCAGGAAAATCAAGCTGAAGCGCCCGCCAGCGCCATGGATGAATCGGGGAGTTCGGATGGCAATGCGACGAAGGGACCGCGCATTCCGGAAGTTTAAAAAGGATCGTTCGGAGTATAATTGGACCGTCTTCAAAACTGCTCGAAATCGTTGTAATCAGATGATACGCAACGCTAAACGCCGCCACATTCTTGATAATATAACTTCTTCTTCTCCTGCTGATATTTGGAAGTTCCTTGGAACACTAGGTATCGGCAGATCGCGGCATTCAGACATTCCTAATACATTTGGTTTGGACGATCTAAATCGCCATTTTGCCACTGTTCCTACTCTTGATAGTCCAACCAAATGTCAAACTGTTGACTACCTTGCTGGACTGACGCGACCCAATATTACCCCCTTTGCCTTCACCCCAGTCGATCCGGGAGAGATCAAGAAGATTATCCTCTCCATCAAATCCAAAGCCGTGGGCTACGATAACATCAGTCGCCACATGATCGTCACGGCTCTTGACCAGCTCCTTCCTGCAATCTCCCATGTCATTAACTTCTCCCTTTACTCCGGTGAATTCCCTTCGCTATGGCGGAAAGCCCATGTTCGACCACTACCTAAAATTCCTAATCCCACTCTTCCCAGTCACTTTCGACCAATTTCCATCCTTCCCTTTTTATCTAAAGTGCTTGAGGCCTGTGTCCACAAACAATTCTCCCACTTCATTCACCAAAACTCCCTCATTAGTCCATTCCAATCCGGGTTTAGGCCCGGCCACAGTACCGTTTCAGCTCTCCTTAAGGTGACTGACGATATAAGGCGGGGAATGGAAGACACTAAAGTTTCCGTTTTAGTGTTGATAGATTTTTCCAATGCTTTCAATACCGTCAGTCACGAAGTCCTTCTATCCATCCTCTCCTATCGAATGGTCTCTCCCGGGGTTCTGGATTGGTTTTCTTCTTATCTTCGGGGGCGTCAGCAGTCAGTTCTTGCGGGAGACTCTTCTTCCATCTGGTATGATCTTGATGCTGGCGTCCCTCAAGGCGGTATATTATCTCCACTATTGTTCTCTATTTTTATAGATCTTATAACTACCCAGCTTCAGTGTTCGTATCATCTTTACGCTGATGACTTACAGCTCTACAGTCGGGCAGGTGTTGACAACTTATCCGATGCGATTGAGGAGCTAAACCGGAATTTAGCAATGGTGAAAAATTGGTCTAAACGCTTCGGGGTTGCGGTTAACCCAGCCAAGTGTCAGGCGATTATTATAGGGAGCACCCATAGCTTACGAAGGCTGAATGGTTTAGCGGTACCGCCGGTTACCTTTGATGGCACAGTCATTCCGTTTAGCTCCGAGGTCAAGGATCTGGGTTTGTACGTTGATACTTGCCTGGACTGGCGTAAGCAGGTTGCGAGTGTGAGTAAAAAAGTCACTGGGACATTGCGGTCGCTTTATAGATTGAAGAATATTCTTCCATCACACATAAAGGCAATGCTGGTTCAGTCCCTTATCTTCCCTATAATTGACTATGGTGATGTGTGTTACTATGACCTGAATGCAGATCTCCTCAATAAACTTGACCGACTTCTGAATAACTGCATTCGATTTGTATTCAATCTTCGTAAGTATGATCACGTGTCCGAACATCGGTCGCTCTTAAAATGGTTACCCATCAGACAGCGCAGAGCGCTAAGGGCTCTGACAACCTTGTTTTCTCTTCTCGACAAACCCTGTTCTCCTTCCTATCTAACTTCTCACTTTCAATATTTATGCTCTGCTCACAGCAAGAATCTTCGTTCCTCCAATAATCGCCTTCTACGATGTCCTTCTCACCGCTGTGGTTTTCTCAAATCCTCCTTTCTTGTCCAGGCGGTTTTCCTATGGAATGCGCTCCCTCAGAAAGTCAGGATGGCCACCAGTCGGTTTACATTCAAGGTTAAAGCTCGCGAACACTTACGTAAGAAGTTGGCAGACTCTTCCCACAGTTAATTTGTTGTATTTCTCCATCCATGTATTTTTATCTCTCTTTACTTTGTATATTTGTTTGTATGTATGTATATATGTATTTATTATTATATTGTAAGCTAGAAAATTTTCTGCATCATTGCACCTACTATGTTATGTCTCTGCATCACCCTAAGGTAGACTGGTAGAAAATGCCCAAGGCATTAAGTCCGCCTTTGTACAGTGTTTATTACATTATGTGCATAAAGTTTAATAAATAAATAAATAAATACTAATAAATACGACTTTTTATCAGGTTATCTCCGGGTTTGACATTTACGTAAATGGCTGAACGAATTAGGACATAAGGATTTTACTCTAGCAGTACCTAACTTCCCACCAGCGTTTTTTCTTAGCGTAAAAATTACCCTGTACACGCCTGTACAGGGTAATTTTTTTAAGCAGGAATGAGAAAATCCAATCATGCAGTTTTCCCGAGTATTTTCTCCGAGTCTTTACTCCTTTGAGTATTTTTCGCTGTTCCTCATAGGGTTTGGCCATTCACGCCCACTTGAAAAATTCATTCTGTATACTTGAAGCACATTCCATGTATTCATTTACGCGTTGAATACCTAACACAACCTAATGACATAAGAGGTAATTGCTACATAATGAGCATAACTACCTAGCACCTTTTTTTTTTTTTTTTTGTTTTCGGGGGGAAACCTTCAAAAGGCGGCCGGTCTTTGGGGATAAGACCGGGGAGTGTGGGATTTTTACCGCACTAAAACCACCCCGGTGGTCACCATCTGCACATGAGAGGAGGCACCGTTTCCTCTTAAAAGACCTGTCCGGAGCCCCCTTTGTACAACGCCTGAAAAGGCACATCCCTGGGGCGACTATACAGAAGTCTCCCCTGAGCCTCGCTGTGCAAGTGTGCACGACAGCACGTGACCACTGTGCTGCCGGTCATCTCTAAGGTCACTCGGTGAGCGCACAGAGTCCCCACTCTGAACGCCTGTGACCCCAAAGTCCCACCTGCTTTAAGTAATGCAGGAGGGGTTTTAGCACCTACAAAACAGTTGTTGTGAAATGACCGGTCACATGAGCCATAGAGCCTTTCACGATGTTTCGTATCCCCCTTTTTCCTCCCGTAAACTGAGCCGATTCAATTATTTTGATATCAAAATTTTTACCTATGTCTAGGTTCCTATAAATTTCTTTTATGTTAAAAACTTTTAGAATTTGTCTGGTAGTTCTCTAATTACGGCCGTAAAAATGGGGCATTTTTTGTCAACTTTGGTGGGTCATAATTTCTTTACTTATTAGTTGCTGAAATAAAGGAAATGACAGGGACGTGTCTACACTAGTCCTTGATTTAATGAATAAAAAAAATTATAGCTCTAGAGGCATTATTACCATTAGGCATTATTATTTTATTATTTTTTATTAGTACTTATATATATATATTTTTTTTAGATAGTTATTTTGTACCCGCAGCGTTTTCTTATTGAACCCAAAGGTTGACTGGTAGAGAATGCCTAATGGCATTAAGTCCGCCTATGTACCACTATTGTACATGAAGTTTAAATAAATAAATAAATTATTAAGGAAGAAAAAAGGGATTTTTGTTACAACATTATTTCAACTTTCAACAACTCAGCTATCAACTTTTTTTGTCCTGTCCTGTTGTATTTATAAATATTTGTTATGCGTTGCATGTTTATTGTATATTTATTTAGTCATTTTGTATGCACGTCGTGTTCACATTTTTTTTTAGTACAAACTCATTCATAGTAAGGCTTTGTTCTTTTTAGCGTTTTAATTGCAATTTCTTGTTTCCTTTAATAAAACTTCAGGTTATAATCCAACAAATCATTCACGCTATTGAAGTATTTTCATACGTAAAGAAAATTCTGTTCCAGTTTTTTTTTTCTCCGCGCATTGTTCTAATATTTTCCCTTCGTAATGAATATATAGTTTATCATGTTTGTAATATCTTCTATACAATTAAATAAAATTGAAATATCTGTTTATAATTTCAAAATAACAGATTTTTACTGAATGCATGAAAGTACGTACCTACGGTACTTATAACAAAAGCACACATTTTTTAATTTTTTGTCAGTCTGTCTGTCCGTTCCGGCTAATCTCCAAAACAGCTCGACTGATTTTGGGCCGACGGGACTTTTACTGGCAGATAGCTGATGTTATCTACTATAGCTACCTACTTTTATTTTAGAAAAGGGTTAGGGTTCCGTTCAACTAAATTAAAACCCTTGAAATTGTTAACAAAATCCGATTCAAATGGGAAGCAATACTTTTACAATAATTTCATGGCATCAGACAGCCAGTCCGTATTTAAAAAGGTTATTCCCAACGTTTCAATACAGGTATTACTACTCCACCTCTGCCAGACCCTTCGGAGATGACAGGCGCGATGCTATGTTTTTAATTATGTCATTTTAATAGTATTTGCGTGTTGCGCGAAGTGCAAGCACCTCGCGTGCTTTAACTTAAAAAGGGAGGGGAGGGGGGCAAGGGGGGGAGTTTCGTAAATTATTTTGACCATCTCTGGGCCCCTTTTCTTGAATCTGAAAAAAAGTTTCAAAGGGGGGGGAGAAGGGGGGCAAGGGGGGGCAATTTTGAAAAGTGGTTTTTACTTTTCCGAGCCTCCTCTATACGAATCCGTAAAAAAAAGAACACGGGTCTCTTAGTTTCCGAGATACGATAGGGAAGGGAGGGAAGGGGGGCGTAAAGGGGGTGTTTGGCACTGTTCCCCTACTCGTGAGAGTTACTCCTTTACGAATCTGTCAAAATATACCCACCTCCCCATCCACCATCAGGGAGAACAATTATGTCAGTGAGTGAGTGGTAATCGAGCTTTTTAAAGTATAATATTACTTTCAGATCTGGGACGTGAGATGCCCCGTTGGCTGCGTGATGACTTTTGAAGGCGTTAACATTTGCGGCGACTCGATTGACTTGAACGTGCGTATATTTTGTCATAGATAATACGAACATACCGTTTAACTAGGACGGTGCATGAACAGCTTCGCGGTGCAGGAGGGGGGGTGTTGTTGAATGACAGCACTCATGACACGTCAGCACGCCACTCTCGCTCCGCGCACCTGCCTCAGACAATTCAGTTAAGCGTTAGACATGTAGTGTACCTGGTATATTTGTATCTCCGTGGTCCATACATAACTAATACAACCACTCGTTATCCGTTTACCTGTTCCCTGAATAGACAACTAATGTGTCAGGGTATACACCTACAGGGCCTACCTTTACTCCTATTGGTTAGAATAGAATAGAATAGGTCTTTATTTGCTTAGAATGTAGGTACGTAAAAATAAGTTCTTAATAATATCATAGGATCCATGTACATTCTGCCTTAATATAGCATGCAAATGTTTATTACAAAAAATTATCATTTAAGAAATCCTGCACAGAATAATAACATTTTTCTACAAGTAATTCTGTGAAACGTTGTTTAAATTTTTACAGTGGTAAATTTTTAATTTGGTCAGGAATTTTATTAAAGATTACAGGAGCCATACAAATCACATTTTTCTTTAGTAAGCTAGTTTTAAATACGCCCGTGCATAATAGATTCCGGTATTGAGATCTCATAGCTGTACTTCGTTTTCTAGTTTCTATTAAAGTTGCAAATAGACATCGATTTGTTATTACAAATATTGCTACTTCAAGGATATAAAGGCATGGGAAGGTTAATAATTTATGAGACTTAAATATAGGTACGCAACTGTCTGTTGCTTTAAGACCAAATATAGCTCTCAGACAGCGCTTCTGAGCTTTGAAGATGCTTTCTCGTTCACTACAGTGACCCCAAAATATTATACCAAATCTTAAAATGGAAATCACTAGACCATGGTAAGCCACTTTTTTCGATAGATTGTGCAACATAAACGCGGCTGTGCTTAGGCGTTTACATATATCTTCTGCCTGCGGTTTCCAAGTTATCTGGCTGTCAATTATGATTCCTAAAAATTTTGTACTGTTTACATTTTCTATAGCTTGACCATTGTAGTTTATATCCATATCTCCCGTAGATATTCGTTGGTAAAATTGCATAATTTTGGTTTTTTGGAGATTAATAACTAAATTATTATTGTTAAGCCACTTTATTAGACTACTAATTGTATTGATAATGTCATTTACATATGATTCTTTATTGATACATGAAACAATTGATGTGCTATCTGCAAATAATACCATTGGATGAAGTATATGACGTGGCAGGTCATTTACATATAATAAGAATAATAAAGGTCCGAGCACGCTGCCCTGCGGGACACCATATTTTATTTCTCTAAAAGACGATAAAGATTTTAATTCCTTTCTAGCTTCCACACACAGGCTCGATATCTCCGTACATTGTCTACGACCTTTTAGGTACGTTTTTATTAAATGAAGGGCATTGCCACGAATACCGTATGCGTGAAGTTTGGTTAGAACGATTTCGTGATCTACACAGTCAAAAGCCTTCGACATATCTGCATATATTGCACATACAGGTATATATGGTTTCCAGATTATAGGTACGATTATTTACATGTAGGGCGTTTTTAAACGCTCGCCTGTACAATATCGGATTTAACGGATGGCCCAAGAAAATATCTTGAATATTACATCATCGTTCGAGGCCCAGAAAGAGGTGGCTAGACAACCTGGGGGGTGACTATGACGTCATAAAACAGGAGTCATTCCACTATGGGAAAGAGACAGAGCTATACAAGTCGTCTAGCGCCATCTCTTCCCACACGGGAATTACTCCTGCTATAAGACGTCAAGGTAGGCCACCTGGACGCGTACCGCGAGGGCTAGTTCTAGGTGGCGTAGGAAAAGAGTTCCTGGAATGACTTGGGAAGAGGAAAGCTCCTTGGGTAAGGAGCTAGACACATGCGAAGCCCGGTTACGATCCCATAGTAAAACCTGGGAAAAACCGGGTTTAAATTGGTTCCGCATGCCCTTGTAAAGACCCAGCAGAGGGATATAAAAAAAAAAATCATTTACATTTTCTCTATTTCTCCAGGATCCCATCATCAGATCCTGACTTGATGATCATGGGACCACCTGGGAAGTATTACTCTTTCAAACAAAACATAAAATCCAAATCGGTCCAGCCATCTTCGAGTAATCGGGGAACATACATGATAGCGCTGGCAAATAAAAACAGTACCACAGACTAAAACAAACGTCATATCGGCTGATGACGTAACGAAAACATGAATCAGTGCATTAAATAAATAAATGATTTTACATTACATTATAAAATCGTATTAAATTAAGTATTGTTCATTTTGTAAATTTTATTGTAAAACAAATGTCAACGGAAGTCGTTGCTGTGTGGCGTTGACAGTTGTTTAAACGCATAAATAGTCTCGCTGTAGCCCCTCGCTGGAGGCCTTAGATTCATTTTTAAGGCATCCACAGGGAATAGTCCGGTTAAGCAGTAGCCAGCCTCAGAGGCTGAACTGCGAGATGCCATCTCCAAAAAAAAAAAAAAACTCAGAACGGGCAGTAATAATTTGTATTTCGAACTGTGTGTATCTCGTTGAAAAACTAAGTTTTGTGAATTATTATTTATTGTAAGTGAGAAAAGTGTTTACAAAATGTCTGATCGTTATCATTTGAGATCCCCGAGCCCCCCGCTCTTACATACATAAAAATAAAAAACAAGGTTCCGACGAATTGAGAACCTACTCTTTTTTGAAGTCGGTTAAAAATAAGTGCTAGTCGAGTGCAATTAGACAATAAGGTAGAACGAAGTTTATAGTCGTCGGATTTTCATGGGACTTTAGAAATAATTGAAGAACCATTGGTTTACCAACAATATTTGAAATATGCATTACTTGGATAATGAACAAAGAAACAGATCAAATTGGCATTTAATGGATGATGCACGCAAGTCACACTATTACGCCACAATATGAATTCGTCGAATTTGAAGTTATTCATAAACGAAAAACAAATATTCTAAATTAAATTTAAAAAGAAAGAGTCTCGAGCGGTGAATATTTTTTTTTAACTTTCTTCTACACTCCTCTAGGAACTCAATAAAAAAAATTCCCTTGAAAATTCGACCACTGTATAAGGTCCCATTAAAATAGATAGACAAATTTTAACACAGCGTTCAGTACGTCTAACACAGTTCAGTTTATCTGTGGAAACTTGTAAATGGCCTTCAAATTTGTATTGTTTATGAATATTGTTTATATTAGCTGTAAGTTTCCCGAATAGAATAAAATAAAAATAAAAAATAAAATAACCAAAGATATCCAAGCAAGAAAAACAATGAAAAAAGTGATTTTATTTTGACCTAAAATAATCAATAGCCGGCGGCACTCTAGAATAAAGACATCCATTAGGTCAAAATAAAATCACTTTAATCAGTGTTTTTTTGCTTGGATATCTTTGGTTAGACGTACTGAACCCTGTGTTAAAATTTGTCCATCTACTTTAATAGGACCTTATATACTTCGTCCCACCTTTTGAGTATTTTTTGTCTAATTGCACTCGGCTATGCGCATGAAAATGAAATGTTCCCTAATATAGAGTACATTATTAAGATGCCTGCAGATAATATTTTGTAGTCAGCAGCTTTGTCCTTCGTTTTTAATGTATGTTAGAGATACCCGAAAACTTTTGTTCACACGTTGAGGATCTGTTCTCCTTTACATATTCTAGCGTAACCGCATCTACCCTAAAGTTTTTAATAAAGATTGGGTATTTTCCGTCACAATATTTGGGTGTTCCGAATTCCGATCAAAAATGTGTGAACGATTTTTTGTGTGCTCGCATTTTATGCTTTTCATACAAAGCGTCGAGTTTTCGTCGTAGGTGTAAGTCTACCACCAGAAATAGGGGCGTCTTTTAAATGCATTCCTTATCATTACGAAGCCTACCTAACTGCATTAATGTAAATGAAGAAGGAACCTTCAAGATTTTTAAAGGTGAGGAAATTCTCACAATGAAAATACGAAATAATACGAAAGACGTTCTTCAACCCAATCTTTTTCTGTTTTATTATAAACATTTCAATTCAAAGTGTTTTTTAAACCGCCTTTTTAAAGAAACATTTTAAACGCAATTTTCTTTGTGCACTTGTGCAGAATATAATAATTATGCAAATCACGTTCACTTTAATACATACGCATTTATCTAATCTTCAAACTAAGTGCTAGATTTAATAAACCTCGTATAATGTCTTTCAACGTCAACTACACGAAATAATTTAGATCTCAAAATGTATTCAAACACTCTAATTTTGTTTGAAAAATAAAAGCTGTTTTTGGGCGTCATAATTTTATTAGGACCACTAAAGACCGCTTAAGTGGTAGTAAATAAGTAATGCAAGCCGTATTATGCATACATAATGAGCTTCAGTACTGCTGTCAAATACTAAATATTCCATGTTTGTTAATACTAAGAAATCTGTCTAAATAATCTACCACTTATGTTCATACGTGATTTGGAATTAAAACAGTTGCTCGTTTTTCCTCACAATTGCAGCACCTTAAATTCTCGACCGACGGCTTAGCGCCGGGAGTCGAAATTCCAGGAGAAATTCTAATCATCTTCAGGCATTGATTTAGGTGTCACGGGCATATTATGTCTGATAGACGAAGTTATCATTCTTTGACAAACCATTATAGAAGATTCGACTATTTAGGACCTCGCGACCACGACTTTAGGCCGCAGAAGCTTCGTCTAAGAAGAAAGTTTTGTTGCACGTCCAGTTTTGTTCAAAGTAGCGGCCGGTCCGGCCAAAAGTGTGCGAGGTCCATTTTTAAATTATTTACCACTTTTCACAAGCACATTATAGTAGTTTTGATCTTCACTTCGACTTGTTATTGTCTAATAATATCGAGAGCGAGACGAACTCCATAGATTATTATTTTCAATACACATTGACTGGATCCCATTTTCCCTTGTAAACCAATTTGCTTTTCATCTTTCCTATAAAATCGTTTTGCTCATCAGAAAAATACTTCATCCCATTCGAAAATAGGGCGAAGTATTTCTTCTCATACAAATTCAAAGATATTTTGGTCCATATTTATTAATAGAACCGTGTTTTTTACTACAAGTTAACACTTAAAATGGGATATTAACCAAGTTTACTTTTTGCTTTGAGTTCCCGATATGTCGGCACTCTTGCAAGCGCCATGGTCACGGATTAACCGTTTTAGTTTATCCGTGATCGTGGCGCTTGCAACAGTGCGGGCGCAGGCTTTATAATTATAATCACATTAACATTCAGGACGTTTCACGTTCATACAAATAGTTAAAAAGATACACAACCTTTTTCACATTTCTTTAGAAAATTAAAAATAATTATGTTCCTAAATTGTCTTACACAAAACTCTCCAGGTCTTAGGCAGCATACAAGTCCCTTTAATTAAAAACTCACTTTCTCGTACTGCAAGTTCGCGGTGTTTCATACACAGCTTAGTCGTAACTCGGTACAGTCAACCACAAGCCTATGCCAGAAATTAGACTTTGACAGTATCTTTGTTTCTTAGCAGTAAGGGGTGATACGTTGTTCAAGTCGAAACTTGAACGTGTGTTTGACTGTACCTCGTTATGAAGTTTGATGCTCCTGTATAGTTGTTCTTTGCCTTTGAAGAATATTATTATTGCACGGGCTCTCGATATTTTTAGTTTGTAAAGCTGTACAACTTTGTCTGTGGACTGGCTACTGATATTGGTTTACTTCGAGATTTTTTAAAGTGTAACCTTTGGTTTTATGTTTTTTAGAGTTAGAACTACCTAAGTGACTGATTTTATGAGCAACGACAACGCCAGATCCTTATGAAAATGGTATCATGTGGTGTGGTATAACTTAAAAATAAAATCATATTTTAGTGTGTATTGTGACAAGAATTACAACTAATTATTAACATGTTAAACGTATTTTTTTGTAATAAATATCAGTTTGATTGTCTATATTTTGTGCACATCACGTCATTTTGATAGTGCATATTATAATCTAATGTCTACATGATACTAATATGTATAAACTTCAAAAAGCTTTACCTATTGGGAAAACATACAAAATAGATACCTTAGTACGAGTAGGTGCTACATCAGATTCACAATACAAAGTCGTAACAAATGTTTTAGTACGAATAAAATAAATTTTGTAAACATGTTTTCGCGAATGAATAATTAAGTTAATTTGTCAATGTCAACCTATTTACGTACACGTGTGGCCTTGGGCCCTTGGAACTTTGGAAGGTTTTCACATTGATAAAAATGCTTTTATAAAGTTAATAGGTTAGATACTCTTTTATGCAGAAGTTTAATCATTATAAAAAAATAAATAAAAAAAGATAAGTTTATTGCGTGTAAATTTGGGTTATATAGCATGTCAAGGAGTCTCCATTTAGGCATAGAAAATGCCTGTAGTTGAAGGCTCCGCTCTTCCCATACATCTTAAAGATACAAAATAAATAGGCAATTAACAAAAAGAGAAAAAATAAATAAAATAAAAAACAAACAAAACTATACAAAGTACGATAAATTGTATAAGCGAGTGTGCGCCTATGTGTGTGTGTGTGTGTGTGTGAGTGAGTGTGCGAAAGAGAGATTTTGATTGTACATAATGTGTCTAGTCTTAGTAATCATTACTGGGAAGTTGTGAGATTAGAAATATCTGCTTATTTTCAAACATAATAGGACGTTTTTTTTACGACACTATGTTTGACTGCATTATTTAAGATTGGTCGAAACCCTTATAGTTTCGTTCCGTCTGTCTGTCTAGATTTCGAGAGCAGGTGTCTTCTATGAACCGCTACACAAAAGTGATGTAAACTTACGAAAATAAATAACAATAGGGGTGGCCGTAATACTTGTAACAGAAGGTTGAAAAAAAAATCTACGTACTTAACTCCATGGGGTGTCTATCGACAGACACTCTACATGGTTATGTACGTACTTAGATTTTGTTTTTCAACCGTATACGGGTTTCGTTTTTTGCCATAATATTTTGGAAATTAATTTCCAAGTTGATTGGTGACACAACATCTTTGTTTTTATTGAATACCGATACTTATTTCCTCATGCTTAGCACGTTGAGAGTCTTTTGCAAAAAATAAAACCGACTTCAACAACAAAAAAACGTGGAAAAAAAACTTTACCTTCAGAAGTCGGTGACTTTTGTTTGTTCGATTGAGTTTTTTTGCCACCGACTTCTAAAGCTAACGTTATTTTTCCACGTTTTTTTTTGTTTTTGAAGTCGGTTTTAGGTTTTACAAAAAGGTTTTTTTTATTTTTCCTTTTTTGTTGTAATATTCTACACAAATATTTGCTTTACATTTATTTTAAATTGTTATCAACACATTTCATGGTAATAGGTTTATCGCCAATAAAATGTAACTTATATCGTTATAATACCTAACTGTCAAAATCTGGGTGTACTGTACACATCTGCGTACTCCCTCAAAGCATACAAGCGTTATGTTATGTTCTAATATTGTGTAAAAAATAAATACCAAGCGATTGCAGCAATCACAACAAATTTTCTGTCTATTAATGAAGCGTCCCATTGTATATCTCCGAAGATCAGCATCAGATCCTGACTTATACCTTCCATCATCAGCTCAGCAACATGAGATAATGATTATCAAGTACAAATATCGTTAGAAAGTACCTATATAAAAAACATTGTAAAATTTCAGGGTTGCCCTTGATTTCCCTGGGATCCCATCATCAGATTCTAAATTTGTGACAACGGGACCACCTCAGTAGTATAGGCTTTCGAATAAAAAAAGAATTTTGACAATCGGTCCACAATAAGCGGAGAAATCGGTGAACATACGGGACACACAGTCAAACGTAGAACCTCCCCATTTTGTTTAAAGTTGGTTAAAATATTGTCAAAAGAGTTTTGGTGAAACATTAGTGAACCGCTAACACTATGTTTCATGGTAATAGGCTTATCTCCAATAAAATAGAACTTAACATACCTAACTGTCGAAACGTTGTACAGTACACATCTGCGTACCCCCTAGAGCATACAAGCGTGATATTATGTTATGATGTTGTATAAACAATAAACATCCATGCGATTGCAGCAATCACGACAGATTTGCCGTCTATTTTCGAAGAGTTCCATAGTATATCTCCGAAGATCAGCATCAGATCTCCACCAAAAATGGGACCACCGCGAAACAATATTCTACCAAACAAAAAAAGTATCATCGAAGTCGGTTCACAATTGGCGAAGATATCGCTGAACATACACACAATAAAAAAAAAGCATGACTTGATAACCTCCTCGTTTTGGAAGTCGGTTAAAACACGATGAATTTCGCTCTTAAGTTAAACTTCCGACAGTGAACTGTTATCGTACCTCCACTAACGCCATCTTAACCTGGATCGCATATCGCCTTCCGTAGCTCCAAGTTATCCCGTATCAAATATTGTACAACTTATGTTATCTACTTCCACCTCTCACTCGTTGTAAAAGCAGGAAAATGTACAATACAAATGTAATATGCCACATTTTTATCTCACTCGCGGAGGGGAAAGATTTACACACGTTTTGGGTTTGCGTTTAGTGTTTACGTTTGTTGTGGTATAACGTACCTACCTTCTTACACTTTATAGGTAACACATGTATTGTTTCGGTAAAGGTAAAGGTCAAGGGTCATGTTTAACAGAATTCAATCCAGTACACACAAGCGTACGTTTCATTAAAATTCAAACGAATTTTCCAGCGGATTGGAAACACATGAGACCTAATTAGCGACCAATATCCCAATAACTTTGAAACAAACTGTAATTGATGAAATCTCGTTATACACTACTACTTTCCTTAACATCATCATAATAATTATTAGCCACATGGTACACACGGCGACACATCAAGCTATACGTTTCCAATATAACATGGTCTCGTTTTGTATAGATTTCCCGTACAATGAAAGATCCGCATAAAGTGGTTTTTTATAGCTTAATTGGTCGTCGTGCGTACTAATGAGACACGCCTATTAGGAGGAAAGCGGAACGTGGTTTGAGTGGTTCATTTGATTATGTTAATAGCAGTAGCTTCTAACATTAGACGAACTGCTGCCGTAGTGCCGTTCGTATACCTAAGTATCAAGGCACAATTCCGAAAGCGATCGTGCCAGCGAACCCCATAGGCAAAGCTGTTATAGTAGTTCTCAAAAAGTTACACAGAAACCGTCACAACTGGGCTCTATGAAGGCTTCCATCGATGGCGACGTTACTGGCCGCTGCAAGGTTCCACAGCATAAGACAAAGAGCCAGCCAAAACGTTTCAAAATCTTCCAGTCTTGTTCTAAAGTAACTTATTCCTTTCACACAGAGAGAACACTGCCTAGCTGGGAGCTGGCAGCCAACTGATGGTCTAACTGTGTGGGACCTCACAGCAAGGAAGCTGCTGACCGTCGTCAGGGTTCAGAATCGAAGACCAGATGTAGACGGAGAGTATATCTACGCTTGTCGATATTGGCGTTCCACAACTGTGCGTATATATTATTTTGTTCATTAAACCTTCACTAACATATTCTTATGTCACTTACACTGTCGACAACAAATTGACTGCCAAAATTAAGGTACTGTGTGTGTTTTCGCGCTCAGGTCATGCCCCCGATAATTCAAACTATGTTAGTTTATTAAAAGACACCTAAATAATGAGTGTAACCCATAACGAAGCCGGAATGCTTGTTCACCCCGTCATATCGATCATTTTGTTTGTTTCTGGACAGAAAAAAATGGGTTTATTTATCAATTGAACGCGTATACAAACTTTCGTGTCAGTGCTATTAACCGTTGAGGAGTTCTCTCGTGAGGAGACGATCCTGGCTGCAGGAGCTCAATTGATTGGGGGAATTCCTTTGTAAGATTTTCCCAGTATACGTAACTAACAAGGCAAATTAAATAAAAGCATAAATAGTAGGTAAATCCAATATACCATCTATGTATTTATTTCCGCACAAAGGAAATATTTTACCTCACGTTAGAACTAGTAGTTTGTGCCAGTAACAAGTTTGAAAAGAAATAAGCATCCAACGCTAGACCGGTGAAATGTTGTCAAAATCGATTCTCGGTGCACAGCGCATATTCGAATACACAGAATTCCTTTTACTGTACATATTCGCTGAGTCGACTATACATGTACCTGAATGGAGGTATGTACCGTAAAACGTGCAAAACTTTTGCGAATATAATTGCTTTGGATCTATATTTGATTTGAGCAAAGTTTAGGTAAACTAAGATCTATTTTGGTCTATAATGAATTTATTTTTAGCCATATACGTTTCTCGGTTTTAATAATAGGTATTGTGTACGGCGTGGGATGGTTATAAGAATGGACTTTCTTTAATATATTTTTGAATTGTGACTTTTCTCGACTTATCAGGAATCAAGCCCTCACTGTAGATCAGGGTCCGGATTTAATCATGGATTATGTTTTTCGGACCGCTATGGAGGTGTTAGGTGCGATTTATACAGAAACGGCGTAAGGTGAAGGAGCGGCGCAGGCGCGGCGCAGCCATGATGCCGCTTGAAAACGTTTTCATACAAAACGCACGTAGGTCGATGTGTCGTGAATTACCTCAAGCGGCGCGGCGCAGGCACGCCGTTCTTTCGTTTCCTTATAAATTCCACGCCTGCGTTGCGCCTGCGCCGCGCCTTCACCTTACGCCGTTTCTATATAATTCGCGTCTTAGACACCTTGTTCTGTTCAGCTTCTTTCGGTACAGCCGGTAGGTTAATTTGAATAGATATGTTTGACAAACAGCCGCTCGAGTTAATTCGAATTGTGCCAAGCCGACTAGAACATGATTCAGCAAGTGTAGACGGAGTTTGCTGATCGGCACGGGCCGGACGAAAGTCATCAGATAGTTTGACTAGCCTAGTGATTGTTTTGGCTTGGCTTTCGAGGGCAACAAATCAGTTAGATCAATTTGTTTTCTAAAAACAGTATCAAAAATGCGTTTCGATTTAACGAGTACATTTTATCTGATCTTTTCAACTGATAACGCAGTTTAACTCGTAAAATACTGAACATATAAATGAATGACGACCAATTTGATACAACCGGATGTTTTCAGGATATACATATCCAAGTTACTCTACCGGAAAATGTTGTGCACAAAAATTTCCAATGAATAAAAAGCTCTATCCGTTTTAGCAATCTTTTCCCGAATACCCTAGATTTTTTTTTGTTCGAGTAACATTTTCCGGAGTTCCTCTAGCGAAATTTTCCACCCAGTTATGAACTACTCGTTCAGATCTAGTTTAACTTTCGCTTAGATAACCCGAGTGTCATGACGCTGGCTTTGTCATTTCAGTTCGTTATCGTTCTAGATTCAGATTAAACTTACAACATGGAGGATAGCAATGTGTTGTGGAATTACTAAACTGTACTTAAATTGGAACAGAACGTGGATTATCAAAACAAAGACAATGTCAGAGACATACTTGTGAGTAAAACATTGGTTAGTTGAAATTATTATATTAGTTTAAAGCTATTTCAACTAATATAATATATAATATATGAACCAACAGCAGACCTTTGTCTAAAATGGCGATCAATGTTTAGCTATGATCAGTCATTTTGTTATCTTGTACATATTGTGACAATCTCTACTGCCTTCTGCGTTATATTTAGATCATTGATTTGAGGACAAGAACAATTTTCTTACGATCTCAAGTATCATTTTTAATTTTAAGTTGTTCTTTCAGAAAGCTTTTCTTCGATGTCTTCTTAACCAACTAGAGCTTAGTCTAGTTACTAGAGTGTTCTTGAAGCATTTAAAAGTCTTTTTCAGTTTCTTTTTAGGTCAAGCTTTCTTTGACTAATACTAATGTAAACTCCTCATTACTCAACCAAAGTAAAACCAATATTTATCCGGTTCTATGTAATATCCGAGGATACAAAACCGACATGTAAAGTCAGCTACCCTTATCCGTACAAGTAAATTTCCTTACAAAACCCTTGTTTGGTAAGAAAATACAATTACCGTAGAATAAACCTCGGATTTTGGGGTCGCTAGCCTGTCAGATACACTTGACATTTGTCGGTACTGTTGTTAACTAGATCTTACACCGCTCTCGATCTTTACAAAAGGTTATTCGCAAAAGGTTCTTTTTCGTACTTTTGTTACTGGGTTTGGCGTTTGGTCGTTGAGTTTTTACCACAAATTGTGTCCAGTAGTTGGTCATGGTCAAAAAAATCTTGAATTCTACTGACCTGAATCATCGTCGCTTTATCAGCCAGCAGAAATACCACTGCTGGTTATGGACCTCCCTAAAGTGTAGCCACATCAACTGTACTGTATTAAAATTAATTTTTGGCTGCGCAGCATGCCTTATTATTTTTTATAAACTTTTATTTAACTTGCCTTGTAAGTCTAGACTACTGATAGCTGTGTACCATCCTTCAAATCACTGAAAATACTAACACTACCAGCATTATATATTTTAGAATCTTTTTTTTTTTTTTTTTTTACCGATGGGAAATCATCAAATAACCCCTCCCGCTCTGGGCTGAGCAGGAGGGAGTGTCAGACTTTTACTGACTAAAACCCATCCATGTTCCTTCTTTTGCCCTTTGTGTTCCAGGGCCGCGGTATCTCTTTCGAACAGTCCCGCAACCCTGGCAGGCGTCGGTCCTTACGGACCCCTCCCTGTTTGCTGACTCTCCTTGAGGCGCGCGTGGAACACGAACGCGCCGTCGACACGGCCTGTCGTCATAAGACGGACGGACGGCGAGCTAGCCCATAGCTCACCGTCCACAGGCCCGCGCCTACGGTGGCCGGGGGCCACCACGTGGCCCCCGACGCCCGGTGCGTCTCCCGCGGCGGCTGGGACGTGAGGTTCTCTCCCTCTCACGTTCCGCCACCTCCTTCGCTAGTATGACTGCTTCGCAGAAGGAGGTGACGGCGTCCCATTCCGTCTCGCTCCGGACCATGGATTGAACCAAGGCCGCAAGCGAGAGGTCGCCGCCGCCGATCGCCGCTACGAGGACACGGCGGTGCTCCGCCCACGCGGGGCAGATCTCCACCGTGTGCTCCACCGTGTCCTCCGGTCGATCCTCACAATGGTAGCACCCGGGCGTTTCCTCCCGCCCGATTCGGTGCAGGAACCTCCCAAAACAACCGTGTCCGGTGAGGACCTGCGTCAGGCGGAAGGTGAGGGCGCCGTGGCGCCTCTCTAGCCACTCCTCAAAGAGGGGACTTATCGCCACTATTGTGGCGTGCCCTGCACGGGGTTGCGATAGTCGCTCTCTCCATGTCGCCATGAGATCGCGCCGGAGGTCTGTCCGCTGAGCGACAATTTGCCGCGGCAGCAGAGTTACCCCCCGGCGTAGTGCCTCCACGCGCCATTCGTGTAGGCGCGCGAGGACTATCGCCTCCAGATCCCATGGCGGCAATCCGGCAAGGAGGCTCGCCGCCTCGCCGGAGATCGTGCGGTATCCCCGGACCAGCCTTACGGCTACCACCTTTTGGGGCGCGTTCAGGTAGTGGGCGGCTCGCCGCCTCAAGGAACGCGCCCACACCGGGGCCCCGTAAAGGGCCATGGACCGCACGACCCCCGCGTAGAGCCTCCGGCAGGAGGCGTTTGGACCCCCCAGGTTGAGCAGGAGCCGCTTGAAGGCAGCCCCGGCCCGTTCCAGTTTGGGGGCCAAACGTCGGAAGTGCTCCACGAAGTTCCACCGGCTGTCGAGGACGAGACCCAGGTACTTCAACGTCGGCTCGACGCCGATGGAAACCCCTCCTACCGTGAGCATGGATCCCGACGGTGGCGCATTCCGAGGCCCATGAAAGCACATGGCCTCGGACTTGTGCAATGCCACCTCGAGACCCAATTGCCGGATCCTCTCCACGACCATCGCAACCCCGCGTGTCATTAGCTCGGCCGCCGCCTCGTGCGACCTCCCTTGTGCCAGCACCAGCGTGTCGTCTGCGTAGCAAACTACGCTGACGCCGTCAGGGAGGTCGGCGCGCAGCACCCAGTCGTACCCGATGTTCCACAAGGGCGGCCCTAGTTAGTTTTAGAATCTGCAGTATTTATAAAAAGCAACCCCCACTTGTTCGAAAAAATGTCTGACATAAAAAGAATGCCAATACGTGCTCAATATTTATCACAGTTGTGTAATATAAAATGCAAGACATCTTTAATGCAAAAGAGTTTTTTTGGCATTGCACCTAAAATCTACAATAAAATACCTGACAATATCAAAAATATGCCTCTAGTAAAATTTAAAAAAGCTCTCAGATTATTACTAATTGACAAGTGTTACTATAAAATTGAAGACTTTTTGAATGATAATAATTTAATACCAAAGAAGATTTAAAGTATTGTAATTTAATGTAAACTAAGTATTTAATTTAATCCCAATATGTTAATAATTTCTTATTATATAATTTTCATAACTACACATGCATGCATGTTTTTTCTATAAATATTTGTATGTCAAAATTGACAAAACATAGCGCGCTATCTAGTTCTTAAGATCCATCTAAAATGTCAATACCTATGTTTCACAAATAAATTGATTTGATTTGATTTGATTTGAAGTCAGTATGTATCGGTCAAATCTTGCAACTGAACATGAAACCAGTTCCCCAGACGATTGTGCTGAAATTTTGCACACACCTTTGGTTCTGGTGACAATATATTTTTATGACAGACATAAATTTATCCTGCAGCCAGGTTCTCCTCACGAGAGAACACCTGAACGGTTAATAGCAGGGGCACGAAACTTTGTATACGCGTTCACCCAAACCTAATTTTCTTCTTTTAAATTTTATAAAAGCTTATTATTAAAAAAAACGAAACTAATTCTTTCCTGCAACCAGTGGGTGCGACCACGGCTCTACCTTGACCATTTTTGTTGTTGTTGTTACTATGCATTTCTGAATTTCTATTTGAATTATTTTATTGTTTCGTTCTTTTTAGGCTCCTTTTATTACATAGTCCGGTTATAGGTTTTTTTACATTTTTTTTACGTAGTCGGGTATAGCTTTTTTCAGTATCTTTTTTTTTGTAACTACCACTTTGTAAGAGCATAGTGATTGAATGTATAAACTTTTCTAATAGTTAAAGCACCAGTACCAATATGACCATAAATTAAAATGAAGGAAAAAAAACACCTACCACCACTTAACTACTTTATTCAAACAGTGAACTACACTAGTTTATATATGTGTTTCATTGTACATGTGAGCCAAGGTAATGTTTTTCTTAAATATCACGTTTAAGGCGGGTTTCAGGTAGCGTTGCCCTCAGATAAAGTCGACTCATGCCGGGGATTTCATGTAATTTGCTGTCATATATTTAACATTAGTAAGTTCAGTGCACTGTCTTCTGTTATATGGGAAATGTTTGTTGCAGTTTAAGACGAAGCTAGGATAATTTAACAAAATATTAGTGTACAAAGATAAATAGAAAATTAAAAGAAAAAAGAGAGTGTGCTTCACCGTATTATTTTCGTGGGAAAAGTGTCAATACTACATGATAGCACTTAGTATGTCATTACTTCCCAGAATTTGGTCCTTATTAGCGACACTATCGAATGGTATAATAATACAGTGTTTGTTTTTTTTTAAATCAATGGGCTATCTATGGAGTTGCAGTTTTAGTTTTCATCAAAATCGGGATCGAGACTCCTTTGAGCAATTTTCGGTATTCCTCATAGTTTCGGATTTATCCATCCACGCCCACTTGTAAAATTCACCCTCTATATGGCCTTTCAATGGCAAGATGACATTGTGCTGGGCATGGTCAAAGTGAGGTGTAAGAGGTGTCGAAGCGAAACGAAATCTAATGATTAAATAATTAGATTTTGTTTCGTTTCGACGGCTCTTCTATCATAGATCATAATACTATCCACAGCCACACCCGTCTACAGCCGAAAAATGACGATGTAAGGTTCTTTTCACGGTAATCAATCTTCAATACCGGATGATGTGCTAAGAGTTATTTTTGTCATGGCTTACACTATAGTTATAAACAGAACTGACAGTAAATATTTATTTATTCGGAGGACATATTATTTAATCTCATTTAGAGAGAGATATTTTGTCTGAACCACATCGTATCCAATGAACTAAGACGAAGTCTGGTACAATACCTACCCGGCCATAAATATGGGTTATTGAGTTTTTTTTAAAGTTTGGCTTTGTATTGCTTGCCTCTGACACTGGTACCTGTGAGACAGATTTTTTCTTTAGTACGGCAGTTGTGCCTCGATAATGTCGTGATGTGAATTTTGCTAACAGTTTATATTTTTTTTGCTTGTGACTGTACTTCGCGACGTGTAATCAACGTATTAATTCCCATTGAATTAATGTATTATATATCAATGTATTATTCTGACGACCCGAATGGCGCAGCGGTAGTGAGGCTGCCTTACGTACTTAGGGTCCCGGGTTCGAATCCCGGTAGGAGCAAAATGTTTGTGTGATGAACATGGACATTTGTTTCCGAGTCATGGATGTTTATATGTATAATAAGTATGTATTTACAAACAAAAAGTATCTATGTAGTATTATCAACTATCTGGTGTCCACGACACAAGCCTCGTTGCTTAGTGTGGCACCTAGATGGCGCTGTGTGTAATGTCCAGCGATATTTATTTACACAGTATTAAATACATAGACTAACGCTTAGTTAGCAGGAACTATAGAACGCCATCTGCAGCGATTTTCTTTCGCCTCGTCCTCGTTCATACCGTCCTGGTACACGTGCGCCTTTTGCGAGGATACTATTATTAAATACTGTATAATAGGTATTTTTACCTGTCTTCGGAAAATCCTAGAGACAGTTATGATTTTGCAAGTTTTGAAACGTCCCCATTTTGATCTCGAAGTCGAACAAAATCTCTTAAGTAATAACGCAGACTTTGAATCGAAATTCTTTCTGGGTCGTTTCAGCTGATTTGCTGAAAAGCAAATAAATTTAGTTTATGAACACCTGCGAGTTACGGATTGGTTCGAGAATTTCTTCGCTAATGAAATTATATGGCTGTGCTTTTAAATTTACTGATTTTCCACTCGGTCAGTTTACGTTTCAACCATCCAGTCTGGAGCAATTTTCAGTTATTTCAAAATTAAGGTTAAATGAATAAAGATGACTAAATTTAGTTAAAGTAAATCAAATTGGTTGTGAATATCGTAAGAAATCAACAGGTGCCACTGGTATGATCTTAGACTCCAATGGTGTTGTAATATAATTACCTACACGTAACTAAGAACAGTAATAAGTAACGAAACTAAGAAGTAATAAATACCTAATGTTCTTAGTCATTTGAATAATTTACATTTGGCAAAGGTGCTACCGTTTTCACCCTTATGTCCTGAGTAACAAGGTTGAAAAGTACAACTATCAAAACGCTACCTAATAATTATCCCAATTACAACATGTATAATGATATCCATGACTTACAGCAATAACAACCTAACATCAATCACAGTTCACTGAGGCTCTATGTAACTAATAATTAATAGATTAATATTGTTACAGTACAACCGCAAAGGTAAGTACGCCATTATCGGTGGAAGTGGCACTAGTTGCCTGGAAGTGATCAACCTGCACAACAGATATATCACCTGTTCGTACCCAACCGCTGGCACCATCACAGCGGTCACCAGCCACGAGGAGCGCATCGCCTTCGGAGGCACTTCCAGCGCATTCAACATCGTCTCGTTCTACGACCCTAAGTACGAACGGGATAAGTACAAGATAGACATCGAAACTGACTACGATCACATGAGGCCTGCTCAAGGAGTCATCACCCTATTCCACGACGATGAGGCCATGCTTGCGTCGTCTTCAGAGCCAAGTACCGCTATATCAGTAATAGGCGATGGCGAAGTAGACCCTGAACAGCAAGGAGAAGAAAACCCCGATGAAGGAAAACCCGACGAAGGAAAACCCGATGAAGGAAAATCCGATGAGGGCAAAACCGAAGATGCAAAAAAAAAAACACTATGATTGTTTATATCTCCTTTCTTAGTTTGTATCTTAATGTAAAGGGTGTTACAAGACCCTTAACGAAGCCGAAAGGCACTTGTTCTCCCCATCATTGCGATCATTTTTTTGTTCTAGACCATACCTGGGAACTTTCTAGTTACGGAGATATTGAGGGTCAAAGTTCCAACTTCTTCACATTTTTTTTTTTTTAATACATATTTTTAATGTTAGATTTTTACTTTACACCTCCACGATCCACGTACTATGCAATCCACCCATCAGCACGATGTTTTAAGTGCGCTACATTGAGTCCTACCGCAAAACGTGATTTTTCACCCAAAAGTCGTTTCCCAGCAATAATTTTTGCGTAAAGTGATTTAGTTTGATGTACATAATGCTTGGTCGACGGCTTCGTGAATGGTCTGTTTACACCCTGTATTTATAATTGCTTTTTGTTTGTAACTTTGATTATATCCTTTTTGTTTTTATTAATAAAAACCTTAATTAAATAAACTATTTACCCTGCATAAGCTTTCAGCCCATGTGTACAGTAAGTATGACGGATGTAAACGATGATGATAGCCCAAATTACATCGGCACGCGAACGGCCCATCACCCGAACAGTAATCCGTTTCAATTTCGCTAAAGAGATACTCGTGTCCATTTCGCATCGCCGCCGTTGCCAGTTCAACGTATCGTCGTCATTTCAATGATAATTTGCAAAGCTTGTTTCAACAGAATTGGACCGCAACTGCAATAACCATAAAACCCATCCGAATACGTGTCGAATTTCAACGGCGCCAAATTGAAAATCCTGAAAACAATTGCACAAGTTTCCACAACAGAAAAACGGGGCTCGGCCAACATTGAAAAATTAGAATCGGCATTGCGAATTCAGCCGAGACTACAATGGCGAACAAGTTGCAATAGAATTTAAATAAAGAAGCGTTCCCTAACAGCGCGAACTCGTGTGCGGGGCGTTGGTGAACTTTCAACTTTTACCCGCTTATGTAGCGGGAACGTACCTACGTCCCCCTGCCCCTCCTGCGCTGGGGGAGGAGGGAGCTTTTCCGTACTTGGACCGAATATTTACAGCGCAACCTAAATATAGCGTGCCGCTGCTCAGCTGGCACGGGCGGGGGGTGTGGGAGGGTAAACATTCCCCCTCCACCCTCTGTAGCTCGTCGGTGTAGAAGGCCATTCGAGCGCCGGCTCCGGAGGTGAGCGGACATCTCCTGTATAATGCAGAGGTCGTCGCGACCATGACCGTTTGGAGTCAGGAGGGGTTGTCGCTCGCTATGGCAGTAAAGTCACTTTCAAGGCCATGGTGTACGAATTGACGTGACAGAGTTGTATGAACGGATGCTTTTACTATTAACAGCTAATACGAATTGATGGTAATGAATCTTGGACACGCCAGGTAAACTACATTTGCGTGACGTACCTATTTCATATTGTCATCAGGAACAACATTACGTCTGTAACCATGGCTAAATCTATGGCTATAAATAGATAGTAACCATTCAAAGGTCTATTGAATCTATCGGAAAATAGGTAACCAATATAATTCTGCGAGCCGGAAGGGTTATGAAATATGGTTACTCTAAGGATTATTGAATAGGTCAGCAAATAGCGTAGTAACTCTATATTGGAAACGTATACCAAAAATTCCGGAAGCCAGTAGTTGTAATAGTAGGTACCTAACACACATTGGTATTTGTATTACTTACTGGATTGTATGAAATATTGTGGGCGGGATGTGGTTCTATGAAATAGAATATATGTATGTACACACATACGTTCCATGTTCTTCATGCGTTGTCGTGATGAACCAATACATTGGACATCCATTGACGACCCGAATGGCGCAGCGGTAGTGAGGCTGCCTTACGTTCTTAGGGTCCCGGGTTCGAATCCCGGTAGGAGCAAATGTTTGTGTGATGAGCATGGACATTTGTTTCCGAGTCATGGATGTTTCTATGTATAATAAGTATGTATTTACAAACAAAAAGTATCTATGTAATATTATCAACTATCTGGTGTCCACGACACAAGCCTCGTTGCTTAGTGTGGCACCTAGATGGCGATGTGTGTAATGTCCGGCGATATTTATTTATTTATTTATCCTCCCTTGATTTGATCGTCATTATTTTCAAGAGGTTTACAACTTTAGTATTTTCCAAGATTAGACAAAAGTCTCTAAATACTTATGAGCTAATTACTATGACCATAGTATCGTTTAACATAAAGAAAAACAAGCCAAGTGCGAGTCGGACTCGCGCACGAGGGGTTCCGTACAATTATCTAAAAAAAACACGTTTGTTGTATAGGAGCCCCCCTTAAATATTTATTTTATTCTGTTTTTGGTATTTTTTGTTATAGCGGCAACAGACATACATCATCTGTGAAAATTTCAACTTTCTAGCTATTACGGTTCATGAGATACAGTCTCGACACAGACAGCCAGACGGACAGTGGAGTCTTAGTAATATGGTCCCATTTTAACCCGTGGATAAGGAACCTTAAAACACTGTAGAACTGTCTGTTTCAAAACTCTCCTCGAATTTATCAAATAAACGTTAACTAAACTCAGATAAGTACTTAAACGACGTAAATCCTTCCTTAAAACTAATTTAGCTTACAAATTGGCCAAGTAACGGGAGATTTACTAATCGGCTTGCATTTTTCACGTAAGCTTAGCTCAACAAATGTTTTATTCAGAGTAATCTCGTGCCGATAGAAGATTAAAGCCTGACAAAACATCTGACAGCTCTTTGTAAGCAGAATATTCGTTTATTATTTAACTAGATTTATTTTTAATTAGCGAAGCCTATAAAGTTGTTTTGCTAATGTAAGGGCCGTTTGGACTGTATATGAGTGTACGGGGGGTTCTATATATCATTTTTGTGGCGTTTTTTGTTTTCGCGAGTTTGGAACAACGCCATTAGTTATTTCTCGCTCGCTGCTGCTTTTTTTATTCGAGTCGATTCTGTTTTACGTCCATAGGTACTTTAATTTTTTTGAGGTTACTGGGCACATCATTTTACAAAGGAAAAACCTAATTGGCCCATATTTTAACGATGATTATGAGAGCCCAGATATGGAATTAATGGCCGTCATTAAAGTGTCCTGTTAATTAATTTTACTCAATTTCCTTTTATGGCCGTTGTGTCTTTAAAAGTTTTTACAAAAAGCAAACCATAGACAAAAGAGGATAGCTGTGAGGCACGACGCGCGAGAACAATAGGCGCTATGAATAAAGAGCTTCAGGATGAAATTAAAATATTATAAAGGCCTGAACTCCATTTTGACCCCGATTGCAACATACGCAAACAGGAAATTAAAATACGTCACAGTCACACAAAGCCACTGAAACAAAAAACACTGTAATTTGGTACAGTGTTTTTAACAATGACGTACGACTTTCCAATGTCGACACAATAAAAACGATTCATTACCTCGCTTCGCTGACGAGCTAACCACTTCAACCTCGTTCGCTCAATTTAATCTGGAAGCCCAATATTTATTACTTACCCTTATTCTCCAATTTCATCAAAGAAAATAAATTATAAGAGTGCGACTGGAACTCGACACATTATGACGTCAATAACAGCGAACGAATCCAGGTTTGCGGAATTAAAAAGCGCTGAGAACGCAAACTTGGCGGATTTGGAGATTCGGGCGTAGTGGCGTAGCGGGGTGGGGGCGGCTTAGCGGGGCGTAGCACGGGCGTCGTAGCTGCATCGATCCGCGGGCCGTGACCTTGACCCGACCGCGTTCCCGGATGTACCAGCACTCGCCTAGTTGCGCCATTGTCGCTTTATTCAGCTTCTGCTAGCTTTTATTAGCCTGGGTTTTATTTCGCTTGCCTCATATTAGAGTTGAGAAATGTAGGTGCGTCTAGACAAGTTTTGTTTTTCTTGTAAACATAATGGATTACGTTTCTGTCTCAAGGTTTACTTTTTCTGCCAGTTAGCTGACATTTGATTCAGAGTGTGAATATTTGATATTTAGAGTCCTTACATCTTACTCACTTTTTATTACGGCTCCTTGTTTTTTTTTTTTTTAATTTTGTTTCTCTTTCTTTTGTTATGCTTCATGAATACCTGAGTTCTATATTTGCGAAGACTATTTAAGGTGGAAAATGTCCTTGTGCTCAGAAGCACGATCTATTTGGTGATTTATTTATTCGTGAATGTAAATTTCAAATTACGAATGAATAGCTACTTAAGTAATTCTTTGGAAGTCTTCACTTTTGAGACTTTTTACAAAAATATTCCTAAAAAGTGAGAATAACAAAAAGAAATCGTTTTTTCTTTTAGTATTTTATTAGCATTTATATTGAAGTATGTTTATGGAACTTATCATGATTTACTTACAATATTTGCCGTAGGAAACTGTTATTGAAGTTTTTATTAAATTCACAGGGAATGAAGTAGACTTTTCAGAGTGGCTTTGTAGGTTCCGAGAATTTTAATTTCTACATTGAAAAATAAAATAAAATCAAAAATGGAACGAAATAAGAATACGCAGAAAATGTTTCGTTTGAAAAATAGACAACTCGGAAAACGTGTTTTTTTAAGAATAGTGAATATTGCGATTGAACAGCGATTTATTGTTACTCGAAAAAAGTCTTCACATTTGATTATTGGCACCTAAAAAGTACGAAAACGCTAAACCACATTAAAAATAACACGTTTTAGCAACAATTACAGGCATTACAGCCCACTGGGGCGTTTGCCATCCACACGAAGTTCTAAACAAAATTATGCAGATACATGCAATCTGGTCGCTAGGACGGTGGCCAGTGCATAACAATGTATGCTAATCAAAAGATAGCTCGCATGATTTAAGTGCACCACTGTGTTTTCGCTTTAGTTAAGGCCTTGAATTCAGACTGAGATTTTTGGCGAGCGAGCTGAATTTCGGAACACTGTGCTAGTGGTTTTATTGCATCAACGAGGTTGCCAATATTAGATTTGTCGATTATTTTATGTGTGCACAGATGCAAGATCGGAATATTCGTCTGTGGGTCAATTTTAATGTTTATTTTGTTTTTATATTGCTTAAAGATTTTCATAATCTGTAGATTTCGAAAGGTGGTGAGACTGTAAAACACCTGTGTCAAACCCTGATGTATTAAATGGTATAATGGTATTGTGATGATAGTGTATTGCGAGATAAGGGACGTAATGGTTCCGACTATTCTATCTTGCAAAATACTTCTGAAAGCTTTTAACATACACAAGGACATCTATAAATTCAGGGATAAAGAGAAACAAACAATTATGAATTCAACGAATTAGTAGCTTTCTGTGTAAACTATTCATTTGTTTGTGTTTTACGACGGTTTTCAGACGAGCTGTAGTAACATAACATCTCGCGTGTTATCCCCGAAGAGTAAGGCAGAGATGCATCTAACAGTATACTCATATTTCCCTAGTTATGTATAAGTCCCATGTAATAGGCTCACCCTTTCAGCCATCAACCTGGACAAAATTCATACTCCGTGGCACTCAGAAATTTCTGATAGAAAAACGCAATACTTGGGAATCGAACCCAGGACCTCTTCGCTCAGCAGGCAGGCTGGCGAGCACCACTAACAAGGCAGTCAACTGTATAATGTGCTCTTTTGTCTTTATAAAATAACTCGTGCGAACAAATCCATGATTATTAGGAATCAAATTGGATTATACTTGACAGGAAATGGTAGCGTTGTAGTTTATTTTATTTCTATTCTTTTCTTCTGTTTTGAAAATTTACTGTAACATTTAAGATAAAAAAAAATGTTTTATTAATATATAGTTTCAGGAGCGGATCTTCAGTCGTAAGTTGTAATATATTTTTTAAACTTGATTATTTGCACACCCAGTACTGTCAGAAGTCGATTTTTCAGAGAATACTTAGTTGTTAAATATCATGGCTGAAGAGAACTATGTGAGTTTAAATATTAGATAGTGGTATAAGATACTGAAACAAAGGAATAGACAGCAATGTAAATAACATACAAAAACTAAGCTTTCAGCTTGAGCTTGAAAAAAACCTCTGTGAACTTTTTTATAATCTTTTTATGGCGCCCTCTCACTGGGAGCATTCGACTGTAATGTTACGGTTCAGATTCATTTGTTTCTGTACAAAATCAAATCTTGGATTTTTACATTACAGGCGAATGCTCACGGCGCGCGGCGTCGGAGCACCTTCATATATTCGGGGAAATCAGGTGTACTAAAAAATATACGTACATCCTTATTCTCTATAACAGGCAATAGAAATTATACGAACTCCTGAATAATTCTAGAAACTACCTATTTTTTCGAAGAAAACAGCAGATCTTAAAAATATACAGCCATAATCTATTTATAAATAGCCAATAACAATGAATTATGAAACTAATTCCAAGATAAATTATAAAGAAAACTTTTCTGTTATCTGCTGTAAATACAGCTGTATTCTATCAATGGATAACGTGTGTTACTTATAAAAACTGATTCCAACTTAATCTTACCCAAAAATAATATTTCTACCTTATTTAATCACGCAGAAACTTCAGCAAAACATTTTATTTCCAAACCCGTTTGAGATCCCTCTAAAAATATCGAAGGAAGCCGTTGGCCCAAAAATTATTCGTAATTTTATTATCATCGAAATACCATCGGCTATCTAGGACGGCTCTTCGGGTTTATTTCGTACATAAATAGACGACATTTTGGGTTCAAATGGCCTTCATAAATTATGTTAGGTTGTAGTTTCAGAAATTACGCGCTGAATTTTAATGTGGGTATTAGCTCACGTATTATGTTTTGTTGTTATGTGTGCTCTTTGGTATTAGCTATGACAGTCAGGATAGGGTTAATTGCGACGTGAGGGTCGGAAGTGGTAGGGTTGTCTTTATTTGGAGAACGAATAGTTTTGTGAGTATAAAATAACCATGAACTAAAGTTGAAAAGAGTTTTAAGAAAATCACGTGATCACAAATCCTTCATTATCTTTCATAGACAATCATACATAGATCATTTGGTTTATAGCAGTGATAGCCTAGTGGTGTGAACGTCGGACTACCAAATCATAGTCTCAAATTCGAACCCAAGACACGCACCTCTGATTTTTCAGATTCATGTGCGTATTGCATAATAATTATACAATATGAATCCTAAACTGTAGTCGAAAGTGTAGTGTAACCCTAACTGTAAATCAGCATGTCTGAGAGATATTTCTCGACGGCGTATAAAGCCAAGTCAGAGGCCCATGGGTGGCATAAAAACTGACACCAGATTAGGCACTAACCAAACGATAAAGAAAGAAGATCTGGTAACAGACTAACAAAGTACCTAAATATTTGATTAGACACAAGTAGATTCCGATGTCAAGTCTTAATACCGAAACCAAACAAACCCAATTAGTTGAAATGTTCGATCAGCTTTACTTAATTTAGAAAATTGAAAGAAAACCGTTCCCAATTGAATGGGTTTCAACCCCAATTTTCTGCCGATATTCCATCAATGGTTCTCATGTACCACGGAAAGCAATAATATAAGAGATTTACAGATCGTCATGTTACATACGTAATGAGGGGTGCATGGGGATCTAAAATGGTTTAACTCTCCCCTTAGCGGATTGGTTTTACACAATGTTTCAATTATTTATAGGGAGATATAAATGTGGGGCAACTGTGTTGAGTTCGTTATTAAAAAATAAATTATAGTATGTACAGTCGCCATCAGATATATCGTAGCGGGCGAGGTACTCAAGTATTTCGGAGCAGTATTACTTTTCAATAAATTCGTTACACTAGATGTGGTCAATAAGGTCTTTATCGTAAATAAAAGAGCAGCAACTTTTCAATAAATTCGACCAAAATAACTATATAACAATATCCACAATAGTTGTCAAAATAATTTTTGACAACTAAAAAGTCAACATAGTAACGAATTTAAAGTAACGAATTTAAACTGTGTGATACAGACTTATGGTATATTTTCCATAAATGTTCTGATCTTTAAGATCATCCTGGCTGCGCTGCCTTTGAAGTTTTGTGCTTTCTGATATTTTTATCTCTAAGTGTTACGTAGTTATTGAAAAGTAATGCTGCCCCGAAATATTTGAGTCCCTCACCCGCTACGATATATTCGATGGCGACTGTACACTTTGTACCTTACAGATAGCATCAAAATTATTTCGTGTCTTTAAGCTGTGTTTTTGAAACAAAATATTACAAGTGAGAATCAATAGGAGCTTTGCCTTTGCGCAATTTAAGCTAACACAATTTGTACTGAAGAGGTAGCTACTTATCTGTTTTTTTGCATGTGTAAGCAGTAATTTTTAATTAAAGTACTACTTTTTCACATAGCCATCATGCCTGTAATCCTGGAAGTGTTAGGCAGAGGTGTACCTAATAATACACGCACATTTCGCCAATTATGTTTAAGCCCCATGTAATAGGGGGTGAGCCTATTGCCATCAACCGGGCACAAATCCAGACTCCGTGGCAGCTACTGAAAAAATTCTGATGGAAAAATTCAATAACAACTTGCCCGACTCGGGAATCGAACCCAGGACATCAAGCTCAGCAGTCGCGCTTGACTAGACCAACTAGAAACGATTAATGCAGCATAATTCCAATTATATCAGTCTATAGAAGTGAAGTTAAGTACTTCGTCGAATCCTGAACAGCCTAAATGAAAGCATTTTTTTTTGTATTTTCAACGTTCAGGTCAGTGCCCAGAGTTCAAATTCCAAGTGCAATGCAATAATATTTCCGCAATTGATTTCGATATCCCTAGGTTTTAGTCAATACGGGCATAATACTGGTATAGCTTATACTTACATGAGATTTCCAAACTAACAGCAATTAACATCTACAATGTGTAACAGAATAAACGCACAACCTCTTAAGGGGTCATTGTACTCATCATTATGAACAACTTTTACTATGGGACCAATCCCAAAATCGCGAAAAAAAAACAGCTGTTCAGTACATTTTGTCGAATTATGCGCACAGAAATGTATAGGGCAGTCGACTTTTTTTTCGCGATTTCAGTGTTGGTCCCATAGTGAAAGTTATTCATAATGATGAGTACAATGACCCGGTAAGAGGTTGTGCGTTTATTCTGTTACACATTGTATAAAAATAAATTAAATTGAGGTGTCTGTTTGTGATATCAAAATAACAGCTTTTTACCGAACACATATGAAAATATCGTCGTCATCATTTTTATCTGTCTCTCTGTTTGTTCCGGCTAATCTCCGAAACGACTGGACCGCTTTTGACGGGACTTTTGCTAGCAGATAGCTGATGTTATAAGGTCCAACTTAGACTACTTTTCTATTAGAGTAAGAATTACGGTTCCGTGTAATTTCACGCGAATGAAGGTTGCAGGCGACAGCTAGTTTTAAGTAATAATTTAATTAAAGTCTGTTCCAGACGTTGCTATATTTACAAATCGCAAAAAAAAAAAAAACTTTTCAAGTGCACCACAAAGTTCGTTTGCTTTGTTATTTCATATTATCTTAATGCGACTGTGCAATAAGCTTTTACTGGCTACTGACTGTTCGTGGCAGTATAATAAACGTTTGTGCTCAAAATGGTGGTGTTGTTATTTTAGTTTTGCTTTTTCATTGTCACTGTTTTTTGTTTGGAAATGTAAGCCAGGTGTTTTTATAATTGTGTGGTTGTTTTTTGTTTAATTTTATGATAATGTTTTGTCTGGTAGTGACCTGCGAGCTTTGAAGATTGTTTTGTCTACGGTTCGCAATACACACCAACGTTTGTTAAAGTCGCAAGTTACATGCGAGCCTGTTACCATCCACCGCAAAAATCTAGACTGCGCAAGTCTGGCTGAAAAATACTTTGACACTCTACCCTACCACGGTTTCCACAAGAGCAATGAAGCACTCAATAAGTTTCGTAGGTGCTTGCTACGCCACGCTACGCGAATCTAAAAACGAGCTACGAGGCTACGCCGTAGCTTCCTCGTACCTCGTTATAGTAAACCGGGTGGTTATTGATAAGCAAATGATTAATTTGGGGCATAATACTGTACCACAAACGGCTTCTTCCTAAAATACAGCTAGATAACAAACTAACTCACGAACATACATAACTGTGGGATACATAATCTTTCTCTTTCCCTCAGTCGGGTAAAAAGGAAAAAATATTTTAAAGATTCATATCCAAGAGCAGTCAAGGAGCTAACCTTCTTGGCTACGTTTAAATATAAAATACATTACAGCATATTCAAGTTCGGGAATTGACGGTTGAACTTGAACTATCAATTTGAGGGCCAAATTCAAGGCTTTTGGTTTCAAGGTGATAACTTAACCTCGATTTTTCATGGCCTTTTTTATTCTATTGATAGGGTTTGATTTATTCGTTAGAAGGTTCTTAGATATTCTTTGTACGTGTCTTAAAATAATTAGTAATGTATTAGTAAATTAATCATTCAATTTTATCATTATCTGCGTTCATGACTAAGTTGGGGTCGGCTTCCAGTCTTACCGATTACAGCGGAATACCAGAATTTTATACGGAGTGACTGCCTATCTGACCTTTTCTACCTGAATTAATAATTTAATTTGGAGGGGATAAAACAGCAGATGAAAAAATATTTTCATTTTATCTTTTGTCTCCGGGTTATCGAATTAATTATTCATGAACTTGTTTTATAATAGACTCGTTAAGGAAATTAACAACATAGATACATCGGAACACATTTGGGCTCGCACATTACGTTAATTAAAAACACGTCAGAGCAAAATCACCTGATCAAATATGAACGGGACACACGCTCAAATGTTCACGAAATTAATTACCAACCATGTCCCATCATTACCGTACAAAGCTACATAGAACCACAAAATTTCGCTCTCCGGTTAACCGGATGGCCGCGGAAATTACCTTCGAACCACCCAAGCACTGATCGTGCCCTGCTTAATGTATTTTAAATGAACGAATCAATTATGGATGTACAGGAAACCGTGCCATGTGAAAATGAAAGGGGAAGAGCCGCAATGAAACTGTTGTGACGTCGACTGTTTGCAGATATAGCAAGCTGTATTTATGAACGCAAAGGAAAGTTTAACGTTTATCTCTTTGTTTTGTAAACTCCTATTTATTTTGTGATGTTAAGCCTTTGTTCTATAGGGTCTGGTGGCTAAATAAATAATAAAACAGCCACACGTGTCGATTTGCTATGTTAAGCAACTCTTGCCGGGCTATTTATTTCTGTAAATTGGTTTTACAAAACACTTTTATCGTTATGTTTTAAACTAGATGGGGCCGGTGTTTCGAACCTTATTACTCTGAGAAGGAACAGCCGAAACAAACACAGAGGTCACTGTCTCTTTTAAAGTCCAGACATTGGTCAAGTCTTATGAGTCATTACTTAACCAGACCCATCGGAGCCTCAGAATGCTCGTTGAGCCATTGGTTCCAGCTGTCATTTGTAGATCTTTGACAGTTCATGTAGTCAGAAACTTGAAAGTCTGACAACCGGTCTAATTAAAGAGTATCCTAGAAACCAGTATCCAGTTACTGGGTTGTGGAGTTCAGACAGGCAGTCGCTCCATGTAAAATACTGGTATCCAGCTGCAACCGGTTAGACTGGAAACCGACCCGTTTGAGATTTATCTCTTTGTTTTGTAAGCTCCTTTTATTCCGTGAAGCTAAGCCTTTGTTCTAGGACGCTTCAGGTAGTGAGCAACCCTTTTTTCCAATTTACAAATAACAAGTTACATTTGCCAAACTATCTGCAACACCTACCCACATAAATCCGTTCACATTCGGCGCACGCACGAGTAACGTAAGCTATCTTTTTCGACGTATGTAGGCCAATTCTGCTTTTCGTATCTCGATAGGAGAAAACAAGTTCTTTTTATGACTGAATTTTGGCAAGAATTTTTGTTGCAGAATTTCTTCTCGTGTCCTTTATACGTTCGCACATTATGTTTGTCTAAAAGCTGCGAGTTAAAATGTACGTTTGAGTACATGTTGCATACATTTTTCAGGGCGTTTCTACACGGACTGTGTGTAATGTAAGCTATGTGGAGCAAACGTGCGCAGAAAACAGATACAAAACCCCCTAAGCGAATTAAATTAAATTGAAATACACCGACTAACCTTTTAAATAGCCAGGCTGGTACCGGTAGCCTTTGGTTCAGACGCATATTTGCTGTATATTTCATTAGTAGAGGTTCCGAAATTTTGCTATAGAACCGCCTCATATCTAAGTACCAACCGACTACTACTGGCGGCCAGTGATAAAACAAGTGTCAATTGATATATCGTTAAGTGATTGCAAACATTTTTTTTCCTGCTGAATCTCGTAAGTGTTACACTTTCTGAGATATTTGAGTTCAAATACATGAAAAAATCGTTTTTTTTTTTTTAATTTAGTGTATCACAAAATTGGTTTATACGTAACTGTATCGCGAAAGCACACTGTCAAAATAGTGTTCTGGATGATTTCAATAATAGGATCTTCATCTAAAAATCATTTATATTCACGGTCGTCGAGTCAACCTCTCCTGAGGATGCCTCGTTGAGGGGCGAAACAGTTGTCGTATAGGTGTGATTGCATGTTGCATGTTCATTTTTGCACTTCGAGCATGTTCATTTTTTTGAGGACGTGTATTATGTGCTCTATATTGCATCCAAGACTTGGATCTATTTGCCAAAAAATAACCAAATAATTTCCATAATATTTAACACTACCCGCCCCGGCTTCGCACGGGTGGAATGTTACACATAAATAACAAGATCCTAAACCAAGCCGAAAGGCACTTGTTTTCCCCGTCATTGCGATCATATTTTTGTTCTAGACCATACCTGGGAACCTTCTAGGTACGGAGATTTTGGGGGTCAAAGTTTCAACTTTTTCACAAGTTTTTATTTACATACATGTTTTTAATGTAAGATGTTTACTTTAAACACCTCCACGGCCCCCCTACTATTGAATCAATCAATCAGCACAATGTTTTGAGTGCGTTACATTGAGCCCTACCGTAAAACGTAATTGTTCACCACAAAAAAAAATCGGTTCCCAGCAATAATTTTTGCGTGAAGTTTGGCGGGACGTGAGAGGGAGAGAACCTCACGTCACAGCCGCCGCGGGAGACGCACCGGGCTTCGGGGGCCACGTGGTGGCCACCGGCCACCGTAGGCGCGGGCCTGTGGACGGTGAGCTACGGTGTGACGGTGGGCTAGCTCGCCGTCCATCCGTCTTATGACGACAGGCCGTGTCGACGGCGCGTTCGTGTTCCACGCGCGCCTCAAAGAGAGTCAGCAAACAGGAAGGGGTCCGTAAGGACCGACGCCTGCCAGGGTTGCGGGACTGTTCGAAAGAGATACCGCGGCCCTGGAACACAAAGGGCAAAGGAAGAAACATGGATGGGTTTTAGTCAGTAAAAGTCTGACACTCCCTCCTGCTCAGCCCAGAGCGGGAGGGGTTATTTGATGATTTCCCATCGGTAAAAAAAAAAAAAAGGCTTCGTGAAGGGTCCTATTACACCCTGTATAAAACCCCTCTTGAATCACTTTATCTATTAAAAGAAACCGCATCAAAATCCGTTGCGTTAGTTTTAAAGATCTAAGCATACATAGGGGCAGACTGTGGTAATCGACTTTGTTTTATACTATGTAGTGATCTATATTCACAATGAATACCTTGTTTTCCATGACAAAGGAAGCTATATTTACTCTAAACACGTCAAGAGTGTTGTTAACGATACACGTGGCATGTTTAACGTGTCGTGACACGTGTGTCTCGCTTTACAGTTCCTGATTAGAAACATTTGAAACACCTCACACCTCCGTGTCAATGTGGCTTAAGCACGCGAGCTCTTCCTACGAAGAAGGTACTTAGTATTTGGATTAAACTGTCTTCTGAGCTACATGGCTTCAGTGTTGACACAGTCTGGTTTATGATGTATCATTCAGATCTTTAAGTTTAGGTGACTATGGGCTAAAATCGTAGGTATTTTTTAAAACGCTACAAGCCCTGCACCCTTTTCTTAATCACTGCAACTCCTGAAAGCCGGGGCCCGAGTGCATGTCTCCTTTTTAAGGAAATATCTCGCCGACTGGTCTACACTTTGCGTGACCAGAGGGCTGGCTCTTTCTTTGGTCAAAGAATTAGCATTGCCATTCAACGTGGCAATGCTGCCAATCTTTTGGGCACGTTTCCGGATGACATCGATGGGGAGGAGTACTTTGACGCCTAAGTGTCCTATTGTCGTCGTTGTATATATGTAGGAGCTTAGTTTTAGTCTTCTTTTTAGCATTATTTTAGTTCTATTTGTAGTCTGTATAAAGTGAACATTAATTATTAGACTTCATAATTTCGAAAACATTTTAAAAAGTAATTCACCTCCTTCTGTCTTTTTCCTCGGTGCGGGTGCCATTATTAAAAAAAAAAAAATGTGGTTTTTAGTTACAAACAGAATAAAGCGATTGAAAGCGCTATGTGAAACGAGCAACATCGACACTGACATCAGTCGATGAATGGACAGATGACGCTTCGACATTTAATAGTAATGACAGAATTACAGTCTCGTCATTTTGTCACTCGCAAAACATCATTGCTCGCAATTATTACGTTTCTATTGGCTTACTTATAACCTCAAATACCGAAAGTGTTTTGTTTTTTTTTACAATTCTCAGAACTGTCCGTGATTTTAGTTAAGTTTCAATCGAATTAATGCATTATTAAGAACACAGAAAGTAAATTCACGACTCTGTTGGTTCTTAGGCGAACGATGTATGGACGCCGAACAATGTCCTTTATTCAACTGACTTTGATCCTGCAATGAAAATAATCCGAAAAAAATACCAAAGGAGTCAGAAAATCATAATTCCCACTTCCCTCTTCATTAAGCAAATACTCCCTGTGTCTACTTAGATACAAATATTGTAAATCATAATTCTACACAATAACGAAATGCACCATATGTCACTAGCAGAAGCACTCCTCTCGATTTGTTTACGCGAATAAATGACATGCATTACTCGGCAGCAAAATCAGAACTCTGCAACATAAAAACACAGTACTACTTAACTTGTCCGTGTTCCCCGTTGAGAGCGTAAATTTTACTTGTTTGCGTAACTCAAAAAATGTGTCGCTTCCAACGAGTTTCGCTAGAAAGTTGCGCTTCTAAAGTTGACATGCTGACAAATTTAGTGTACATCACTAAGGCTGCTGTCCACAGAAATTTGGAACTGTGCCAACTGTGTTTATTCCATGGAACTGTTCGTGCGTGTAATAAACATCGCCTGGGATGTATTTACATGATAATTTGCCCTATTCCGACCTAAATAGGAAGACAAACATGACTAACCTTATTTTAGTTTAAGGATATTGAGTAAACTGGCTTCCTTCCGTCCCCATCTTTGCCGGATGATAGTTTCTTTCTATGTAGGTATTTGTTCAGTGCGTTTTCTATCACATTATTTTGTTGTGGAAGCAGCTCTAGAAATATAAAGCTAAAAAAAATAAGGTGCTTTTTATTTTTGTTTTGAAGACTGGAAGAAAATGAGTAGCCTTTCTATAAATATTTTTTGAAGAACTGGGTACTACACACTTCGGAATAAGTATAAATAATGGATTATTTTGATAAAATTATCATTTTTAAAAACCGCATGCAATTCTTGCTCAGATTTATCTACAGTATATAGTTATAAAGATTATTTATTTGAAACCTTTGTACTAAAAAAGTGCAAAAAAAAATCTATAAAAGAAAAAAATAAGTGTTTGTCTAAAAGTAGAAGCCATTTTTATTTTCTTTCTAAAGATTTAAAGTATAACATAGCTGGCTCGCAATCACTACTTTAGTATCATTCTTAACTGGACATACAATCTAGAATGCCCACTATTTATGTCGAGTTTTCAACGTCGCGAATGTTGAAGGATATCGATTTTGTCCCCTCTGGGAGTAAAATTTTATCTCGTGTAGAAACTCAGGGTAATAAATGAACGATTCCAAAAAGGGTCCTTTTATTTCTTTTCGACTTAGGCCTGCTTTTTCTACATCAAATTGAAATAACAGCTATTCTGGGAAAATCTTTCATAGTTTCTTACCATTTTAAAGTCAGAAAGGGAACAGTTAGGGGTTCACGCATAGTGCTTTCAATATCTAAACGTCTTTTTCTTTTCTTCGATAAAGGGAAAAATATAAAAACAGGGTAATAATTATATTGTTGCAATTCAAAGAGAAAATATTTTCAAATAGCAACTATCAAGAACGAAGCGAGAATCGTAATGTGATATTATGGCTTCAACAAGACGCTACTTTGTGAAATTGCTTTTATTAAAGCGAATGAATTTGTACTTTACACTCATTATAAAAATTGCGTAACTTGAATAAAAAAACTTAACTTTCGCAGCTATTATATATTCGTAATTTTCTTCCCATTGATTCTTATTTGGAAGCCAAACCTAACAAATATTTCGGTATCTCAAGGATATTGAGTCCGTAAATCGGGGAGGACAAACAATGTACCTTTATAAAACACCACCGATCAATTCAGAAAACAAATTGCTTACAAAGCCGAGCATATTTGTTCAATATTTCAACCGTAGGAAGTTTCCGCCTTCACAATTATATTTTGTTCAGCACGGAGACCTCCCAATCGATTTGCCTACACGGACACGTTTGGAACAGTGCCAAGTGTTATTGCATCGAATTCGGGTTGGAATCGTACGCCACGATTGCCGACACGTTATGAAACTGTAGGAGACCTACGTGTTTTACGGTTCTGGTCTAATTTGTAACTGTGTTAGGGAGTCAAATTGTCTCTTGAATGTGTCTGCTCGAACGCCAGGAGGCTATTTTGCCTTAATTTCGTACTTAAAATGCCTGAATCTTGAACCTGAGAGAGCATTAGCTGGTCCTAGAGACAGTATTTAAACAGATATTATTTTAGGCCAGACACATTACTTATCCAGTTTGTATTTACTGACAAACTTTGAAAGTATAATCATTTTCAGCCTATAAACGTTAATGCTGGAATAATGTCCTCTATGTATGAAATAGTAGGTAGAAGTCCACCACGCGGGCCCAGTGCGAGGTGGGTTTTCACATTTCATACTTGGAATGTTTGACTCTAGGACATGCTGGGCTTCTTTATGACATCATAGAAAAGCTATGAAAAAATAAATAAATCAGCCAGACTTGATTATTTTGATCTTCTAACAGTAAGCTGTTTGTTGTACCTTCTTCAACATGTCGCTTACCTAGATGTTCCCAATTTATTACATTTTTCTAGAAGAATTAGAACTAGACTGGATTAGACTTTCTACGTCCAAACATTAAGATTTAGCTATTACTCTAAGTCTAGACCTGAACCGAAAGTAGGACAGAAATCTGGTCTTTACGACACTTAGCTATACACACAATAAGATTAATGGTTGCTTATACTACTTACAAGTTATTTTATCTTTATCTTAACAACAAAAGAACAAAGAAAGCTAATCCCGGATTGAGTAAAAGTAATATTTTGCATGAATAACTTCTATTGAAAAGGTCGTGGAAATAAAATGGGTCTATTTAATTCTGTGTTAGGCTTCCAATGTTTTTCAATCGTATCGATTGGGTGGTTAAGTTGTATTACCTGAAGTTGTATAAGCTCGGTCACCAATTTTTTGTTGAGGTTTTAGTTAGATTTCGTGTACAGTTGTAAGACTTTGGTAGTTATTGTCGGAGATTAGTGAGTTTCGCTGATCTTGTTGTTTCGTAAGGTCACTTTGATGAGTTGAGTTTAATAGTCTATACTTCTATACTACTGACAAGTGACGTTACTAGCCCCCACTTTGATTATTTGATGCGTTTTACCTTCGTAATTTTTTATTTATTTGATAAAACAAAAAATACGTTTCCAATATTTTTCGTTAATCTAACTGACGGACTAAATCGAATCATATTTTTTTTACTCAAGAATCATCCCTATTGTTACAACTGTGATTGTTATTTTGCTTATCTGCCATTGTTTACTTAGTTAACTGAAGTAGGTATACAAGGAGGTTAACAAGGAATCGTGTTTACTAATTGAATATACTTCGTCACGTCTTCGCATTCTCCTAATAAGCAGAGATTTTAGGTATTTATAGAAACATTCGTTATAGTAACCTTATATTCATATGCTGTGAAAAAAGTTTTGAGTATGAATGTGGATGGGTATTCTTATACCCATCCGTAGGGGATGAAAAAAGAAACACAGAATGGACTGTGTGAAGGATGATATGGCTAGAACGGAGGTTTCGGAAATGACGAGAAATAGAGAAATATAGAAGAAGCTAGCTAAGAATGCTGCGCCGACCCCAAATAATGGGCAAAACGGCTCGACCGATTTTTGTGTTTTTTTTTTTTTTATTAGGACGAAGCCGAAATGCATTTGTTTTCCCCATAATTGCGGTCATTTTTTTTTGTTCTAGACCATTCTTGGGAACCTTCTAGTTACGGAGATATTGGGGGTCAAAGTTCCAACTTTTTCACAAGCTTTTTTTGAATTATACGTTTTTAATGTAAGTTTTTTTTTACTTTAAGCACCTCCACGGTCCCCGTATTATTCAATCCATCCATCAGCACAATTTTATGAGTGGGTTACATTGAGTCCTACCGTAGAACGCGATTTTTCATCCAAAAAAAAAAGTCGTTTCCCAGCAATAATTTTTACTTAGAGTTACTTAGTTTGATGTACATATTGCTTGGTTGATGGCTTCGTGAAGGGACCTGTTACATTCTGTATTTGGTAGGTATGAGAATAGGTCATAAATTATATTTCATACAGCTCGATGATTAGGGGGTAGGTAAGTGGGGTAGAGTTAAAAAAGTAGTAATATGCCATTTAAAACTTGTCAGTGATCTTAACCTTATGTGAACAACGCGATTCAAAGGACCAAAAATAACTCGAGCACCTAATCCTGGTCTTTTTAAATCCAAAACACTAAGCTAAGCCTATTTGACAAGGTCTTATTTCTGTATTAAACTTCCAAGTATGAATTTTCTTCGTGAACACTTAGAGATGCTTTGAAAACATAAGGGTGCTTGTATCTAAGCAGAATTCATGAGAGCACTTATATTTTAAGCACCTACCCTGCATTGACGACCCGAATGGTGCAGCGGTTGTGAGGCTGCCTTACGTTCTTAGGGTCCCGGGTTCGAATCCCGGTAGGAGCAAATGTTTGTGTGATGAGCATGGACATTTGTTTCCGAGTCATGGATGTTTATATGTATAATAAGTATGTATTTACAAACAAAAAAGTATCTATGTAGTAGTATCAACTATCTGGTGTCCATGACACAAGCCTCGTTGCTTAGTGTGGCACCTAGATGGCGCTATGTGTAATGTCCAGCGATATTTATTATTATTTATTATTTATTGGCATTCAATGAATATCATCGTCCTCGATACTTTTGTCTAAACTAGATTTTATGTACCGCTTCGTTGGCAAGAATACAATATCATTTGTGGATTTTGAAACCTAAAAAAAAACCTATATTTTTATTATCATTTACCTGAATGTCTTGATGATTCGAAATTCAACATTCGTGTCAAAAATTATCAATACACAATGGGAAGGCTTTATCATCTGTTTGTTCCTTTTGTGATTAAGAAGAGGTATTTACTTTGTTTCAGGTAGGTACCTACCTACTTACTTTTATTGCTACTATCAAATATACCAATATAATTCAACGATATTTTCTAATAAATAATTACATTCATTTTTTTTTGGATAGGAAATCATCAAATAACTCCTCCCGCTCTGGGCTGAGCAGGAGGGAGTGTCAGACTTCCATGTTCCTTCTTTTGCACTTTTTGTTTCAGGGCCGCGGTATCTCTTTTGAACAGTCCCGCAACCCTGGCAGGCGTCGGTCCTTTCGGACCCCTTCCCGTTTGCTGACATCTCTCTGAGGCGCGCGTGGAACACGAACGCACCGTCAACACGGCCTGTCCTCATAAGACGGACGGACGGCGAGCTAGTCCATAGCTCACCGTCCACAGGCCCGCGTGTGGGGGCGGCTCCTCGGTTTATGAAAAAACTCAGCTCAGAATGATGACATGTAGGTACTGAATACGTGGTAAACCTTTTCACGTCGGTGCCCCATCCACACCGTATTTATAGTTAGCAACTAAAATCCTACTCTTAGTTTAATTTAGGCGTAGGTACATAAGATAACATCACGAGTGTAATCCCGAAGGATTAGGCAGTTAACTAATAGTACCCCCACATTTCACCACTTATGTTTAAGTTCCATGTAGTAGGGGGCGAGCCTATTGCCATCAACCGGGTACAAATCCAGACTCCGTGCTACTGAGAAAATTTCTGATCGAAATACCCAATAAAATTTTGCCGACCCGGGAATCGAAACCAGGACTTCATGATGTGTATGTAAATACATAAGTATGTAATTAAAGGATTAAATAAAAAGCAATGAGCCAACTTTAACAGACCTGTGTAATGAAAAGTCTTAGAATTTCCTTTTCTGTTACAATATCTATTTTAGGCTATCGCTCTCGAATTTATATTCATTCATGATTGAATATAAAAGGTCTGTATTTATCTTTATATAGAAAAGGTCAAACAAGGTATGATTCTAAAAGAGGATACATTGAAAGTCTTTACTCTGACCGAAAATGATCGTGTAATGGGATAAATTGTTACAGAAGCTTTTAAGATAATTTTGAACCAATTTCGAAGTATTTCGTGATTTGTGAAGAATACAGTTCAATAAAGATCTTGAATATAATATTTTTTTTTTACCACAAAATCGACTCAAAGGACCTTTTAGGTGACTATGCCAGTTATGTTTAAGTCCATGTGATAGGGAGCGACCCTTTCGCCATTTAAACAAACTAAACGTGTAAGCAAAACTTCAGCTTCATGGGTTGGGGATAATTGTTTTAATATTCAGTTGCAAGATTTGACCTAAACAAACATAGAAACAGACATACCTACTTAGATGCAAATATTGCAGGTTAAATAAAAGCTTGTGAAAACAAACCTCGTTAGCATAATATATTAGGCATGTATTTAAATGATCGTTTTAATTTTGCAGAAAAAAGCAAGCAATAAATCTAAACTGTCATCTTTTTAGAATTCCGTACAAAAATGAAAAAACGGAACCCTTACGTGCGTCTGTCTGTCTGTCCGTCCGTCTGTCACAGCCAATTTGCTCCGAATCTACTTGACCAAATCAGGTGAAATTTGGTTGGATTGTGTAATCCTATGACCCAAACACAGTTAAGCAAAGTATTTTTTTTTTATAAGGGTCATTTACGGGGACAAATTAGGAAATTAAAAAAAAAGTTTAGCAAACCTTTTTGTGTCACATATCAAATAAAAGGGCTTGTTATGAAAATCTCAATTTTTTTTTTATTATTGTAAAATCTCAATTTTTTTTTTTATTATTTTAAAATCAATAGTTTTGATTTTATTCATGAAAGAAGACGAAAATTAACCATTTCCCCCTAATCTCCGAAACTACTGAGCGTAAAATTTTGAAAAAAATACACAATATAGTTCATTGCTTCTAGATTACAGGAAAACCTATAAGAATTCTATCAATCGAAAATAAAGTCATTTTCGGGGAACAAATTAGGAAAAAATAAAATGTTTTGCAAACCTGACTGCGTCATATATAAGACCTTGTAATGAGAATTTCAATTGTATTATTGTAAAATAAATAGTTTTGGTTTTATTCATGAAATATGACGTAAATTGACCATTCCCCCTGATCTCCGAAACTACTGAGCCTAATATTTTGAAAAAAATACACAATATAGTTTATTGCTTGTAGATTACAGGAAAACCCATAAGAATTCCATCAATCGAAAATAAAGTCATTTTCGGGGAACAAATCAGGAAAACAAAAATGTTTCGCAAACCTGACAGCGTCATATATCAAATAAAAGAACTCGTTATGAGGATTTCAAATATATTTTTTTATTATTGTAAAATAAATAGTTTTGGTTTTATTCATGAAAGATGACGAAAATTGACCATTCCCCCTGATCTCCAAAACTAAAGAGCCTAAAATTTTGAAAAAAATAATACAAAATGTAGTTAATTGCTTGTGTCACAGGGATACCTATAAGAATTCTCTCAATTGAGAATAAAGGGGACAAACCAGGAAATAAAAAAAAAAATCACTTTCAGTAGGAGTACTTATTGTAAATCATACCACAATGTTTTATTATTATTCAAGAATTAGCATTGCCATTCAACGTGGTAATGCTGCCAGTTTGTGTTTCCGGATGACATCGATGGAGAGGAGTACTTTGACGCCTAAGTGTCCTATTGTCGTCGTTGTATATATGTAGGAACTTAGTTTTAGTCTTCTTTTTAGTATTATTTAGTTCTATTTGTATATAATGTACATAAATACCACAATTGAATAAAAATATTTGTGTTTGGCATTGTACGGAACCCTCTCCACGCGTGTGCAACTCGCACTTGGCCGGTTTTTTAATGATTGACCCTCTTTCTTAGAGATATAAAATAAATCAAATTAATCGATACTTAAATCTGTTTAGAACTACCAAAAAAATGTCTGAGATTTAGAAATTACGTCTGATAGTTACTTGTTGGGCCCCAAAACTAAGTAAGAGAAATGAGCATTCAATATGTATTTTGATAATTTTTGTACAATTCGATTTATCTAAATTACTTTTTGGTCTGTTTAAATTTCAGTTTCAACCAGAAGTCAAGGTCGAACACAATCAATAATATACATATGTTTTGGAAGGTCAAATTAGGAATAAAAGCAACGTCAAGGTAAATATCAAAATGTTGTAATAAGGCGTAGTCGACGTCTATTTATATACATACTTTAAAATAATATACTTTAAAGTACTTATCTTAGCACGAAGGAGAACCCAACCCGTCTGGAGTCGGGGGGCCCCAAGTCCCGAACTCGCTTCGATCGCTCTTGCCAAAAAGACCAATAGCTAAAAAAGAGAATCAAATATTATTTTTATATACCAAATATTAATTGAGTATGTTTAAACATAATTACTGTTACTTTTTTTTTTTTTCGGATGGGAAATCATCAATAAATGACTCCTCCCGCTCTGGGCTGAGCAGGAGGGAGTGTCTTACTATGTTACCTTAAATGCAGTTCATTTATAATTTATCCGTAGATCGGTTGATCTACGGATCTTTATATTAATTATTGCGTCTAAAGTAACTACTTTAAATCAAACACAAAAAATACATACTGACTTATGTTGCACTCACGGACACACAACACTCTCCATAGACACTCATAGCACATCATTCTTTGTTTTGTATTTTATTCTCTTCATCTCATTACTTGGAGCTTTTACAATGTTGTATTAAGTAAGTGCAATTTAATATCGTAATTTTAAGGGTGTGAGCCTGGAGATCAGTCATACAGGTCTCGAACCCAGTATAGACTCCAGCTCTCACAAAGGTTTGAATCTGTCTGTAACCTAGATACTATGTTCCAAAATTGTGTTTTTGAGAGAAATAAATTACTATTGTATTGTATTATATAAACATCTCCGTACTACATTTTTTTTTGACGACCCGAATGGCGCAGCGGTAGTGAGGCTGCCTTACGTTCTTAGGGTCCCGGGTTCGAGTCCCGGTAGGAGCAAATGTTTGTGTGATGAGCATAGACATTTGTTTCCGAGTCATGGATGTTTATATGTATAATAAGTATGTATTTACAAACAAAAAAGTATCTATGTAGTATTATCAACTATCTGGTGTCCACGACACAAGCCTCGTAGGTTAGTGTGGCACATAGATGGCGCTGTGTGTAATGTCCAGCGATATTTATTTATTTTATTATTATTTATAAAATTACAATTTTTAGACATTTCTAAACTGGCTTCTTCAATAAAATTTTCTATCCTCGCCACTGCAACAGTTTTTCTCGACAAAGACTCTACAGCATTACCAATCAGCCTTGCAACTAGAAAGTCGCAAGGGTAGTGTGAACAACGATTAATGCAGGGGGCGCCACCGGAGCGCAATCAGGGCACTAGTTGGCGCCCAGCCAGGGACTGACAAACCTAGATGGAGTCGCGATAACGTAAGAGAAATAACTTAGGACGTGAGGTCGCAAACTGACGCCGGAAATGCTTCTTTTTGGGTTAGTTTGGAGTGTAAACTATACCTATCTAGTTGAATCTACCGACTTTTAGCACATTCTAGAAAAGCTCTTACATGGTTCAACCTTACAGGAATGTATTTCGAGTCGTTACTGAAGTAAACTCAGAGATTCGTATTTCCACCCAGACAATAAAATTGTAAGTAAGTATGTACTTATGTTTTGTTCAGTTAGTTTAGCTGACATATTATTTATCATGTTCCGACATAAAAGACATAAACGCAATGAATTTTCTATTATGTCTTCCGTGTTTACGCTTCGGTAGGGATAGTAGATTATAATACAGATTTTTTTTTCTAAAAAACTGTTTGTAAGTCAAAATTCGGATATATTTTTTAGTAATGCTGATCCTAATATATGCACTTCACTTTTAAAAATCTAAAGAATGTCTAATTATTCTCCCTCTTTCAACGATCCCCTAATAAACAAATAGCCGCAATTCCAATAAAAAAAAAAAAGATATGCAGTACCAACCAAAACAACCAAAAAATCTCTTTGACGTACATATTTGTCCTTCAATATTTACATACCTGGTACAACATGTGTCAAAAGTGGAATTCCCTAAAACATACAGAGGGGAGTAAATTTCCGGGGTTACTAGGGCCATATTTACCGTGTAATGGTCGCATCTATCACATCCCTTTCTGTGTACGGAACCCGGTAATTTTCCAGCCCTTTTACCATAAATGTGTTCCCATTGGCCCATTCTTGTTTAAATTTTTATGGCTTTTGAGTTACATCAAGGATATGGGGCGTGTGAGTCTGGGGAGATGAATTGATCACGCATTTTCTATTAAATTAAACTTCATTTTGTTTCAAAATAATGTTCCGTTCAGGCGTTTATTAGCTCGTTTTTTTTTTTTTTTTTTTTAATTTAAAATAACCTCAAGGAACCAAGCTTTGTAGGTTTCGAACGTACTTACCGAGTTTTACTTAATTGTTCAAGCTCGCTCGTGGCAACCGCTCCTGGTAACAGCCGCTTGTGTCGATCTTTAGGTTAAGCCGTGCTTGCTTACGTTGATCTGTGGATGGGTGTACGTTAAGCCGTTGCTTGGTCCCGACTGTAGATCTTTGACAGTCGTTACAGGTAGTCAGTGGTCCAAAAAGTCTGACAACCAGTATTAGCAAGAGGTATCGTATTTCCCAGTACTAACTGGGTTGTGGAGGTCATATAGGCAGGCGCTCCATCTAAAATACTGGTATTCAGCTGCATCCGGTTAGACTGGAAGCCGACGCCAACAAAGTTGGGTAAAGGCTAGGCGGATGATGACTTAATTGTTCAATTATAACAATTTAAACAACCACATCCTTATCTATCTGTTTTCGTGGTATGGACATGTGATGCGGGGGAATGAGGAAATGTAGTGAGGGAAATGTTGAGTCTGAATGTAAAGAGTAAGATTATAATAAGATTATAGAATAAGATTATAGGAAGACCAAAGAAGAGAATAATGATCTTGAATAATGAACTATCGATATAATTGCTTGATTTTTCAAGGTTGAGGGAACCTTGAAAAAACAAGCAATTATATTGAAAGTCGGTGTTAATACAAAGCAGTCAAGCTCTCGTAGAGAGGTACAAAGTGGATGTTTGGCTCAGTTCCAAATGTTACGGCTCTATCCAGCAAGTCTACACCCGTTCCTATGTGTACACTTAAGTTTAAGTTTTAATTAACTTGGTTTCATAGTAAAAAGCAAGGGTTTATATCGTTAGACTAGCTGTGCCTCGCGACCTTCGTCCGCGTGAAATGATTATAAAATGATTACTTTTGTATCGGAGTTTGTTAGCAATCTAAGGGTTGATTTTTTTTTGCACATAACCCTAATCCTTTTTCTAAAATAAAAGTAGCTTAAGTTACTCCTTGTAACGTCAGCTATCGTTCCATTAAAATCGGTCCAGCCGTGACAAACAGACAGACAGATAAACCTTAATTTTTTTTTTGTTATAGGTGTCACATAATTTTTCAGATGCATTCAGTAAAAAGCTGTTATTTTGATATGACAAACAGACATTTCCTTTTTTTATTTGTGTAGATACGCCCCAGCGTACCTACTTAGGTCACGCAGAACAGTATTGACACTGAAAAGAATCAGCTCCAGTAGGGTCCAGTACTTACGATTTTCTAAGGCATAAGGCTATGAGGCATTAAATCCGCCTTTGTTCCTTTTGTGCGCGTAAGGTTTAAATAAATAAATACATTTTCATTCTGGCAGTCAGTTTCTTCTTCTTTCGACTTGGATTTTGTCCAATCAGTATGTGGCCGTCCTGAACAGGTTCATCGTTTGCCTCATACAAGTCCTGGAGGGTGCATTATGAGTAAGAGAGATAATTTAATATTTTCAAGTAAAGAGACATGTGAAGGTTTTTTGTCGCGGTCGAATCTTTGGTAAAAGACTTTAAGCAATTTTTTTCCCGACGCAAATGGGATGCGAGCGTATGTGCATTTTAAATTAGTTAGTAATTGTAATTTGTGTTTATAAGGGGTCGTGTTAACGGATTTTCTTTTGTTAAATTACGTGTGACAGAGTTGCGCAGCTGATCAAAAGAATAATGGGTTGTTTAGATAAAACATTTAAGTTGTTTTAATGTTTTACTCCAGTATTTTTTTATTTTTATTATATACTTGAGACCCACCCCGGCGTTGCACGGGTGCAATATATATATATAAACCTTCCTCTTGAATCACTCTATCTATTAAAAAAACCGCTTCAAAATCCGTTGCGAAGTTTTAACGATCTAAGCATACATAGGGACAGACAGCGTTTAGCGACTTTGTTTTATACTATGTAGTGATGATTTCAATACATAAGTAGGTCTTAGACAAACAGTAAAACAAGGCAAGTTGGCACAATAATTCCATATAGTTACTGAGATTCGTTAGTGTTGTTCTAAATTGGATAAAAAAATACGATTTAAACAGAAGTAGCTACCTACATTGAAATAAAAAATACAATTACAGAAAACCGGTTAAATTAAATTGAAATAACAGTAGTAAAAACAGCTCGTATTCAAGGATCCCAAAAGGTTGAGGTCATTACCCTTTATCCGTGTTTCTGGCGATCAAATCCTTTGGTCAGGGCGCCTCCTCAACTATTTGTTTAGGACACCCTTTATTAATTAACTAAATGACGAGCAACTTTGGTACAGGTAATAGTATATTTTGGAAATAAGTTAACGAACTCATAAACACCGCCACCTACGTTCGTTTTGTGGAAATGTTAATTAGCAAAATATTTCGTATAATCACAATTGACAACTTTATTAATGGCTTCTTTAAAGAATACATTTCCAGAATAATAAGGGTCTAACAAGAACCTTAACGAAGCCGAAAGACACTTTGTTCTTCCCATCATTGCGATCATTTTTTTGTTCTAGACCATACCTGGGAACCTTCTAGTTACGGAGATATTGGGGGTCAAAGTTCCAAGTTTTTCCCAACTTTTTTTTAAAATACATATTTTTAATGTAAGATTTTTACTTTAAACACCTCCACGACCCCCGTACTATTCAATCCATCCATCAGCACAATGTTTTGAGTGCGTTACATTGAATCCTACCGTAAAACGTGACTTTTCACCCCAAAAAAGATCGTTTCCCAGCAGTAATTTTTGCTTGAAGTAACTTAGTTTGATGTACATGATGTTTGGTTGACGGCTTCGTTAAGGGTCTTGTTACACCCTTTATTATTCTGGTAATGTATTCTTTGAAGAAGCCTTTTATAAAGTCCTGTAGATTACCTTCCTATTTCCAAAGCCTTACTTGATTATGTTCACTAGTACACAATCAACCTAGTCCCAGTTGCTAACTTCAATCTAACATCCGCAAGAAAAGGTCGTACAATAAAAGCTTGAATACCCGAATTGACAAAAATATGATTCTTGCAAAGAAATCCACTTATTACCACTTTATTGAATTTCCCGACATTTCACCTCGCGAAGAAAATGCCAACGGGAAATCTTTTGCTCCCCTGTAACTATATTATTCACATAAAAGAAGGTTTTTTGGGCAGAATTGAGTTAACACGAAAGTTATATACGTACGGAACCTCCAGGTTGCGGTATCTTATCAACCACTGAATCCTATTTCACAAATCCTTTAATAAAACCGTTAGTAGGCATTTTCTTCCATTTATGTTTGGTCTAACCCGGGTTTACATAGACAGCTTGTACCATGTAGGTGTTAGTTGTAGTATAAAATGTCTGCTATAGTAATTGTCATTTATTTCAGGCAGACATAACCCATATGCACCGAAAAATAACATTTGCAAATATAAAAAAAAAAAAAACATAATAAAAGTCAAATGCAAATAAAATAAAGTAAATCAAAAGATGTTAATAAAACTAAAATAATAATCAAATAAAAATACAATCATAAAAAACACAGCTAAATGTCTGCTGGAACAATGCCGTAATGCAATGGTATCGCAACAGGCGTGCGTGTAGGTGTGAACAGATCTATACGCGCGCCTGTTGCGAGTACGTCGTAGGTACATGATCTTTCTGCAGAACGTCGAACATCCAGAGAGGTCAGTTTAATCAATAACTGCATACCATTGCATTACGGCATTGTTCCAGCAGACATTTAGCTGTGTTTTTTATGATTGTATTTTTATTTGATTATTATTTGAGTTTTATTAACATCTTTTGATTTCCTTTATTTTATTTGCAATTGACTTTTATTATGTTTCTTTTTTTTTGAGGCGTTGTACAAAGGGGGCTCCGGACAGGTCTTTTAAGAGGAAACGGTGCCTCCTCTCATGTGCAGATGGTGACCACGGGGGTGGTTTTAGTGCGGTAAAAATCCCACACTCCCCGGTCTTATCCCAAAAAACCGGCCGCCTTTTGAAGGTGTCCCCGGAAAAAAAAAAGTTGTGAACAGATCTACGAACGTGGACGAAGCAAAAGAATTATTTGTAAGGATCGTAGCAGGTGTTCTGAAGTTGTGGGCAGAAACTTCTATAGAGGAAAATGGTGTGAGTTTCTGTCTAAACAACTGTCTAAACAAGAAACTAGTGAAGTAATAATAATTAAAACAACTTGAGTCTAATAGTGGTGATGATAAAGACCACTCTCAAACAGCAACGTAAGAATAAATTTGCGATTCTAGAAGGACCAAAAAAAATATCAACGCGTTTTAATTACAAAATGGACGTTGAGCAAATACAAAACCTACCCACTAATTGTAAGGTCTACTTTACAAAATTAATAAAACAGAGTGGGTACAAGATCTTTAATAAATTAAGAAAGTCGGACCGTTAGCGCCTTTGAAAAGTTTAATTGACCTTACAATAATATCTTTTGTTTGAAGTAAAAAACCTTGGCTCTTTCTTAGGATCTGATTTCAGGGGCCCACAAAAAAGAGCTTTTTTGGGTCAAAATTTTTCATTATTTTAAAGGGATTACTTCTTCAATTATTTATATAAAAACTTCGATAAAAGTAATCGCTTTTCGTCACTGTTTTCGCTATTAGGGTAGTTGATGCTTTTCCATTTAATATTCCGTTTGTCGAATTAGGTCTCTTCCTGTCCGATGAGGTGTGTTCATCATTAGTGTCATCATGGTTCAAGAAGGTTTTAAAGATTACTTACGGCTTAAATTAACTACAGTAAGAGGTCTTCCAGAGTCTGTAAAACTACTAGTGTTAGAAAATATAGGTTAAAGTTAATGTCAATTTGAGAGTAACTTCCTTTTTATTGATACTTACCTTTGAATATTCTATATATCACACTGAGACGCAAAAAAGTATTAGTGCCATTCCAATGTGAAAATGGAACGAAGTAAAAGTCGATATCTAATTAATACATTCCTCAGGCCCCACACCAGATATTTTTCATTCATTTAAGTTCTCTTTATGTTCAAAAGATTTATCGTATGGGTTCAGATACCTACATACTTTACTCAAATAAATATACGAAGTAGAAAGTAACAAACGTAAATACTTACGTATTCTCAAAGAAAAGACAAACTGCCAGAAGCATGCACGAAACATTTTTTTATTAATTCCTCGAAATTCATCACTGGAAGCATTTTGTACTAAACAAAGAAGGAAATAGGTACGCAAGTGAAATAACTGGGACGAGATTACGAAGTACAAAAGCATTTTCCTCAAACGCACCCAATTCCGGAACAATAGCTAAGATAAATGGGGAGGCCCCCAACACTCCCGAGCTCCCAAGCTCCAAAGTTTCCTTGTTTTTCCTCAATGTCTCCCACCTGGGCAGCGGTATCCAATCTTGATATTTATGACGTCACAGATAAAGGTATCAATGGGCAATCGATGGCAGATGATGACAATACATTCTTATTAACGATGGATAATGGAATTTGGGGAATCCTGTTTGAACTTGGAATTTGGAATTAGAACTTGGTTATAATTCGGTTTGGTTTGAGATGTTTTTGTAAATGATTTGTGTGTTTTATGAGAAAAAATAACAGCGTTAACCTATGAGTGCTTTGTGTTGCTGTTTTGGATTAAGCAGAAATATTTTCTTACTTACTTTTGAAAAGCCTTCGATATCCTAGTAATGAAAATGACATCAAAATCATTATTAAATCTTTAAAAAATACAGTTAGTGTAGGTAATGATGGAATTTCCACCAAAGTAATTAAGTACGTCTCAGACTACATAAGTGGACATTTGAGCTATATTCTCAATCTGTGCATAACACACGGTACTTTTCCAACTAGTCTCAAAACAACTGTAGTTAAACCATTATCTTAAAAAAATGACAAAGAATGCATGGACTCTTATAGGCCTGTTGCGCTTGTTCCAATAATATCCAAGATATTTGAAAAATACATTTACGCTCAGATTTATAAATACCTAGATAAACAAAACATTTTGACAGAGGAACAAAAAGGTTTTCGGAAAGGTAAAAGTATCAATTTAGCCATCTATGATTTTTTAAACAATGTGTATACGAATGTTGACAAAAGAACACCTGTGTGCTCGATATACTGTGACATGACTCAAGCCTTCGACTATGTTGATCATGATATTTTGTTAAGTAAACTAGACGCCTACGGCATTCGAGGTAATGTCTTAAATTTAATAGAATCTTATTTAAAGCACAGGAAACAGTACGTTGAAGTATCTGAAGTAGATTTTAAATCTCAATGTCAACGTATCTACAAATCTAATATTCGAACCCTTACATATGGCGTACCCCAGGGCAGTGTTTTGGGACCACCTCTATTTATAATCTATATAAATGATATGCCGAAAGTTACAAGTCACCCTATGTCACTATTTGCTGATGATAGCACTGTGACCATTACTAGCACAAACGCTGAAACCTATGATGACGAAATAAGTAAGACAATCACCTCCATAGTGCAATGGTTAGATAACAATAATTTAAAGATAAATATAGAAAAGACGAAATTAACGATGTTTAGCCAACGATCAGACACAAAGATGAGTATATACTATGATAGCCAACGCATAACACAAGTAAACACATCTAAGTTCCTAGGATTAACAATTGATAATAAATTAGATTGGAAAACACACACGGAGGAGCTAACCAAACGAATTAGTAAGTCTGCTTATGCCCTATACAAACTTACCTCAGTTATGAGTGTGGACGCTTTAATTACAGCATATCATGGCTTGGTGGGTTCAATTCTTAGATATGGTGTTATTTTTTGGGGGAATTCAACCAATAGGGAAATAATCTTTAAAGCACAGAAAAAGTGCATCAGGACAATGTTTGGATTACAGGTTATAGATACGTGCAAGCCGTTATTTATTAAATTTAAAATATTGACTTTTCCATGCTTATATATTTTTGAAGTTGCAGTATTTGTAAAGGCCAACCCTAAGTTGTTTAAAAAAATGTCGGAAATTAATAACCGAAGTCGAAGGGATAACAGTAGCTTATGCGTAAGAAGGTCCCACACAGCATTAATGTATAAGAGTGTTTTTTGCATGGCACCAGTCATATTCAACCACTTACCACGGCCAATCAAAGAATTGAATTTAAGCTTATTTAAGAAACGGCTAAAAGCCTTACTGGTGAACAAAGCATATTACAGTATTTCGGAGTTCTTAACAGACAAAAATGTTATGATGGAAACTTGACATGCTACATATGTATTATTTGTCCTTGTTAATAAATTTGTATTGTAATTGTTGACATTAGTATTGTATATTGACATTAGTATTGTATATTGACATTAGTATTGTATATTGACATTAGTATTGTATATTGACATTAGTATTGTATATTGACATTAGTATTGTATATTGACATTAGTATTGTACATTGACATTAGTATTGTATATTGACATTAGTATTGAGAGACATTGTGTTATTATTGTTTTCAGTCTAGGTCTCGAAATTTTATTGACATTTTTATTTTTTTTGTATTATTTAGATATTTTTTATTGACATTGATTTGTGTTGTCATTTATTATTAATTAATTTTAGTATGCGATTCTTTATAATTGTTTTTATTTTTTTACATTTGTACGCTCTCTGGCATAACATAGCGCACTCTTTATTACCTTGATACCATTATTATTGTACCTATGTTAAACAAATGAATAAATGACTTATGACTTATGACTTACCCATATTATGCACAAGGAGTTTACTATCATCAGTTAAAAAGATTTAAAAAAGAAGTCGATGGGAAGTTATGTATGTTTTGATTCCCTTGGAAACTCGCAAAATATGCGACATAAACGGTTATATCTTTTGATCGCGTTAATTCACAAGTTTGAGTTTTTCACCGCACCAAGGAGTAGCTGACTTGAGTATTTGATATTAATGTCAGCTTTATACCTCCACGCGTTCCTGAGAAAAAGGGTCTTGACAGACGGACAGACATAGAGACGGACAACAAAGTGATCCTATAAGGGTTCCGTTTTTGCCGACTGAGGCACGGAACCCTTAAAAAAAACCGAATAATCCCAAATCAGGCTTTCAAACAAAAGCTTTGCTAGTCATCACAGAGCTCACTCAAAAAGGAAAATGTATCTTCAGCGCTATCTCCGGATAAAGTGAAGTCTTACTATAGTTAAGTTTAAGGTTGGTTTATCTGAAAAAAAATCAGTAACATAACATCGATTTTTCAAAACGGTGATGTATGGTATTGGTAGAGACAATTTGCAGAAAAGAAAACAGCAAACATTGCAACAAAAGCGAATAAAGATTTACGATGTTCCACTCCATACATTTCAGTCCTGTAAGCTAAAATCTATAGCCGTCACAAAGAAAAGCGCTGAGCTGTGATTCCCAGTGTTTCGGGGAAAACTAGTCTTGCTTCGAACCTGCCTAGAATTTAATCAGGATGAAATAAAGGGGCTGAGTAAAGACGGATTTATTTACTAAGCAAAAGTATTACTCAAAAGCAATAATAGGAACAAAAAATCTGTGAGGAGAAGTTAGTTACTTTTTTTTTTAAATTATGCGGAAAATATGTTTATCATATAATTTAGTCACGATATTTATGTTTTTTTTTTTCGACTTAATAATTATGTTGATATTTTATTCTTAAGAACTAAGAAATACAGCATCGTTGGTCAAGTGTTGAGCACGAGGTCTTCGATGAGGAAGTGTTATTGGGTTTTGGGATTCTGAGTTTGTACCCCGTTGATGGTTCAGTTGCGAAAACGGCCGGAGGGTATTGGCTCGCCCTCTTATTACATAGGACTTAAACATAACCGGCGAAACGTGGTCCACCTCTGCCTAATCCTCGGAGATAATAGGCTTGATGTTATGCCATGTAACACTAAAGGCGAATTTAACATGTTAAAAAATTGCTGCATTTTATTGATAGGTATTTGTAAGGCTTTGAAACCTACATTTCTTCATTTGTCTCTTCGACAAGAGACTGTAACAAAAAAGTTCTTGAAAGACGCTAATTAAAACTCCTATATTGTAACGGCTTGTAGAAAAGACTCCAAGAATTGCAGCGCAGTTGTTACTTAATTCAATTAATATTTCAATAAAATATATCTCAGTAGTTTCAACCTTCGAGGTTTTTAATAAAGTGCACCTTTTTTATAACGAAAGACTTGCTTTGATATTGAATTAAAAAGACCATTTCGTAGTAAAAGCAATAAATTAAATACACAGGCCAAAAAGACGGATTTCTGAATGAAAAAGTAAGTGTCCAAGTACTTAAAGACCAGGATTTAAAAAGGTAGTGTGTTACGAACACTTTTAAATCCTGGTGTTGTGTGAACGAAAATGAACCTTAGGTCTAAATTATCAAAAATGCTATTCATTCTTGCGATATCTTTAAGTGCCTTTTTATGCTCTATAAGACAAAACGTCGATGGATTCTATCTAAAAGTGTAATACCGACTTATCTCACGGTTTTACAAAACAATTAATCAGTTAATTGTTCTTCGACACTACAAATGACGTCATGAAATAAATCACTGAACAAAAAGCCTCTCAACACATCATTCATTACCAGTAATTATAAAGAAGTTAAAGAACTAGGAGCTATAACTTAAAAACTCGCAACAAACAGGCAAAGATGTCTCCAAACTTGGGCAAAGTCGGGCAAAGTTGAGCGCAATGATTTTCACTGTAACACGATTTATTTGTTTGCTGGTAACGCTGCGTAATACGGAAAGTGGGACGCATTTGTTGAGCAAAAGAGACTAAACTCCCTAAAGACATCTAATTAACAGCGAGAGAGACAAAATTAATGAGTTTCTCGGATTTTCTATGTTGGTCTTTTACGGAACTATAGCAAGGGTATGTTTTGAAGGGTATGGTTGCTAGATAAAGTAGATTATTATGTTTTTAAATGAATTATGCCTAATGATTAGTGGAAAAATGAATGCCATATTAAATTTTACGATAACAAAATATTCAACATAATAATGGTTGGATATCAAACGTCGAAACATCTTTTCGCAGAATTTCAACGAATTGTTTCCATTCTACCACATGTCAATATTTGCTACATGGAAACAAAAACAAAACATGAACAAACAAACTCCTCCACATACTAGGCATAGGTAGGGAACAAAAACGTGTGCCCCAAATGTATGTTAACAACAACAAAGAGTACATCATATTCCTGTATAATAATTCACTTCATGTCAAACAGTTTATTATAGACCTTTATCGTGCCAAAATATACAACAAAATATCAAACGGTATCAATGGTATCGACGAATAATGTCACAAATTCTCTATCGCAAATATTCTGGAAATTTGGTCCTATCGCCATTTCGATACTGATCGGAAGACGCAATGTGGCATCCTGATAATTTGTAAGTTAAATTCCTGGTTCAGTGTCAGTTATTTGTATTGTGTTTGTAACAATATAATACGAAGAGCAATAGTAGTAAGCTAACTATGTGGTAAGAAATTCCCTCGTAAGGCATCCTTTCTTTATGGGTCTGATTAAGTGTTGGCTCTGATTAAGTGGCTCTGATTAACGGTAATACCTACAATATCGAAGCATTGAAATACTTTTCAGCATGTTTACCGAAGGTATAATATGGCTGAACCACATTCCATTTGAATAAACTTAGTTAAGGACGTGCTAAACCATATTACAAATATTAATGCAACCCTAGAAACGTGTGGAGATGAAGAGAATTTAATCCGACGTACCAGGAGAGTAGTAAGAAGAAGCTGGAGAAACCTCGGCTGTTCCTAATTAGTGCGAACCGTGGCTCGCTTGTTAACCTAGTTAGAAACGCCGCCGGCGACCGCTCAACACCCACAGTTTCTTTCAAATACTTTTTTCATTTAATGAATAGGTTACCCCAGCTATATTCCCAGTAACTTTCCGAAAATATTCCCTTGGAAAATTTATACAATCCACTGGAATATTTTTTCGAGAGCGTGTTTTAATAACGCTTTCTTCAAGTTTGGTCCTTTTTTTACGCGTGCGTGAAAACGTTGTAATTGACTTCGATCCACGCCTGACCTAAACTTCAATTCCCATTTGGACATGATAAACTTTTTTCAATATAACAATGTCTTTTTTTGTCTTCTAAGTGTTTTTTTTGCTTTCGGTACCGTAAAGATTACCGTAAAGTTACCTACGACCTAGATAATATAATTTAATTCCAAATAAACGAACAGAAACAAAATTTTTGTACAGAAATAACAAAAAATCTGTAGGAGACTAATGAAATCTGTAAAACCTTTTCAGTGTGGGATGAATTCGCGTACAAAATAACATATACGCGGCATCCGTGATGTGAAATGGGTTAAAACTGTCGCGCGAAATTTGTACACATTTTACTTGGTGAAGATAAATGACGTTAGTCGTTACTTTATTCTCGAGGGTTAAATATTGAGATAGGCATATACATACATCTCTTTTACACACCGTTGGTTTTCATTTTCATATTTTTTCGCACATCAAATGAATTCCTGGAACATCGCTGTTTTTATCGACGCCGCTGCAAAAAGAGGTAACTTTTTTATCAAAGTGGAAGTTGACACGGAATTGAATAATGTTGTACCGCATAAATTAACATCAGAGGCATGGCGTAAAGGAAAATTCTTTAATGAAATGAGAGAGCGTTGATGGAGTTAACAATTTTCCGGTGTTTCGCATAGTGCAAATTTATAATGCTGGGGCGGCAAAAACAACATTTTTTATCACACAACATCATTACTTCAAAGTCTGCTTACTACTAGGAATTTTAGTAAAAAAACAATTCAAGAATCCGGCCGCCTCAAAAACTCAACTTATCATGATCACTATTCCACATGAAAATTCCGTTAAGAATAAAGCACTAAGAAATTCTTAATCTTTTTAATACGTTTGTTTATTTTCTTCTACACTAATATTATAAAGAGGAAAGATTTGGATTTTTGGGTGTATGTTTGTAATGAATAAACTCAAAAACTACTGCGCCGATTTCAAAAATTCTTTCACCATTAGAAAGCTACATTCACCCTGAGTAACATAGGTACCCGTGCAAAACCGGGACGGGCTGCTAGTTATTAATAACTTCTGATGAGCGTTTTTTTTCCGCTCTAGATATTACGGTGAACACGGTTGGTAGTCCGCCCTCTAAATCATCCATTACACAAGGCGGAGACACTTATCTTGACCACAGGTCAAATATTAAAGACTAACGCTCTATAAGTCCATTACCTAGGTAATACTTAAGCACTTAGAAACACATTTGGGTAACAGACAGGTGACTAAGTTTTAGTACGTTTTAAAAGTGTTGAAATCGTAAAATCCACCGGCGACATGGACTGTAGTATCATCCGTAGTTACCTTTTATATGGCGAGATATACTTTTATATGACTTTTAAATTCTAACTCATAATGTTATCTTTTTGTATGGATATTTTAAAACACATAACGCCTAACAAAACGTTACTCGAAACTTTGTGTTTGTGCATACAATAATTTAGACGACCCGAATGGCGCAGCGGTAGTGAGGTTGCCTTACGTTCTTAGGGTCCCGGGTTCGAATCCCGGTAGGAGCAAATGTTTGTGTGATGAGCATGGACATTTGTTTCCGAGTCATGGGTGTTTATATGTATATTAAGTATGTATTTACAAACAAAAAGTATCTATATAGTATTATCAACTATCTGGTGTCCACGACACAAGCCTCGTTGCTTAGTGTGGCACCTAGATGGCTTTGTGTGTAATGTCCAGCGATATTTATTATTATTTATATATAATATATAGTATAATATAATATGGTAAAATAAAACTTACTTACTAACTGTTTAACTTACTTGATTTTATCTTATGATAGAAAATAAAACAATTCTCTAATCCCAGAGGAAGCCCTGTTAGTACAAATAATTTTACTGTAAACATAATAACAATTGTAAAATCAATTAATAAAGTATAAGTACTCAAAACAGCCCTTAAAAAGTCGCGCTACAGAAAAAACAACGATCGTGTCGCCTTAATTTGAAAATATCAATTTCTCCGAAAGCTTTTAGGGAAAATCCTTTAAAACAACTTTTAGAAGACCCCATTATTACCTTTCGTTTTAATTTATTTTCTTAATGGTAACCCACTTTTTCTTTGGAAATACCTTCTTCCTTTTCAAAACTACATTGATACGGTAAATGTGGGTATACAAAGCTTTTATACTGAGGTGAATGGAACGTATAGAAGAAATCCTATAGGGATTCCTCTTTTGGAAGTATAAGTGGACGAGGTTTAGAGTACATACGTACTTATACTGTCGGTGATACCGCTGATAGGTATGTTTTGTACAAGCTTTTATCTAACACTGTTTTTAAAAAACTAGCGACCCGCCCCGGCTTCGCACGGGTGCAATGTATACATATAAACCTTCCTCTTCAATCACTGTATCTATTAAAAAAATCGCATCAAAATCCGTTGCGTAGTTTTAAAGATCTAAGCGACCTTATTGCCTTTAACCTGGAACAAATCCAAACTGGAACTGGATTGGGAATCGAACACAAGACCTCAACCCCAGCACTTACGTACCCTAAACCTTTGAGGCAGACGATTACGTTTTCTGTAACTTTTTTATTTCTCAGCATACCTATCGGTTAATCAGTTATATTACATCAATCACAGTGACAGTCTAGCTGTCAGATAAATAGAAGCTTAACACGATAAATCAGTAAAGATTATATAAACTTAGTTAAGGAACTTGGTTAAACTTACACTGTCACTTACAGGAAAACTTCCGTGATAGTCCATTACTTTGAGCTCCCGATATTTCGACGCTGTTGCAAGCGCCGTGACAAGTAACACACATAGTACATGACTTGTAAGTGACAGTATAACTTTAGTTGTAAACCGTGAAAACTTAAAATGTTTGAAGATAAGATAAGATTTATTTATTTGCCCAAACATGTGTACACATACAATAATAAAAACTGCATGTAGGTTAACAAAAAAACAAATAAAATCGCTCAGACATGTTTGCCACATGCGTGCAAATGTTTAAAATTATTAAATTGTGATTTTTAATATATCATTTCAGTCCAATATAATTAATTTGACGTGAATTTAACAAAAAAAAAATACTAAATCGCAAATTAAAACATCACAAAAATAAAAAAAAAACATAAATCAACTTGGTTAAGTTGTTTTAGAAGATCTAGAGTTGGTCTAGGAACGATTCCACAAACAACTACCGCGAAGGACTAACAAGGAGATAAAGTTAGGATGCGAGCAAAACCACTAGGCGTATATAAGGCAAGTTTGTTGCCTCTCCAACTTCCAATTGCTAATTAAGTTTTCCTCGACAAGCTTCCATAGTTCAATTTCTTAGGAATGCCTTCAAACATGTAGATGGTACGGTCTGTTACAAAAGTATTGACTTATAATTTTTTTAAGGTCGATCCATGGATAGGTTGGGATGAGCCATTACATATCGAGTTTCCTCCGTGCATCCGAAAGAAAATTAGTCCCGGCTGTCATTTGTTAATTCCTAGACAGTCGTTACAGGTAGTCAGTGGTCTGGAAGTCGGCCTACCAGTCTTACGAAGGTACATTTAACCCAGTACTAACTGGGTTGTGGAGGTATTCAGCTGTATCCGGTTAGTCTGGAAGCCGACCCCAACATAGTGGGGATCAGGCTAGGCAGATAAGGACCTTATATTAAAACACACATAATTATATCGGTATAAATAGCCGTACATGATTAAATATACAAATAATGTACACTTTTACATGACAAAAGAAAACATTATTTTATAAAAATTGGAATTGTAATTTGAAGCTCCAAAAAATCAAATGAAAGCGCTAAATTTGTAAAGGCAAGGTTTGGCAATACAAATTGGCGTCCACAGCAATTTATTATACTACTATACTTTCGTGTGTTATACTACTGTACTTTCTTGTGCTATGCTTTCGTATACTATAGTTTTTAAACAGAACCATAGGTCCTATATTGTAAGCCCCATATACTATTTGATTTGTACAGCTGTTCTGTTTTGTTTGTGTTCGTTAATACGTTGTGTGTGTGAACTTATGTTTATATTGAGTTAGCAAGTGGTAGAGATTCAGTAGGTATGTATGTTGTTAATGTGGCTTCGTCTTATTCCTGTAGTATTTGTGGTAGTTATAAGAATCCAATTCGATCATCGTGTTCATAATTCTTATTTTGATGCTATAGAATCTTTTCTTTGTTCGATGAAGATAGGTTTTTATTCATAAGTTGTACCTAGGTAAAATATTAAGCTTCAAATAGACTACATTCCCAGAAAACCTTATTGTGTTCATATAAAAAAAAACATCATCCATTCACTTTTTTGCAGATAAAAAGACCAATATTTAGCGCACAAAATTGTCCCATTACCCATTGTGAACAAAAGCAATAAAAATAATTTTCACTCACAATTCCCGCTGTCTCCTACAATTCGTGCCGCATCTAGGGATGCGGATGCGGGCGTAGGCGGCCGCTACATCGATCGCGACCCCTGACATTAAATGAAAGACAGCCAGCTCGTTGAGGGACGACCGTAAGGCCCGTTCATACCGTGTACCGATACAAAGCACTTCGCAGACTACACGAAAGATAAACAAAGAAAATGTACCCTTTAAAAAGGGACGCACTTTCACATTGAGATAAAGAACGCAATAAGATAGGAATTTTAACATTGAAACACAAAACATTGTCCCTGAAATATACGAAACGACATAACAGAAGTGTTTATTGTCATCCATAAAACGGTTACGTATAAAACGAAGTACATTCCAGCCCTTCGGAACGCAAACGTTCAAATGTAACCATCAGTCAAGCTGCGTATAAACCTTTAACGTTGGCAGTATTATCTGCTATAATACGGGAGCCGACAGCCCTGCGAATGTAGGGCACTCACACTGCCGCGATGACGCACACGCGCGTGGCCTACGTCATACCGACTACGCAGTCCGGGCTACCTGGCTCGATCGCGAAGCACACAACACCGCGTCTACGTCACAATACCCTACTTATATTAAACTCGGCAGCTTAATGTTCTGCGCTCCTGAATCAGGGGTGTGCGTAAAGGAATTTATAGCTTTTCACGCTATTGAGTAGGGCTTTATTAAACCTTTTATGGGACTGTTACATTGGCGTTCAGGCAGGTCAAGTTTATTGATTTAGTTGGACGATTTGCTTTATGGTGCACGCGAAGTGTCACGCGATTCTATTGGTTGGTTTTGGTGAGTGATTGTGCTTAGATTCTTGCTGCAGACGTTTTAAATTGATTGTTTGGCAGTGCTTTGTGACTATTGGATACTTTCCAGTACTCAAGTTTTAAAGAACGGACGTTTGGCACGTTTTCTCTTGTACAACAGGATACTTCTACTGAGATGTTTCCGAGTCAACAATTGCTACTCATTGTACACAACCCTGTTTTATTCATTTCTTGTATTAAATAAAATGTAATTTTCTATGAAAAGTAGAGTACCTCTATACAAAGAAAATAAAGATGGAGTAGTGAAGTTTCACGGAACTGGATATTGTGTCTGAAAATAATAGAAGGTAATTACACTCATTAAATTGTAATATTGTGTAGTATTGTTCTACCTATATAAGGTGTATCTATTCATATACGAAATCTTTTAAGGGTTCATTGTACTCATCATTATGAACAACTTTCACTATGGGACCAACCCCGAAATCGCGAAAAAAAAAATGAGCTGTTCAGAACATTTTGAAGAGTTCGTGCGATCATACTGTAGGGAACAGCTGATTTTTTTTTCGCGATTTCGAGGTTGGTCCCATAATAAAAGTTGTTCATAATGATGAGTACAATGACCGCTTAAGAGATTTCGTGTATGAATAGATATACCCTATATATGTTTTGCCTAGCTACTGTAAATTAAATATTTATTGATTTTTATTTAATTGATTTTTTAATTACTTGTCATGAAACGGACAGTTTTGCATCGACACTGCGTTAGACCGATTTTATTGAGTTGTGACTTGAAGTCAATATCATCATCATCGGCTACACATGAAGTGTTGGCTGACATGAAGTGTTGGCTGACATGAAGTGTTGGCTGACATGAAGTGTTCATCTGAAATTCACTGACTTTTGTTTTATCGTCACAAATAGTAGATTCTTTGATCAATAATACTAAAATCGAACTTCTCATTGGACCAGCGAACGTCACAGGATCACACTTTTATTTGATGAAGTATTTAACTTATTTTTTTAAATATATTTTTGTTGTAAATGGTCACTTTCAATAATTTGATTGAAATTTATTTTGTAAAGTATTGTGTATTAATTTTATTTGATTATTGTGAATGTGTGGACCATGCGGGTATTTTTGTTTGTTTTTTTTTTCCCACAATTGCCTACGGCAGTTTGAGTAGTATGAGTGACCTACCCAAATGTCCATTCTTTGGTAATGTTCGTCGTTGAGCTCCTTGAGTTATAAGTTGAGCTACACGATAACTGACAAATGCTTGCACTGACTGGACAGGTCCACTCAAATCTGTGTGGTTCTGTCTTCAAGAGACCATCTCAGACACTAATCTGCATAGTCCTCATATGAGTTAACCAAGATGTCTGGACTTTAAAAGAAACTATGACCTCTGAGTTTGTTTCGGCTGTTTCTTCTCAGAGTAGTCAGGTATGAAACACCGGCCCCACCTAGTTAAAAAAGAGACGTGTAAAGGTGTTTGTAAAAAACCTATTTGCATAATAAACATCATTTATCATTATCATTTGATGTTTCTCATTTTACAACTAAACACACATTAATTTGCGTTGCAAGCGGGATTATTAACTTGTATACCGAGGACAGACGATCATCAGCAAAGTTTCAAAGGACAACAGCTGTTATAAATTACAATACATCGCTCCCTGTTCGGGTCATACCCACATATAATGGCAAGAGTATCATAATATGTATGGGAAAGGAGGCCCCATACCACAGTGTACCTTCATTAATATTAACTAGGCTTTACGAGCGACCCCCGCAATCAATTCCCTAACCGAATCCGTTGACAAACTGACCAGAATATTTATATTCCCTGCTAATTTAGCCTCTAATAAAGTCCTATATATTTTCTTTGTTGGTTCATAAAGCAGAGGATGGTACGTGGTGGATTAGGTGAGTAATGTGTTGTCCACGATTTTGTGGTACATGAACTAAAACTATATCTTTATGAGAATTGGTACAGTTTTGGGTCGTTAAGGTGCTCGTATGTACGTTGATTACGAGTACATACAAAGGTTATGGATCATCTTTAAAATCTATTTTAAACGTTGCGTCCGGCCAACACATTTTGCGAAACTCTCAAAAAAGTTATTTCAATACTTGGTTAAGACTGATAGTAAAAGCAGCTTGGTGTAGCGAAACTTTTATACTTATTTTTATGCATGTAAATAAAGAAATACACCATGTATTTATAAGCTGCTTACCACCAAGCGCTAAGGCTGTCAGAGGATACGGATTATTGTAATTGAAATAATAGATAAGCAGCGGTTTAACATTAGTAACATGTCAATGGCTACACAAGAAAGATTTATTTGTTGTTGTACACTAGGTCGCGGTCCAGTGGTACCACTAACTTTGAGGTGGCCTAGCGTAGTACGGAGATCTAACACAATAAAAGGCCTGCTTATACTGGTTTTGTTACCATTGACGTCCAGCCTACAGTTCACTGAATAATAGTGAAAGAGGTTATTTGCTGTCGGTTTTCTCAGAAATGTCTATCTAGTATTGGTTTAACAGCCTTTTAGTTAACAGTACTCTGTGTTGAGTATACCACTCCAACTGCCAAACCTGATGATTCTAATATTTGCCAAATGATCCAAGCTTATTGATTGTTATTAAAAAAATCAGCTGATGGAACACCTGTTTTTAAAAAAAATAACCGATGACAAATTTATATTTAGGGGGGGAGGGCTTAGAATTATGTACTGAATACATGGTAACCATATCTGCGTCGGTGTCCACACCGTATTTGATATGATTGTGATTATAAAAAGACTTGCGAGTACAAAAAACGCAAACCAATTGGTTACTTTGTGCAATCATAAAATATGTTTTGAACTGAATAAAAGCTTTCATGCTGTGTATTTATTTAACACAGAAGTATTTCAGGAATCAATTCATTTCAAAATATTACATTTACTGCTCGCATTTAATATGAAATTCAGACAAAGGATCGCATCGGCCCAGGAATACTATTTGAACTGAGTACTCTGTGAACTGAAACAACGCAATATTAGCAGAAATGTAATTCACTGAGCATTTCAATAACGTTATTTGCGGTTATAAATTAAATTCAATGGTTATTCAAATTATTATTTTTTGAGTGTAAGTACACTTCAGTAATATTTTCATTATTTTGATGTTTATTGCCCACAGTATTGTTCATTTGATTGGGTTGGGCTCGCATGTACAGCTGTTTAAATATGTTTTTATAAAAATTACTGTGGATAAATACGGTGTTATAAAATTACTATGGATAATACGGTGTTATAAATTAGTGTATGTGTGTGGTGCTTCTACTTTATACCTCTTTAAAATATTATGGTATGTTATTATGTGTTCCTTACGTGAATACAACATTTAAAGTTGGTACCTTTTACCTCTGCAATCCTCAGAACACATAACACCATCTGGTAGTCAAAGAACTGTAAATTTTCCTAATCTTATGCTCCATGTGATAACGAAATGGGTTACCATTTTTTCTCAGTTCATCTACCTATCTACAACACTTTGTAATATAAAAACTATATAAAATATACAAGCTAACATAGGAATTTTTCACCAATTTACTTCTTACATTACTGATATTTTAAAGAAACTATACGTTCATACTGAGCGGTGTTCAAATATCGTTGCGTTGTTACGACTGCGATAGATAATACGGAACGTATGATACAGAACGAGATAGCGATTGCGCTTGAAGTACTTCAATTACGACAATTGTCTGAATTTGTCTGTCACAGTTTGCGAGCGATATCTACCTCTTTTTATTTACCTATTCCAGCCATTCAAGAGGAGAACAGTGCTCAAATAATTGGAACAGAATGCTTTGACATAATATATCATGGTATGCCCCAATCAGATCGAATCCATTGTTCCCGAAACAGCATTGTTACATTCAATTAGTATTAATACTCACTGTTCTGGAATATTTTACAATACACGTGAACCGTACGATTTTGATCAAAGGACAGATATTTCGTGGAAACTGAATATTTCAGTGTCCATTTGCTATTTCGTTGGAGAGTACCTATTCAATTGGTTTTTGATTTACCTACTTATTTAGGTACTTCGTTTAATTTGACCAAACAAAGGAAAATTTGAGTACAAAACAGAGATCACTCACTGACAGAATCTCACTGTCACTATCTTCTTATAATCCCACATCTTAGAAAAGGAGAGAGTTCTTACTTTTTAGACATACCTAAAAATATCCATTTATGTTCGCAGTTCCCGGACACAGGTCTCTTCACCACGAAAGATAGCGGGCTATAACCCACCACATGCGGGGTAATGACACATTAGACCTTTGATTTTTTGGTTCCAAGTGATGTCGGTTTCCACACGATATTTTGCTTCACCGTTTTGTGAGCATTCATGATTAAATACACAACGTAATGGGCCTGCCTTGGTTCGAAATCACGACCTACAACTTGCCAGTCATGGCAGTTACCGCTGGGCTACAGGTGGGCCACCGCTGGGCCATCAATGCTCGCTGCACCATTCCTAACAAATAAATTAAGAGTCACCCAAGCAAGAATCAAAAAACACCAAGTACCTGAACAACGCCATACGTCATTAGTAATAAATGTAGAACCAATACAATACAATAGTATATAAAATCGATGCAGCTATTATATATAGCATAGCATAGTACGGGGCAGGGTTGCTTCGTAAAGTGCAAAGGTAAATGCAACGCTGGTTCTAAAAATAGCTCGCCCGGGCAAGCCCCTACTACCGGCTTCCGATTCATATTCAAATCGTTTCCGAGTTTTGTAAAAGCAAACTGTGGAATTGTTACTAGTTTTCTGACTGGAAATATGTACTTAAGTAAGGAGCTATATAAAATTTTTGGGAAGTTTAAAAAAAATATAAATTGAACAGACACAGCTAATGAGGGCTATCGTTTTTGATCTCACCAGATAGCGCCACTATTCTATTTTATACTAAGACATAAGACCACATAATAAATAAGACCAAAATAGTGATTATTTGTAAAAATACGTGTTAAAACAGCACGCAACGCGCGAACAATCTATGACATCTGACATTTCGGTGCCCCCGCGCTACACTAGCGCCTCTAGCGGCGAATTCATACGCGATATTTATGTGTGAACTTCGTCAAAAAAATGTGGCCAATCTGATAGAAAGAAAGAAACACTGCATATTATCCAAAGAGTTCGTTGATGCTGAAGGAGTTTCATGATGTTGATGATTTCTTATTGAATGAGCATATTCAATAAGATAAAGTTAAAAATGCTCAATTTGTTTATTTTTTTTTTACACGGTCATGTCTTTTACATTTAATTACATACTAAATACTTTAATACATTGTAAATGATCCTACGGAACTTTGAATGCTGTTCATTTTACTATTTAACATAAAAAAACTGACTTTTCTTTAATGTAAAAATGTTGCAACTTTTATCTAACAAAGAACTCTAAATAACACAAAAGAGTTTTTACACAAAATGAACCAGGTAAAACTATTCTTTGTTCAGCAACACAAAAACAAAGAGCCGGTACTACCAACATAACAAAAAAGTATTAAAATTGTAAAACGCTGTAACCAATTTTGAATTTCTGCGAGAGGTCAGATGCGTCCCAGGGCGCTCCAATTTGTAAAGCGGGCTAGCTTGCTTCCCAGCTCCAGCTATCTATCTCACTCGTCAGGTCCCGGGCAAACCGGGATACCTAATGCTCAATGCACAACAGTTGGCGGAACCAGTGTAAACGATTCTAGACTTTACTGCTTTTACAATAACTGCAACTAGGGATGAATTTTCCATGCCTGACCTGTTGCGTCCCCCCGTCATCGTATCGGAATCAAATCGATATTACGTGGATGCGTCGGGGTAAATTGGAAACGTCATGTGTGCCTTTGTACCTAGTTACTCTGAAATATGTATATTACCGGTCGGGGTAGGTCTGGGATGACCTAAAAACAAAACTGGGCTGGCTAAGCATCCACCCTGATTTATCGTAGGAGGCTAATATATTTTCATGAACTCAGGAGTGGGTAATATATCTTTTGGATGAGTAAGGCCATTTTTCGATAAAGCAATCCTAATGAATCGTCGACGAGCGTGCCAGCGACGTATAAAATACTCGTAGAACAATTATAATTGTTTAAAAGCATTTAAATTGTACATTAAGGTTATTCATTAGTATAAGTAGCTTTATTTAGTTAATTTAAATAGTCGTTTGTTTAAGCTTTTTGTTTTGCGCGTCGCATTAATCGGCTTTTGTTTTAAATTCTTTTTTGTTTTTGTGACTGAATTGGGAACTAGGTCATTAATTTTACCTGAAGTTTTTGACTTTATTGTTATTTGTGTATACTATGATAAGATAGCGCGCCTATTACTTAGTTAGTTACCAAACTTAATCACCAAAGGTTTTAAATCAAAGCTATATTGTTAGACATTTAGAATTCGAAATAAAATGTAAGTAAGGTATCTTTCAGTCCAGACAATGCAGTACTTTAAAATGAACACCGAGAAATTTAGTATGCAGTACAACATAAGTAAATAAAATAAGACAAAGAATAATATTAACTACTAGAGACCCGCCCCGGCTTCGTACGGGTGCTATGTTTAACATAATATATAAACCTTCCTCTTGAATCACTCTATTTAAAAAAATCGCATCCAAATCCATTGTGTAGTTTTAAAGATCTAAGCATACATAGGGACAGACAGCGGGAAGCGACTTTGTTTTATACTATGTAGTGATAGTGATATTAGAGATGTCATAATAAGGATGTCAATTTTGTATCCTTTATTACTTAACCCCTATTACAAAGAACGACTTTGGAAAGAGGGGTAAAGTTATATTGGGCTTGTACCATCCTCATGTAACATGTTGCTTCAGTGCAATTTGAACACCAATCAACTCTTAGCACAAGACAAGTAAAATATTCGTTCCCAACTAATTTGCAATTTGCAGTAAACTATGTACTCCATTGTAATCTTTATCTAAGTTTATACAACGTCGATAATAGCGTGTAATTGTATAATAAATTCTTCGTTTTGCTGTTACGTTGAGCATCGTGAATGGTTTCAGTTTTACATGGTAAGGATTTGTTATTTTCCAATATGGGATAATGGGATTAGAGTATTCACGGCATATAGTTTTTGCGTGTGCGGATTATTTTGTACTCTGCTACGTTATTGATTATAATTATAATAAAACAGGTTTATTTACAAAAAACTTTTGAGTATCCCCCCGCTAGGCAAAGGCCTCCCCTTTTTCCTTCCAAACCTCTCTGTCCTGTGACATATCTGGCCATGTTCACCCCACAAGATCGTCACACCTTCGCCGCGGTCTACCTCGACGGCGATTTCCTCCGACAGGCGTCCAGTGAGTGGGTGACAAGAAAGTTTAATAAGAAATATTTACTGGGAGAGTGAGAGCAGTGGTGGCCCAGTGATGGTGGCCCCGACCTACAAACAGTAAGACGTGGGTTCGAACCCAGGCAGGCGCATTACTTTGTGTAATTTATTTCATCACCACTGCTTTCAAAAATGGTGAAGGAAAACATCGTGAGGAAACCGGCATGTCCTAGAACATAAAATTCCAGGACATGTGACATCTACCAACCCGCACTGGGCCCGCGTGGTGTATTACAGCCCATTCTCTCTTATAGAGAGGAGGATTTGTGTCTCAGCAGTGAGAACATTATAGGCTGATTATGCTACTGGGAGTACGCAATATTTTATCCATAGATTACTACCGCTCTCGCTCGTGGCTCGTGGCAACCGCGCGGGTCGATCTTTAGGTTAAACCGCACTTACCTAGGTTGGTCCGAGGACCACCCATTACATACAGTTTCCTCCGTGCCTCGGAAAGCACGTTAAGCGGTTGGTCCCGGCTGTCATTTGTAGATCTTTGACAGTCGTTACAGGTAGTTACTGGCTCGAAAGTCTGACAACCAGTCTTACCAAGGGGTATCGTATTACCCAATAATAACTGGGTTGTGGAGGTCAGATAGGCAGTCGCTCCATGTTAAATACTAATATTCAGCTGCATCCGGTGAGACTGGAGGCGGACCCCAATATATTTCAGTAGCAGCCCTGGAGTCTGGATTTGTGCCCGGTTGATGGCAATAGACTCGCCCCCTACTACATGGGACTTCGAAGTGTGGATGTACTATTAGGTACACCTCTGTTATGTATTAGATTCAGTTTACGGGATTATATTGTCTGGTTGATAATTCGAAACAATTTCTGTTGAAACATTGTATTTATGCGATAGATTAGCTTTTAAATTGCCTTGATATACAATGTTTCTTAATAATATTTTCTATGGCTCATGTATATCACTAAGTGTTGCGGACGCCGATCTCAGGATCACGACCAACATAAAACTTATGTATAGATAGTAATAAAGACACCGATCTCCGAGTCCTAAGTAGAATAAGACTTAGATATAATAAACGATAATAATAAAGACGCCGATCCCCGGGTCCCCAGTAGGTTAAGATTTATGTATAATCAATAAATAATAATGATTAGGCACATAGAAGCCAGAAACCCTTGAACCAACAGGTTCTGACATGTTGAAATGTAACAAACACTCTGATTGGTCGACCAACGGACCGGCATTCATGTTCTGTTCAAGTCCCGACAGGTCGAAACCTGTCCAGTACCCCTCCGTTGGTCGGCGCCATGTTATTGATCATTTGGCGGGAATAATGTTGGGCACCGCCGCCCCGTGCGCTTTCGCGTTCGTGTATAAAAGACCGAACCAGGCGATGCCAGAACACAGTCGATTACAAGCTCTCTACAATGTAACTTAATAGTGAAATAAAACTAGTGATTATCAAGTAAATGTTTTAATATACAGTCCACTACGGAAATATTCAGTCTAGGTGCTGTGAAACAATACAGTCCACCTCAGTTTTGGTCCTTCGAGTCGTGATAATAAGTTTAGAAACTAAACCAGTGAATATGAAAGTTTTAAACTCAGTTTTGGTCCATCGAGTCGTGATATAAGTTTAAAAAGTAAACCAGTGTAGCTATTTGAAAAGTATTAAATTCAGTGAAAAAGTAAAGTATATACTTGTGAACTTAACGTAATGTGTAAATGAGAGAATCGACTGTCACGGATCTGGGTAAACGTCGGCCAGATAATAAGAAGTGCCGCCGTCCGGATCCAAACCGAACGCCTGTGTGCCTAGCTATCTAGGCAATAGTAACGAGTGCGCGTACCTAGTGCTTCAGACGGAACTTACAAGTATGTACCTGTGTCTATAGACCGATAGACAGATCGTACAAGTGCGTACCTGTGCCTGTAACCTAGGAGAACTAACGCGTGAGTGTATCAAGTTACCAGGCAGAAACGTTGTTAAACAAAAAGAACATTACGTGAGTAACAGTGCAAAGTATATAACTAGTAACCAAGTGCGCGTAAAGTATATAATACAAGCGCGCCTGTGCCTGCTATCTAAGCAATAGTAACGAGTGCGCGTACCTAGTGCTTCAGACGGAACTTACAAGTATGTACCTGTGTCTATAGACCGATAGACAGATCGTACAAGTGCGTACCTGTGCCTGTAACCTAGGAGAACTAACGCGTGAGTGTATCAAGTTACCAGGCATAAACGCTGTTGTGTTGGACAATGAACATTACGTAAGTAACAGTGCCCAAGTATATAACAGTGACAAAGTATATAACCGTGCCAAAGTATATAAACAAAGTATATAACAGTGCCTAAGTATATAAGCGCAAAGTATATAAGCGCCAAGTATATAACAGTGACAAAGTATATAACAGTGCCAAAGTATATAAACAAAGTATATAACAGTGCCTAAGTATATAAGCGCAAAGTATATAAGCGCAAAGTATATAACAAGTGCCAAAGTATATAAACGCAAAGTATATAACAAGTGCCTAAGTATATAAGCGCAAAGTATATAAGCGCCAAGTATATAACAGTGACAAAGTATATAATAGTGCCTAAGTATATAAGCGCAAAGTATATAAGCGCCAAGTATATAACAGTGACAAAGTATATAACAGTGCAAAAGTATATAAACAAAGTATATAACAGTTCAAAAGTATATAAGCTAAAAATTATAAGTGCGTGCCTGTGCCTACTAGCCAGGCAGAATCTGCGAGTACCTGTACCTGCCAGTCAGGCAGAATCAACGTGTGCCTGCGCCTACCTATATAGGCAAGGCGCCAGAGTCAACTAAGTCAAGAACATCGAGGCAGAATCAACGAGTGCCTGTGCCTACCTATCTGGGTCTGTGACGAACCGAACTAACCTAGACTAGGTAGACAGTGCCTGTAAACGACCGTCTGCGTGTCGACTCGACCGCTTGTACCGAACCACTTGCGTGTCAACCCGAACCGTCTGCGCGCCGACCCGAACAGGAAGTGTGCCAACCCTAGGCACATTTTCAAAATGGTCGTAACAAGAAGCCAATCAGACTTAGTCGAATTAGAAGAGCAGCGACGCACACAAGAAGCCGCACGCCGCCGAGAGCAAGAAAACATTGAAAAAGAGCGACTTCGACGAGTATCTTTGGATCCGCCGGCCTCACCCTTCTCAAGGCTGGCGGAAACGAGCACAGCTGGGCCCTCCGGGGTCAGAACAACGGTGACCACGCAACAACGAGCAAGGTCACCAGCAAGGTCGCTGAGGTCACACCGATCGACCACAAGCATCACGACGCGACTACGACAAGCGGAACTAAACGCCGCAGAGAGACTGGCGGTTCTACAAAGAAAACAGATGGACGTGGAAGCGGACCTAGTTAAGAAGAGACTAGCCGCAGAGGTGTCCGCCATCAACGACGAAGAAAGCATCAATGATGAGCCCATAACAGAAGAACCTCATCTAAAGGTAGACGAGTGGCTACGAACGAACCCGCTCGACTCACGGGGGGAGGAAGCAACCAAGGACGCCAGGGAGGAACCAAGACAAATAAGGTTCGAGGCGCCCAGAGCACGATCGCCAACTCCAACCAGAACGAGAAATAGCATCGAGCAACTAGCCACGACCCTCGAGAAGATGGCCAGACCCCGTCCACGATATACGGACCTGCCGACGTTCACTGGAGCCGCCAGCGAGTGGTTGCCCTTCAAGGCAGCCGTTCGAGACTCAACCAACATGTACCAGATTCCAGCAGCAGAGAACATTCACAGACTGAGGAGCTGCCTGAAGGGAGAAGCTAGGGATGCTGTGGCCGCACTACTACACACGGCCACAGACCCTGACATAATAATGAAGACCTTGGAGCAGTGCTTCGGGCGACCCGAAATTATCATCGATCGGGCGCTCGAGGATCTGAAGAAGCTCCCTAGACCTGGAGCATCAGCAGCCGACCTCAACAGTTTTGCTGTGAAACTACAGAACATTATCTGCGTACTGAAGACCATCGACCGAAGGGGTTACCTATTCAATCCCCTGCTGACGAGAGAAGTGCTGGACAAGCTGAGTCCACATCTCCGCTCCCGCTGGTGTGACTACGCCTATGATAACGAAGGGACGGCCGACCCAGAAATCGTCGTAATCTCCCGATTCCTAATGAGGGAGGCGGACAGGGCACTACGCTACACTTATGCCCCATCCACGTGCACCACCGCAAGCCAAAAGAAGGAGACACGACCAGCCGTAACCCTAAAGAAGAAAGCAACAGTTTACAACACTGTCGCCGCAGCTGATGACGAGAAGATACCATGCCCTGGGTGTGAACAAGCACACGCCCTGCCTCAGTGCCCCAAGTACAAGGCACTAACGATTCAACAACGATGGGAGTTTCTCAAACAAAAGAGAATCTGCTTCAAGTGCGCCCAAAGACAGCACCGGCGCATCGGATGCAAGTCAAGACCCTGCGGCGTGGACCAATGCCGCCGACCACATCACGCGTCCCTGCACCAGGCGCCGCCACGACCAGAGGCGGCCAAAGCAGCAGAAGCGCCGAAGGCAGAGACGCCGAAGCAGGAGGCCGTTCTATCAGTCACGCCGCAACCAGCTATGAGTCAAAGAACAGTACTGCTGAAGATGTGTCCGATCATCGTGTCAGGACCACAAGGGGAGGTGCAGACCTACGCACTCCTAGACGAAGGAGCAACAGTAACTCTCATCGACAAAGAGTTAGCAACCAGCATCGGGGCAGAAGGGCCATCACAACCGCTGCACTTGAACGGCGTCAACATGTCACAAGAGGAAACCGAGAGCCAGCTCGTCACAATAGACGTCAGAGGCGTCAACGAAACCGAAAGGTACAAAGTCAGAGCCAGGACCATAAAAGACCTGCAGCTGCATCAGCAGGCCATCTCCGAAACCCTTCTTCAACACGAGCACCTGAGAGACCTTCCCAGAAACGAGGTGTGTTACGAACGCGCACGCCCCGGGCTCTTAGTGGGGACAGACCACTGGGAGTGCATCGTCTCCAGGGAACTCAGGACCGGCAACCCGAACGAGCCGGCCGCATCGAGAACGAAGCTGGGATGGGTGGTGCACGGAACCGCACCACGCAGCGCCCTCATTCAAAAGGGTAGGGTGCTGCATATATACGAGCCCGACCGAGAGTCGAACGTGAGCAATCAGGAGCTCCACCACTTGGTCGACGCTCACTTCAAGATAGAGGCTCTCTGCATAGAAGGGAAGCCACGAGTACGAGAGGCAGATCAGCGTGCCATCAAGATAGTCGAGGCGACCACAAAGAAGACCGAAGCAGGGTACGAAGTAGGGCTGCCGTGGCGAACAGACGACACCGTCATGCCACCCAGTTACAGCCAAGCACTCCGTCGCCTCACAACAATAGAGAAAAGGATGGACGCCGATCCGAAATTTGCCAAAGAGTACTCCAGCCAGATCGACAACCTGTTGAAGAAAGGCTACGCCACACCGTGCGACGGCTCAGAACGTGCGAGCCCGGTGTGCTGGTTCCTGCCACACTTTGCCGTGCAGAACCCGAACAAGCCCGGCAAGTGCAGGCTAGTGTTTGACGCAGCCGCGAGAAGCCACGGAACATGCCTGAACGATGAACTGTTGGAGGGACCAGACCTGCTGCTGTCATTACCGGGGATCCTATTCCGATTCCGTGAAAGGGCAGTGGCAGTAACAGCGGACATTCAAGAGATGTTCTTAAGAATACAAATAAGAACGGAAGACCAACCAGCGCAGCAGTTCCTGTGGCGAGGCGACGAGAGAGAGACGCCTCCACTCAAATTCAAGATGATAAGTATGCTCTTCGGCGCCGCGTGCTCCCCGTACATGGCCCATTATGTTCGCAACCACAACGCAGACATTCACGGGCAGGAGTACCCGCGGGCGCTGGAGGCAATCAAGGAGAGCCATTACATGGACGACCTGGTGGCAAGCTACGACGACCCAACGGAAGCATGGAAGACGGTGGAAGAGACGAGAACAGTACACGCCAACGCCGGCTTCACATTGCGGGGATGGAACGCCAGCGATAAAACAGTGCTGCGCGACATACCCCCTGAGCTGTACGCCACTACACCTACACAACTGGGGGGAGAGCAACCGGAAAGCAAGATCCTCGGCCTGTTCTGGAACGCGGAACGAGATGAACTCGGGTTCAATACATCCATGAACCGAGTGCCAACAGAGGTACGAGATCGAGCTCGCGCACCAACCAAACGCGAAGCCCTCAGCGCCGTGATGTCCATCTACGACCCTCTCGGGTTGTTGAGCCATTACACCATCCGCTCTAAAATCATCCTGCAGAGCTTGTGGCGCCTCCAGACAACGTGGGACGAACAGATACCGACGGAAGAAAACGAACTCTTCGCATCGTGGTTGGCACACCTCGCCGAGATTGCCAAGCTCCGACTGCCACGCTGCTACACGAAGAAGAAGTACGAGAGCATCGACCTCCACGTGCTATGTGACGCCAGCGAACAGGCCTACGCGACCGTGGCCTACTGGAGGATCACAAGCAGCGACGGGAGTATCACCGTGGTAATGGTGGCCGCCAAAGCCAAGGTGGCCCCAAGACAGGCGCAGACCATACCTCGGCTCGAACTTCAAGCAGCGGTCATCGGTGCAAGACTCGCCGACACAATCAGACGAGAACACCGCATAAAGATTGGTCGAACGACCTACTGGACCGACTCATCCACCGTGGTTCACTGGATACACCACGACATGCGACGCTACACACCTTTCGTCGCGCACAGACTGGGTGAGATCGCGGAACTCACAAAGAAGGAAGACTGGCGATGGCTGCCCACAGAACACAACGTGGCAGACGACGCAACAAGGCTCAGCGACACTCCTCTGAGCACAACGGATCGATGGTTCCAGGGGCCTGCCTTTCTGTACCAACCTGAAGCGCAATGGCCCACCATGACAACAGTAGAAGACGAGGTCGACGAGGTCCTGCATACCAGGGAAGAACCGAGACGAGACAGCTGGCTACCCGACCCTGCCCGCTTCTCAAAATACGAAGTCCTGGTGAGAACCACTGCACGGGCACTCGCCTTCATTGACATTTGCCGACGTAAGGCAACCAACATGGAACATCGGCACATTCAGCGCGCCGAGACGGAACTAATCCGGCATGCGCAAGAAGAAAGCTTCGACGAAGAAATGAAAAGGATAAAGTCGGCTCGAGCATTAACTAAGACGAGCCGGCTGTACCGCCTAGATCCGATTATAGAAGATGGACTCCTGAGGGTGCGAGGACGAATCGAGGCATCTTCGGCACCCACAGAGACAAAGCGGCCCATCATAATGGACGGCCGCCACCCGCTGACCAAACTCATCGTGCTGCGGGAACACTGCGCTGCGGGACACGCCAACAGAGAACGCGTGACGAACGACCTACGGCAGCGCTACTGGATCATACACCTACGACCCACCGTGCGCACGATAGAGAGAAACTGCGCTTTCTGCAAGAGACTGAAGGGAACGCCCAAGACGCCGGCCACAGGAGACCTGCCGCACGCCCGCCTAGACCCTTTCCACCGCCCGTTCACTAATTGCGGTGTGGATTATTTCGGACCAATGATGGTCAAAGTGGGCCGTCGCCGAGAAAAAAGATGGGGAGCGCTGTTCACCTGCCTGACCTCCCGCGCCGTGCACATCGAGTTGGTAGCGTCCCTTTCAACCGACTCCGCCATCATGGCACTAAGAAGAATGGCCGCCCGCCGAGGATGGCCGCGGCTAATGTACTCCGACAACGGAACTAACTTCCGCGGGGCTGACCAAGAGTTACGCAACGCCTACACCGAGTGGCTGCCCGCGCTGAGCGACGAGGGACTACAGCATCGGATGGAGTGGCGCTTTATACCTCCGGGCGCGCCCAATCAAGGCGGCGCGTGGGAGAGGATGGTCCGCTCAGTCAAAACGGCCCTCAAAGTCACCCTGCGGGAGAAGGCACCAGCAGAGGAAGTACTCAGCACACTCCTCACCGAGGCTGAGTTCTCCATCAACGCACGACCATTGACCCACGTCAGCGTGGATCCCGACGACCCCGAGGCCTTGACCCCCAACCACTTCCTGCTAGGGTCATCAAACGGCCTACCAGCAACGGGACCCTGCGAGGAAGCCGACCGACGAGCATGGCGAGCTAGCCAAGCGCTTGCCGACCACTTCTGGCGGCGCTGGCTCCGGGAATACCTGCCAACGCTGGTACCACGCGGCGAACCAAGAAACGACGCCCGGCCCCTGCGGGCTGGAGATGTAGTCCTCGTGGTCGACCACACGCTGCCCCGGAACACCTGGCCGATGGGAGTCGTCGAGAGAACGCATCCAGGAACCGACGGCAGCATTCGAGTCGTCGAGGTGCGGACCAGAACCGGCATCTTCCGACGTCCGGTGAGCAAGCTCGTCGTCCTTATGAAAAAGGAAGAGGCTACGCAGGCTGCGCCGGGGGGAGGACTGTTGCGGACGCCGATCTCAGGATCACGACCAACATAAAACTTATGTATAGATAGTAATAAAGACACCGATCTCCGAGTCCTAAGTAGAATAAGACTTAGATATAATAAACGATAATAATAAAGACGCCGATCCCCGGGTCCCCAGTAGGTTAAGATTTATGTATAATCAATAAATAATAATGATTAGGCACATAGAAGCCAGAAACCCTTGAACCAACAGGTTCTGACATGTTGAAATGTAACAAACACTCTGATTGGTCGACCAACGGACCGGCATTCATGTTCTGTTCAAGTCCCGACAGGTCGAAACCTGTCCAGTACCCCTCCGTTGGTCGGCGCCATGTTATTGATCATTTGGCGGGAATAATGTTGGGCACCGCCGCCCCGTGCGCTTTCGCGTTCGTGTATAAAAGACCGAACCAGGCGATGCCAGAACACAGTCGATTACAAGCTCTCTACAATGTAACTTAATAGTGAAATAAAACTAGTGATTATCAAGTAAATGTTTTAATATACAGTCCACTACGGAAATATTCAGTCTAGGTGCTGTGAAACAATACAGTCCACCTCACTAAGCGTTGTTACTAGATTCTTTTGTTACACTTCTATTGTTGCATTGTTAGTTAATATTGCCCGCGCGTTCTATTTCACAGTTCCACAATATTGTTGTTTAGATATATCTAGGCGTATTGATTTTAAACTTGGAAGGGGTAACTAATGTATGTATTGATTTCTACTTATAGGTTGTTTATAGAGGAGTTTTATGAGTATTATTGCGCCAATCCGACGTAATGGAGAGTTATAAGTGAAAGTACTACAATCCGATTTCTGATCTCCTGAACAAACCAGGTCTCTGTTGAGATGTCCAAACACCTGCACTTCTAAGGATCAATGATATCACTGAGGTTACGTACGAAACGTAACGAATTGCCTCGTTAGTCTAGTGGTCGTTGGTCGACTGCTGAGAATGAGGTCCTCGGTTCAATTCCCTGGTCGGCAAAAATGTCATTGGGTTGTTACATCAGGAATTTCTAAGTAGCAACCACTGAGTCTGGATTTGGGCCCGGTTGATGTCAATAGGCTCGCCCCCTATTACATGGGACTTAAACATAACTGGCGAAATGTGGGGATACTATTTGGTACACGTCTGCCTGACCCTTCGGGGATTACTAGCGCGATGTTACGTAAAAAGAACTATAGTGTACGGTCGAACAAGCTATTTGGTATACACGCAAAAATATTCACAATCCTAGTACACTAACAATATCGTTTGCAATTTTATTTTATAAAGCTTACATCAATAAGAGTCACTCTCTTAATGAAAAAAGCTTTATGAAATAATATTTGGAAAAGTATACCCTTATGCATTTGATTGTGAAAATTTTCGCGTGTATACCAAATAGCTTGTTCGAACGTATAATTAGCACGTAATGCAATGTAAATACATTGAGATTGAAAGCTAGTGCGTTACAGTTTCAACGAATCGTAGCAGCGTAGCAGCGCGTAGCAAGGCGTAGCGAAGAGCGCTACGACGTAGTGCACGCTACGCAGTATCGTAGGCACAATTCATGTTATCTTTTAAAATCAATTTCTGTTTTCTAGCATCATTTTATCTACATCTTTTCATTTATCGTCCTACTGCTAATCTTCAAAAAAGATTTCAACAGTTACATATTCAATGTGCTCTCCCCGATCGTGTCGTACTGCCGTTTCGTCTGATTATGATAGTAAAAGAACAGAGCGTGCACCTGTGTCTGCGCACACACTTGTGGTATGATATCCCCTGCGTAAATAGCCAGTCTGTGTTGAAATAGGACGCAGTGACCCAAAATCTGTTGGGAGGATATTATAGTGTTCCTCTAGTGTGTTATTGTGTATAAAGTGTTTAATCTGCATGGTCCTCATGTGAATTGACCGAGATTATCTCTGGACTTTACTTTAAATTTGATTGACTTTTAATTTACATCTAACTGACATTTAGTTTTCATTTAATCCTCTTTAGGTTTACCTAACATGGAATGGACATGGTTGTGTCTGTGTTTATTAAGTTTGGACATACAAACAGTAATCTAATTGACATTTAATTCTCAGTTACGTTAAATGAAATAGACATGGTTGTTTTTGTGCTTTTTGTGGTTTGACATGTAAACGGTTTTTAATTGATAACATAGTATTTTTTTTTATATTTGATTATTGTTTCGGTTATGATTTAAATAGTAATTATTTTGTAAAATTCGAATACAATGTAAATTGCTTTATGAATAAATATATGATATACTTGACAAATTATTGTACCCTTTTTTTTACAGATGGGAAATCATCAAATAAACCCGCTCTGGGCTGAGCAGGAGGGAGTGTCAGACTTTTACTGACTAAAACCCATCCATGTTCCTTCCTTTGCCCTTTGTGTTCCAAGGCCGCGGTAACTCTTTCGAACAGTCCCGCAACCCTGGCAGGCATCGGTCCTTTCGGACCCCTTCCTGTTTGCTGACATCTCTTTGAGGCGCGCGTGGAACACGAACGCGCCGTCGACACGGCCTGTCGTCATAAGACGGACGGATGGCGAGCTAGCCCATAGCTCACCGTCCACAGGCCCGCGATGATTGTACCCTGTGACTTTGTTTTGGTTGTTTCTTCAGAGTGGTTGGATAGGAAACAACGACCTCATTATCTGCCTAGCCTTTTTACCAACTATGTTATGGTCGGCTTCCAATCTCACCGGATGCAGCTGAATACCAGTGTTTTACACGGAGCGACTGTTGCGAATTGCAATTGTGAAAACGGCCGGAGGGGCCTATCTGCCCTCCACAGTTCTCAGTTCTGTCCTGTAGTTAGTACTGAGTAATATGATAACAAATATCTTATATATTAAAAACAAAAAAAATCTAAATAACAGCAATGTTTATAATTTAAAAGCAGAAATGGTTGCTTCGCTAATACAAAGATATAAGTACAGGAATATTTAATAAGTTCCATCACACAATCTAATAACTATAAAAATAACATCGGTTTTACATACTAAGCAATATTATCAATGTGTGCCATCGTAACACTTTGTAAACCACCGATCGATACTGTAATGAGTTTACATTAAAACGAAAGCGGTGTTTCCTTTTAATATAATGATTATAATATCGATACGTTTTAGCATTAACGTGAAAATCGAAAGCTCTTATCCTACTCGATTAAATTACTCACATTAATTAACAAACCACACCACGTGTTTATTATGTATTGTTTACTCGGAATATACAACAGTCAGTGTTGCTTTAATGTTTGTATTATTTAATTTTGGCTTCTCCACGTGTAACTAATTAACATATATATGTGTTTCGGTGAATTATTTGTAATTCACTCACAGTTTTGCGTGTTAAAACCTATTATTACATTTGAATATTGCTTTGGTTTGTTGTACACAGAGTGGGTTTTCGTCTCGTTTCACCAAAACTTACTATAGTTTGTAAAATTGTAACGAGAGGGCTCTTGTTCTCCCCGTCGTTGCTATATTTTTTTTGTTCTAGACCAGGGATTCCCAAAGTGGTCGATATCGACCCCTTGGGGTCGATATCGGTTTCCTAGGGGTCGACATAAACGAAAACTGATTATGGGGGTCGACGAGGTCTAAAAATCGACCCCTATTAAATTAACACAAGTTCTTATTTAAAACTTTCAAGATAGGTAGGTAGGTACTGTATTGTTTATGTTGTGTTACGTGTACTAAGAATAATTAATATTTATGTAGGAAATAGCATTGTTGTAGTAATATAAAGCCTCAAATCGTACAAGATGAAAAACTCGGCAAGTCAGTGTGGACAAGTTTGTGCAAGATAATGAGTTCGAGCGTACGTCTTTCAGGCGCGTTTTGACTTGCTCTCTATTTGACGCTTGCGCGATTTAACACGAACGAATACATGATCAAGTTGCAAGTCCAAACATGTTCCTGATATTTTACTATTTAACGAGGTTGCACTTAGGTTGAAAGTTCATTTGCGTTTTGAAATTCGTTGGAGCTTGAACGATAATAACTCATATAAGTACTCATTTATTTCAAGAGATTACAAAGTTATTACATAGCTAAATTAAGTGAAGTAAAGTGACTGAAAAAGAATCTACAAAATGCTGAGCTCCCTACGCGAGTTAATAGCGTAACCACACAATATCTGCAGTTTATGAAAAATTAACAGGGTAAGTACCAAACAGTTTTTATCCGGCACAGCGCATCAGCATTGCCCCACTGCACACTGTGTGATAGTGATCAGTTGAGCTATCTGTAGATTGTTTGCAACAGTTTGCAGTTGCCTCAGTTGTTTCAATTGTAAAAATTTACCAGTAAATTTAACAGTTTATTAGGTATTGTTTTTAATTTAGGTACTTAGTTTCTTATTTTTTTATTTGCAGGATTAGTGAGAGTTTTATGATGGCGGACACGAAAAAAAAATGCAGACAATACAGTTTGGACTACTTGAAGTTCGGATTTATTGCATCTCCATCAAATCAACACTTGCCGATGTGTCTCATATGTGAAAAAGTATTCAGTAACGATGCCATGAAGCCTTCAAAAATGGATGACCACTTATCGAGAGTACATGCTGACAAAAAAAGTAAGCCCTTGACATTTTTTCAAGCACTTAAAGAAAAACTAGACAAAAGGCCATCCATAAGATCGATGTTTGCGTCATCATCTATTAAAGACGATGATGGTTTACGAGCGTCCTATAATATATCTTTACTAATAGCGAAGTCGGGGAAACCCCACACAATTGGAGAGCAGCTTATCTTACCAGCCATTGCGGAGGTCCTTAACAATGTATTGCACAAACCCGCACATGATATTTTAAAGAGAATACCTTTGAGCAATAACACCGTTCAGAGACGCATAGACGAGATGGGACGCGATGTGGAAAACATTTTATGCAAGTTCTTACAGACCAACAGATTCTCTCTCCAGTTGGACGAGTCTACATTACCCGGCAATGAAGCTCTGTTGTTAGGATATGTTCGATATATCAAAGATGAAAATATGTGCCAAGAACTGCTTTTTGCTACATATTTAGAGACTGATACCAGAGGAGAATCAATTTTTCAGGCCGTGGAACATTTTTTTACTGACAAAGCTATTCCATGGAAGAACATTGTTTCTGTTGCGACTGATGGTGCACCGTCTATGGTTGGTCGTCATCGTGGTTTTATAGCTCACTTAAAGCGACAACTGCCTGATGTACTGGTCATTCACTGCGTGATTCACAGGCAGCATTTAGTAGCAAAAAAGCTGAGTCCTAGATTGCATAAGTCTTTACAATATGTAATAAATGCTATCAACAAGATTCGAAGCAATTCTTTGAACTCTCGGTTATTTGCTCAGCTATGTGAGGAAAACGACGAAGTCTTTACTCGATTACTTCTTCACACTGAAGTTCGCTGGCTATCAAGAGGCTCTTGCTTAGAAAGATTTTCAGCCGTTTTTGAATCTGTGTTGGAGTTTTTACAAGAAAAAGATCCGAATTTGAAAGAAAATCTGAACAATTGTAAAACAGATATTTATTACTTGACTGATATCTTTGGAATGTTCAACAAAGTTAATTTGCAGCTGCAGGGTGACGATCTTAACTTGATTAAAACAAAATCAATAATATCGGCCTTCGTGGGTAAACTAATCCTTTATAAACAAAATTTAGGCAGAAAAGAATATTCGCAGTTTCTGCATTTGTCAAAATTACCAGAAACGCTTCAAGATGATGACATTTTATTATATGTCACTCACTTGGACGCATTACACAAGGATTTTACGGAGAGGTTTGAGGATCTTTTAAATTTACAAATTCCTCAATGGATAATAAATCCGTACAATACCACAGCCATAGAAGAAGCCAATGTGATAATGCAAGAAGAGTTGATTACCATCAGCACAGACGAAGAGCTTAAGCAGAAGTTCAACCAAGGCTATCAGAAGTTCTGGTTGCAACGCAACATTGAAACACAGTATCCTACATTGTGGAACATTGCTGAAAAATACCTTATCGCTTTTCCATCATCATACCTATTTGAAAAAAGCTTCAGTGTGGTAACAAACATTTTGACGAAACAAAGAAACCGTTTGAAAATCAACGAACGTGGAGATTTAAGGCTGCAACTCACCAATATTGAACCGGATGTAGCTAGATAGGTAGATAGTCACCAGGTTCATCCATCACACTGAATGTTTTATTTTCTCTTTGCGAATTAATACTTTTTTGAATATAATTTCCTACCTACTTAAAATTCTTTAAGTACCTAATTTGTAATAATCGTTATAAATTAAACTTGATATTTACTGAATTGTATGTCTTTTTATTTTGTTAAATTTTGATACGAAAATGAAGTCAATTTTACTCACTTAACCAAGTGCAAAGTTTTCCAATTGGTACCTTACTACCTAGGTATTTTGTGTCAATAGGAAAAAACTAAAGATAGGCCCCCTTATTCATAATAGTCTGCTAACTTAAAGCATTGCTAATTCTCACTCTGTCTTCTTCTATTGACCTAAGTCAGAATGAAAAATAACACACTGTAGCAGCTGTTTTAAGTTAGCGGACCATTATGAATAAGGGGGTTGATCTTAAAAGTAGGTAATTTGGCCATGGGGGTCTGAGGTAACAGTTCATTTTGGAAAAGGGGTCACTTGTCCAAAATAGTTTGGGGATCCCTGTTCTAGACCATACATGGAAACCTTCTAGGTAAGGAGAAATTGGGGGTGAAATTTTTTTTAATATAAGTTTTCAATGTTTTATATATAACTTTACTATAAATACCTCCACGACTCCCGTACTATTTAAGGTATCCACCAGTACATACAATGTTTTGAGTGCGTTACATGAAATACTACCGCAAAGTGACTTTTCACCGACTTCCAAAAAAAACACAAAAATGTCTAAAATAAGTTTACTTTCGGAAGTAGGTGACTTTGTTTGCTTTATTGACTTTTTGGAAAAAAGGTTTTTATTTTACCCTTTTTAGTTGTAGTTTGCCACACAAATTCTTGTCATGAAACAGTTTTGCATTGTAACTAGAAGTTATTAACCTTTCGTATGCCGAGTATATAGACACAATTAAAAACCTATTGTGTCTCGCGTAGATATACAAAGGGTTAAGGAACCATCATTTCTTTAACATATGCCAAGAAGAAAAAACACGTATTTAAAGGCGCTAACTCATAAACTACATAAGCAAAGTTGACACAATTTATATGGGTCCACTGCGCGGGCATCCTCTACCAAATGTAAAGAATCACGTAAATCGGCCCTATAATCACAGAGTAATCGGTGAGCACACAAACAAATAAAAAGTTGAAATACATAACATCCTCCTTTTTTTTGAAGTCGGTTACAAGAAAGTCGTTTCCGAGCAATAATTTTTGCGAAGAGTTACTTTTTTAGTTTGTTTGATTTTTGTTACTTTTAGTTTGATATACAGTATGCTTGGTTGACGGCTTCATGAAGGGTGCGTTCACACCTTGTATAGCGTACCCACTTTTGCCCGCGGCGTCACCCGATTCGCGGTGGGAACGTAGGTACTACCGGAACAAAGAGTCTCATAAGTCCTGATTGGATCTTGGTCAAATTCTTTGGCAAATTCCATCAAAACCCGCCCACCCATTAAGGAATGAAAAGGTAACTGACTGTCAGGGTTACTTTCACTTTTATAAATGAGTATGGATTTGATATTCACTGACGTCACGTGAAGTGGCCATTACCTTAATTTGTCCCCACAAATGAAGTTAACTTTTTTTTTATTTTTTTATTATTATTTAAAGAAATTATAGTACAGAGGTGTTCCTTAATTCCAAACTCGCCAAACTTTTACGTTTGATGGCGAGAGGCGCTCTTTTGCATCACAATTTACCACCTTCCTTACATAGCTAATACTTATATCTATCATACTGTTATGTTTGAATCTTATACAATGTTATACGGTGTAGGTATTTAGCTCTGTTTGCTATCCTGTATAAAGTTTTTTAATTTTGTCTTAAGTGATTCTTTACTAACTTTAACTTTTTCTCTTAATAAATCTATTTTGTTAAACACTTTAGGTACCAAATACTTAGATGTTCTCTTACCGTAATAATTTCTTATCTGTGGTTGAACCAGTCTGTTCTCTCTAACCCTACGTGTGTCTGCCACTTCACGTTTATGCCGCTTGAATGCCTTCACCCATAGAAACTCAGAGTACATAATTAGAAGAGGTAATTTCCCCAACAAAACTTTTCACCAATATATCTTCATTACGATCCTGCTTCAATTTTAATTCCGCATTCGACTCCCAGACAATGACAGGCCATCATAACGCTAATCTTTTACTAACTTCAGTATTTTATGTTCCGTAATTTGGCAGTTTAATTACAGTCATAAATACTGACTGAATATTTGAAAAGTTGAGCTATAAACTGAATCCATGATTAAGAGATTTGACTGCCCTAAAATTTTCATGGAATGAGTGAAAAGCGCGATTTTGGACCTTAATTACCTTTTATATTTACAACTTATCTTCATCGCAGAAGCCACGTATTTAATTACGAAAGTTTATAATTAGGTTTTATTGAAAGGCTTTGTTATCTTACGGAGAACATGGTTCGTTGTTTATATCTATTAAAACTACGGATATTACATAACTAAATATTGTTGGGACTTGCAATTACAGCAAGATAAGACATGAAAGTCATTGAACTACATCATATAATGTCAAGTTTCTGATTAAAATGTATTTTAAAAAAAACCACTTCCAACAAAGTTTTTTTGGAAATCTGTTTTTTCGCAGATAGTTTTTTTTATTTTACCCGTTTTAGTTGTAGTATACAACCCAAATTCTTGTCATTAATAAATTTTTACATAGTAACTAGAAATTATTAAGAGATCATCATAATACCATCAACATAGCCCAAGAAGAAGAAATACGTATTAACACGTTCATTGTCAAGTCAAAATTCTGAACTTATCTAGATGGCCAAAATAAAAATTCGTTGAATGTCTTTCCTAGTGGCATAAATCAAATACCAGAACTCAATACGCTTTTTTTTTACCGATGGGAAATCATCAAATAACCCCTCCCGCTCTGGGCTGAGCAGGGGGGAGTGTCAGACTTTTACTGACTAAAACCCATCCATGTTCCTTCCTTTGCCCTTTGTGTTCCAGGGCCGCGGTATCTCTTTCGAACAGTCTCGCAACCCTGGCAGGCATCGGTCCTTACGGACCCCTTCCTGTTTGCTGACTCTCTTTGAGGCGCGCGTGGAACACGAACGCGCCGTCGACACGGCCTGTTGTCATAAGACGGACGGACGGCGAGCTAGCCCATAGCTCACCGTCCACAGGCCCGCAACTCAATACGCTGCGGCCGCTATTTTATAGCTCGTACATAATTGTGAGGCACCGTCACGCGAAGTCGCGTGATGTGACAATTAACGTGAGAAAAACAACCAAATTACTAAACCGATTTTGAAGAAATTTCTATGGAACCAATTGGAAAGTATTTACTTTCACATGAAAAAAGATTTTTTCAAATCGATTTACAAGTGTCGGAGTTAATTATGAGGTAAAAGACAGTTAAAAAAAAGTACAACCGAATTGAGAACCTCCTCCTTTTTAAAGAAAGTTGGTTAAATATGTTGTTTTAATGGTTACAAATCAATGCATTTCTCTACTGCCCAATATCAAGGTCTAACAATGGAATATCATGGCAAAAATAACATAAAGATATTTTGCAAAAGCGAAACTAAGCAATATAAATAAAAGAGAATGAATATATAGTATATTGTTGCCATTAAATCAACAGTTTCCTATTGTATTCCTAACAAAATACGACTATTGCTGTGCAAAACAGATATTATTGATACTCCTAACATATTTGTTAACCACAAGGATAAATCTTAGATTTCGACTATACTCCGTCATAAAAGATGTTTTCACTTCGTCTTATAAATTATAAATACAAAAACAGCGAAGCCTATAAAACCGTAGGCTAATGTATGGCTGAATAATATATAGGCAACACTGTGTGGAGATATGTAGAAGCTTCGTTGGTTTTGAGAATCCAGGACACAATATCTGAAAGTTGGCTCCCCTGACTTTTGTTTGGATTATCAGCATAACCTATATAATACTAGTATTTAATCATCATCATTTCAGCCGAAAGACGTCCACTGCTGGAGGGTTTTTTTGCCATAATCGCCACGCGTGGTAAGCGGGTTGGCGATCGCAATCCGGTTGTTAAAAAAAGGACAGAGAACGCCGCTGCCATTCTCTGGTAAATCCCTTATTCGCCTCTTTCGACACCCACGGGAAGATAATTATATTGGATGGTGCTATTCTTTACGTCCGACACCATACAGTTTAATACCAACCAAAACTACTACACCAAAATATTATACAGGGTGTAATATACAGGGTGTCCCTTAACGAAGCCGTCAATAAAGTATTATGTACATCAAACTAACCACAGTAACTTTATGCAAAAAATATTGCTGGGAAACGACTTTTTTTTTGGGGTGAAAAATCACGTTTTACGGCAGGACTCAAAACACTGTGCTGATGGATGAATTGAATAGTACGGAGGTCGTGGAGGTGTTAACAGTAAAAATCTTACGTTTAAAACATGTATTTCAACAAAAATGTGAAAAAGTTGGAACTTTGACCCCCAATATCTCCGTAACTAGAACATTCCCAGGTATGATCTAGAACAAAAAAAAAAATCGCAATGACGGGCAGAGCAAGTACCTTTTGGCTTCCTTAAGGGTCTTGTTACATCCTTTATAATTCTTTTTCAAAGAGGAGTGACCAAAATCACTTGTGGAAGCTTCAAAATTAAAAGCAAGGCATGTGGAAAACCTATTTGTGTGGAGTTATCTTGTCGTGTCATCTAAAAAAAAACAACCAATCGGAAGCGTACGCCTAGCTTCTGACGTTCCAGAAGTGCCCATATACGTTTATGTGGAATAAAATGTTTTGAATTGGTTTTTTTGATTCGTAGATCAACTAAAAACTCCAATTTTCTTCAAGCCCAGTGCAATAAAGAGTAGGTAGATACTTTATGACCGATGACCGTTGGGGTAGACGTGTTCTTGAGTGGAGACCACGAATCGGCAAGCGCAAGGTGGGGTGCCCTCAGGCTCGGTGGAGCGCCGATCTTCGCAGGGTGGCTGGTAGCAACTGGATGAGAGCTGTTGAGAATCAAGTTGAGTGACGTGCGATTGGGGAGGCTAATGTCCAGCAGTGGATTGCCGTAGGCTGATTGATGATGATGATGAGATACTTTATGAAGTAAAAACTGGAACTTCTGTCCCCGATTCGTTATTTAGTTGTTATGTCTTCAGCCATCAAGTCTAGACTCAAAGGACGATACTAATGTTGATCAGAAGTTTATTTATCTAATGGTATCGACTAAGACAGAAAAGTTTCACAGAGACTCATACTGATACGGCTCATAATATGTGTTGACAGAGTTTGCTATCAAAATAATGTTCATAAGTTAATATATGAGATGTGAAGAGTAGATTTTTATGACTAAAACTAAAGTTAAAGATGCTAATTTAACTTTTATTACTTGCACTTAATGTTGATATTTGAACATTATTAATCCGCGTTCAGTATAATAACGCGTTCAGGATGCTGGTGGGGCTGCCCCGCTTCTGTTGTGCGTCGGGGAAGTTCGCAGATGCGCATATGGATTCTTTTTACACAACAATGCGTAAAAGGTGCGCTTCCCTGGTGCGCAGGGTGTGGGGCAGCACCAAAAGTATCTTAAGCATGATTACCAGTCGCTTGGACTGTGTTAATGTTGGTCGCTGTTGTGAAGATACCCATGGGTTGTCGCAGCAGTGATTCACCATTATCTGTTGTGTTGTTTGTTTTTATCAGTGCTTACTAACATAGTCATAAGTTTTACTAACAGCTTTTGAGTCATGGATACTCGAATAAAGAGATATTCTATTCTATTTAGATAGTTGTACTGGTCGAAGCGTTGTTGGCTTTTTCCGCTGTTGTTATGGTATAAATATCTAATATTACTTTGTTTCGTTTAATAATGTATCTTCTTAAGGTTTTGTTTATTCTTTATACATTATTATAGTTGTAATTTAGAAAGTTGACTGCCTCGTTGGTCGAGTGGTCGCAAGTGCGACGCCTGAGCATGAGGTGCTGGGTTCGATTCCCAGGTCGGGCAAACTACTATTGAGTTATCCATCAGGAATTTCTCAGTAGCAGCCACGGAGTCTGGATTCGTGCCCGGTTGATGACAACATGGTCGCCCCCTATTTCATGGGATTTAAACATAACCGATGAATTGTGTGTATACTATTAGGTACTTACACCTCTCCCTAACCCTTCGGGGATTATACGCGTTATGTTTAGGAAGGTTAATTCACACCAAATAAAGCAATATAATTGAGGTGGACTGTATTGTTTCACAGCACCTAGACTGAATATTTCCGTAGTGGACTGTATATTAAAACATTTACTTGATAATCACTAGTTTTATTTCACTATTAAGTTACATTGTAGAGAGCTTGTAATCGACTGTCCTCTGGCATCGCCTGGTTCGGTCTTTTATACACGAACGCGAAAGCGCACGGGGCGGCGGTGCCCAACATTATTCCCGCCAAATGATCAATAACATGGCGCCGACCAACGGAGGGGTACTGGACAGGTTTCGACCTGTCGGGACTTGAACAGAACATGAATGCCGGTCCGTTGGTCGACCAATCAGAGTGTTTGTTACATTTCAACATGTCAGAACCTGTTGGTTCAAGGGTTTCTGGCTTCTATGTGCCTAATCATTATTATTTATTGATTATACATAAATCTTAACCTACTGGGGACCCGGGGATCGGCGTCTTTATTATTATCTATACATAAGTTTTATGTTGGTCGTGATCCTGAGATCGGCGTCCGCAACAGTCCTCCCCCCGGCGCAGCCTGCGTAGCCTCTTCCTTTTTCATAAGGACGACGAGCTTGCTCACCGGACGTCGGAAGATGCCGGTTCTGGTCCGCACCTCGACGACTCGAATGCTGCCGTCGGTTCCTGGATGCGTTCTCTCGACGACTCCCATCGGCCAGGTGTTCCGGGGCAGCGTGTGGTCGACCACGAGGACTACATCTCCAGCCCGCAGGGGCCGGGCGTCGTTTCTTGGTTCGCCGCGTGGTACCAGCGTTGGCAGGTATTCCCGGAGCCAGCGCCGCCAGAAGTGGTCGGCAAGCGCTTGGCTAGCTCGCCATGCTCGTCGGTCGGCTTCCTCGCAGGGTCCCGTTGCTGGTAGGCCGTTTGATGACCCTAGCAGGAAGTGGTTGGGGGTCAAGGCCTCGGGGTCGTCGGGATCCACGCTGACGTGGGTCAATGGTCGTGCGTTGATGGAGAACTCAGCCTCGGTGAGGAGTGTGCTGAGTACTTCCTCTGCTGGTGCCTTCTCCCGCAGGGTGACTTTGAGGGCCGTTTTGACTGAGCGGACCATCCTCTCCCACGCGCCGCCTTGATTGGGCGCGCCCGGAGGTATAAAGCGCCACTCCATCCGATGCTGTAGTCCCTCGTCGCTCAGCGCGGGCAGCCACTCGGTGTAGGCGTTGCGTAACTCTTGGTCAGCCCCGCGGAAGTTAGTTCCGTTGTCGGAGTACATTAGCCGCGGCCATCCTCGGCGGGCGGCCATTCTTCTTAGTGCCATGATGGCGGAGTCGGTTGAAAGGGACGCTACCAACTCGATGTGCACGGCGCGGGAGGTCAGGCAGGTGAACAGCGCTCCCCATCTTTTTTCTCGGCGACGGCCCACCTTGACCATCATTGGTCCGAAATAATCCACACCGCAATTAGTGAACGGGCGGTGGAAAGGGTCTAGGCGGGCGTGCGGCAGGTCTCCTGTGGCCGGCGTCTTGGGCGTTCCCTTCAGTCTCTTGCAGAAAGCGCAGTTTCTCTCTATCGTGCGCACGGTGGGTCGTAGGTGTATGATCCAGTAGCGCTGCCGTAGGTCGTTCGTCACGCGTTCTCTGTTGGCGTGTCCCGCAGCGCAGTGTTCCCGCAGCACGATGAGTTTGGTCAGCGGGTGGCGGCCGTCCATTATGATGGGCCGCTTTGTCTCTGTGGGTGCCGAAGATGCCTCGATTCGTCCTCGCACCCTCAGGAGTCCATCTTCTATAATCGGATCTAGGCGGTACAGCCGGCTCGTCTTAGTTAATGCTCGAGCCGACTTGATCCTTTTCATTTCTTCGTCGAAGCTTTCTTCTTGCGCATGCCGGATTAGTTCCATCTCGGCGCGCTGAATGTGCCGATGTTCCATGTTGGTTGCCTTACGTCGGCAAATGTCAATGAAGGCGAGTGCCCGTGCAGTGGTTCTCACCAGGACTTCGTATTTTGAGAAGCGGGCAGGGTCGGGTAGCCAGCTGTCTCGTCTCGGTTCTTCCCTGGTATGCAGGACCTCGTCGACCTCGTCTTCTACTGTTGTCATGGTGGGCCATTGCGCTTCAGGTTGGTACAGAAAGGCAGGCCCCTGGAACCATCGATCCGTTGTGCTCAGAGGAGTGTCGCTGAGCCTTGTTGCGTCGTCTGCCACGTTGTGTTCTGTGGGCAGCCATCGCCAGTCTTCCTTCTTTGTGAGTTCCGCGATCTCACCCAGTCTGTGCGCGACGAAAGGTGTGTAGCGTCGCATGTCGTGGTGTATCCAGTGAACCACGGTGGATGAGTCGGTCCAGTAGGTCGTTCGACCAATCTTTATGCGGTGTTCTCGTCTGATTGTGTCGGCGAGTCTTGCACCGATGACCGCTGCTTGAAGTTCGAGCCGAGGTATGGTCTGCGCCTGTCTTGGGGCCACCTTGGCTTTGGCGGCCACCAATACCACGGTGATACTCCCGTCGCTGCTTGTGATCCTCCAGTAGGCCACGGTCGCGTAGGCCTGTTCGCTGGCGTCACATAGCACGTGGAGGTCGATGCTCTCGTACTTCTTCTTCGTGTAGCAGCGTGGCAGTCGGAGCTTGGCAATCTCGGCGAGGTGTGCCAACCACGATGCGAAGAGTTCGTTTTCTTCCGTCGGTATCTGTTCGTCCCACGTTGTCTGGAGGCGCCACAAGCTCTGCAGGATGATTTTAGAGCGGATGGTGTAATGGCTCAACAACCCGAGAGGGTCGTAGATGGACATCACGGCGCTGAGGGCTTCGCGTTTGGTTGGTGCGCGAGCTCGATCTCGTACCTCTGTTGGCACTCGGTTCATGGATGTATTGAACCCGAGTTCATCTCGTTCCGCGTTCCAGAACAGGCCGAGGATCTTGCTTTCCGGTTGCTCTCCCCCCAGTTGTGTAGGTGTAGTGGCGTACAGCTCAGGGGGTATGTCGCGCAGCACTGTTTTATCGCTGGCGTTCCATCCCCGCAATGTGAAGCCGGCGTTGGCGTGTACTGTTCTCGTCTCTTCCACCGTCTTCCATGCTTCCGTTGGGTCGTCGTAGCTTGCCACCAGGTCGTCCATGTAATGGCTCTCCTTGATTGCCTCCAGCGCCCGCGGGTACTCCTGCCCGTGAATGTCTGCGTTGTGGTTGCGAACATAATGGGCCATGTACGGGGAGCACGCGGCGCCGAAGAGCATACTTATCATCTTGAATTTGAGTGGAGGCGTCTCTCTCTCGTCGCCTCGCCACAGGAACTGCTGCGCTGGTTGGTCTTCCGTTCTTATTTGTATTCTTAAGAACATCTCTTGAATGTCCGCTGTTACTGCCACTGCCCTTTCACGGAATCGGAATAGGATCCCCGGTAATGACAGCAGCAGGTCTGGTCCCTCCAACAGTTCATCGTTCAGGCATGTTCCGTGGCTTCTCGCGGCTGCGTCAAACACTAGCCTGCACTTGCCGGGCTTGTTCGGGTTCTGCACGGCAAAGTGTGGCAGGAACCAGCACACCGGGCTCGCACGTTCTGAGCCGTCGCACGGTGTGGCGTAGCCTTTCTTCAACAGGTTGTCGATCTGGCTGGAGTACTCTTTGGCAAATTTCGGATCGGCGTCCATCCTTTTCTCTATTGTTGTGAGGCGACGGAGTGCTTGGCTGTAACTGGGTGGCATGACGGTGTCGTCTGTTCGCCACGGCAGCCCTACTTCGTACCCTGCTTCGGTCTTCTTTGTGGTCGCCTCGACTATCTTGATGGCACGCTGATCTGCCTCTCGTACTCGTGGCTTCCCTTCTATGCAGAGAGCCTCTATCTTGAAGTGAGCGTCGACCAAGTGGTGGAGCTCCTGATTGCTCACGTTCGACTCTCGGTCGGGCTCGTATATATGCAGCACCCTACCCTTTTGAATGAGGGCGCTGCGTGGTGCGGTTCCGTGCACCACCCATCCCAGCTTCGTTCTCGATGCGGCCGGCTCGTTCGGGTTGCCGGTCCTGAGTTCCCTGGAGACGATGCACTCCCAGTGGTCTGTCCCCACTAAGAGCCCGGGGCGTGCGCGTTCGTAACACACCTCGTTTCTGGGAAGGTCTCTCAGGTGCTCGTGTTGAAGAAGGGTTTCGGAGATGGCCTGCTGATGCAGCTGCAGGTCTTTTATGGTCCTGGCTCTGACTTTGTACCTTTCGGTTTCGTTGACGCCTCTGACGTCTATTGTGACGAGCTGGCTCTCGGTTTCCTCTTGTGACATGTTGACGCCGTTCAAGTGCAGCGGTTGTGATGGCCCTTCTGCCCCGATGCTGGTTGCTAACTCTTTGTCGATGAGAGTTACTGTTGCTCCTTCGTCTAGGAGTGCGTAGGTCTGCACCTCCCCTTGTGGTCCTGACACGATGATCGGACACATCTTCAGCAGTACTGTTCTTTGACTCATAGCTGGTTGCGGCGTGACTGATAGAACGGCCTCCTGCTTCGGCGTCTCTGCCTTCGGCGCTTCTGCTGCTTTGGCCGCCTCTGGTCGTGGCGGCGCCTGGTGCAGGGACGCGTGATGTGGTCGGCGGCATTGGTCCACGCCGCAGGGTCTTGACTTGCATCCGATGCGCCGGTGCTGTCTTTGGGCGCACTTGAAGCAGATTCTCTTTTGTTTGAGAAACTCCCATCGTTGTTGAATCGTTAGTGCCTTGTACTTGGGGCACTGAGGCAGGGCGTGTGCTTGTTCACACCCAGGGCATGGTATCTTCTTTTCATCAGCTGCGGCGACAGTGTTGTAAACTGTTGCTTTCTTCTTTAGGGTTACGGCTGGTCGTGTCTCCTTCTTTTGGCTTGCGGTGGTGCACGTGGATGGGGCATAAGTGTAGCGTAGTGCCCTGTCCGCCTCCCTCATTAGGAATCGGGAGATTACGACGATTTCTGGGTCGGCCGTCCCTTCGTTATCATAGGCGTAGTCACACCAGCGGGAGCGGAGATGTGGACTCAGCTTGTCCAGCACTTCTCTCGTCAGCAGGGGATTGAATAGGTAACCCCTTCGGTCGATGGTCTTCAGTACGCAGATAATGTTCTGTAGTTTCACAGCAAAACTGTTGAGGTCGGCTGCTGATGCTCCAGGTCTAGGGAGCTTCTTCAGATCCTCGAGCGCCCGATCGATGATAATTTCGGGTCGCCCGAAGCACTGCTCCAAGGTCTTCATTATTATGTCAGGGTCTGTGGCCGTGTGTAGTAGTGCGGCCACAGCATCCCTAGCTTCTCCCTTCAGGCAGCTCCTCAGTCTGTGAATGTTCTCTGCTGCTGGAATCTGGTACATGTTGGTTGAGTCTCGAACGGCTGCCTTGAAGGGCAACCACTCGCTGGCGGCTCCAGTGAACGTCGGCAGGTCCGTATATCGTGGACGGGGTCTGGCCATCTTCTCGAGGGTCGTGGCTAGTTGCTCGATGCTATTTCTCGTTCTGGTTGGAGTTGGCGATCGTGCTCTGGGCGCCTCGAACCTTATTTTAACCGGGTTCGTTCGTAGCCACTCGTCTACCTTTAGATGAGGTTCTTCTGTTATGGGCTCATCATTGATGCTTTCTTCGTCGTTGATGGCGGACACCTCTGCGGCTAGTCTCTTCTTAACTAGGTCCGCTTCCACGTCCATCTGTTTTCTTTGTAGAACCGCCAGTCTCTCTGCGGCGTTTAGTTCCGCTTGTCGTAGTCGCGTCGTGATGCTTGTGGTCGATCGGTGTGACCTCAGCGACCTTGCTGGTGACCTTGCTCGTTGTTGCGTGGTCACCGTTGTTCTGACCCCGGAGGGCCCAGCTGTGCTCGTTTCCGCCAGCCTTGAGAAGGGTGAGGCCGGCGGATCTAAAGATACTCGTCGAAGTCGCTCTTTTTCAATGTTTTCTTGCTCTCGGCGGCGTGCGGCTTCTTGTGTGCGTCGCTGCTCTTCTAATTCGACTAAGTCTGATTGGCTTCTTGTTACGACCATTTTGAAAATGTGCCTAGGGTTGGCACACTTCCTGTTCGGGTCGGCGCGCAGACGGTTCGGGTTGACACGCAAGTGGTTCGGTACAAGCGGTCGAGTCGACACGCAGACGGTCGTTTACAGGCACTGTCTACCTAGTCTAGGTTAGTTCGGTTCGTCACAGACCCAGATAGGTAGGCACAGGCACTCGTTGATTCTGCCTCGATGTTCTTGACTTAGTTGACTCTGGCGCCTTGCCTATATAGGTAGGCGCAGGCACACGTTGATTCTGCCTGACTGGCAGGTACAGGTACTCGCAGATTCTGCCTGGCTAGTAGGCACAGGCACGCACTTATAATTTTTAGCTTATATACTTTTGAACTGTTATATACTTTGTTTATATACTTTTGCACTGTTATATACTTTGTCACTGTTATATACTTGGCGCTTATATACTTTGCGCTTATATACTTAGGCACTTGTTATATACTTTGCGTTTATATACTTTGGCACTTGTTATATACTTTGCGCTTATATACTTTGCGCTTATATACTTAGGCACTGTTATATACTTTGTTTATATACTTTGGCACTGTTATATACTTTGTCACTGTTATATACTTGGCGCTTATATACTTTGCGCTTATATACTTTGCGCTTATATACTTAGGCACTGTTATATACTTTGTTTATATACTTTGGCACTGTTATATACTTTGTCACTGTTATATACTTTGCGCTTATATACTTTGCACTTATATACTTAGGCACTTGTTATATACTTTGCGTTTATATACTTTGGCACTGTTATATACTTTGTCACTGTTATATACTTGGGCACTGTTACTTACGTAATGTTCATTGTCCAACACAACAGCGTTTATGCCTGGTAACTTGATACACTCACGCGTTAGTTCTCCTAGGTTACAGGCACAGGTACGCACTTGTACGATCTGTCTATCGGTCTATAGACACAGGTACATACTTGTAAGTTCCGTCTGAAGCACTAGGTACGCGCACTCGTTACTATTGCTTAGATAGCAGGCACAGGCGCGCTTGTATTATATACTTTACGCGCACTTGGTTACTAGTTATATACTTTGCACTGTTACTCACGTAATGTTCTTTTTGTTTAACAACGTTTCTGCCTGGTAACTTGATACACTCACGCGTTAGTTCTCCTAGGTTACAGGCACAGGTACGCACTTGTACGATCTGTCTATCGGTCTATAGACACAGGTACATACTTGTAAGTTCCGTCTGAAGCACTAGGTACGCGCACTCGTTACTATTGCCTAGATAGCTAGGCACACAGGCGTTCGGTTTGGATCCGGACGGCGGCACTACTTATTATCTGGCCGACGTTTACCCAGATCCGTGACAGTCGATTCTCTCATTTACACATTACGTTAAGTTCACAAGTATATACTTTACTTTTTTACTGAATTTAATACTTTTCAAATAGCTACACTGGTTTACTTTTTAAACTTATATCACGACTCGATGGACCAAAACTGAGTTTAAAACTTTCATATTCACTGGTTTAGTTTCTAAACTTATTATCACGACTCGAAGGACCAAAACTGAGTTTAAAACTTTCATATTCACTGGTTTAGTTTCTAAACTTATTATCACGACTCGAAGGACCAAAACTGAGGTGGACTGTATTGTTTCACAGCACCTAGACTGAATATTTCCGTAGTGGACTGTATATTAAAACATTTACTTGATAATCACTAGTTTTATTTCACTATTAAGTTACATTGTAGAGAGCTTGTAATCGACTGTCCTCTGGCATCGCCTGGTTCGGTCTTTTATACACGAACGCGAAAGCGCACGGGGCGGCGGTGCCCAACATTATTCCCGCCAAATGATCAATAACATGGCGCCGACCAACGGAGGGGTACTGGACAGGTTTCGACCTGTCGGGACTTGAACAGAACATGAATGCCGGTCCGTTGGTCGACCAATCAGAGTGTTTGTTACATTTCAACATGTCAGAACCTGTTGGTTCAAGGGTTTCTGGCTTCTATGTGCCTAATCATTATTATTTATTGATTATACATAAATCTTAACCTACTGGGGACCCGGGGATCGGCGTCTTTATTATTATCTATACATAAGTTTTATGTTGGTCGTGATCCTGAGATCGGCGTCCGCAACAATAATCTTAGTTCCTCTAGATGTAAACGTGGAGCAAATGATGCTAGACCAGCAGTTTTCGCCGCCAAAGCGTTGCCTCGTCGTAAATGTCCATAGCCTTATCTCAATTCAGTTGTCAAGTTGACGTCATGTGAGCGATTGCTTAGAACTAAAAAAATATCAAAATGGGGAAATGTGCTGTTAAAGTTTGTATGTCACGGTCTCAAAAGATGAATAAAACATGTGGTGTTACAATTTTCACAAGTAAGTTACTAAAATTTTCTTCAGATTAACCAAAAAAACATTACGAAACGAAGTCAAATTTTCAAATATTTTTATCGTCATCATTGTTACCAGTAAAAACGATTTTGATTTTGCCAGACTGTTGGGAGTTTAGTGAATGACGATAGTATGTTCCTGTAAGTCGGAATTATTATAGTAATTGATTCAATAAATACCTTCATGCATCAACCTCAGAGTGTTATTGCGCTGCGAGGCCACTTCAAACAAAAAAAAAAAAAAGGCAAATTATTTTGATCATTGGCAACTCTGGCCATTCTTCCGATAACAATGTCTTGTCACTTTCCAACCTCATTAGTTTGACGGTAGAAGAAATGAGACAAACATATTATTTTGTCAGATGACTTAGTTTATGTATTCGTTTCAAAGCTACGACTTTAAACTCGTAAGTGGTTACGTTTTTCTGGGAGTTCTTAGTATGACACTACTTCTCTAGTGGAGCAATTAAACTGATACAAGTAGGTTGAAAAAAATCACTGGACTATCCATAAAATAGTCTATTAAAATCATGATAATGGTCTGGCCATTTGTATACTACATTCAGGATGCTTTTATCATAAATACTGTTTTCAGCCGACAACTTAATGATGTTGACATAAAAGATACTAAAATATTACATGGAAACATACCATTTGTAAGTATGTCAACGAGTTGTCAGATTTTATAGGTTTACTAATAGTGTCTAGTTGTCTACGACCCCAATAATGTAAGGAGGGTAAACAAGAATGGTAATAACACTTTTACCTTTATTGTATGTTTCATAACTAAGAACTTTATTAATTAGGTTGTAATAATAATCCTACTGCTTCATTGGTCTAGTGGTCACAATCGCGACTGCTGGGCATGAGGTCCTGGGTTCGATTCCCAGGACGGGCAAATCGCTATTGGGTTTTACCATCAGGGATTTCTCAGTAGCAGTTACGGAGTCTAGATTTGTGCCCTTTTGATGGCGATATGCTCGCCCCCCATTACATGGGACTTAACATAACTGGCGAAATGTGATTGAACTATTAGGTACCATTACACCAAAATGAATCTGCTCACTTTTAAAACAAAATCCCGTGCATACGACATCGTCTCGTACAGTAAATAAGTGCTTCTAAGGTGAAAAATCACGAGCCGTTAGTGAAAACCCGTGCGTGCAACCATGCTTGAATACGAGCTTTCCCTCGTGCTCAAATGTAAATTCATGCGTGTATCACACGTGCACATAGGAACGTGCCAATGAAACTTCTCCAGTTTTAATAAGAATATAAAGAAGGATAAAATTATAAGAAGATAAAGATGGATATATGGATAGATATAGAAATAAAAGTCTGTGTTAAACAAGAACAGTTTATTGTTCGTTTTATTTTAGAGCAAAGTGCGCATATCGCAAATATCACGATCCGTGTGAGTATTTGACTACCAACAATGACGTCTTAAGCACTATTTAGTTACTATAAAAACAAGTTACTATGACTACGTTTTGTTCTTGTTGTCTAGAATTAAGTTCTTGAGCTTGTGACATTGTTATGAACTATAGCTTGCTGAAGCATCCCGAAGTAGGTGATCTTGCATTATCTAGGTAGGTATATGTATGGTTGATACTCATTTCCCTGTATAAAAATTCGGTCTGACTGTATTAATATCTTATATGATAACAAAATTTGAAATCACGACTAGAATATGATTGTATGCGGAAAAGACAAAGTTTATTTCTTAAGATATAAATAAATATGGAGCAAAGAGCAAAATACTCCTTAAGCTAAAACAAGTAGACATTCAGAAAGCTGTCTGGCAAAATAACTAAGCAAAACAATAATATTTTAAGACCACCTATTTTCATAAACAATACTATCGTCAAGGCTTTATTTAAACAAATAATCGACTACAAAAACAAATTAACCGACCTAACAACAACCAATAAATAAAATCCACAATGAAAAATTCTTCAGGATTATTTTGGTCTACTTTGCATAAAACCAAACGCTTACATTATAAGCTTCTTTAACGCCGCTTAATATTTATGAACCAATTTCTTCTGACAAATGGTGCGTTGTTTTGTTGATAATATTTAATATATTGCTTAAATTAACAGTCAGAAATACGAAATTAAAGGTACTTGTTAGGTACACGTACCTGAGTTATAGCTCCGCTAAAGTTATCCCGGCGGCGCGGCGTCTTAAATTATTTGCACGTGGAAGAAGAATTTCTCGGGATTCTCGGCAGGACTTGAATATTAAAGTATGACGGGCTAAAGATAAAATGTTTTCCAAAACGTTGTGTTATTTCGATGTTAGCTCTCGATCTTATGAATTTTTTGCCAAAATGTAGCTTAACTGTCACCTAACTCCTCCCCAAGAGAGAACTTAAAAACATTGTATGTTACGACCCCGGTTTTGGGAACTAACGATTTAACTCTTGAGATTACACGAAACCTACACAAGTTATAAAGACCCACATAAAGTTGAACAATACGGTCTGGTAATGGTCGCTAGTTTTTGCTACAAAAACATTAACGAAGAGAAATGGACCACGTGTTAGCACTTGCTTAGGTCTTCTGGCATACATCCACCTGAAAATTACCTTTTCTAACACTACTAAAAATGTCACGTAACTTTGTTCTGCCCATTCCTACACTATAGTGCCGTTTAGGACTGGTGCACACGTAGGCAGCCGTAACGCAATTTTAAAAACCACCTACATCACGTGCCTACATTTTGTATGAACTATCGCACAGTACAGATGGACCGCTCGGCACTTTTTTGTTTGGAAATGCGTTGTGGTTCGATGCAGCTCCAATCTGGGAGCTGCATTTAGTCGGCACTATCTCTTATTTATTAAACTTCCACTTACCTTACTTTCTATCTTATAAAGATTTTAATACAAGGTATTTATATACATAAAACTTCCGCTCCAAAGGGCCGCTGCCGTCAGGTACGTATCCCGGACTGCGATCCTAATCAGCAGCCGAAGTTTTAATCCTTCATCCAAGTTTTCTGATAAGGGACACCCGAAGCAATTGCCAATAAGGACAGTTCAGCTTGGGGATAAGTCTCGTGTCAAATCTTTTCTGTTTCTGTTCAGTCATGTGTAAGCTGTGAGAATTCTTTCTTTACATTTCAAGTGTAATGGCGGATTTTATCCGTCCGGATTGATGGGAAAACGTAGGATTTATCTTTTGTACATTGCAAGAATCAGGGAAGTCTCGGAGAGGCACTACTTTGGGGCAAGAAAAAACTGCTGTTACGATGATTTTCTGTTTTATTTTTTGGGTTCTTAGATAGTTTAGATTACTAACGTTATAAAAAGCTTTTAAAAGCAACATTATACTTTTGTTCTCCATGAATTTTACGTAACGTAGTATCCTAAGATTTATACAGCGTGTAACAGAAAGGCTAAAAAAATAATCAGCTGTCCCATATATTTGGGTCGAGTAGGTATTGAAATTTTGTATAGGACAGCTGATTATTTTTTTACGATTTCCATGGTGGTCCCATAGAGAAAGGTGTTCAGTTTGATGGTCCGTACCATGGTATTCCATATGATTATACCCTTTCTGTTACACGCTGTAGACATATAAACTTGGTTCTAAACCTCAATATTATATAAAATTAAAATCGAACGACCGACGAACTTACAGTACGACCTCTTAAACCTTTCATTACGAAATGAAGAGACGCCAGACGAAAACGTGACAGTACATAACCCGCATTCCCCCAAGTTATGTTCAACATAACCAACACAAATGTGGGTTATGAATCCTGCTTTTACGACAGTTTCGGTACACTCGTCCTCGTGGTTTCTGCTAATAAATAACATCTGGTGCGCGCGAAACTTTGCAAACGCCGAACCAAAAACAATTTTATGTTGGTGCGGGATGGATATTGATTATCGCTCTGTGTGTACGTTTTTTACTGACCTACTTATTTGTTGAATAAGGTCTTGTTGTTTATCGATTTATTGGCTTTGTAGAGTTGAGGTTCAGTGCTTTGTTGAAGAAAAACTATTTCCAGTGTAGTTGTGTGTAGTTGGATGGAAGATAGCTGAATTATTTAATTTTAGGTGCTTAAAACCTTTTTTTCCTAATTACTCCTCCCAATACCGACCAGTTAGATTACGTTGTTATTTGTATGTACATAATGTACAATGTATAACGTAATTAACTTTACTTACTTTATTTATTTTCCCCCTATAGTTATAATTATAAACAAATAAAAAGTGTACTCACATTTTATAATAACAAGTGTACCCCTAATGTCACAGTACACTATTTATAATAAATATCTCTCAGTTAATATACATACGGCAATGATGTTTACTTAAAAGGAAGCTCCAAACACGTCTACTTAAGACGTCGACGACGAATGTAATATGTAATGGTTATGGTAAGTGTGACAAGAAACTAATTTGTATTAAAATTAGTAGTATTAGTATTTTGTATTGACGATATCCGGGTGGCTTGCGAGTTAGTGGCCTGCAATTGAGGAGGCCTATTTCCAGCGGTGGTGATGATGATGATTGTACAGGTGTATCTACTAACTAAATGATGTATAATGAACATCATAAACCGCTGGGTATAGTTTTGAATTGTGTACAAGAGTTCCTTAGACAACACAGGCAAGTATTAAGGAACGTCTTCTTCAAATTAAACCCCTAAACGAAGGGGGTCTGTGTGATTTAATAGGTGATAAAAATAGTAGTTTGTATTTTGGAAGGTCGTCTTTATTTCCAATGGAATAAGGAGTATCCTTTAAGGGGCGCACGGCTTTGTAAAAAACCAATGAAAAGACTGTGTAGGTATAATAATAATTAATTAGGCTCGTTAAAAGTGCAAAGTTCCTTTGGGAAATTCAGCCTTTGTGATAAAATAACAGGTAACTTCGCAAGCTTCTTACATATTCTAGTTTTTGCCTGTAATTAAATATACCACCTACATTTAATAAAGTATTAGACGTAGTTTGGTATCTGTTAATTTTGTTTTAAAATCTTATGAATATTAAATGCTGAAAAATGTTTATCCTATAGTCTAGACGAAAATTAATATAGGCTAAAAAAAGATAATTTACTAGGCCACGGAGAAATTTTCATATTTTCTTTGGAACCTTTTTTGTTCGTTTACTTTAATCAGCTGAAGTTTTTAAATTATGTCTCGCCTGAGTCTTGGCTCCGACGAATTTCACAAGGAAGGAACTATATAAGATTATAGTGTCGGCAAACACACACAGTTTGTGTCCGTGTGTGTTTGTGTAATAATTGTTATGAGTATGTAGCAAATAAATTGTATACGAATCTTTATTACCCAAATAGAAGGAACAATTACATCAATAAATCTTAATTATCATCAAGATTTTTTTTGTTGTTTTTTTTTTTATCTATAACGTAATTTGGAAAGAAAAGAAAATGCTGGCCGAATACATAACCTCCTCCTTTTTAGAAGTCAGTTAAACATGAAAAGGCATTTAGATAAAATAAGTAAAAAAAATCTAAGTAATTAATTAATTCTAATCTACAATTAAATAATATTACGTATCACTTAAAAACTTACATTCTTCAATCACAACCCATAAAAAAGTAATTATGCTAAAAACTAAATAGTACATTTATTATTATACAAGAATTTAAGCAATAAATATTTCTGCTTACCCTCAAAAGGACAAAGCCCAGTGTAAAACACAAGCTAAACAAAACTGCCTGATAATGTAAGAAATTCTTAACAACAAAATTGTTTTTACTATAATAATAATAAATTATTATGGCCACAAAGTGCTATTTGGGCTTTAATATAACTTTATTAAACCCTAAACGCCTGCAGCTTTTTGCTTTGTAGGCACCTGTCTGTAGACATGTTTTATTTTCTTAATTAATGTTTTGGAAAGAAAGTTTCTTTTTGAACATGTGTTTTTTTTGTTTCTCGAGGCTGAGAAACTATGATACGATGAATAGATTTTTCAGCAACTAATATTTCAAAGTCATCCCATTTATAAGAATAAGAATAAGAATATTTATTTGCATAAAAACATGGTATAGAAGATGGTACAAAATTAGATACAGAGCATACATGTTTTTGCTTAACATTATAAGCGTGCAAATTTTTCGTGCATAAGTACATTACATTTAATTAATGTCAGTCATTCAAATTTAAATCACATCATCATTCACATTAAAAACATTAAAATTAAGAACATTAAAAACAGTTAAATTTAAAAAGTCATTTAAATTTTTTGTCAAAAAATTCTTTTAAACTATAAAATCTATAATTATAACATGACTACTGCAGACCATTCGAGTTAATTAACGATACATCACTCCTGTAATCCCCGAAGGGTTAGGCAGAGGTAATAATCAGTGATAGGAATAGATAGAGCTAATGTGCCTAAAGTTCATGGAACAGAAACGAAAGTGGAGACTTCCTTACGACAATTTTTTTTGTTCGGAATATTTCTGCGAATGTCGGAACATTACTTTAGTACAACTAAAATTAATAAAGTAAAACAACTTTTGAATTCATATACAGTTTTTTTTTAAAAAAAAGAGCACGATTTTTTTTGTTTATAAATACAGGATATAAATATATGATATAAATACAGGAATCCTTAGCTTCGTTTCAACGCCGTATGTAAGTGCGGAAGCTAATTTACCAGCTTCATACCAGCTTTAATAGTTAGAACTAACAAGGTAAAAAAAAAAACAAATTATAGGTTTTCATACCATTTATTCATTTTGCATAATTATTGTAAACAACTAACGTAACTTTTTGAGAAGTTCTCCTTGTTGTCGAATTCGGTTAAAAAGGAAAAATAATGAATTCAATTAGTTTACTATACTGATTAATAAATAACCTTGTTATTAAATGTACTTAACTAATTCCGAGACATTTCCGAGATTCAGAAAAAAATATTCGCCGTAAGATAAAAAAAAAAAATTTTTAGTCGTAAGGAACACTTTTCTTTTCTGTTCCTTGCTTGAACATTAGGTACATTAGCTCTACCTTTTCCGATCACTGCTTATAATACAGCCACTTTTTCGCCCGCCAGTCATGTTTAAGTCCCATGTAACAGGGGGCGAGCCTATTGCCATCAACCGGCCACAAATCCAAACTCATTGGCTGCTACTGAGAAATTTCTGATGGAAAAACTCAATAATACTCCTGCCCGACCTGGGAATTGAACCCAGGACCACTAGATCAGCGAGGGAGTCGAGTTGATTAAATACAGAGTTAATTATAAATTTATTAGCTAGTGAGATTTCACAGACAGAATGGGTTTTGATATTTTACCACGATTCGTCATTTATCAGTTTTTTATTTGTTTTATCGTGTTTTGATATTGACATCTATAACGTCTGGCGCGTTCGCTAGCTAATTTAATTTCCTCTTGTTAATCAACAAATTAATCCGGGACATATTCTATTCTCTCATACCGAAACGAATGGTAAAAATATGTGACTGTCTGAAAGTATTTTTTTTTTTAACTTTGCCTCACACTAGAAATTGCTCCTGTATTGTGAGTGTGTTTATAAACATTAAAATTCACATACACAAACAGCCAGATCTGGAACAACTATCTGTAGGCCATACAAATATGCGTTCCGTGCGGAGATGGAACCCGCGACACGCAGCGTAATAGCAATCAATGGCTCAGCCACTGCGCCAACCTTCTTTAAGATTAGTAGTTGGGCTAATCAGCTCAACGTCTTTAGCATCGAAAGCTGTTGAAAGTTTGGCATGTTTCAAATCTCACCCAGTTCCAGTAAGAAAGAAACAAAAAAAAGAAAATTGTGTTTATTGGCCTTAAAATAAAATAAAATAAATAAACAAAGGTTTTAATGCCAAAGGGCTGAGGCTCAGCATAATTTAAGATGGCAATACAAGGTTTAGCACCTGACGCTGATTCTCAGCTGCAGCCCAGTGTTTGTGTATGTGAGTTTAAATATTTGTAAAAGTACCCACGACACAGGAGAACCTAGTGAGGGCAATTTTTTTTAAAAGTAATAAGTAATCTAAAATAAACTCTTTAATACAAACTCTGTAATACAAACTATTAAGAAGCTTATCACACTATCTGGATCATAGTTTCTTCAAAATGTTAGCGTAGGTACTCGACGATTCGTTAAATCACATGAAAAATATCATTCAAAACTCAATCATACTTTTCTTGAGACATGGCTCAAAATGGATTGTTAAAAGGCAAGCCGTCTTCGTCTAGGAATATTTACGTGGACGAAACATCGGTGAGGGGTTAAATTAGGGTGAATATAGGTCAAGGCAGGGTTTAGGCTCGGGAAAGTTGAATAACGTCGGAGCATAAAGGTTAATGTCGTTACCCTGCTCCCATTATAGGAAATCTAATTGTGCGGAATTCCGATAGTTTTTTTTCGTAGAGGGATTTACGGGTACATGATTGCGGTGGGAGTAACTGTGTATTAAGATTGATGTATCAAATCAAGGTCAGATTAGGGCCGTAGAAGCTGCTGCTGTGTACCTAAAATATATAATAGTTATAGTTTAAATACAGCGTAACTGATTATTTTTTCGTGACTATGATGTTTGTCTGATGGAGAAAGTTGTGCTGTTTGATGATCTTTACTACGGGCTTGAATATGACCACATTTTTCTGATACACGCTGTATAAAGTTACGAATTAAAAATAGATTGAAAAGTTAAATACAATTGAAAAATAAATAAACGAGCTATTATTACAATAAAAAGAAAAAAAAATAGGATTATCTATCAACACTGAACGCGTATACAAAATTTCGTGTCCATGCTATTAACCGTTGAGGAGTTCTCTCATGAGTCGATCCGAGCTGCAGGATCAAGTCATGTTTATCATAAAAATGTATTGTCACCAGAACCAAAAGTCTGTGTAAAAAAATCGGTAAGGGGGAACTGGTTTGAAATTCTTTGCAAGATTTGACCAATACATACTAAGTAATAAGGCAAGTTAAATAAAAGCTTGTACGAGTATAAAGAAGAGTCTTAGGCACCGGGTACATACGTATAATAATACGAGTCATAAAGTGAGGTGGTAAAGTTAAGCTAAGCAAAACCTCTAGTGAAAGATTATGAAAAGGTAGAAAATAATAAAACCGACGAAGCCACAATTTTAACTTATGAATTTAATTAGGTACCTACCTATTTAACTAAGTTTTAACTGTACCACCGTGTAGGTTTTATACGAGTAAATAAGTACCTTTCTGAGCTAATATTTTACGAGAGAAAATAAGTTTATGCCTCTCTGTACCAACTCGACCTTTTTTATTATTCTCTAAGTTTTCAAAACTCTCATTAAGCTTAAGCCAAAAGTAGGTTACGAGTAGAAATTAAGTTTTACTCAAGATAATTAGTTATGAGGCGGTTTTTTTTTCATTTTTTATTCCGCAACTAAAATGTTTTTATACTGAAAGAAGAGAATTTTACTTCAAATTATTTAAAAACTCGTGAGAAATGACGTAAAAAGTAAGTTAAGTAGAGGATTTTAGTGTCACACCGCCACATAAAGTCCATATATAATGTTGTTGCTAACGGTCACACATCCAGACCCACGCTACTGATTATTTAAGTATCTATAGCTATACAAACAAATAAAATTCAAAACTCTGTTTGTAATGTCAAAATTACAGCTTTTTACTGAATGCATATGAAAATATATACGGCACTTAGAACAAAAACATTTTATTTTTTCAGTTTTTGTCTGTCTGTCTGTTTGTTCCGGCTAATCTCCGAAACGGCTGGACAGATTTTGACGGGACTTTTACTTGCAGATAGCTGATGCTATAAGCTCTAACATAGGCGTTCATTTTTTAAATATATTTAGGGTGCCGTGCAAAAAAATTAAAACCCTTGATATTGGTAACAAAATTCGATCCAAAGAGGGTTTTTTTTAATAATAATTTCACGCGAACGATGGTCACAGGCAACAGCTAGTTTCTAATAAAAAACACCTATTATTCTGGGATATCGCTAAACGGTTGGTTGACTCTTCTTGTGACCAGCCTAGGAGGCTATCCTATTTCTCGGCCAAAGAATCAGCATTGCCATCCAAAGTGGTAATGCTGCCAGCCTTCACACCTTCTCCGTTCTCCGTTGACAGCGATGCGGACGAACTTTTTGACGCCCTTTAATTATTTTCTACTTTAATTTTAGCTATATTATTTTAGCTTTTAGCTCTCAGCTTTAGCTCTTTATAGTATAAGAACTATAAAAACAGTTAGTCTGATCTGAGAATCGAACACAAAACACCGCTCATAGCAATCGCTCTTGAAACTAGATAAAGGAAGCATTTTTGGTTTTACAAAAGAAATCTGATTAAAGATAAATTCTAGACACAAAACGACATAAATATTACAGGAAAAAGCCCATCGTTTTGTTAAAATGGGACATCAAAAGATGCTGACAAAGATTGTCTGAAGATCTCAATTGTACCGGCATGGGAACTTCGCCTTAAGGAATTGCTTCCCGAGTTTCCCGACCCATATAGACAAAGTTAGTCGTCGTGATACTGCGATTCATAAAGACGGCTTACTAAATAAAAGCTTCATAAATCGTGATGTAGGGCTGCTTAGAAGAGAAACAAAGAGTACATTGTAAATGTCAATTCACTAAGGAATACTGATCCAGTTTTTGTCGCATTCTTTAAGGTATAATATTATCAAATTGAAAAAAGAATGCTAGCGACATCTATGACGCAAATTAACAAAAAAAACCCTGCAAAAAAGAACTTGCTTCACGCTATCAGAGTTATTTATTTATAATTCACAAAATCCACAGCTCTTTTAAATTTTATCTTAAAATATATAAACTAATCCTACAACCAATTACGGATTTACAATGTAATAGCTATACAAAAAATTGCTTAGTATATGGCGTGGCTGAGGGTGTACGAGTGTGCCTGAGTGTTGCAAATGGGTGAGTATGCGGGAGTTAATCCTCTACTCAACAACCATAGGCCAGTAGCTCATTAGACACCACACTTGTCTGCTCAGAAGATCGTCTCTTAACTCTGATGGTGATGGTGATTAGTGGGTTGATGTTCTCAACCCACTCAAGAATCATTATTTACCTAGGCTTTTCCGAACCATATGTTGGGGTCGTCTTCCAGTCTTAACTGGATGAAGCTGAACACCAGTATTTTACATGCAGCGACGAGTGACCGCCTATCTGAACTGCATGACCCATTGCCTGTACCCCTCTATAAAAAGGACACCCCCTTAATAAGACAGATTTTTAACTACTCGTAACGACTGGCGACCGAAGATTTCATGAAGAACCTACAACTAAATGTAACGTTTTAGACGTATTTCTTCTATGTGATTTATTATTTGTGAAAAATAATATGATAGATCCTTGTACAATGTAAGCCTTAACGATAATCCATTTTTTCTGCGATCTAATAAATAACCTTTGAACTTATTAGCGTAGGCGATTGTAACAGGAGAAAACAAAATATATTGTTAAGAAATGTCTTTCGTAATTGGCTAGCAACGAGTTAAAAATAAAGGAAAGAATATTTTATTTTTTTGTAGGTAAATAACTGATGTTCGTAGTCTCATTTATATCAAACTTCTAACAAGATAAAGTCTCCAGTTTCTAAGCACATAATTTCTCCAGCGATAGCCTTAACCGTGGAACACTGCCGCTTAACTAACTTATGTCATAATCTTTAACCCAGCACTTACCGGGTTACGACCGAGGGGAATACGTTTATTCCGATTCAATTTCCACCAGTCCCTGCAATGGGACGAGTGTCACAGCAATTTTCAGAATGCAGTCTGTTGCAGACCTCTTTAATATATACTGCTTCATAGAGTATGGAATCGCCACGGCGGCGCTTAGAGACGGCAGTGCCAATAAAATTCATGGCGCCGAAACTGCGTTGAGCGCAAAACTTCTGTCGTGAACCCCTGCAAAGGACGTCAATTCTACACGGCGACGAAATACCAATAATACTTTTCCCGACCTATCATTGTTTTTCAATATATTTTAGGTAACTATTAGTATAAAATGTTATATATCCATAAAATGATGTGATTATGAGAGATTAGCTTTATCTTGCGGCTTCGAGGTCAGAAATTATGCCAAGGTAAGAATCGAGCCCAGAACCCAATTATTAGCAATCGCGCTTACGACCATGAGACCTACAGGACAAATTTCTATAGATGCGTTGTTTGTCGTCGTATGTCGTAGAGGTGACACGCATGGTTACTTTGGAAAGTATTGACAATGCCGGCTCTAGCAGAGCTCGGTGTATCTATTGCACAGTGCACCAAATCATGAGGGTTCCCAGATATTTGTAAGAATGTTAACCCCGAGGCCCGTTGTATTAGCATTTTTATTGCTTCGTCGAGTACCAGTATCAGCCCTAAAGCGAAGTTTTGTAATAACAGTTAACACTGAACAAAAGTAGAGCAGACGGAAGTTTTCTTGATGTGAACGTTCGCTACAATTGTCTCATTCAAATCTTGAAGATATTTCCTTTATTGTTTTCTGTATGGAGTTTTATGATTACGTTTTGGATGGAGATTCTGTCTGTAATTAATACGGGAACTGATATCGCTTTGTTGTTTTAGAAGAGATGAGGAGATATAGCTGTTTCGCTTATCTGTTTGGCTATTAGCTGGGTCGGCTTTTGTTTCAGGATCTTGACAGCGAGTTGTAATGATTTGGAGTCGTTTGTTGGTTGCAGTTTTCCTAATATTTCGACGTAGGCTATCGGTGTTCTTGAGATTTATTCATTAAAAAGCCAAAGAAATGAAATGTAAGGTTATAAGATACATAATAAACTACATAAATTCCACTTTATGAACAGTTTGTTATACTGCACTGATAATACTTGTAACAGTGGTAAAAAAATAAATTATTCTCTTACAACGAAACTAATGAGTGCCGTAAAGACTTCGATATAATTGGTGACGACAGTAACGTTGATGAATCTATAACGAGTCGGTCCAGTGAACTTCGAAACTAATGATTATTATCTATCCCCTAGGATTGACCTAGATCTGCAGCTTCCAATCAGACAAGCTATGTCATTTACAGTACAGGAGCTTGTGAAAAGTTGTTTGAAAATAATTGGACGGTGATTAAGTCGGTAAATTAAAATTAGCAATGTTTTAGAAAGTACAAGACTTACAGCATCATCTGGACATCTACCTAGCTTTTTCCCAGCTATGTTGGGGTCAGCTTCCAGTCTAACTGAATGCAGCTGAATACCTGGTATTTAAAATGGACTGACTGCCAATCTGACGTCTACAACCCAGTTATTACTAGGTAATACGATACCCCTTGGTAAGACTGGTTGTCAGACTTTCGGGCCACTACCTGTAACGACTGTCAAAGGTGTACAAATGACAGCCGGGACCAACGGCTTAGCGTGCTTTAGGAGGCATGGAGGAAACTCGGTATGTAAGTAATGGGAGGTCACCCATCCACGGAACCAACCTAGGCAAGCGCGGCTTAACCTAAAGATCGATTCAAGCAGCTGTTATTATTTAGCCATGAGATCATCAAAGAAAATATAGGACTTGCATACATACATTAACATTGACAAGCACAACCCGTACTTATATCACATACACAAAACCACCCACCCACAATACACACTCATGAACAAAATCACAAACTTTTCAAAACACCACTTCCTATTCTTTATTTCTTAATTTTCATTTCATTTTGTTGTTCATTAGCCGTAAACGCTCCCTGCTGTTATTTATGTCTTTAGATTAGCTCTCAATAATGTATTCGAGATAAGGAGACCAGGAGACCCGTAGCACAGGTTTTTACTTAGTATGGGCTCCTGTCTCCCATCCTCAAACTTTTTGTATCTTATACGGAGAAAACAAATAAATATGTCGGAGAGGCAGGATTTATTCCGCTAGGATTCTACATCATGTGGGCAGACGATGGGTTTCGTGCTATGAAAAGACACTGAGCGATACATTGTTTCTAGCAAAAATTACTTGAGATTACAACTTAGCAAAATAACACGGGGCACAACGAATCGGGTACAGTTCCAAGAGGTCTTAACTCGGCCGCGATCAGACACTGACTGACTGTCGTCCTGGCTCAGAGTTTATCATCTTGACTCTGTGACAAGTGACACTGTGGTGTGGGTAGCCTTGTAAGTACATTGCGTGATGTCACCACCGTGTACTTGTGATTCATTTTAAGCCCGTACCAATGACCGTCTCCGACAAATAAAAAAAAAAAAAAAAACACGCTTATCCATAGAGGTAGAGGGTAGAAACAATAGAACGCAACTTGCTAAGATACTTATTTATGTATACTCCTTTCGCCTCACCCAAATATCAAATATCTGGCCATACATGCAATCCGGTTGCGAGTAGGTTCCGAAACTTCGATGTAGCTTTCAATCAGAAATACAAATAAAGAATTTAACATTAATATCAATTAAATCTTGGCTTCAGGGCCAGGATTTAAAATAAATCGTATTGTTAATGCATTCATGAAAAGCTGCACGTCATAACCATCGAGTTCATAAATCACAAATCAGACTACAACTTTGGTCAGCAATTGGATGATTTTACTTAAACGTGAAACCTAAAACAAACCTATCTGCAAAATTAATCTTGCATACATATTGAATCGTGGGCGATCCCCGACCTGACCTTTAAAATAAATTCCTTTCGCCTCATTCTGAGAAAGGTTGAAGTATTTCGGGCTATTGCTATCCTATGTCATTTCCCACTCATTTTATACTTAAGAGGGCCCTTCCCGGCGCGTCTATCGTCAACGCGAGCATGGTTGAAAACCTTGTTGTTTCATCCAGAGCCACAGGGGCAATTTTCTTTCAACTCCCTCGTCTTACCCCGCCCCGACCCCGCACAACTCGTCTCCCGCGCACCTCGTACCGCCTAACGCGATGACATTGAACGAAAAATAGTGTTCGAAAATTTCTTAAACTTGTTTCAGGAAATACGTGTTTTTGAATAAATCTTACAAGTGTGTGAAATAAATATTTGTCATTAAGAATCTCCATTACATTTGCAAGGTTTCTATCGAGATGTTTTCTTTATTTTTACAGTTTATGTGTACATTATGAACGGCCAAAGTTCAGGTAAAATTCGTGCAAAACCGCAATTTTTAGAGGCTTATACTGAATTTGTTTATACTTTTTTTTTTTCTGCAACCATAGAAACCTAGATATAGTGCACAACATACATATTAGTTAAAAAAAAATAAAGATAGATGTGTAACATCGGCATAATCACGTACGAGCGTTTGTATGAAAAGTATGACGGGTTGGCCGCTCTTAAGTAACCTAGCAGTGGCTTTGCCATATTAAAAACCGGCCAAGTGCGAGTCGGACTCGCGCACGAAGTGTTCCGTACCATTATCTAAAAAACATATATCTTAATTGGCGTCAACTATGTATGTATGGGGAAACCCTTAAATTTACAACTTTTTTTATTTTTTGTAATTCTTCCTTTGTTTGTGCTGTAAGGCTTTGCTTTTTTCCAAATTTCATGATTCTAGGTTAAAGGGAAGTACCCTATAGGATTTGATTCCCTTGTGAAATCAAATACATACACAGACATAAACAGGCATATCTTTTGACCGCGTTGACTTACAAGTTTGATTTTTTCATTGCTCCAAGTCGTAGCAGACTTGAGTATTTGGTTTTAATTTCAGCTAGATTTCGCCACGCATTCCTGAGAAAAAGGGTCTTGACAGACACGCAGAGGGACAACAAAGTGATCCTATAAAGGTTCCGTTTTATCGATTGAGGTACGGAACTCTAAAAAGGTTGAATGTCACAAGTCTTATTACTATTTATCAATTTTATGCATGGTTGAATGTCTTCGTACGTAATATAAATGCGAAAGTTTGTGAGGACGGATGGAATTACGGATGGTTGGATGGATGGATGTTTGAAACTCTTTCACGTAAAAATTTATAAACGGATTTGGCTGAAAATTGCATCACCGGTAGTTTATAAACTGGATTAACATATAGTATATATATACTTTTTCCCGTATTACAATCCCGTAGGACAATTACGGAACTCCACGCGGGTGGGTGAATCCGCGGGCATAAGCTAGTACGTTATAAAATAACATGGTCTACTTGTCTATTTGACGGCACGGATGTATGGCAAGTGTTCATCAGCAGTTGGATGATGATGAGATGCCTCTCTCCATTCCTTTCATCAATGGAGATTTTGCGCCCACAAGCATCCAGAATGAAGACATCCAGGTCGTTCCGCCGTCTCCTTCGTTGTCTACCGCATTTCTTGTACGGCACATATTAATTTCATTGTTCAAACTTATTGAACAAGTAATCAGATTAGGAGGTCAACTGTACCTAATTATTTACTTGCTGAAAGGTTCCATTTACACGAACTAAATACATATTGTTCAATCCATGTAGTTTCCATTTTTGTAAATGGAAATTTTACTTTTGCAAACATTTTAAGCAAAAATGTAATGATATGAAATCAAAACACCATCCATAAGATGCAAGACAATCTCCACTGCTCAGTTTGTGCAACAACGCCATTGAAAAGATTGATGGTAGCACGCAATGGAATTTAAAGCAAAATTAAAGACATCGTTTTTCATTGTCTTCCCAGTCATTCTTTTACGTCAGAAGAGTTTCTCGAGCATGCCTTTCAAGTATAAAATACTACACGCTTTTGCACGTGGCTTCGTCTGCTTGGAAGTTTGAAAGTGTCCCACGGGAGCGATTGTTGCCTATTACCGGAATAAAAAGCATCCTATGTTCTAACCCAAATCATAGTCTATCCGTACGTCAATTTCATCGAAATTCGTTCATGGTATGGTTCATCGCTTAAGACGTGGAAAAGTATCACATAGTTACTTTTGCATTTATAACATAAAACAAACGTAGGCAGAACTTAAGAGAAATCTACGTTATATCTGAAAAGCCTTGTTATATCCAGCACCCAAGTAAACCCTCCCTTCAGGCCTAGAATCAATTGGTGCCATTTAGATTTTAGGTCACGATATCCGATAATCTTGGAAAAATAGATGGTGTACGATTCTGTCTGATTGCAAAAGCTTTTGCGATATATTTTATGATACAATAGAACCTACTTACTACATAGTTTATATCAGACGCAATTTGGTGATAATGTCCCTATTTTTGTTATAGGAGAAAGCAATGTATTATTGGAGGGTCTCATTGCAGAAGATTTCTGGAGTTGCTGAACTGAGCTGAATAGAAGCCATTGTTACGCTACCTTTAACTACACAATCCGTGCCATGTTGACAGTCCACTTTCCTAAATAAACACTGCCCAAAATAAGCAACACACAACACGCATTCAAAGTTCACTCACTCCCACACAAAAACCAACATAGTACCTATAATTTGCTCCAAATAAATTCGCTATTCTGGAGATCCGTGCAAAAACATCGCCCCACGTTTACTCTGCGATATCTTTTACTTAGGTCACACATGTGCCAAGACCCAAGTCCCCGTGTGCCAAATTTGGGTCAAGGATCAAAGGACTGGTTATACCCAATGAACGAATTCGTCTGCACATAAGTCTTGGCGGAGAAATTGGGCCGAATTCGTCACAATTGCGGCTGGAATACTGCCCACATTCCAGACGCCTGAGAGAATTTTTAAGAACAAGAATTTCTAGCCATTTTCGGTCTGCAGACGCTAAATTTATTTGCAGGATAAAAAATAATGGCCGCTCTTACTTTTCGTTAAAGGAGCGAATTGTTGAGTTACTTTGTTGAATGTTGGGTAGAAGGCGTTATTATGTAAATACGAAATTAGATTGTGATGTGCTATAAATAGATTCAATATCAAGTTATATAATTAGGAATATTTACAGCTAAAAGTGTACTGTATGCTCTACCCACGCTTGTTTGTTTCTAATCATTTTCTAGGTAAATGTCACGAGTTTAAGATGAGTTTGTTCTTTGATAACTTTGTTGTATGTACAATTTGTATAGGATCTTAAATGAAACTTTTCCTTAAATACATATTTTGTTTCACAGGTACCCTTACAGCTTTACAGATAGTTTTTGTAACATGGTAAAGTTTTTTCGGAATCCGCAAATTAAAACAGTCGATCACGAACTTGGATCGTGACGATCAGTTTTGCTCCGTGCGCCAGCTACGTTCTTTAGCTGCACACACAGGTGATGAATCTGCGTAAGGTGTGGTGGGCTGCAAGAGAGGGATTGCAAATAATGTCCTGTGTAACAGTTTGCTTATTTTTTGTCAAAAATGTGTATTTATTATTGTTTAGATTTTTTTAAACAAAAATAATGATTGTAAATAAATTTTTTTTAATAAAAATAAATTAGTTATTCTATTCTATAAGTTGTTTATTTCTGTTTATATAGAACTGCGACTTTTACATATACCGGGCTGCGCTCGCGTTAATTTTGAATTTGACAATCAATTGGGGTTGTACTCTGCTTGTAATAATATAATTCAATCATGATTCTAAAGACACGTGGCGCCATTTATAAGAACGTTATTGTTGTTTTCCTCGGAAACAGTACTTTTTTCGGGATGAAAGGTACCCTATGTCCGTTAATGTATACCTGACAACATTTATGCAAAATTTCAGGAAGATTAGTTCAGTGGTTTATGTGTGATAAGGTAACCAACAAACAAACTTACTTTCGCATTATAATAATACTAAGGAAATGATTGTTGTAACAATGCCGTAAATGGCCGGCGGCGGCGTACCGGGGTAATGCACTGTCAAAGTGATACGTTGACAGAACTTTTTGTGAAGTATGTACCTAAGTACGAAATAGTAAGTATTATCTACTTAAAAAAGAGTTAAAATAGTCTATTTATTGTAGCTTACGTATATTTTACCCATTGTACAGTAAGTTATACCTTATCTGTGTCGTTTCAGACATTTTGGTGGACGCGGCCGCACCCCGGGGGGGTATTCGACGTAACTTTTAATAGACGTTCTCCGAAAATATTACGAAAGACTTAAAAATATTTTCTTTTTTTTCTTTTTATTGTTTTTATCAAAGTAATTATTATGTGTAGCAATTGCTGGGAGCTCCGTAAAAAAGGGCCAGTTTGAAGTTTTTTCTTCGAGCTATGGGTAAACAAGATCGCGACCCGGATTCTGTAGATGCTTTTGTTTTACAAGAAAATTGTTAAGACTACAGTTTTGCCCCGTTCGCGTTCTGGGGAATAATAAATAACAATGATTTACTAAATGATGAAAAGAAAATTCAAAGTGAATCTTATTATTATTATATGAAGTTTGTGGTCAACATTCAAAAGTTAAAAGTTCTTACAGGATTTAAAGTACTGAACATTCCGAGTTTTAACAATCTTTAATTCAGGGTCTCAATCATTCACAAATTAAAACTTGCAATTAATATGTGTATTTATTTAACTCAATGTTCACCAATAAAGTAAGATTTTTAAAATGTACACACTTAAGAATATGGAGAAACATTAATCCATTTTGTCTAACAATAACATGTACTAACAAACAAAAATATGAATGTATTACATTATGCGTCGAATAATAATCTTAATATATAAACATATGTAGGTTATACAAATACAAGAGAATACGTTAAGTTTTTTTGTTCAAGAGTCGGCAATAAAACAGCAAATGTTATAAGTGATGTAATAAAACTTACATTTATGTGTTGTCTTATACTGAATATATATGACGCAGTTTATTAAAACCTTTCAAATTATGTGTGTTGTTATTAAGGTCATGAATAAAATTATTTAAAGAATCACTTCACTTGTCTTTATTTCAGGGCTCGGAAACCGGTTGAAATTCTTAACCAGTTACGGTCACTGACCCCAAAGCGAAATCGATTAAGGTTAAAGGTTGCACTTTACCGGTATTTACAGGTTTATGCGGAAAACCGTTTTTTCAAGAATTTTGGTTGTGAAAAGTAGTTATCTTGAGTTTGATAGGGTCCCCCGGCCATTGTAATTTAGTTACAAAATTTTAGTCACACGCAAGTTCACAACGTCGCTGTCGCTGTCTTCCTTCCTTCACCAAAGTTAGTAGACGAAAATAAAATGCGAATTACGGAACTAACCGGTTAATTTGTGAATCAAAACCGTTTGTGCTTTTATTAAATTATTTTGCGAGGGTAAACCTGTCCGGTTAAGCAGAAGCCAGCCTCTTAGGAGAGCAGCGGTGACCCAGTGGTGGCGGCCCCGACTTACGAACAGTTACTCGTGGGTTTGAACCCAGGCAGGCGCATTACTTTGTGTAATTTATTTCATTACCTTTCAAAATGTTTGAAGACATTTGACATCTACCAACCCACACTGGGCCCGCGTGGTAAATTATAGCCCATTCCCTCTCATAGAGAGGAGGCCGTGTGTTCCAGCAGTGGGAAAATTATAGGCTGATTATGCTTATGCAGCCTCATAGGATAACTTGCGAGATGCCATGTCGAAAAAAAAAGATGCAAGGGTAAACCGAATATAAAAGTGCGTGTTATAACTAAAATTGCATTCACATCTTAATGGTTCTGTGGGATTTTCAGATAAGCAGTCGCTTCATGCAAAATACTGGTTATTAGCTGCATACGGGTAGACCGGGAGCCGACACTTACTTAGTAAAGATGCTAGGCAGCTGATGTGTCCGTGGGATTTTGTGTGAAGATAATTTGCTGGGCTTAATTTCGTTCAGAACCCAAAATACCGCCGACGTAGCTCATAAAGCTGCAAGACTGAAATGGGACTGGGCAGGCCATGTCTGCCGGATACCGTCGCAGCTGTGAGCCTGTGAATAGCAAGGCTGGAACTCTGAGACAGCTAGACGGGTCGCGGCAGACCAAGGAGAAGATGGCGGGATGCCTTGGATGGCTTCGTCACATATTGGCGAGAAGAGGCATAGCACCGAGAGGGGTTTCCCCACTTGAAATCGATTGACGTGAGATCGAATAACACTTGCTCGAAAACGTTAACTCAATAAATTATGAAAGCAACAGTTCACTACCTCGATCCATCAAAATCTCGAATAACTATAAGCTGGAATCATCGGCAGCGCGAAGGCCCATTATCATGAAACATCATTTCTCGACCAACCATCTAATCTATATATTTCCCCGTCAACCTTGTGCAATTCCTCTGGTATTTCTATGTCTTCTAACTTTCTGGGTTCTACTTGCTTTTAAGTATCTATTTATATCTATGGATGTGTGTGTATGTAGGTATCTATGTAGTATTATCAACTATCTGGTGTCCACGACACAAGCCTCGTTGCTTAGTGTGGCACCTAGGTGGCGCTGTGTGTAATGTCGAGCGATATTTATTATTTATTATTATTATTATTCCTTTATTCATATACATACAAATTATTTACATTTTTAAATATTTCTTGTAAAAAACAATATAAAATCATTTAAAAATATAAAAAATTGTTGCCCGCCGGTATCGGGAACAGGGTCCAAGCTACCGGTGGTATTATTATTATTTTATTTTTTCTTGGCGCTCACCGAGAGAAGTGGAAGGAATGTGGCCTTTCCCAGGAGTGAGACATTACAGGGTAAGAAAAAAATATCATTTTACAAGCAACAATTCTAGTAACAGATATTTTTAAATACCTGACCAAAACTAAGGTATTGTGGATTCATTCGTTTATGATCGGATCTTTTTTTTTGTTTTTCGGATCGGAAATCATTAAATAACTCGTCCCGTACTGGTCGGAGCAGGAGGGAGTGTCAGACTTTTACTGACTAAAACCCATCCATGTTCCTTCATCGCCCTTTGTGTTCCGGGGCCTCGGTATCTCTTTCGAACAGTCCCGCAGCCCCGGCAGGCATCGGCCCTTGTGGACCCCTTCCTATTGCTGACATCTCTTAGAGGCGCGCGTGGAACACGAACGCGCCCTCGACACGGCCTGCCGTCATAAGACGGACGGACATGATCGGATCCTAACACCCGAAATTGGTCGCTTTTTCAATCATACCCTTTAGCTATTCCCGACTCGACCTTTGGTAAGATTTTGAAGAAATGCTACGTAAGGGTGAAAGGGTAGGGCACGCCACTATAGTGGCGGTAAGTCCCCTCTTTGAGGAGTGGCTAGAGAGGCGCCACGGCGCCCTCACCTTCCGCCTGCCGCAGGTCCTCACCGGACATGGTTGTTTCGAGAGGTTCCTGCACCTAATCGGGCGGGAGGAAACGCCCGGGTGTCACCACTGCGAGGATCGACCGGAGGACACGGTGGAGCACACTGTGCAGGTCTGCTCCGCTTGGGCGGAGCAACGCCGTGTCCTCGTAGCGGCAATCGGCGGCGGCGACCTCTCGCGTCCGGCCCTGGTTCAATCCATGGTCCGGAGCGACACGGAATGGGACGCCGTCACCTCCTTCTGCGAAGCAGTCATGCTAGCGAAGGAGGTGGCGGGACGTGAGAGGGAGAGAACCTCACGTCCCAGCCGCCGCGGGAGACGCACCGGGCGTCGGGGGCCACGTGGTGGCCCCCGGCCACCGTAGACGCGGGCCTGTGGACGGTGAGCTATGGGCTAGCTCGCTGTCCGTCCGTCTTATGACGACAGGCCGTGTCGACCGCGCGTTCGTGTTCCACGCGCGCCTCAAAGAGAGTCAGCAAACAGGAATGGGTCCGTAAGGGCCGACGCCTGCCAGGGTTGCGGGACTGTTCGAAAGAGATACCGCGGCCCTGGAACACAAAGGGCAAAGGAAGGAACATGGATGGGTTTTAGTCAGTAAAAGTCTGACACTCCCTCCTGCTCAGCCCAGAGCGGGAGGGGTTATTTGATGATTTCGCATCGGTAAAAAAAAAAAAAAAAAAGAGTGAAAGGGTCTAACACAGAGATATCAACACCTGGGTCTGCCTATTTTGCATTCACAAATTTGTTTCCAAAAGTGTAAACAAATTTGGATATTAGGAACAAAAATACTCAACATTCAGTTTACCTAAACTACTACTCCATTAGCATCATCATTCTCCTGTCCTTATTCCAATTCATTTGTGGTCGGTGCAGCATGACTTCTTCTTCAATACTTCTCTTTTACTCGTCATCCTCTAGCATTTTTATTCTTCACGCAGTCCATCCATCGTTTCTTTGGTCCTCCTCTACTTTTATAGCCATTCACATTTATACTCAAAACTTTCCTGACACACACGAGGTGTTCAACATTACCACCTCAATAAATATATTTCTATTAATAGTATCAGTCATTCTAAAATTATTTTAATTCACACAAAGTTCATATTCGTTTAAATAGAAATTACATCAATTGGAAACAAATATTTTAAAACTTAATAATTATTTATGAAACTTAATAATTATTTATAATTATTATATAATTTCACACGATTTGTTTGTTTTTGTTGCGTTTGCGTGAAATTATTATAAAAAAGATTACCCTTTTTAAATCCGATTTTTTTAACAATTTTAAGGGTTTTTATTTTTTTGCCTTATAACATCAGTAAAAGTCCCGTCAAAATCGGTCCAGCCGTTTTGGAGATTAGCTGGAACAAATATATTATATATTTCAAATCAAATCAATCTTTATTTGTTTGTATTTCCATATGCATTCATTGAATAGATGTTATTTTGATATTACAAAAAGACACTTTAATTTTAAATATTCGTAACTTTAGGTAGATCTCATCAATAAACACTCAAATATTAGATTCTTCAATTTTGAATTTAGTTTTCGTAGAGAAATAAAGTTAAAACCAATGAATGCCTTTCGGTCAGCGAGACAGACACCTGTCATTTACAAGGCTTCTATATTCTACACTAGCTTGGTTCAGCTGTCTGTCTGTTAAACAACTCCTTTTAAAACTAAAATGTTAAAGTCTGAATACTTCGTGCTTTCCCTACAAATTGTGGAATTAAATAGTGACTTAGGAGTAAGTTTAAGACGACAGGGACGCTTCAGGTAGACACCGCAAGCAAACTTAACCCTCCAACCGCTGGTAGGGGGTAATAACGATCTTTAGAGAGCTTGCGATCCCGCAAATTGTCTTTTGTTAATGTTACTGAGGGTTAACTGGCACAAGAAACGCTTAGGCGGAGTTTTCTTTTGTTAAGTAATTGAGCGTTAGAAGTAGGTTATAGAGAGCAGCAGATTAGATTAAACTTTTTTTTTTGTTTTCATTTGTTTTTAACTTTACTTTTATTTTGTAGAGGTAACGTAGGTTCGAGTGCCTCGCCGGTCTAGTGGTCCCAAGCGCGACTGCGGAACATGAGGTCCTGGGTTCGATTCCCGGCTCGAGCAATGTGTTCCGAGTTATTCCATCCGGAATTTCTCAGTAGCAACCATGGAGTCTGGATTTGTGCCCGGTTGACGACAATAGGCTCGCCCCCTATTACATAGGACTTAAACATAACTAGCAAACTGGGTGAACTGTTAGGTACACTTCTGCCGAACCCGCCAGGATTACAATGCGTGATGTTATGTTATGGAACGTTGGTTATTATAGAATGTTGATAAGTAATGTTACAAAAAACAGATTACTGAAAGTTTTGTTCATATTTTCATAAGATGGATTGGCAAAATTCCACTCTATAGTTATACTAGCTGTTGCCCGCGGCTTCGCTCGCGTTTTAGTCGGAAATTATCCCACGGGCACGTTGTAAATAAGACCATGGCACTCGGGGATAATGTAGCTTCCTATCAGTGAAAGAATTTTCAAAATCGGTTCAGTAGATCCAGAGATTACCCCCTACATACAAACTTACAAACAATTTTACCTCTTTATACTTAATATTAATATACATAGATATAGAAGTATAGATAGACAGACCATACGTTTGCCTCTTGACTGGAATATCAAAGTCATAATTAATCTATCAAATTAGGTATGCTTTTGTGCAGTCGAATATGTGATTGCACCTCGAATACCTGAGGATAGTCACAGTTACCCTCCAAGCGTAAATCGATTACTGCGATGAACGAACTCTTTCAACTTACTCCAGTTTTATTCAAAATGGAAGTAGGTAGTAGTTGTTAGTAAAATTGGGAAAGAAAAAGCGTTTTAATAGAGTATTTAAAATAACCGGGCTTCGGCCACGACCCCTCGTATCTTTTGAAGTACAATTACTTTCCTATACTCCTTTCAAAGTTTAATGTAATACTAGTTTTTGCCCGCGGCTTCGTTCGCGTTAATTTAGAATTCGACAATCAATTCGGGTTGTACTCTGCCTATAATAATACAGGGTGTGAGGGACAGCCCTGCTAAGGGACAACCATACTATGACCGGTACAAGAAATTATTTCAGGAATGTTATGGAAATCCAATAAATTTGATTTGTTTTATTTCCTCATACGCAATGTATCGTTACCGAGGCAAAACGCACGTAGCGAACGGCAAGCGCAACGACGAGTTCGATGAACTTTGCTGCTAGGCAGGAAATGGACAAATTAAAACATTTGTTTGTCTGTTGAAATAGGTTTTCTTTGTACTTTAAAAGGTCAGCCCTTTTCTCATGGATCCTGGTCCGTGAGGAAAACACCACCTACAACCATACTCTAATACCCCTTTACTTTTGTTCCCGTCGTATTTATTACAAAACCAAGGTAAGGTTAAGATTTCTAATACTATTTCTCTTAAGATACACCTAGTGGTCGAAATCAACACTCAAAAGTTGATCAATCACCTCTAGACCAGAAAATAGCACCGTTGGAAACACATGTTCCACAAATCATTCAAAACTTAGGTACTTACACTCTTTCTTATGAGGAAAGAACAACATAGAACATGAATCAGGACACTACACAAAGTCCATTCGAGGAATCACCATGGAAAATAGACATCAAACAGCAAATCCTATTACATGTCCATTAACAGTGGACTAAGCGACATCCTCACGCCACGTAAGTGGGTTAACGATAATCTGCTGGCTGGAACGACGTATGTACTCTTACGTAAAGTCTGCACGAAGCCTTGTTTCCATTTTATGTTATGTCCAAAAAAAGAATATCTTAATTACGGCTGCGTAAATTAGGTCGATTTCAGAATGGCTAGTATGAATATAGAACGACTAGTGTTGCAAAAGTCATAAATAAAATAAAGTTTTGTCGCAAATTGAGCCTTATGTCTGGGATGTCAAGTTGTTTTCAAAAAAACACGTTTTATTGACATATTTGGAAACTAAACCGTGAACTCACTATACGTTTCTACCCTACGCCTAAATTGCTTAATTCACCATCCGAGGAGACTGGACATAATGACGCTTTTAAGTACTTAGTGACGTTAGGCGTACTAAAATCAGTGGGTAGCCTATGAAAAACGTCATTAGGCTTACCTAATGTTCTTATGTAATGTTTGACAGCTGTGGTAGGTCAATAGAGTCGAATTTTACATAAAATTTCACTTAAGGAGTTAGGCATTTTAAATGAGTACCTGCTTTCTACTATTGAGACATCGTGCTGGTTGCTTATGTGGTTGCTATGTGGTGTTAGTTTTACTGAAAGGGTTTTAGCTAATATTTTTGATACCGGTGTACATACAGTGTTAGACGGTCTCTCGCAAAGTGGACCGATGATCTTGCTTATGAAGTCTGCCGGAAATCGCTGAATGCGAGAAACAGAGGACTAGTCAATGATACAAGGCTTGAACCTTTGCCCAGCATTGAAGCTCGAGGATGAATATTAGAATGTTGTAAGCCTGGTCCCAAAAACTTAAATATCTACTTAACATAGAAAAAGCACGAAAGAAAACAACATATAATATTGCAAGTAAATAGTGAAACTCAACATTTTCATACATATATTTGAGCAGCCATATAATAACATCTCAAAACACACCTAACCAATAACCAAACGATACATCTAAATCCCAAAAGCAACGCAAACGAAACCATTCGCAGGAGCAAGCGAAATAATAACATATGATTTATGGTTTGTACTCGTATGTAAATGCATCACCCATGTAGCTATGTGTTGCTCTATATGGCCGACGCCTGACGCTGTTTGATGGTGTTTATAATGTGTGAAATATGCCGTGACCATCTGTTAAGATCAAATTGTTTACGGATAAAATGAATTAACAAAATATGATACTTTTATCCCAAAATTACGATCCCCTGGGACAATAACCGAACTCCATAATAATAAACAATAATAATGGATGAAGTTATGATGACGAATAACTACCGGAGATTTATTGTGAAGGACGGCACGGTTGACATATGTCCAGGTGAATCAATCCGTCACATTATCTCTGGGTGTTCTCGTTTGGCTAACGGAGAGTACTTGCATAGACACAACCTTGTAGCCAGGATTATCCATCAGCAACTTGCTCTAAAATACAGACTTGTGGAATCGGAAGTGCCGTACTATAGGTATGTGCCCGACCCAGTTCTCGAAAATGGCAATATCACATTGTACTGGAATCAATCCATCATCACTGATATAGTGGTGGTGGATCGATCAGAGCGGCGCGCAATGATTGTTGACATAACGGTCCCGCATGATGAGAACCTCGTGAAAGCCGAGAAAGATAAGCAAATAAAATATCTTGACTTGGCTTGGCGAGGTTGTCGACATGGGGGATGTGGACTCAGCGATCATTGTGCCGATAGTCGTATCAGCCCATGGCTTAATTGCTAAGAGCCTCGATGAATACCTGAGGAGGCTCTCGTTAGGCAGCTGGATCAAGGGCTTGATTCAGAAACCAGTACTCCTGGACACGGCTCGTATTGTTAGGAGGTTTCTCTCTCTGGAGCCCAGACCACCGGTAGCTTGGACCCTGTTCCCGATACCGGCGGGCAACAATTTTTTATATGTTTAAATGTTTTTATATTGTTTTTTTATAAGAAATATTTAAAAATGAAAATAATTTGTATGTATATGAATATAGGAAAATAACAATAATAAATTCTTTATTGCCATAAAAACAGGGTACTGAAAAATTTGAGACCCTGGCTCCAGAGTTAGGTTAGAGACTGGCTCCTGAAATACAGGAGCCAGTGACTTACTCCATGACGCGGGCATCAGCTAGTTATTGATAAAGGATGTTAGGTATTTGTTGATGTAAACTATACATTCTGTACCTACTAAGTTATGTTGTGGTTGAGACGAACTCAAATAGTTGTTTCAGTTACAGATTAAGTTGTTGGTCTTAAGATTCGCAAATCTGTCACGCAATTTCTGACACACTCGAAGAATTGTTTTGTGTTACCTACTTGGTCAATTTCAGTGTAAAACAGGTGAATGAGGTGCCTGGCCGTATTGCTGCCTATATCGGAAACGTTATAAAATAACTCCACGCAATATTTGGAGCAACACTGCCCTAAAATTAATTGTCGCACTCGTAACTTTGTGAAAAAAACTAGGCTGAAAAGTTATAAAACCGATGGTTTATTTAACGTTACAGCGCTAATATTTGCCGTAGACCGGCCGGAGTAAATACAGTTTTATTATTATATAACCTGCGTTACTTTTACGAATCATTTATTACTTTCTGAAAAACAAACAAAGGGATACCACAAATAAAATTTTGAAAACCAAACGTGCTTTTTGATACAACTTTAATATCGAATGAACCAAAAAAACAACTAGATTTTTTTTTTTAAATTAGTTTGGTGAAAATGCCATACTCACATCATTAGATAAGTACAAGTAGAATAAGCAGAAATTAATTGTAACTAAAATAATCGCACACTTCCTATTTTAACGTATTTTAAATAACGTCAAAGACATTCAACGTCATTGAACGTCACAGATAATTATCAAGGTACCTATAATTGTCATGATGATTATCGGTTCGAACCCTATCTGAGAGCAAGCATGGGAGTTGAAGTCAACAGTCGTATTTTATTAGGCCAGGCCAAGCCAAGACAGCGGGCGGTTGTAGGGGGTAATCTTTGGATCCACAGAACCGATTTTGCTTTGTTTTTTTTTTTCAAATCTCAAATAGTTTATTGCTATATTCTTTCCTTAATAGGAAGCTACATTATCCCCGAGTGCCGTAGGCTATATTTACAACGTGCCCGTGGGATAATTTCCGACCAAAACCCGAGCGAAGCCGCGGGCGACAGCTAGTTAGAAATAGAAAAGCGCAACGATAAATCGTATCTCTGCGCTCCATCTTACATTCACTAACAGATATTTTCCATCTCTCATGCTCAGGTGTTTGAAGATAATTGCATTGCTTTGAACCCGCCGACTTAACTTAGTAATTACTCGAGCGAATTGTGCACTGGATAATTAAGTAAGTACTTAACTCACTTAACTGTAACTGTTGTTAACAGCACTAAGCTCGGCTTATTTGCTTCGTGATAAACAAACTTATTCATCTGTTTGATATCAGAGTTGTTTGTTTGTTAATATTAATTTAATTTAAAGGGATTATAGATTAAGTTTTTTGATACTTTATCCATCTCTTTGTTTGTTTGTCTGTCTTTGAGTTTATTAAATCTTGATTGCTACAAAATAATTGGGAACATGTTTAAATCAGTTAATTTAATTTTTCACAAACAACAATCTTAAGGATTATTTTCTGTAATTCCATAATAATATCACAGAATCCCACAGAATTGCCAAACTTAAGTGTCAGTGGGCATTGCACATTGCTCGCAGAACGGATGGCCGATGGGGCCGAAAAGTTCTGGAGTGACGACCGCGAACCGGAAGACGTTGCGTTGGAAGGCTTTCACTTGGGGGAGGCCCATGTCCAGCAGTGGACGTCTTTCGGCTGAAATTATGATGATGATGATGAACACAGAGTATTTGTGTGTAACAGAAGTTAACAAAGAGATCTAAGCCACAATCATCATCAGGTACGTAGTCTTTTCTCAACTAATTTGGTGTCGGCTTCCAGTCTAACTTATAAAAAACAAAAACAAAAAAAAATACAAAAAAAAAAAAATACCAGAACCCCCAAAATACCTATTGCTAAAATATACCAGTAATTTACATGGAGCGCCTGGCGACCTGACCAGACAAAACCAAGTCACAATAAAAAAAAACAAACATTATCATTCAAATCATCCCACATCCTAACTTGACCAAATAGTTAGGTTGAGAGCATACAAAGGAAATTGACCCATGTAAAGACAAAGTCCCCTATAATAACTTATAGTGACAATATTCGACCTTTGTGAACAACTTGATAACGTTTATTGGGAAACTGGGTCCTTAATTACAATGTTGCCTGGCAGGACGCTGACTAGAGTAAATTATGTATACGTTGCAGAGAGTAATAGAATACATAACGCTGTTAGATGTACATATGGGTACACGGCAGCTGAGACTGTATTTCATCGTGTTATGGTGCAGATTATTTACTTTCTGATACCAACCTACCTACTTAACACCTGATTGATACCTATTCAGTAAAAATAAAAATTGTGACAAATGACAGTCAGTTTCGAATCATTTCGTACAACACTTTTAAACAGGATAAGCCTTTTGATAGATTATTTAATTAAATCACGCCAAAGTCCATCATATTTTTCCACCTTTGCTTCAGAAAAACCAGAGCACTAAGGTCAGCTATCAGAATTAGGTCATCCCGGGAATCCTAGGTCGTGCGAAACACGCCCGTATGGCCTATACCAACACACATGCATATTCATTACGTAGGTATGTGTTTAATCCAGTAATAGTTCCAACGCAGCGCATGTTGTATACATCGCAGTGTATTGACAGAGTAACTAGATATATCCTCTTGTGCGTAGAGCAATGGAAGCTGAATTGTAGCTTACTACGGCCTTTGTTTGGTAAGTCTAGTAAACAAAGGTATTCGGTGATCTGTCGACCCTTTGTAGCAAGACACCATCTTGTATGTTGTGAAGGATTGTCTGCTGGTTTCCAACAATATAATGCAATACCTAATCCGTTTGTGCGATCTTTCTTTGTTATCTATACAGAGGACTGTGTGCAGGGAAATAAGTCTTTCAGCTGCAAGGTGCTTAGATAAATCCTGCCGGGGCTGCGAGAATGTTCGAAAGAGATACCGCGGCCCTGGAACACAAAAGGGCTAAGAAGGAACATGGGTGGGTTTTAGTCAGTACAAGTCTGACACTCCCTTCCACTCCGCCCAGAGCGGTCATTTGATGATTTCCCATCCGAAAAAAAATTGCATAAAGGGATAAGATTTTTTAAAGATTCTGAAGCGTATCCTCTACACAATGCACATACTACTGATGCTCTCGTTAGCTAAAAAGAACCATCAGTCAGTAGCTGATCGTGACGCTTGCCAATGTCTCTCGTGCAGGAGTGTTAGTTCTTCAGCTACCACCAAGCTTAATAATCTACGAGCACTACTCAAGAGGCTTTGCCAAAATATAAACAAGGGTCCAGAGCGTCCCGGGCAGTCAGTCAGATTACCATTCACTGAATGCCTTACATTCTCACCAAGCCACAAGCTTTTAACATATTTACAGCTCTGCCCAACAAAACAAAATATATTATGCTTTTATAAAGGAAATTCCTCTGTTCGGTTAGACTGAGTAGGTGGAGGTGTGACCTTGGACACCGAAACCATAAAACGCTTCCTAGCTATTAAATGTTCTCACAGAAAGCGATATTTTGGGCTAACACAAAGTTCTTTTTTCCTTACATTTTCCTTGATCATTTATTTTCTTTTACTAAGAAAATAAACGGCTTTTTTGCTTTTAAGGCTCCGCGATATATCTCATGCCTCCTTGATAAGTGGAACTAGCTACGAAATTAGATATAATCATATTAGATAAGGACACAAAATTAGATAGGTGTTTGTTCCTTTACTTAATGTTATTTGGTTGTGTTTAGCCTTTATGAGCTGATTAATATACGAATGATAGCGGGAACAATAATGGTACCTAATGCCAGGCCACATCAAAATCACCACTCACAGCTCCAACCTATAATACCTTTGGCATTTGGAACGGTCATGCGCTTTAAGTTCAGTGATTTTCTGTGAAATAAACAAACCTATACAAACGGAAAGTTACTTTGATAGTATAGATAAACGGGGAACCTACTATCGAAATTCAATTTCTGCTCCTGTGTCGAAAATGAGAAAAAATGTTAGGCCTGATTATTGCGTTACGGGATCCGACTCGGATTAATGGAGCCTTACCTTAACATACCAAAAGGTAAACTTTAATATAAAAAGCAATTAATTGCCCACCCACATTGTGTACGTATATCAATTACATAAAAAGTATTGTGGTACCCACATGTTATTTGATACAGAAAACCGCTTACACAAATTCGAAATATCATATTCAGGAAAAATTACCTTTGCGAATTCAATTTAGAAAACGTATTAATATGAAAGCGGTAACATATGTATTCTGTTAAGAGCTTCAGTAAAATATTATTTACAAATACGTCAAAAGGAAGCGGGAAAGCCTTTGTTCGGAAAAGGGTCGAGAAGATCGGGAACACTGAGAAATAAAGCATCCTTATTGCCTAAGTTTATGTTCAGCCGCCATTAAGGTGATGTATTTCGGCATTTAAGATAGAAAAAGGTATTGAGTGAATCTTTCAAGGTTTAATACGGCCAATGTGAAGAGGTTGTTGAATAGAGGTGCGTATTTTTAGCTGGGTGACCTATTTTCAGCTGGCGGGTGCTTCCCGGGCCGAGCTGCCGTTCCATTGACCCACATGCACGCAAGCTCTGACGTCAGAGGCTGTTATTACGTCACAAGCCAGCTCTTTGTGCCGGCCAATGTTTGCCGATGATGGTGTCGGGAGTTATGTTCAATGTGCAACTGTTTACTTTATTATATTGGATTATGGTGCTAGTTTTTCAATGTTTTGTTGTTGGGGTAATCAAATTTGTACTTTATTTTTTAGGGGTTAGAATGGCGCCGTGGAAATGCGATAACAATGATAACTAATTTTTTTTTGTAGTAAAAGCCAGATTACAAAAACATACCTACTGACCAAGGTGACCAACTAAAAGAATTTACAAATAAAAACTTCTCCAACAATTCAAAGTGTCTATAGATAAACAAAAACATAAAGTTTCTTAAAGTCGAAACATTATAAAAGGCCGTATCTTTTTTAGTTTTGTGTAAATAAAAAGCTGTCAAGTCAAATACAAATTGTCGTCGAAAATAATATCTTGTAATAGATACAATGCCATTACGAGTACTATCACTGAAGAGACAATTGAGATGTATTTGTATATTCTACTTGCTTTTTAATGAATTACTTTTACTTAGGTAAGAATTTTTTTTTAATTAAACTCTAGCAGCACTACTGAGGCGAATCCAGCATTAGACGCTAATGCGCGCGTCTTTGGTTATGAACGACTAGCTGATGCCCGCGGCTTCGCCCGCGTTATGTTCGATATCTATACCACAGGATCATACTACCGGGATAAGTCCTCTTCCTCATCCTATGTATTAATTCAGATTATAAACTATCTGAACACTGTTTTAGGATTTCACGGTTTACAAGTAAAATTATACTGTCACTTACGGGATGATCTTCCGTGATTGCGGGAGCTCAAAATAATGAACAATCACGGAAGATATCCCGTAAGTAACAGTATAAGTTTAAAAACTATATGTGTGCAAAATTTCATAAAAATCCATTCAATAGTTTTTTCGTGAAACAGTATCAAACATCCATCCATCCAACCTCACAATGTTTTGCATTTACAATATTAGTAGGATTTATTTTAGTTACTTGACACAATTGAGCTAATTTCATCCCGCAATCCACGCGTTATTCGCCCCCACTTTCACCAGACCCTCACACTAATCAAAACAAATGGCATTTGCAACTATAACATATAGAGGCGAGCATTGTTCACATAGGTCGGTAACATTGGAGCATCCTGTAAAATCGATAGCAATAGATACATACGTGGAACGCTAGTAGTTATCTAGTTCGAGTCAGTAGTCGAATAGTGCAGAGGACTATCAATTATTTAGAATCGGCCATTGTTGACCCCCCGCCTCCCTTCCGGTGGAGTGCTGGGGCAGTCTAAAGCTTTATGTCCTCAGGGTGGGCAGCAGCTTAAGCGCTGAGGGCATAAAATAATAAATTACCACTTTTTACATCACGGCTGTATTTCTCCGAAGTGTTAGGCAGAGGCCTAATAGTATACCCACATTTAGCCAGTTATGTTTAAGTCGAATGCAATAGGGAGCCAGCCTATTGCCATCAAACGGGCAAAAATTCAGATTCCGTGGTTGCTACTGAGAAATTCTGGTGGGAAAACCCAATTAAAATTTTCCCGACTCGGGAATCGAATCCAGGACCTCATGCTCAGCAGTCGCGATTGAGACCATTAGACCAAAGTGGCAGTTAGGCAGTTATTAGTGACCGATTATTACCATAACCTCTGTTTTCAAAAGTTCTTATCTATAAGAAAAAAATCTATCTATACCTGGTTGTTTTTCCAGCGAAAAACTGAATTGTTTTCTCAGAAACGATGCCGACTTTACCAAAATAAATAATAATAATACTTTCCTTGAATCAAACCAATGATTTTTGTTTAAAAATGTTTTAGGGAAAGACTTTCCAAAAGTGATTAAATTCAAGGTTGTTTTTCCCTTTAAACGTGAATTTAACTTCCCAGATGTTTGTCGAAAGATAAAAGCTAATAGATTCCCCGACGACAGTCCTACAGTCATCATATTCATTTTCATTTATTTGCGTTCCTTAAGGTAAAACATGGTGTTAACAAAAGGCTTAGAGCTAAGAGCCGTTGTAGACCCTGTCAGGGCACAGCAAAATTTAGGTACATATTACATAAAGTTCATACAAGCTAAAAATTAAAATAAAATATACATAAAAACCAATTAATTCCATTTGCAAAATGAAAAAAGATGTCGATATACTTAAAGTTAAAATGTCAGTCGTCCAGAGCTAGAAATTAAAATTGTACATGAAAAACTAAATAATTATATATGATTCACAAAACATAATATATTTATATACAACGTGTAACAGAAAGGGTATAATCATATGGAATACTGTGGTACGGACCATCAAACTGAACAAGTTTCTCTACGGGACCACCATCGAAATCGTAAAAAAATAAACAGCTGTCCCATACATTTGGGTCGAGTAGGTATTGAAACTTTGTATAGGACAGCTGAATATTTTTTTACGATTTCGATGGTGGTCCCATAGAGAAAGTTGTTCAGTTTGATGGTCCGTACCACAGTATTCCATATGATTATACCCTTTCTGTTACATGCTGTATAATAATAAAAAATATATAATATATATATATAATTAACATCAAATAAAACATACAATTCTATTATTTGGTAACCAGGTAACTATTTCCTTTTTATGTTCAATTAGATTGTCGAGTTATACGTATCAACAAAACTAAACCACTATCCTTCACTATTGTTTATCAAACCCCTCTAAAAGGCCATCAATAGTTCAAAATGCAATAACATCAAGCAAATAAGATTTCACAAAGGCAAAGCGGGGATCCTCCAATCAGACAACAGCATTCACAAGGGAGATTTAAATCGTGTTCATTTGCATCCAATGTTTGTTGATTTTAGAGCCAATAAATTGTGTTTACATATTTAGGCGATCAAATTCGTTTGTGTTTGATTTAGGGAGCTCTGGATGGGGTGTTAGAATATTAAAGTAATCAAGAAAACATGTGTGTAGGTATTGTAGTAGGGATGTTGATACCTAGGTCTGTGTTGATAAAGAAACGTACAAACCGTGCTTAGTATATTTTTGGGGTTCCGTACCCGAAGGGTAACCAGCGGGACACTATTACTAAGCGTCCGCTGTCCGTCCGTCCGTCCGTCCGACCATCCGTCTGTCTGTCAGCGGGCTGTACCTCATGATCCGTATTAGGTAGAAATTTACACAGTATGTGTGTTGCCGCATTAACAACAAATAATAAAAATAAATTAAAAATGTCATGTTAACAGTACAATGTACAGGACCTTGTACAATGGGCACTTCATCAACCTTCCGTTGCTGCTATCAAAATATCGATCAGAAACGGAAGACTGAAAATTTATTTGCACAAAGTTTATTTTTACTCCGAGCAATCTGTTTATAATTCAAATTGTTCACACTTCATTACACCACATTTTTCCTCAACAGAATGTTCCTTCAATAAATAAATTCTAATCCAATCACGGGTTTCCTTTGAATATACAAATACACAGAGAACATAATAGAGGAAATTAAAAATTCCTAGCGAATGCCAGCTTTCTATTCCAATACAAATCATTTGAGACGTCGGTTCTGCACCCTGTTTTATATTTTCTTGTTTTCTCTATTCGCTGGAAAATCCATTAGTTGGTCGGAGAAAAAAACGAGTGATTCCAGTTCGAATGTAGTTTTCAGCTCATCGGAGATTTTTCTGCCAAGTCTCCCTTTACGGGGACACAGACTAATGAATTTTGTATGTTTTGTTTATTTGTTTAGGTTTCATTTTGGGGACTTGGCTCTTCTTTGGTTTTGTGGTAAGAATGGTAAATGAGCTAGGCCAGGTAAGGAGATTTGGATTTTTTTATGGGTATATTAGGTTATTGATACATTTTTCAATATACGTATAGCTATTTTCTATCATTATCTGTTCATCAAGTCCTTAGAAAACCAATATCTTTAACAATCTCTTTGAAAGATGCTTCGTACTTATCAATAAAAATGTGTGATCAAATCGATCAATGTGTTTAGGTAAGTTTAAGTACTTAAATTGACATTCACTTAAAAACTGAAACATCTTAAGAAACAGTGTGACATTAAACTTTCACATTACATGTGTCAATTTTCATTTAAAGTTGAACATATTGGAATTCTCTAATAATACAGTTGTTGCGTGTGTCGAATAATGAAACCTAATATCGAAAAATATTGGATCGATATTTCAAACGCTTTGTTACAATAATCTAAAAGAAAATCACGTGTGAGACAATTATTTCTAAGTATTCTAAAAACATCTTAAACAGATCTCTTCAAATCAAATAAAAACAAGTATCATTTGCAACCCAATTTTGATCCTCCTTAATCAATGAAAATAAATTGTCCTCGAAAGCTTTGAAGATACAGGCAACCACTCTAAATCTTACCCAATGGATATTTAAAAGGAAATTGCATATAGTCTATGAACTCTGTGGTTTGAGTAAAAAATGAGACGGTAAGTCGGACTTTTTAAATGGGTCACATAATGTTAGAAGTTTAGATACCGTCTAACGACACGACACGACACGACATGTTAATTTGATTTAAATAAAATATAGAATTTGTTACAAGTGTACCAAAAGCGTACCAAGTGTACCGTGTGTGTGTGTGTGTGTGTGTGTGGTGTGTGTCTCTAAATAAGTATTTAGAGATATATTGTATTTTATACTAGCAGACAAGTGCAATAGCTACGTGTCATCAAACTAAACCAAAGCATATAATAGAGGGTAATAATCTAGATTATTAATAGTTTAGTTTATTGGTAGATTAGGTTTAGGTATCTACAACATTTTGTGATTGGATCCTCGTTTTCGGCAGATAGTGCCTGTGCTGGGAGAGTCCGCTCTTCCATAGAAAGTTGTGTTATACAAAAAGCAAAACGTATAATTTTTATGCTAAAATAACATAAATTAAGATTAACTTACATTCAATCAAATGTGTGTATGAGTGGGTGTAAGTTAAGTATGAGTTTGAGTATATGTGAGTGAGAGAGAGTGTATCCTGTGGGTGTGACAGAGTGTACATGAGTGTGAGTGTGTGTATGTGCCAACGTTTCAAAAGTGTTTCGGTATCATTGTAGGTAAGCGTTTGTATCCATTCCAGTAATTACATTCTTTGGTATATCTTAGTGAAAGCTATGTGAAGTTAGTTGTCGTTGTGTTTTTTCCATACACATAAACCTTTCGAAATAAATGCTCTAAATGATGATAAAAACCGCATAAAATCCATTGTTTAAAGGTCCAAGCGGTTACACAAGATATAAACGAAAAACGACTTTGTTTTATACTTTATTTATAAGTTTGGTTTTTCACCGAATTCGACCATCAGATAAAATGGTTTTTTCCAAAATAAAACATAACATTTTACTATAAATATTTATGAGCTCTCTGTCTTCATACACTACTCTATGTTATGATCGTCCAGCCGATATGGCTTTACTTGTATTAAAGATAAGTGCTGCGAAGACATCTCGACCCGTCGGTCGTCGTATAGAACTACTACAGATTACTTTCAAGCTTATATACTTCTTTATTTACTTTCTTATTTTTATGTTTCTAGCACATAAGGTATTCTGGGGTTATCATGCATAATGTATTATCTTAGTGACTTTATTGGTGGTGTTATGCGAAGTAGGATGTTTCGAAAGTTTTGCTTCCTTGGGAGATTATTTGTATAAAGTTTACGTAAAATTTTAGAACGCCGTTGCCATATATGCGTTACAAGCAGGCGCGTGCTCTGTACGCCAAACGACACAAATATGTGACAAAATTGTAGGTGAAACTGTGGCTTGGCGTGGAGGACACCACACGCGTGCGTTTTCTGCTATGGCGTTTAGCACTGGCTCATACAGTTTTCACTAAATGTAATTAGAGCATTTACATCAGTGCCTTCTGCACTCTTTACTAAATCATGCAAAATTGGTATCTGAAAACTGAGTGCGCGTTTCAGCTCAACAATATCCAATGCGTTATTTACATTTTCGCGCCTACCAAACTTTCAAGCAAATACAGCTATGAATTAAGAATTTCATTCAAAATACTTATAATGTTGATGGTAACTGAGTTACTGAATGAGTTCTAATACGAATTGAAGTAAATAAAATTGAGTCTTCTAATTATGCCTTAGTAAAGCTAATTCAAAATTAGCAATATTCCAATTTGACTGCAGCATGACATTCAATACAGCGTAAATTGCTCACATCCGCCAATTTACTCCCTAGAGTTCCAAGAAACCTGAATACAAACAGGTTCCTTACAATTCTGACTTCAAGCAATATAATGCAGAATCAGGCAATAACAACAGGTGCAACAATATTGCAAATGTTATAGAAGACAGTAAAGTAATATTAGTTTCTGAATAGTATTGCTTTCTTAAGAGTATGTAATAGAGAAAGATAGCAGTATAACACGTTCTCGCTTTATTAAGTTTTACAGTAACTTTTACGTACGCCAAGGTACTCGTACATCTATTTGCATTCGGTTCGTAGATGTTTTACTAGTAAAGACCGCTCTTTAATAAAATGTTACGTAGGTGGAATTATGATTTAATTTCAACGAACGCATAGGTTGGCAGTAACTAATGTCGGTGATGCATATTAACAAGTATGTAGGTAAGATATGGAGGAATGACGAAAATGTCGTGAGTTTAAATGTGGATCAAAGAAACGATGGATGGACTGTGTGAAGGATAATATGGCAAGAAAAGAGGTGTCTGATTAGATGACGAGTAATAGAGAAGTAAGGAAGAAGAAGACATGCTGCGCCGACCCCAAATAACTTGGGATAGGACACGGTGGACCACACCGTGGTCTGCTTCTCCGCTTGGGCGGAGCACCGCCGTGTCTTCGTAGCGGCGATTGGCGCGGCGACCTCTCGCGTCCGGCCCTGGTTCAATCCATGGTCCGGAGTGAAAGGGAATGGAATGCCGTCACCTCCTTATACCAGCGCCGTGACGTTTTGTAAATGTTACAGCACCATGCTGAGATAGAGGCCTTTTGGCTTCGTACAGGACTAATTTCGTTGTTTTTTTTTTTATTTTAGTTTTATTATTACTTTTATAATTTTGTTGTACCTACTGTAAATGTAACCATTTTTTTGTTTGATGTTTTGTCCTGTGCGGGCTAATAAATACTTTTTATTTATTTCCTTCTTCAAAGCAGTCATGCTAGAGAAGGAGGTGGCGGAACGTGAGAGGGAGAGATCCTCACATCCCATCCGTCGCGGGAGACGCCCTGGGCGTCAGAGGCCACGTGGTGGCTCCCGGCCACCGTAGGCGCGGGCCTGTGGACGGTAACTAATGGGCTAGCTCGCCGTCTGTCCATCTTATGACGACTGGTCGTGTCGACGGCGCCTTTGTGTTCCACGCGCGCCTCAAAGAGATGCCAGCAAACCGGAAGGGCCGATGCCTGCCGGGGCTGCGGGACTGTTCGAAAGAGATACCGTGCCCTGGAACACAAAGGGCAAAAGAAGGAACATGATGGGATAGTCAGTAAAAGTCTGACACTCCCTTCCGCTCCGACTAGGGCGCCCTCATTTGAAGATTTCCCATCCGAGAAAAAAAAACAAGGGCAGGAGAATGGGAGAATGATGATGATATATGTATGATGCGGAGGAGCTAGTGGCTAAATAATAATAGCTGCACGGTTTGATATTCAAGGTTAAGCAGCACTTGCAAAGTTCGATTCGTGGATGGGTGACCGCCCATTACATATCTAGTTTCGTTCATACCTCGGAAAGCACAGTAGGCTGAAAGTCTAACCACTAATCTTATCAAGGGGTATCGTATTACACAGTACTAACTAGGTTGTGGAGGTCAGATAGGCAGTCACTCCATGTGAAATACTGGTAGGTACCTGAATCCTGTTAAACTGGAAATCGACCCCAACATAGATGGGAAAAGGCTAAGCAGATGATGATGCCGCTCGTCGGCGCTTATTTTTACAAAGAAACCTTCCTCACACAATGGGAAAGGGAAGGGTCTCCACATAACAAAACATAAGTCCCGTATTTCCCCGAAGAGTTAACAGTACATCCACCTTTCGCCAGTTAAGCAATTGGGGGCGAGCCTTTTGCCATCAACCGGGCACAAATTTAGCCTCTGGGCTGCTACTGAGAATTTCCAGATTCAAAAGCCATTGGGTTTTTGAATCTGGAAATTCCCTTCCCATTCCCTTTGTGTGACCTGAGAATCGAACCCATTGCCTTGTGCTCGGGAGGGGCGCTTGCAACCATTAGATCATTGGGGGTTTAGTAAGGGTCTGTTAGGAATGATGGACCCGCCCTTAAAAGAGAATAAGTATTATACTAATATAATCTCTCACTCATAAAATTAAACTAATATTTTAATATTATATGGAGTTCAATAAGTATGTATGCTGCAATTTAAGGTTATATATAAGATGACTACTGACTATTTTTAGACGTAGTTATCAATTCGTCTGTTTTTTTTTTTGTATTTTCAGCGATATCTTCGCCAATTGTGAACCGATTTTGAAGATTCTTTTTTGTTTGGAAGTATATATTATTTCGCGGTAGTCCCGTTTAAATTTGGTGAAGATCTGGTACTGGTCTTCGGAGATAAACAATGGAACTCTTCAATAATAGATAGCAAATCTGCCGTAATTGCTGCAGTTGCTTGGATGTTTATTGCTTACACAACACCGTAAAATAACATCACGCCTGTTTGCTCTGAGGGGTTACGTAGATGTCTACAGTAACTACACCCAGATTTCGACAGTTAGGTATGTTAAGTTACATTTTATTGGGGACTAGCGACCCGCCCCGGCTTCGCACGGGTCAATGTTATACATATAAACCTTCCTCTTGAATCACTCTATCTATTTAAAAAAACCGCATCAAAATCCGTTGCGTAGTTTCAAAGATTTAAGCATACAAAGGGACATAAGGACAGAGAAAGCGACTTTGTTTTATACTATGTAGTAATAGTAATGTAGTGATAAGCCTATATGCATGACATGTATTGTTAACGGTTCACTAATGTATCACCTAAACTCTTTTGACATTTTTTAACAGACTTAAAAAAAATAAGGTTCTTTGTTCGACTGTATGTATTTTTTTAATGTATGTTCACCGATTTGTCCGCCAATTTGTGGACCGATTTTCAATATTTTTTATTCGAATGCCTATACATACTCCTGAGGTGGTTTCACTGTCACCAAGTCACAATCAGATAAAGGCATCCCAGGGAAATCAAGGTTGCCCTCGATTTCCCTAAATAAAAGAAAAATAACTTGAGCTTCATAAGCCGGTGACAAAAAAAAACTGAATCAATCAAACAAAAGTCTGATGACCGACTTCAGAAGCTAAAGTTATTTGTCACTTTTTTGTGTTTTTGAAGTCGGTTTTATTTATTGCAAAAAAGTTTTTTTTTGTTTAGATTTCTAACACACAATGGACTACCATGACGTCTTAAAGCAGGAGTAATTCCTGTGTGGGAAAGAGATGGCGCTAGACGACCTGTATTGCTCGGTCTCTTTCCCACACTGGAATTACTCCTGCTTTCCTGAATTGAATCCATATTTTTACTTTAATTAAAATGAAAAGATTAGAAACAGGCGCCATCGTAATTACCGATTATAATAAAGTCCTTTATTTAGTCGATTGTTAAGCTTCAGTTTAAAATTCTTTAAGCGTTTTCTTTTGCTCGTTTACGATGAGAAAATCGACTATAACTGTAATAGAAAATAAACTTTATTTTAATAGAGATAACGTGCATTTTAATTTATATTTTAATTAAGGGTACCGTAAACATTCCTTCAGTGATTATTTTTAAATGGCGTTTCTTTAATGGGCCCCTTTTTGACTCGGCTCCCAATAAATTCTTTTAGATTGGCATCCTTTAGAGACCCAAATAGCTATTGTTGTATTTTAGTCCACGTAGTTCTAATTTACCGCGCTTTACTACTTATTTTCCCTTCACTTTAGTACTTAAGAAATAAAGTAAATAGCACTTAAGTGTGCTTACGTTTCTAAGAAAATGTTTTCACCTTAATTTAAAAAAAAAAACTTCAGTCAATTTAAAACTTCAATCTCGTTCATCAAGACTCCTGTTTTATTCAATAACACAAACTTCATTAAAATATTTATTTAGGTCGAACGCAGCGGTAGTTTGTAATTTGAATCGAGTACCAACTTTAATTGGAGTGCTTCATTTCCAGGACTTTGTGAATCAAAGTTTGGTATCAACGGTATATATCCTTAGATTGACGACCCCTGACCTTTCAGGCACATCCACTCATCAAGTGCCCCAAATTGTTTCAGGAATCCAATAGTCATTAATAAATTTTCACCGCGAAACCACTTTGTGAATTGATTAATTTGAAATTGTTCGGGTTTGAGATTTATTAAGTGTCTGGAATTATTTATAGTAAATTTCTGTACCCTGATTTTGAACAAAGGTATTATTAGTGGGTTAAATTAGCATTATATAAATTGGACTGTTACATAGGATTTTGACCGGTAAAGGTCTAGAAATTATTGGCGAAGCCTTTGTAGTTTGGTAAGAAGACATTATTGCTAAAGATATGTGTAAACTAGTCTTTGCCCGCGGCTTCGCTCGCGTTAGTTTTGAGAATTTGACAATCAATTCGGGCTGTACTCTGCTTGTAATAATATAATTCAATCATGATTCGAAAGACACGTGGCGCCATATATTATCTTAAGAACGTTATTGTTGTTTTCCTCTGGAACGTACTATTTTTTGGGATGAAAGGTATTATGTCCGTTTCTGTACACCTGACAACGTATATGCAAAATTTCAGGATGATCGGTTCAGTGGTTTAGGGGTAAAAAAGTAACAAACAAACAAACTTAATTTCGCATATTTTATAATATTAGTTAGGATGATATGATTCGCATGACCTTTTTCATTAACACCAAACTGAATTCCAAAATATAAGCTTTAGGCGTACATTTAGGTGTTTCCTAGTGTACCTAATTGATATCGGATATATAGGGTGACTGGTAATTAGTGACCGATACTTAAACACGTGACTGTACTCATGATAACAAACAACATTCCCAAAGAAGCATTTTTTTATACTCATTCACTATCACGATAACACAACAGCCGTATGAAATTCGCGCGCGCGCCTTTGACATACCAGCTGTTAGTCGTGTGACGTTGTTCTATCTCACTACTATCATATCGTGCAACAGTAGGTAGGCAGCTAAGGCACCAGCGCGGCGCGAGAATGTCATACGGCTGTTGTGTTGTTCAATGAGTATAAAAAATGCTTCTTTGGAAAGTTTTTTGTTATCATCAGTACAATCACGTGTTTGTATCGGTCACTAATTACCAGTCACCCTATATAATATGCAGGCTGCAACTCCATGACTAAAGCGTGTAATTTTCATATGGGGTTAGTGACGATCCAACGACGACGCTTTGCACTTCAAGGAAGATTTATTTATTACATACATACGTTCATAACATGACGCTTGTAATCCCCAAAGGGATAGGCAGAGGTGAACTTAATAGTACACCCACATTTCGCCAGTTATGTTTAAGTCCCATATAATAGGGCGCGAGCCTATTGCCATCAACCTGGCACAATTCCAGACTCCGTGGCTGCTACTGAGAAATTTCTGATGGAGAAAACCCAATAACACTTTACCCAACCTGGGAATCGAACCCAGGACCTCATGCTCCACAGTCGCGCTTGCGACTACTAGACCAACGAGGCAGTCTGTGAAATTAACAATATGGAATTACAAGAATATCAAACAAAATAATATTATCTGTCATATACTTAAGTACTCGTATACTTAAGTACTACGATATCTGAGGGTAACACTAAAAACAACAAACTCCCAGCGAATCAAAGCTAAAACCAAAATGGAAACATTTTCAATCAACTGTCACTAAAACAAAAAGTCTTATTTATTTTTATCGCTTGTTTGGAAACAATCTTATCAGCTACAGACTTGTAACACGTAGGTATCTTCATTTACACTATCAGCTTCGTCTCGTATCTATTCCAATTTTGTAAAGAAATAAAACTGGCTGATCCGTACGTTGGTAGCTGCGAAATGTGTCTGGGTACACACGACCACACATCAAACTATACATATATTACCAGTAGACTAACCTTAGGCTGACCTTTAATAAATTATCTCACACATTGTATAAAAATACCCATCATATAGCCAATACTTCAAATTTATATAACATTGAGTTGAAGTTATTGCTTAGCAATAACGATTTAATTTTTGGTGAAAAATGTAAAAAGATTCTTCTTCTTCTAGAATACATGGCTCAGATTTTGTCCGACCAGCCCATGCCCTAGCATGGCAATACTATCTCTAGTCTACCAAGACTCGACAAAGCTCTTTCTATACCACTTGGCATGTCTTGTCATTCATTTCTAACATCGCCATGCTTGCGACGATAGACATCTTTCCACAATCTGTCATAAAACAACTCAATTCGACTCTTCGTCGACAAAACCCGTTTGTACGGTGGTCATGCTACGCGGGTACTAGTATTAACCAGTATTATGCTGGGTGCATGCAATACTACCCTAGTGCAATGGTGGGGTTTTAAATCGTAAGTTGGGAAATTTAATCCAACAATATATTACTTAGTTTAAAAATATTGGGGCCTTAGATATCTATGGAACTAGAAGGTTCCCAGGCATGGGTCATAACAAAATGCTGCAGGCCTCGATAACCGTTTAAAAACCACTTATTCTTATACTTTCAGTAGGTATACTGAGAAATCAGGTAATACTGGAAATGTATAACTGGGAGCCAGTGTGGTCGTGTATTGTACCGTTCATGTATCCCAGACTGGGTTGCCTAATCTTTGCGCATCTGTTATATGGCACGATAGAGATTTCTCTGCGAATAGTTTGGGAGAAAATAAAACTGGTATGAAGTGTTGGTCGTAATTGAGATTGTCTCAAGAATGGAATTAATCAGAAAGATTCGACGAGGTCTTAGCTTTGGGAGAAGTTTTGCTAACATCATAGGTTCTAGGGAATCCTTATTAAGAAGTGCTTAGATGAATACATTCATTGGAAATAGGCAATTCATAAAATAAGAGAAACTTACTTTTTGCTGCAATTCTTGCGATACCTACCTTGTCTAAGGACAAACAAACAGTTGCAGCTACACACCTATTTTATAGGAAATATACTCGTAATCTAAAGGACAAATAAATAAATTATTTATTCATTGGCGATTATTAAATATTTATAATTTTCCTGTTCTTGTCGCATGTTACTCGGGGTCGGCGCAACACGTTTTTTTCTTCCATTTTCCCCTGTCAACCGCCACGTTGAAAGTATCTAATAATAAAAATACGATAGAAAATAATTTTTAAAGAAATAACTGAAAAAAATGAACAGCAACTTCCAAAATAGCTCAGCTAACTTGAAACCCCTTTCTCAATAAGGATTGAACTGGCCACAAGAAGCTATCAAGACACATAACAATAGACGCAGAAACTGCCATAGAGAGGATTATACCTTTTCCAATTTACCTGCGGTCACCTCGAATAATAACAGCGCCTATCAATAAATTAAATCTTGCGACCTGTATTAAGTCTGACAATAGGCGCCATAGGAGTTTAAAGTACCTAGAATAGACATAATATCATAGCTGGAATTTAGAAAAGGTTATTACATACTATATTTGAGCTTAAGAAGTAATACTATTCCTTGGTTATGATCGTCGTAAACGTACTTCTTAGTATAAGCTTCTGGGTTTGATTACCAAGTCGGGCATAGTGTTATTGGGGTTTTCAAGTGTTCAGGAATTTTTCAGGCTCGCCCCCGTAACTGTTACGCGACATGAATGTTCCTTTCTGAACCCATATTACTTGGGAGTCGTCGTAATAGTGTTTATTTCTTCCGTTCTCTCTTGTCTGCCGTCTGCAATCCATCCATTTTTGACTTTCCTCTCCATATCTATCTCTCAAAATTCATATTCATCACTTTAGGTCACATGGGTTTCATTACATGTCCATGTATGATCGTTACTTAATTATTTATTTATTTGAGAAGTTAATTTACAATTAGTCAAAGGTGTGGCCTTTTCTCAAGGACCCTTTCTTTAAAATAAATCTTATCGATTTTTTTTTGGAGTAGCAAATATTTTTTAGATTCTTCTTCTTTGAGTGTCGATGTACTGAAATTAATTCCGACCAGTATGTAGCCACGAGCACGGCTCAAACTTTTTTTTTTTAGCTAAAACCCTAAAATTTTTGATTACAAACAATAATCACCTATTTAATTTCCGTCAACTGCTACTACAGATATTTCTGCAGCACCCTCTTTGACCTATATTCCCCCCTAATCAAGTAGATAGTCGTGACTGTCGCCATTTAGCTTCTAATTCAGGTCGCCGACTAACATTGAACTTGTCACGTCTGACGTCTGGCGGCTAACCTTTTTCGAGACACCATTCATTCCACACTCCGATTCTCATTCTACTAATTTCTTTTTTTGTTTCGCAATTTTTAGGACGTTCAAAGTGTGCACCAACATCATCACTGGCAGCCTTGTTTCACCAACTGCTGAGTTTAGGGCTCTACCCTCTTGTCCCATTCTTCCTTTATGTGCGCGAGTTTCGTCAGGGGGGTTACTATAAGCAGCAGGGGCGTGCCGTCCATAGAGGCAATTAGGCCTAGCCTACCCTACCATTCCTACCAACAACGCAACAAATGCATTTATTATAACTATATTCATCAAAAAAAAAAAAAAAAAACGCCTGTTATAATACTTAAAGCAACTTGTCGCGGCCGTGTGACGTCACTGGTAATAATATTACGACGCTCGCTCCCGGCCGTCTAGGCAAGGCCCCAGCCGGCCTAATTTCCATTGATAAATTTAAGCACACTGATAAGTATTTTCGTGTATATACACGGAAATACGAACGGCACACATAGTAAATAGGGGCGTAAACTCCTGTGAGTGTAGCTGGCTAGCTGGCCACTGATTGGCTGCCCCACAAAGTATTATCCGGCTAAAACGGTATGCGGTGATGCAATTATATTTGGTAGTGTTTTTTTCATTGACAAAATAACAATTGTATTTTTCTTAGAAGCCATATTTGATTCATGTGACAAGCAAAATTTATTTCGTGATCTTGAATGTTTTGATTATTATAATATCTGACGGTTGTAATTCGTTTTGAAACGTACAGTAGTGTAAATATTATTTGTTGTATTTACATAAAAATGGTGTTCTGTTGTGAAGTTTGCGCTGATAATGTGTTTGTCAGAAGTTAAAAACAATAAGTATTCACGATTGTTTGATGTTAAGATTCAAGTTGTGTCTAAAGGAAAATGTGTAGATACCCGAATTACGAGAATTAACCCAAAATTCATCTCGTACTCGGTATTTCAAATGAATCTTTCTTCTGTTTGCATTGTCAGAAAATCGTGATTTGAACCTTGATTAATGTGGTGAGTTCTTGTATTTATAACTTTGGTTTTTACAGGCTTATTTTCAATGTTTGTTTTTCAAATATTCCGGTCAGACGCTCAAAATTGGGTACGGAACGAAAACTAAACTATTTTTTTTTTGTTTACAGCGCCCTCTGTTTTATTTTTTAGGTTTTTTTGTAACGAAGCGACATCCTTCGTTCTTGTATTGACAGAATACCATTGAAATTCCTTATATTTAAGCTAGATGGCGTTGTTTCTCATACGCTTACTACGACGATGAAGAAGACTAGAAGACAGATGCGGGGGCCTGGGAGGGTTAGTGAATATATCAATAGATGTGACTACTTTGAGGGACATCCTAAGTAGAGCGACGCTGTGATGTTGCGAGTTTTTTTTTTTGCTTGGCCTGCCCGCCTTCGGGAAGCACTGCACGCCACTGATAAGCAGGAGTATATCCAGTGTGAGACAGAGCTATACAGGTCGTTTAGCACCATCTCTTTCCCACACGGGCATTACTTCTGCTTTAAGACGTCATGGTAGGCCACCAGGTCTTATCCGCGATCTTCTGAACGTCATCCACCCATGTATCTGATGGTCTGTCAACACTTCTCCTTCCGTCCTTCGATAACCATTCATCGAGGGCTCTACTCCACCGTCCTGATATCACCACGTCTTAATAAGTGTCCTGCCCACCACCACTTCAGATCCAGTACCCGCGATCCGACACTCTGGACTTTTAGTCTTACGTCGGATTTCATAGGTATGGACTCAATCTTTCAGTACTTACCATCAGCATCTTTCTGCCCTTATCCCATGACATTAGGGGACGGCGCAACATTTTTTTTATAAACTTTGCCCAACTCTTACAATTTCTCCTGTGTCGTGGGTGCGTTTATAAAAATACAAACTCACATACACAAACAGCCATCACAACATGTTCACCTTCATGTCCATTCTCTCCTGACAATCGTCGCGTTATCAGTTAGTCCTTTTTCATGACACAATCCATCCATATTTTCTTTGATCTTCCACTCCCTCTCCATTCATCAACGTTTGTGTTCATCACTCTTTTAGTCACATGTGTTGCAGGGATGCAACACACATGTTCATACCAAGACAGACGACTCCCTCGATCTTCCACGTATCATATGAATTAATTAATTAAACGTGGTGTTTTTATTAATTTGTCCATTCATTTGATTATCCGCCAAGGACAAAAAGTGATCATACAACTATTTTAGTTAAGGACGTCTGAAACCCATATCTGATACAAACAAAAAAATACAGTAAGGTAAGTATGTTTGAGGTTAATGGAATCCGTAGCAGAAAACGCTATGTACACATTTCATATTCGAATAACACTTGAATAGACAGACCGGAGATTGGACAAAACATCATTTTCTTTCTCAACAATTGACGCAGAAAAAGTACCTTCTTCTTAAGACCGTGAAATAATTTTGGATTCTCAATTACTGTAAGAGTTCTCCAGACTCACAAGACGATTATTATTTTTAACGAGATCTTAGAATAACTAGTGAGATTCTCGTTATTTTGCTGACTAACTTATCCACACATTTTTTGATGATAATTTTGCATTAAATAAGCTACTAAGTAGAAAATATAACTATAATAAGAACAGCTACATTGGATGTCTGATTGTCGGTGTCTGAAGTTTTCTAGTACAGAAACGAACAGAAAGACCAAAAACGTTGCATTTATAGTATTTAACCATACTAAATAGCAAAAAACAATGTTATTTTTCGATGAAATAAATTAAACTCCAACTGTAAACAATAAAGTTTTTAATCAAAACGTATTTGCTATTAAGGTTCGATTATTTATTCAGTTTATTCAGTCTAGTCAGTGTTGTTTCAGTTCCAATATTTCGTATGCAAACGAACCGTAGGTAGCGATATCCGACATACTGCAGCCAAACCGTTTTATTAGTTTTTCTTTAGTTATTGACGCGAGAAATTCGCAAAGGAAAATATGAAAGCTTTTGATGAAACTGAATTGTTTCGACGTTTTTTGAATCGCGTGATTCGGTTCGAGTCAGAGTCCTGAACGAATTTGCGTATTGATTGTGTTTTAACATAATTTCAGGTGAATAGACAGACGGTTTTTGGATATGATTTTAGTACAGGCAGTAAGGAAAACAGAATTGGTGTATTTCTAAATAAACTACACGAATAGAATTTTAATTATCCACGATTTTGATACCACTAAATCTGCGGAATAAAAACAAAAAAGTCATAATTAGTCTCATAGTTTAGATTCGGTTTCATAAAAGTTGACTTTTATGTACTATACACATACAAACAAATCCTTTGACAATAAAGATCTTACCAAATATCCTGCAATTGAAAACCAAAATCCAATCAATTTCTTATTGAGCCGATGTTGTATTGCACACATACACATATTATATAGAACAAGCACCTCTAACCGATAAATTAATATCCACAAGGCCTCAAACATTAAAGGTCACTAAGGGTTCCCTAAGCACCATCAACGAACAATAGCTTCTACTAATATCTAATATCATTTATAAGGGTGATGTTACACAAACGTGGTCGATGTCGCATGATGTCTTTGGTCAGTGTTGTTTGTTAGGAGTAACAAAACAACGTTATGTCGTCGTCAACGTATGTATCTTTGATTGAGGCTCGGAAAACACATTCAGACACTTGTTCGTCTTCTATTGATTTATGGGTGTACAAGTTATTTCAGCATTTTTAGTAGTGGTATGATGGTATCTTACACAAATTTTTAATAACAGATCATCCAGATAGACATAGAAGAAAAATATGTATTACAGAAGATAACTCATAAACTACCCAATGTAAATATTTTTTTTATGGGACTACCGCACAAGCTTCCTCTACCAAATGAAAAAAGATTCACGTACATCAGACCAGTAATCACGGAGTTATGATGTACAAACAATTGGAAAAAAAAAACAGGTGAATTGAGAACCTCGTCCTTTTCAGAAGTCGGTTAAAAAGACCCATTAAAGGATCAATTCCCAAAGATACTTACTTAGTGGTCACCTTCGTTACATAAGGAACCCTTTTGACCTAGCGGAAAGGGTGCTAAGGGTCTATCACGGTTGTTTGGTTGAATGATTACTGTTAACCTGTGTCATCCCACTGCTGAGCAAAGAAACTTCTCCCCATGACTTCCAAATCATTTGATCCAGGGCTAATGTAGACCACTGGTCGTTGATTCTGTCCAGCTCGTCCCGCTATCTCCTGCGAGGTCTACCACGTCGCTTTCTGACTGTATCAGATGATTAAGTCTACAAAAATTAATGAATCGTTTGAAAGCTATCGGACGATTCTTGATCTATGACGGTGGTGATGACTGATATATCACAAATCTGTTGACATAGACGATGCGATGGATCAACATCGATCTCGCTGGTGTGGTACTACCCTAAGGGTAACGTAATAAAGATTGTAAGGAGGAATTATCTGAAGATTTATCGAATTTCTAGGAGTACGTACGTCGGTAGGTAATTTTAATCTACGAACGTTTCCGCAAACGAAAGTTCTGCGAACCATGTTCAATTTGCGAACGAGTATTGGAACGCGAGATTGTAATGAAATATTTACTTTCATAAGAGTTCCTGGGAATATGGTCCTTTCATGTTTATTTTTACAAAATAAATATTTTTTACCTAAGATTTTATTGTTTTGTTTTGTTTTATGGTATCAAGAGCAACCGGTGAGCTGGAGCCGACAAACATACGTACAGTTGTAGTATAGTTGTGAATAAACTAAGGAGATGATGATGATGAATTGATGATGTATGTATGTATCTACGTAAAAATATTATAATACATAATGAATTTCGGTCTTTGCATGGGTCAAGGATTAGCAGGGGTTTTAGTGAATTTGAATTGAGTTTCATGAAAGATTTTTGTTATAATTCACAAAATAAATCTAAAAGTTTTCTAGATAAACCTCACCTCATAACAAACAATAGTTGACGATCTAGGAATTTCTGAAATTAAATTCCAATAGATAGTAAGACACCTTTGATTTTGAAAAGCAAAGCTTTTAGGCAAAAAGCCTAAAATGGCCGCCTTAGTAGAATCATAATAGGATTATAATATGAATCACGTTAAATTTCTTAAAATGGTCACACACGTAGTTAATAATATATTATGAATTGTAAAGTAATTCATATTATGATTCTGCTAAAGTGGCCATTTTAGACCTGAAGGTTTTGCACGGTCCTTTCAACCCGATGGAACTCATTATCTTTGCTCATGAAACATAAGCAGCTAGCCTAAAAAGATTTTGCGTAAGTGCACGAAACTACCATACAAACAACATGTTTGTTTTTAATCTAAAAATGTCTCCGATACAATCGTACTAGCTACGTCAGCAAGCGTTAAAAAGTTGAAAAGCCAAACGTGCCATTGCATATCCACAAGTCTTTTAACTATATTTTCATACGACCAATCACCTGAGAGGTAATATAAATTTTATAACAACCACAATGACACTCGTTGCTATAAAATATTGCTAATATAAAAATGTGGCGTAAAAGTGAAAACGTATTACTAAGCAATTTCAAATAAGATGTATCTGCATGTATCTAGTTTTGTTTTTAAACCATAAAAATAGGTTGGAATTGAAATTGTGGCTATAAAAAATTAACCATTAAAAAGAGATAGAGGTACAGAGAACGCTCGAACATGCGACCGTGGCATTCATTATATTTCCCCGTGTCCTAACCAAAGCGATCGTTGAACAAAAGCATTGGTTAAAAGGGCCCTTCCCGGCCCGTCTATTGTCAACGCGAGCATGGTCGAAAAGCTTGTTGTTTCATTCAGAGCCACAGCGGCGATTTTATTTCGATTTCCCCATCTTACCCAGTCCCGACCCCGCACATCTCGTCTTTCGCGCACCTCATACCGCCTAACGCGATGACATTGAACGAAAAATAGTGTTCGAAAATTTCTTAAATTTGTTCCAGGAAATACGTGTTTTTGAATAAGTCTTACAAGTGTGTGATATAAATATTTGTCACTAAGAATCTCCATTACATGTGCAAGGTTTCTATAGAGATTTTTTTCTTTACTTTTATATTTTATGAGTACATTATGAACGGCCAAAGTTCAGTTAAAATTTGTGCAAAACAGCAATTTTTGGAGGCTTATACTGAATTTGTTTCTACAATTTTTTATTTTTTGCTACCATAGAAACCTAGGTATAATGTACAAAATACCTATTAGTTCAAAAAAATTAAAGATATATGTGCAACAACTGCATAATCACGTACGAGCGTTTGTATGAAAAGTATGACGGGTTGGCCGCTCTTAAGGCACGGCATCACCCGAACGCGTGGTCGTGCCTTCAGAGAAAGCCTTATGGTTTTCCGAACACATGAGAGTGAGAACAAGTCGATAGAGAATTTGTGCAACTAATCGCTATGTTCATCACCATCTTCAGCATCATCATTTACTGATAGACAAAAGTCTCCGCAACGATCGGTTCTTTGTGGCTCGCATTCATCATGTACATGTGTAACGGATAGAAACAATACGCAAAACAGGAATTCAGCAATAACTTCCAATTTCATGAAATCTAGATTGAACTGGTGCAACAGCATTTCTTGTAAAAGAGGGGCAATTATATCCTCTGACAACTAGTGTTTCTATTGCAACCAAGTTTTAGGAAAACGTCATTGAAATTCTCGCGTTATGTACCATAGGTACATAGAAAGCGATACGGTTGACCGCACACTGTTCGTGCGAGCTCCAATATTGCATCTATATTTTAGTTTTGATCTGAAATTTTTTAGTCTAGGCTACGCTTTCTGAAATGTTACAGAATACCTATAAAGAATAGGGAAGATGACCTAAAAAAATCGAATTAGTCCGTCAGATAGATTTCTAAAAATAATTGGATATCTATTTTTTCTTTTTTCACGTAAACAAAAATGAAGACGATACAGTTAGTCGGAAACTCGCGTGACGTCACTAGTATGTACACTTTTTACCGAAAAGTGACGTCACAAGCTCCCACTTCGATTATTTGATGCGTTTTATCTTCGTAATTTTTTATTGATTTGATAAAACTAAAAATACGCATCCAATATTTTTCGATAATCCAACTGACGGACTAAATAGAATCATATTTTTTTTACTCAGGAATCATCCCTATTATTGCTTAGAGTGTAAACGAAATATACAATGTATCCATACAAGATCTCAATACCTAGTCGTCTCAAATGTTTGGGGCAGCTGATTATTTTTAGTTTAATGGTCTGTGTATGATCCTTTTGACATGACTATACCTTTTCTGGTCCACACTGTATAATCAATATTCAAATCTATTTCCAATTGATGTTATTTCCACACACTTATATACAGGGTGTAACAAGACCCTTCACGAAGCCGTCAACCAAGCATTATGTATACATCAAACTAAGTAACACTACGCAAAAATTATTGCTGGGAAACGACTTTTTTTGCTGGAGTGAAAAATCACGTTTTACGGTATAACTCGATGTAACGGACTTAAAACATTGCGCTGATGGATGGATTGAATAGTACGGGGGTCGTGGAGGTGACTAAAGTAAAAATCTTACAATAAAAACAAGTATTTAAAAAAAAAACTTGTAAAAAAGTTGGAACTTTGACCCCCAATATCTCCGTAACTAGAAGTTTCCCAGGTATGGTCTAGAACAAAAAAAAATAGTCGCAATGACGGGGAGAACAAGTGGTTTTCGGCTTCGTTAAGGGTCTTGTTACACCCTTTATAAACGTAATGCAGTGTAAAATAAACTGATTTTTAAAATACCAAGTAAGTACTATTGAAGAAGTCGTCAAAATGTTTGAAATCGTAGCGGAAACTAAGCTTGTATGTTCATCATCATGTGCCTAGCCTTTTCCCAACTATGTGGGGGTCAGCTTCCAGTAACCGTATGCAGCTAAACACCAGTATTTTACATGGAGCGACTGCCTACATGACCTCCTTAATTATCCTGAACGTTGTATGCTTAAAGTATTTTCATAACTACTCATATTATGGATAAGTATACACATTACAAATTCAGATGTAGGTAGTCACAGAAAGTTGAGTTTAATCTAGAACAATCAGTGCCAAGTCTACAACCAAGCATTGATAAAAGGTCACGGATTCCTGACATTCAAAAACCTCTCCGTCCTCAGTAACGTAATTTTAATACATTACCAAAAATAGAATCCTATAAAAGCCATTGTTAAAGAAAGCTTTTTACTAAGTCCAGCAAAACTCCTGTAACATTTAAAAAGAAATAGCGAGCACTCGAGAACGAAGGTATGAATTTTAAAAGGAACCAAATTGAAATAGAGTTTCTGCCATGTTGAATTGAATCGGTCTTACATTTAAGTCTTTCATTTGCTGTGTGACTGTGCACTGAGTTACAATCTAGAGGGATGTTTATTCCAATCGTAATTCTATGGAAATCTTGGCATTTTTTGCTTACATGTGTGGTTGGGGGTGAGGGGGAATCGATAGTGGATTCTGTGTTTTGTTCGTACCGTTTTTAAAGCGCCGTATTTCAATTTGCCAAAGAGTTTTAAGCAGCACTGGTGTTCAGATCAATATGGACACTTAGGAATTAGTGACCTGAAAATCATACAGTTTCACTTCATTATTAATTTTTTCTAACAAAATATGTAAACAGGGTGGAGGCACACCGACACTAAAACGCTCCACGTATTCAGTACCTACATCATTCTGAACGAAAAAAAGTTTTAGACGGCTATTAAAAAAAAAACGGCTAGTTTGTACAAAAGTGCAAATCCTACATGGTCAAAAAGTATGGAACAGCAGATTAAAAAAAATATATCTATGAAAAATTTATTTGTGGGGATTCAGAATGAGAGTACTGATACGTGATAACCCTTTTAGTAGCGGTGTGCCTTCCACCTTTAGTACCAAGTATAAATAAGTCGACAGACTTTTTCCACAACCCATTTTTAAAAACAATTGAGCTTGATTTTGGTTTCGCCGTTTATCTAGTTTTAATCTAAATGGCACATGTCCAACTTACTCTTTAGCTTTCCATAGTAATCACTGCACAAATGAATACCCATTCACAAACATCCACTGATTAAATAAAATACGACAAACCTCCTTTCCGGGTAGTGGACGAATAGTGGCCACTGTGGCCAGTCACTAATTGGGCCCAATGCGGGTTGGTGGAGGTTCTATAGGACTGAAGAGTTCTAACGCATTTTTTTTATGTCTAATAACTAGCTTTTTGTCCCATGGCGTCATGTCTAACACTGAACACACAAAATGGAAAAATGTGTTTTTGTTATAAGTGCCGTATATATTTCCATATAAATAATTATATGCATTCATCAAAAAGCTATTATTTTGATATTACAAACAGAAACTTCAATTTTATTTATTTATGCCAACTAGTCATAGGTATTATTGGTAGAAAATAAATTATATTTATTTTTTACTAGCTGTGCCCGCGACCTTCGTTCGCGTGAAATTATTATAAAACATATTACCCTTTCTGAATCGGATTTTATTAACAATTTCAAGCGTTTTAATTTTTTGCACGGAACCCTAATTATTTTTCTTAAATAAAAGAACTCTATGTTAGACCTTTTATCATCAGCTATCTGCCAGTAAATTTTCGTGAAAATCGGTCCAGACGTTTCGGAGATTAGCTGAAACAAACAGACCGACAGACAGACTGACAGACAGACAAAAAAGGAAACAAATGTGTTTTTGTTTTATGTGCCGTATATATTTCCTTATGCATTCTTTAAAAGTTGTTAGTTTGATATTATAAAGAGACACTTCCAATTTTATTTCTATAGGTCATCAACATTCATCATTATTCTCTTGCCCGTAACCCAATTCATTTGGGGTCGGCGCAGCATATCTTCTTCTACCATACTTCTTCTATTACTCGTCATCTCATTTTTTATGTTCTTTGAATATTTAATGAGCGATTGATAATGACAAGTCTTTTAGCCTTTCGAACAATAGAATGCCAACTAGGAACACATTATTTAATTAATGAGCTGAAAAATATGGTAGCAAAAATTCCCTTTGCCTTAATAAAGGACCTTATAACATAACTGGAGCATTGTTGGTGTGCTGTTGGTACAGTCACGAGCAGCAATATATATACACTTCCCAAAAAAACAATTTTCGCGAGAAATAACGATTGTATCTTGGAGATAGGATACACTTTTCATAAAAATATGACTTCCAGAATACTATATTCGTAACAACACGACATTTTAATCACAACAGTAGGAGAGAAACACTTTTAAAAGATGTTAAGTGTTTACCTAATCCTTTAGAATTATACATTTATAAATAAAAATAACTTACATTAAATAACTTAGCTTAGCTTCTGCGTTTGCAAGCGTGCGAAACAGGTTTACGTTTCTGTGCGTACGTTTTATTTATTATATTTGCTATCATTGTACACACATTTATTCTATTTACGTACCTATTCATACATATACCTTAGCAGTAACACAAACTATAAAACTGATTTACGTCCGTCACATCACCATCTCAGGTCCGGTCCGGTTTTTTTATTCTATTTTCTTGTGTTTAGCCTTAAGTTTATAATTTTATTTTTTGTTGTGTGCACTTGTGGCTTGTGCCAAATAAATATGTTTTCTTTCTTTCTTTCTTTCTTAGCAACAAACTTAAAAAATGGCGGCAAAAAAACTCTTCCTCAACGCTGTCAACTGGTAATGTACCCAAGAGACTGGCGGCGTTGCCACGTTGTATGGCAACGCTAAGCTCTTGGCCAAGGAAAAAGCCAGCCCTTGGGTCACGGGAAGTGTCAACTAAGCGTTTTGAAATATCCTTGAAAAGGCTGTGAGCACTCGGACCCCACGTTCTAGAGTTTCAACCCCAAACGGCTCGAAAATATAGTTACCTGTTATATGCTTTAGGGATTACAGGTCTTACTTGTTCATATTAATATTTTGAAGACTATTTTTATCCTGAAATAGTCTGGTAAGTCCCACGTACTTTCCCATCTAATTTAATAATACCCACTGAATGTCGTCCTCGATACCAGAGAGTACAAAAGCTTCGCGATAACTCCCAAGCTGACAGACGACGCCCACTTACTTTCAACCAACTTATTTTAACATGAATACTATACCGCGTAAGAGATGTGGAAACAGCCAGAAATGTATTGAAGAGATCTTTGAGAAAATTATAAGTAGGTATTACCATTGATGAAAGTAGTGTTGCAAAACGATGAAAAGCTCTGACCCTTTTTTTTTTTTTCGTTTAGGATATCATCAAATAACCCCTCCCGCTCTGGGCTGAGCAGGAGGGAGTGTCAGACTTTTACTGACAAAACCCATCCATGTCCTTCCTTTGCCCTTTGTGTTCCAGGGCCGCGGTATCTCTTTCGAACAGTCCCGCAACCCTGGCAGGCATCAGTCCTTTCGGACCCCTTCCTGTTTGCTGACTCTCTTTGAGGCGCGCGTGGAACACGAACGCGCCGTCGACACGGTCTGTCGTCATAAGACGGACGGACGGCGAGCTAGCCCATAGCTCACCGTCCACAGGCCCGCGAAGCTCTGGCCCTGCCGTCTCGATATAGATAGCGATCGCAAAGCAACCGAATTCGGTCACAAAGTCATAACGATGCGGATTTAAGATGGAAGCCGACACGCCGATGTCGCGTCCGGCTCGCGTCCACCTTAAATCCGCATCGTTATGGCTTTGCGACCGAATTCGGTTGTTTTCCGATTGCTTTCTATGTCGAGACTGCAGGGCCTGGTTAGTATAGAAATTTTTCTTTTTAAATTCTGTTCTAGTTGTGAGTCTTCTGGATATAGTCCTCTAGAAAACATAATTATTACTTTTACTCAAAGACATAAACGGTTTTTTTCTTCTTTTGATTCATTGTGTACGTAGAGCTCTTTGTACTTTCCCGTAGAAATAATTCAGTGTCGAATTCTAATAAGTTAATTTGTAATTTCGTCACCAAGGGAGGCCTAGAAGACGCTGGCGTGACGACTTAGGCCCCGTTCACACGTTCCAATATTTTGCAGCATAATCTTAAAACCACATGGCAGTTTCATACGGCATTTGTTGTTAACCGTATGAATATTGAGCTATTGTCGTGTGATCCCAACTTTAAACTGTACAATGTCTTGCCGGACAGCGCCATATGAACGCCCGCTTAGAGGCGTTTGTGCGAGATTGGCCGAAGAAAACCGCATGGAGAGAAGAGTGGATGGCTATGTCGAGGCCTTTGCCCAGCAGTGGGACAATAAAGGCTTAGTAAAAATAAAAATAAAAAGTATTTTTTAAGTTCCCTACAACAATACAATATAAAGAAATGATAACTGCTTACTTCATGAAGCAGAATTTTAAACCAAACTAGTGTGATTTTTACTGAAGTAGGTATTATTATTGAGAATGCCTACCCATCTGAAAACAGTCGTTTTTACGTTTTTCGCGTCGCCTACGCTTCAAGACGGCACATTTACACACGAAGGCGTACGGTAATCTTCAGTTTATCGGGGCTGACTGTGTCAAAGCGATGTCTGGGACATTTGTTTGAAGGCTTAACATATCCTCGCAATAAAAACCTCAACCAAGCTTGCATACTTTTAGGAAATTCCTGAGAAACTGCCTCGACAAAAATACAAAAAAAAAATACTTGAAAATTATTCCAAAATAAATTATTTATTTCAGACAATAAGTTAACCTTATCATTAACACTGAAAATGTGATAATTACCATTTTTACTATTTGTTTTTAGTTCACGATATTTCGGCGCTGTTGCAAGCCCCATGATCACGGATACGGATCACGATTTAATAGTATACATTGTAAATATCTTGTTTTCAATGGTAATGATAATAATGTTAGTGACTACCTATGTCAGTTTAAAAACTTATAAGTTAACCGACGATCGATGAAAAAAAAAACGCAGGAAGATCTCTAAAATCTACTTAAATATTCGATAAGAGGCTAAAAAAACCAAAAAAAAATAACACCACTAACGACTTCAAAATCTACTAGGAGTTAGGAAAGTTGAGGAGGTTATGCTATCCACAGCATGCAAAATAGTTACCTAGTCAAGATACACTCCAAAAACAGTGACTTGAATGAAAGATGTATAAGAGGCTATAGAAAACCACAAAAAAAATAACACCACTAACGACTTTAAAATCTACTAGGAGTTAGGAAACTCGTGGAGGTTATGCTATCCAAAGCATGCAAAATAGTTATCTATTATAGTCAAGATACACTCCAAAAACAGTGACTTGAATGAAAGATGTATAAGAGGCTAAAGAAAACCACAAAAAAAATAACACCACTAACGACTTTAAAATCTACTAGGAGTTAGGAAACTTGAGGAGGTTATGCTATCCAAAGCATGCAAAATAGTTACCTATTATAGTCAAGATACACTCCAAAAACAGTGACTTGAATGAAAGATGTATAGTATAAGAGGCTAAAGAAAACCACAAAAAAAATAACACCATTAACGACTTTAAAATCTACTAGGAGTTAAGAAACTCGAGAAGGTTATGCTATCCACAGCAAGCAAAATAGTTACCTAGTCAAGATACACTCCAAAAACCGTGACTTGAATGAAGGACGTATTGTCCTCCCTATGAACATCTACAATACTATCGAACTCGTGATCCCAGAGAAAGCCGACGGCGTTATTGTAGCTTTGAGCTCTTTTTTGCGCCATAGTGACAACAGCGAGGATTCGATAGCGATCAAAGTTCATACCCTTGACTGTTCGCATCACTTCATCAGCTATTTGCATTGTTTTTCCGGGCGAATCCTGGGGAAAGCAGTAGTTAAAATTAGTGTACGGGTTGGAAGGGACATGCACCTACGCGAAAACGGTTACCCTGTATATTATTGTAATAAATGTAATGAAAAATTTGCCTTTATTCCTTTTCATACAAAAGCTGTAGGCTGTAGCGTTTGCAATAAGCGCGTTTTTTTACTTCAATCTAAGTTTACGGGACTTCCTTCCTGGTCTAATGGACACAAGTGCGTCTACTGAGCATAAGATTTTGGGTTCGATTCTCAAGTCGAGCTTATAGGGTTTCCCCAGCCGGATTTTTTCAGTAGCAGCCCGCAGTCCGGATTTGTGCCCCAGTTGAAAGATATGGGTCTCCCTTTATACATGGAACTTAAACATAACTGATAAAATGTGGGGGTAGTATTATAGGTACCCTTTTGTCTAGCCCTTCGGGGACTACAAGCCTAAATACGACTTTATTTGCAGTACCTACCGTAATACTATACTTGGTATCGTTGTAATAAGCATCCAGTATCTCATCGACGGCCTTTGTTACTTTGGGCACGTGGAATCTGATACGGGGCTCCAATTGGTATGTGTTCAAGTACATCAGTGGTGGGCGTTTAAATTCTAATCCGAGCTGGAAAATACATCAATATTGATGAGAGAAATGCACACGGTGCGTTGCACGGGTGCATATAAACATCCATGGTATGTCACACAACGCCGCACGACGTGATCCGGCGCCGCGCCGCACGCACATGCTACCCGCGAGACGAGGCGGGATGTGTGTATGCGTTGCGGTTAGACTAGTCAACCCCAACATTGGGAAATGCGAAGCCGATGATGATCGATGATAATTATCATGGTATTTATAGGCATTTGCTTCCTACGGCCTTGGCTAGCTGTTAACATGATTTAGAACTTGCTAACCTGTGAACTCCGTCGTCGAGTTTGTCCTCCGATACCGGGAACCCCAGCGAAGCCATACGATTGTTTCCGGAACTTCATTCGGCTAAGAGACTTCGACATTAAACCACCGCCGCTAGTAGACTTTCCGCGGGTCGTCACATCCACAGAGGGACTCATTGCTACCCTGCTCTTACTTCTCTTCATTCTCGCATCAGAAGCCATTTTGGCTGATTAAAATTTATAAAACACGAAAAATGAACTTAATTTCTATTCTATTTTATTTTTCATCAGCTTGTTTTCGTGTCCGAATTGACAGTAGGAAAATCTTTGATTGTCATAGAATATTATGCAGAATGTCAATTTTATTTGAATGGGGTGAAAAACTGCCTTTTTATACCACCAGATCTCGCATGATCGAATTTGCGTAAGTTTGTCCCGTCACCTGTCAAGATCCATACTTATTTACAATGTAAACAAACATCGAAAATAATTAAATAGGTTGTGGTCCAGACTGCAAAAATAAAGGGAGAAAATATTTCGTAAAGATCCAAAATCCAGAGAAAAAAATACTTATTTTTATTAGGGCCTTACATTGGCCCAGTATGTATGTGTTTGCACCTTGAATGCTATACCGTGCAGCCAACAAACACCTATGAAGCCAGGTACACATAGTCTGTCCTTTTGGCTGAGCATTGAATCTGAAACAAATAGGACAGCATTCTAGGCACTTTGGTAATTCATGTAACATAGCAAGAGTTACCTTCTTTAATATTATTCTTAAGTTCCAAATATGAAGGTATCTATAAAGAAATGTTACAAGAGATTGTATAAATGAAATCACCTTTCGAAGTACGGCTGTATTTCTTGCCTGTTGAGAGCAGGAATTTGCGAATTGTCATTGATATCTTTGTATGAAGAAGTTGGTCGGCCAGGCCTGTAGGTTGGCATTAAAATCAAAATCTCGGTCGTATGATTCTAATTCTGAATGTCAAAAACTTAGATCTTAGCAGATTCAAAGAAAATATCGATTACTTACTAAACAAAACAATCAAAACCATAACCTTCAAATTGTTTTGCTTATCTCAAATAAAATTGCTTTTTCCCTTTTCGTTGAAACATTTATATAGGTAACTCCGCTTTTAATTGTGAAACAGTTCAAAAATAATATATTATAGATGTTACAGGGCACAGAGCATCATATATATATACTGGTATTACAGGGCGTCCCACGGCTATGCTGCACGGAATAAAAAAGTACCTATTCTTTTAAAAAAGAAGTTTTACTGAAAGAAGAATTCATGTTGATTTTAAAAATAATAAGAATTAGATTTTTAAATAGGGATTATTTTTTCCTAATTATCATATCATTTTAAATAAAAGTAAGACCATGTTTAACATTTTATTTAAAATTTTTGTCAAAGATTTACAATTGAGAGCCAGGACCACCAGCTTAACGTGCTTACCGTGGCACGAAGGAAAATCGGTATGGTCACCCATCCACAGATCAATCTAGGCAAGTGCGGCTTTTTTTTTTCTTTTTTTATCTATGGGAAATCATCAAATAACCCCTCCCGCTCTAGGCTGAGCAGGAGGGAGTGTCGGACTTTTACTGACTAAAACCCATCCATGTTCCTTCCTTTGCCCTTTGTGTTCCAGGGCCGCGGTATCTCTTTCGAACAGTCCCGCAACCCTGGCAGGAAGTGCGGCTTAACCTGAAGATTGATTGATTCCCAATCGGCTGTTATTTAGTCACGAGCTCCTCGAGATGTTATATTATGTTTAAATTCTGTTACAGGCTTTTATGAATCAAAATTAGGCCCCTGCTCAAAAGTGGCACTCTGATGTTTGATTCCAAACGACTGAGAATTTATTTTGTTGTGCTATTTGAATAACAACCAAATTCTTATCAAGCGTTCATAAACATTTACAACTTGTATAAAGTTAGTATTCCAATTTTATATTTTTTGTTCCATTGCTTGAATAACAATTTATTCATGAATTTGTTCAGCGTCAGTACAGTCGCGCAAATATAAAATACTGTCGCATATCTGCTTTAGGTACAGTTGAGTACACAAAGATTTTATAAATAAAAATCTTATAAATAAAAAGTAACAAGTTTTTTTTTTTTTTCTTTTTTTTTGAGTTTTTTTTTTTTTAATAAGCAAAATGGAAGCTTGTAAAAATAAAACTAACAAATTTATTGGTTCCCGTTGCGTAGGAAAAACTACGCTGTGAAAAATTTTCTGTTCAGACGTTGACAAACAGGTTTTTCGGGTAAAAGCAATATATACCTACGTGCGTACATAGAAAGTGTGACCTCTTTGTAGGGTTCCGTACCCAAGGGGTAAAAACGGAACCCTATTACTAAGACTCCACTGTCCGTCCGTCAGTCTGTCTGTCTGACTGGCTGTCTGTCACCAGGCTGTATCTCATGAACCGTGTTAGCTAGACAGTTGAAAGTTTTTCCCAAATGATATATTTCTGTTGCCGCTATAACAACAAATACTAAAAACGGAATAAAATAAATATCTAAGGGGGGCTCGCATGCGGGCCTGTGGACGGTGAGCTATGGGCTAGCCCGCCGTCCGTCCGTCTTATGACGACAGGCTGTGTCGACGGCGCGTTCGTGTTCCACGCGCGTCTCAAAGAGATGTCAGCAACAGGAAGGGGTCCGCAAGGACCGATGCCTGCCGGGGCTGCGGGAATGTTCGAAAGTGATACCGTGGCCCCGGAACACAAAGGGCGATGAAGGAACACGGATGGATTTTAGTCAATAAAAGTCTAACACTCCCTCCTGCTCAGCCCAGAGCAGGAGGGGTTATTTGAAGATTTCCCACCGGGAAAAAAAAAAAAAAATGGCTCGATTACAATGATACAAGAAACGTGTTTTTTTTAGATAATGGTACGGAACCTTTCGTGCGCGAGTCCGACTCGTCTTTGCCCGTTTTTTTTTTTAATGTTGGCCTCTTTGTATTCCACCCTCGCTTTTTGTTGGGCCACATACAAACACTGCTTGTTACCTTGAATAGCCGTGTCGAAAGATACTTCACATATATATTTTTTTTTTGTATATTTTCCGTTTTAACAAGGCACATGAGTATTGTACGACTCCCACGCTTGAGAAGAGTACCTGGGTACGTAGCTATGTAAACGAGAGCTATTGTAAGTGGTAATTACAATTTGAGATGAGAATGTGGTAATCAAAACCAGTGGCCTGTATAGAAAGGGGAGGGGCGTCAGCCCAGCAGTCGGATAATACTAGCTAGCAGTAATCAGCGCCATGCTGAGAACGATTTTAGTTTAATGTATGTATTTTTTTAAACTCTTCTTAAGTTTATTTTTTAATATATTTTTATAGTTATTTTTAATAGTTTTAATCATTTTGATACCCTGTGCGAGACAAATAATTTTGTTTTTCTTTCTTTTTTCAAAACCTCTAAAATCCATTCCGCCGGTTAGAAAACGGCTAGTTTAAGTTTAGAACGTTCAAAATAAACGGAACAATATCCCGAACGTCGACCTTCCATCACAAAAATACAGCATAAAGCATTGAAATGCCAGTTGCATTCAGTGTATAGTAGATGCGGCGATACGGTCCTACGTCAACGGTACAGCTCCCTTATAGGTCAGTTAAACGTTTGTTCACCCCAAACCAAGTGGTACGGGGTGGGACCGAGATGTGACCGATACTGGGGATTCAGGGACTTTACTTAACAGCGCTATTTTTTTCTTAAATTAGAAAAGACGAAGGCAAGACGGATTGATCGTCACTTAGATATGTCGTGAAAAATGTCTGTCGTTCAGAGAGATATTTTGAAGAGATTCGTTTCTAAGAGTAATAAGGTTTTATAGATATCTCTTTGTTTTCTAAAGGAGATGTTTCATCTTTGTATGGGACTCCAGCCATAACATGTACCTTTTAGAAAAGCTGGGAAACAAACCCCTGAATAGAATAAAGTAACATTTTTACATCATATTTTAAGGATTTTTATGCACAATAAAAATTAATAATGTTTGACGTTTGTCGTGAGTGTTATGACAAGCCATGACAGGTTAAAGAGATGACCTTTACATAACCTAGAAATTGTTATTTGATATTATCGAAAGTCGTAGGAACAAAACTTATAAGAGAGAACGTAAGCCACGAAAGTCGAAACCAAGTCGAAACGAAAGAGACTCAACTGACAGACACTGATGGGTTATGTCAAAACAAAATGTCATTTTGAAATTTTCGTTCAGAGTTACACTACCTATTATATTTTTTAAAGATGAAACCATCACTCTTGCTTATAATTAGTCGAAAATGATGTAGAAGAGTATAATAATTATTATTTATTATAAGAAAACACACTTTTCATATTTAACATCGACATGATATTTTGTTTTAATGTGACATGATTTCAGAACGAAAGCAGACTATGCAAACAGTAAGACGCCATGTTGAATAGAATATGGCAATGATTGAAAAAACTATTACTTTCATGCACAACAAATCAGGCTTAAATCCTCGAAAGAATATTTTTCTAAATTCGTGGTATTTTTTCCTCTTTTTCGATAAATGTACATCTTATGGCCGAAAATGAAACATCTCCTTTGAACTTTTCTTCCTCTGGGAAACCAATACTTATCTGCCAATAACACTCAGGGTGACGTCCCAAATACGAATCTACTTTTGGAAACGCAAAGCTTTAAATCAAATAGTCTTCATTTAAAGCTGTTCCTGTGGCTTTCAACAAGCTAAAGTGAAAATTAGAGCAACGCAAGCACCGTCTTTATTAAGCTTTTTCGCGGAAAATAATTGTATTTTCATGAGATTAACCTAGTAACACTATTAAAAAAATAGTTTCAACACCATTTAGGTACAGTTATTATTAGAGACAAAAGAACCACTTATTTTCACAAAATTCAACTGAGTATGGGAAAACTTGAATGATGTTAGGTCCATTAATGTAGGTAGTTACATAGTTTTTATTCTTAGACGGTTATCACACGACACCGCTAGTCCGCGCGGTCGAGCCGCGCACCGCCTCTCCGCGCGGCGCCATACAAATCTTAGCCACTTTCGCCGACCGCGTGGACGAGCGGTTTGTGTGAGAAGTCATGTTTAATGTCCTTGGCTAGATTATGAATTTGATTATACTTGACTAGATTTTTTTATTCCAACATATGTCGACACATAATACTTAAAGCACGAATTACTGGATGAAATAGTACGACAAAACAACTGAAAGTTTAAGTCACCATCTGCCAAGCCTTTTTCAGTTGCAGTCTTACCGGATGCAGCTGAATACCAGTATTTCCCATGGAGCGACTGCCTATCTGACCTCCACAACTCATTTACTGGTTAATACGATAACCGTTGGTGACTGGCGGTCAGACTTTTGGGTTTCTGACTACTCGTAACGAGTGACAAATATATATAATATATTATTATTAATATAATATTTACTTTTTCCAAAAACGTGCTTCCTGAGTCACAGAGGGAACTCGGTTTGTACTGATGGTCACGTACACATACAAGCACTCCTTAATCTTGAAGATCGACTCGTGCGTTACTATAATAATAATAATAAGTTTATTAGCATATAACAAAAACAACAACACAGTACATAGCATAAGTAAACAGTAGGTTGTTCCACCAATTTTAAAATTATTATCAGGTTTCCGCGCTCTTAAACTAGGTTCGCAGACCTGTATCTTAGGAGTTGGTGATTTTGCGGCTTCAATTTTATACAATACTACCGTGACTTTCTGTTTTAGTTTTTTTTTTTTTTAACACAGCTCATAGAGTGAATGAGTGTGGTTGTGTTTCTAGGGGTGTGTAAATGAGTGTAGTATGTGTGTGGTGAGGTGTGCATGTGAAATCGAAGTGTTTAAATAACTTTCTTTCAAAATAGGTTTGATAAAATTATGTTTCTATAGCCAATATAAATTTTCTGTCTCATCTTAAGTTAAGGATAAAAGCCATTTTCGTAATTTATTTTTAATTTCATATAATTTATATCTATACAACGGAATAATTTTATTTATTTTATTATACATTCGTGAACTTTGAACCAACAATTGTCGACTAGTAAACGCAAAATAACAGGGGTTTATTTTACTTAAAGGGAAACCGTGGCGACTTAAAAGCTGCTTTTTATCCAATGGAAGGAACTATTCAGCCACTAATCTAGAACTATGAGCCCCTACACTTTAAGTAACAAAACCTAATTGAAATACCTGTTACCTCTAAACAAACTAAACTCGATTGCACATACTTTCTACTCAAAGTTCACCGTATATCTCACATTAAGATACAAAGGTGCATTTTTATAACAAAGCAAATCTCTATACTCTGACGTAAAAGTGCTTTGCCCGAGGGCCAGCGACCTACGAGTAAAGAAGTATACACATTGGTGGACTCAATAAATACACAGTGTCAGAATCTTCCTTCAAGGAGTAGATTGTGGCTAAATCACAGCCGCTCGGATCAATCTTTAGGTTAAGCGGGCTTGCCTAGGTTGTTCCGTGACCACCCATTACATGCAGAGTTTCCTCCATGCTTAGGAAAGCCGTTGGTCCCGGCTGTCATTTGTAGATCTTTAGCAGTCGTTACAGGTAGTCAGTGGCTCGAAAGTCCGACAATCAGTCTTACCAAAGTGTATCGTATTAGCCGGTACTAACTGGGTTGTGGAGGTCTGATAGGCAGTCGCTCCATGTAAAATACTGGTATTCAGCTGCATCCGGTTAGACTGGAAGCCGACCCTAACATAGTTGGAAAATGGCTTAGCAGGTGATCAGAATCTAGGTAGATTCTGATCACCTGCTAAGCCGTTAGTAGTTATAATTTTCACCTGCTAAGCGTTTAGTAGTTATAATTTTCACTCTCATTTTGCATCACAGAGACTAAGACAGGAGTTTTATTGTTTGTCGGGGTGGCAATATCTGTGAAAGGATTGTGCCTACCTAGTATTTTCTGTAGCTGAACAAAAGATCATCTTTGTTTAGGAGTAGTCACGGGATGGGAAACGAGAAAAACCCTGGGTCGTTTAGATCAAACTAAAGACCATTCAACGGGAATGAGACAGGTTTCATTCGAAAGCCTATGATGTGCCCTTCACTTAATTTTATTGCGGCTAAGTCGAAATCAAGTCCAAAACAGGAGTTTTGAGAAGTACAATGAAGTCCAGGGCACGTCGTGAGCACACATTTGGCACAAAAAAAAAGTTTATAACTCCGTTGGAATGTTCATTCTATCCAATAATGGTCGTACAAATTAACTACCTAAACTGCGCCAAAACACTCTTATTTTTGCGCTTGTTATCAACAGTTGTATTATGAAGAAAAGAACTCCTCATTAGCTTTCATTGAGCATAACTCACAATACTGTTGGAGTGTTCTATTCGAAAATGATGTACAGACACCAGCTCACCAAACTGCCCGAAAGGAGGTCCTACAATAACCTCATTTTCGTATAGTTCAGGTTATGTTAAAAATAAACCTTTAGACAACCCTCTAGTAAACTCAAGTCAGATAAGCAGGGCCTATCTGAAGGTTGTACTGCGTGCCATCATTTTAGGTATATCTACAGGGTGTAAAGGACAGCCCTCTACAAACTGACAGGGTGCATTTAGCTCCTGGAATTTTTCTCCGGATACTTTTATATTTTTATCGTTTTTTCAGTTATTATTCCTATATTTCAATGTAAAATTACATCCCTGCACGCAGCACTCCATTTATGTAAATAATATGCCTAAAATAAAAAATGCAACAATGGATGTTGAAAGACTCTACCGGATGACGCGTGAAATCACCTGTTCACTTCCTGCCTAGCTACATAGTTCATTGTAATTTCTTGTACCGGTCTTCTTAGTATATACTGAATTCACCCCATCAGTGTGTGGAGGGCTATGTCTTTCACCATGTGTATTGTAAAAGCTGAGTCTAAATGCGGCTCTGAATTAAAAACTTGTATTCCAGTATTCTAACGCCCTTACAAATCTTCCTTACTCCCCCGTAACTTAATGTAAACGGTCTCTAAGTGCATTGAGCCCGCATCGGACATTGTTATACAGTATAATGTAAACTATGCTTAGATAAATACATACTAAGTTAGTTTCGTGTCCATCCTTTGCAGTTGATTTGATTTGTAAGTGAATGCTGGCCGTTCTGACCGCGTCGAATGCTTTCTTGGATTTTTAAAGTAGTGGATGTTTTGGTCAAGTTTTAAAGGAGAATCTTAAGAGCGGCCAACCCGTCATACTTTTCATACAAACGCTCGTACGTGATTATGCCGTTGTTACACATCTATCTTTGAATTTTTTGAACTAATAGGTATTTTGTGCACTATAACTAGGTTTCTATGGATGCAAAAATAAAAAAAAGTAGAAACAAATTCAGTATAAGGCCCCAAAAAATTGCTGTTTTGCACAAATTCACCTGAACTTTGGCCGTTCATAATGTACTCATAAACTGTAAAAATACAGAAAACATCTCCAGAGAAACCTTGTACATGTAATGGAGATTCTTAATGACAAGTTTTTATTTCACACACTTGTAAGACTTATTCAAAAACACATACTTACTTATTTCCTGGAACAAGTTTAAGAAATTTTCGAACACTATTTTTCGTTCAATGTCATCGCGTTAGGCGGTATGAGGTGCGTGGGAGACGAGTTGTGCAGGATCGGGGCGGGGTAAGACGGGGGAGTTGAAAGAAAATCGCCGCTGTGGCTCTGGATGAAACAACAAGCTTTTTGACCACGCTCGCGTTGACGATAGACGGGCCGGGAAGGGCCCTCTTAAGAGAAATGGAAGTGGAATGTTGCCAAAGAACATGCGGACATCGTCATATCATTGTTATTGTAGTTTGCAGTACTAAAGACCTTCAAATGTTGGGTTATATTTTGAGAGAAAAGAGTCAAACGTGTTTTTGCAGATTTTGATACAAAAAAATATTTGTGTATTTTATTTTCGTATGTGGTTGCGTATTACTCGTACCATTTTACTGATCAGAATAACTTAGTTCAATAGTGCTTATTTTCACTAACACTAAATAATACCAAATGAATATAATAATATTATTTCACTGTTGGAATTTCCACTTTCAGACTTTACAACAGCGTCCTTTATTTAAGCATTACTTTAGGTTTCGCCCATGTTTAATGAAAACCGATATCACTCTTGATATAAACTGTCACTTCGGGATATCTTCCGTGATTGTCTTTTATTTTGAGCTTCCGATATTTCGACGCTGCCGCGCTGTTGCAAGCGCCATCATCGCGGGTTGACTGGAGAAAGCGGGTGGATGGAAAATAAATTGTTAAGAGCAGACAAATCTGTCTACCCTCTTTCTTTGTCTTTTGCTACGCGCACTACTGGACCTCATCACTAAGTCACGGCAAAACACACTCACAGTATCACAAGGTTTTATGGAGTCCTTATTACGATGCCGGCTGCTACTTTTGAGCATACTCAAAACTGGATCCCACGTACTGGACAATTTGAAGCCATCCTTTCGATTGAAATTTCACTCTTGATATTCGCTCAAGATGAGCATAATGAAAAATCTGATAGCTGAACAACCACGTTTTTTTAATAAAACATACTAGAAAAGGTTCTTACAAAATTAGATTTAATCACACTGAAAAATTACGAAAGCCACCACAGCTATGATGACGTCAAAGGGGAAGTGATACCAACATAATACCCCGACCGAAAGTGGTCGTTCCCGGCTATGATCACCCAAATCCCAAGTAATAACTGCTTATGTTTCCGCCCTTTACGAAAATATCTCCCCGTTCTCCCTTCGTCGCCGCAATAAAAATAATCATACACATTTATACACTCCCCATTTGTGTGATTAAGAGTTTCTGGTGGAACTATGACAATGATCCCATAGAGTAAACAAGAATAAAAGGTACGAAGAGAATGGTATTACCTTCGTTTTTACTGAACCAACCATCCTAACTGTTGGAAAAATATTACTCTTCATTTGAGTAAAGTGTGAGGTATAAAAGTAAAAGGTTATTTATATATTTATATTTTGCTTACTAAACAAGACAATTGATGAAGTTTTCATCAATTGTCTTGTTTTTTTTTAAGGGGATATCATTTAATTTACGCTAGTACTGTTAAGACTTGAATCATATATTGATTTTACTCTTCAAATGTTTTAGGCACTCATTTCTTAACGTCTTTTTGAACCGCACAGCCTAAACCGCTGCTTGCAGAAGCACAAAATCTTGAACAAGAAGGACTTTTAAATCCATTCGTTTGAAAAGGGTTTATAGAGAGAAATTTCGTATGATAGATTGTAATTTTTTACATAACATCTGCCTGTATTGTATTCCCGAAGGATGTACCTAATAGTACCTATTCCACACACATTTTGCCAGCTAGGTTTAAGTCCCATGAATGATGTAACCAAGGTTTTGTAACAGTACGCTGATTTAAAAGAGTTCATGGAGTTTCTTGCCCGTTCTTCTCCATAAAGATCTACGCTACGGAATGGGCAACTACAGTACCTACATTCACAGTTTTGATGCCGTGTGACTGGGACTGTAGCTAGCTACATTTCATTGTTATCTTTGTTTCGACAATACAAAAGTGCCTGTATCTGGCCTACTTGAAATAAATGCTTTGATTTTGTAATAGGAGGCGAGCTTATTGCCATCAACCGGGCACATTTAATTTCTCAGTACTACTGAGAAATTTCTGATGGAAAACCCAATAACACTCTGCCCGACCCGGGAATCGAACCCAGGACTTCATGCTCAGCAGTCCCGCTTGCGACCGATACACCAACGAGGCAGTCACGAGTAAGTTTGATCAATCATAATTATGACATTGGCCAACAGATTAGATTTGATTAGGCTTACAGAAACCGGGTTTAAGTTGAAAACCCATTTCGTGTTTCGTTCTAAGAAAGTCCCCTGTGAGTTAAATACAATAGTACTGTAGCATAATTATGCTAAATTAAGGATAACTTCCCAAGTCACAACAACAAGCACAGACAACACAAACAGTAACATTATCTTTCAAGATATCTACTCGTATTAATTTATATAAATAGATATCTTGCAGTGCTAATAGATACTAGCACTGCTACTAACAGTTTTTGAGTCATGGATAGGTACTCGGATAAAGAGAAATTATATTCTAATCTATTCTTTAAGAGTTATTTGATCAATATCTAAAATCGTACTTTTCAAACTTATTTAAATATTTTACAGAAGTTTCCATTCATTTGTCTTTACAATTTCCATTCGTCAAACTTGGAATATTTTCACAAAGCAAAAGCGTATTCTCGTAAATTACGCTTGTGGATACAATTTCCATATAAAATATAACAAAAGACGAGTCTAATATGTGCTCCCTGATGGCCAATGTTTGGAACAACGTTGGTGTATTGGCAATATGCTTTACAGTTGCAACTCTTTATGAAAGAAATGTTTAAACTAAAAGATTATGCTAAGTAATATAACACCGATTTATTACATTACGTCAAAATTCTAAGACTAATATAATTTTCTCATTTCTTTTGACTCGCCATTAAAAAGCCCTCCTCTTTATACAATATATCTAATTAATTGGCATAGATATCTAGACTCTATCATAAATCAAAACGTTTGAAACACTTACGATATGAAAAAAAATATGGTTCGATGGATCTCAGGTCTGGATGGATCTGATCATAAATAAATCTGCTGATTCATTTTTACAAAACGTCATAATCACCTCATTTTAAATCAGCTATTCTGATTAGGATTGCACTCATAATAAAGAGAGTTCGCATTAGTTTACGAAAAACATTATTTTGAGCCTAAAATAAATTCAAACATTCACTTGCACAAAACATAACGAAACGCACAAGAGTTTTCTAATTAACTTACAAAAGTGAGCCATGGAAAATGGATTATAGTTTTATCCCTCAAAGGTGTAGAATATAAAGGGTGCAGGACCCTTCACGAAGCCATCAACCAAGCATTATGTACATCAAACTAAGTAACTTTATCCAAAAATTATTGCTCGGAAACGAGTTTTTTTGTGGTGAAAAATCACGTTTTACGGTAGGACTCAATGTAACTCCCTGAAAACATTGTGCTGATGGATGAATTGACTAGTACTGGGCTCGTGGAGGTGTTTAAAGTAAAAATCTTACATAAAAAAAAGGTTTAAAAAAAAAAAAACTTGTTAAAAAGTTGCAACTTTGATCCCTTAAATCCCAGTAACTATAAAGTTCACAGGTATGGTCTACAACAAAAACTTGATGGCAATGATGGGGAGAACAATTGCCTTTCGGCTTCGTTAAGGGTCTTGTTACACCCTTTAGATGCGGTCTGCATTGAAGTTCGTCGTTTTTGTCAATGTCCTGGGGCAAACAGCTTGTTTTTAGATAAACTTTGTAGATTAGTTACTCTCTGTGTTACAATATTTGGGATAAATTGTAAGGTAAGGCACGCACAAAAATCAATACTAAATTCAAAAAAAAAAAAAAAATATAATAATAATGCCACGTAGTATTCTTACAAATAAAACATCAAGTGTTGCGGGAACTCACCATATATTAGTGTTATCAATTAAGTTTATTACAGAGCTCTTACTTGTAGGTTGTACCCTGATCTGTCAGTCGGCAAGGCACGCCACCATGTTACCCAGATCATTATTATAAAAACTACACAGTCTGTATCAAATTAGTTAGTAGTTGAACTGTCATTTACAAACGTCTGTACTTTTATTACGTTCGGATACTCGCATATATTACATCTTTCCCTTTCCAAAAACAAAATAATTAAATGTACATTTTAACACAACCTTACTATGTTTACGTACCAGTTTTCTACACTTGGTACCAGTTTTCTAAACTGAGACATAAATAACATTACAACTTTTCTTTCCCCTCCATTTTTTTTTAAAACTTAAATTCTAAATATTAAATAATTATTTTTAACCATTCCAACCATCCATTCCATTGGTAAATCGTATCGTGGTTTTCCATTGGTAGGCGCGCGGTTTTGGGTGGTTTTATTTGTATTGATTGTGTGAAGAATGATATGAAGGAAAAAGGAGTGAATGATACGTGACGATTGCGCAAATACGTGTTGCGCCATTTCGAAATAAGACACGACATGACAAGACAACAACAAGACAACACAACAACAGGGGCCTTAGTCTGCTACTGCAATAGTGTCAGAATGGTCTATCATTGATTTAATAAGGCCCCGCGCAGACGAATTACCCTTTGTACGCACGTCAAACGAGTTTCGAAAGCGCTTCAATACGCCGTGGGCTAGGGGCCTTATTAAATCAATGATAGACCATTCTGACACTATTGCAATAGCAGACTAAGGCCCCAGGACAAGGGCAAGAAGATGATAATACAATTGTAAGTTAAGGCTTACCTTAGTACCAGTAGTACTTATGCTACTGGGATAAAAAATATCGTTTGTATTATTCCGATGTTCCAAATTTGATTCAAATCCGTTTAGAAGTTTTAGCGTAAAAGAGTAACATACATCCATCCATACTCACAAACTTTTGCATTTTTAATAGTGGTAAGATATGCTATCTTCTATGTATCTATGTATATTAAATTAATAGGTTATCAAGCTAATCCAAGTGTAGTAAAACTTCTCTGTTTATTAACACAGCTCGTAAAACACGGATGTAGGGTACCTACAGAGCAGCTGTTCAGGGAATTCCAGGCCCTCGCTAATTAGTGCACTACTGCTATCTAGTATCTGAGCTGCTTACTTAAATGCACTTTACGAAGTTGGGAGTTGTCAACATAAGACAATACAGTATAATGAAATTATTATTGAAATTATTAATTAGAATATTAGCTTTCTATACAACATTTGATTCACTATGTCATTGACTGGGTGGCTATAGGCTAGCTAGTCAATTAATCACCCTCCCTGCTATTTCACAAGATCACAAATATTCCGACTTTTTCGTCGCTAATCGCTCCGATCGATTCTCTATTTTTTGGACATTTGCCGGAATCAACAGAGAGATTTGAGGATGAGATTTGTGTTGTAAATCACCAATAGAATTTCACGGAGACGAGAAGAGCCGTGAGCGGCGTGCGGTGTGCGGTGTGCCGTGAGCGGCGTGCGGTAAGCGGTGCACATCTCCTGTCCTCTCCGCTATGCACATCTCCGTACAGCTCCGGTGGATAACCCCTAGCTCTTACGCATATCCTCTCCTCTCCGCTCCGCAATCTCCCCTTTTCTCCGCTTTGGAGACCGGGCCTTGAATATGAAAATACATATTCTCAGCCTTTAACGTTTCCACTGCTTGGACTAACAAAAAGATTCAAAAACCTCCTGTCTGCGAGAGGGTGGGTGTGAGCCATAATTGACTCGATCGTTTTGGGTCTATGATATTGATGGATTTGAAGCTTATTTCAAGAGTATTGTATTGACAAAATTTTCTTACTCAATGTAACTTGCTACTGAACAGCTAGAAATAATACCAACATAGTTGTCCAACATTGGCAGTATCTATCCCAACATTCGTTTAACTGGAGTCAACGAAACCAACTTCAAACGCGCTGGCTTTAGCAGAAGCTCCTTGCAATTTCGTTGAAATTACTATACAAGTTAAAACAACTGCTCTGTGATCCATCCAAATAAGTACTCATGACTTAACTTATTGTCTACCTGCGACTGAACTAAGAAGGACAAAGTTGCTTTGAAAATTATAAACTGTAAACGTACTTCTGTAGTTAGATACTATATGTAAATTGGAAGAGCCAGCGTTGTAATATCTTACAGGTTAAGTTAATGTATGGTTAAGTAGATAATTATAAGTTTTGTTGAAGTGCATTGTTGGTTTAGAATTCTTATGAACTGGGTTTGAATCGCGATTAATGCCATTGAAAGATCATCTTCATCTACCTAGCCTTTTCCCAATTAAGTTGGGGTCGGCTTCCAGTCTAACCGGATGCAGCTGAATACCAGTATTTTACATAAAGCGACTGACTGTTTGACGTCCAAAACCCATTTAGTACTGGGTAATACGATACCCCTTGGTAAGACTGGTTGTCAGACTTTCAAACCACAGACTAAATGTAACGACTGTCAAAAATCTACAAATGGCAGCTGGGATCAACGGCTTCCCTTGCGAGATCATAATTAGGGATTAATATATTGGATTTAAAATTCGTCGATCTTATTCGCAATGTCAAAATAAAAACATTTCTTCCATAACGTACGGGATATGGTCCGAATGGATTTGGATTTTCTATATTTCGGGGTTATCACTGAACTGAAAAATGTGATAGCTCGGCTAATATGCATGATATAAATATAATTTTAACACCCACGAATAATGTCTCTTTCTATCAGTCAAAAGATTTTTAGAATTGGATCATTAGTACCGGAAATTAAAAAAAAAAACTAAAAACAAATTTTACGTTTTTATCATATTAGTATTGATTTACTGAATAAAACTATAAAAATCCTTAAGCTTACCAACAATAGTTTGCTCAACAGACTAAAATATAGTAGATACGTGTTTGAAACAACAATAGTGCCTGAAATTACACAAAGTTCCTACCTCTATGTAATTAAGTTTGGGTCAAACTAACTTACAGGACACATTCCAATTAAGCCTATTAAGAGACAAAACAATTTATTTTAAGAACGTGGTTCACATTCAAGTGACTTAGGTTTGTCTACCCCTTAAATTACACAACGAAGTAATTGTTTAGTTTTAATTACAAAGAAGGTTAGTGGTGTTTTGAAGTAGTTATTGTGGGATTAAATCACCTTATACAGGAAGTGGGGTGTTATATTGAGTAAGTGTACGAGTACTTGATGTCTTCCTCTAGCGGTCTGTTTTTCTGAGGTCTATTAATTCCGCAGAAACGGCTAAAGCAATTTCATCGTGGTTGTTTTTCTTTGAAAAGGAGTTCACTTTTTCTTCAGTAAGAATTTACGTCCTTTGATCTGAATAATTATGTTGTCATTTTAATAAATTTAATATTTTAGCGCAACGTTAGCCTGATTTGAACTTTGACGTTCAAATCAGTTTGCATGTGGAGCCGTGATCAAAAAACATATAAATGGAACACGTAACTTTATAATCTAACATGAACGATCCACCTCTGCATATTCATACCGTAACAGAAACAAAATTAGTAAAAAGATATGCATAACCACTAAAGATTAAGAAAGTACATTCGTCTAACGTTGCAAGGTTAAAGCAACTCGCAGAAAGATAAAGAAGGTTTGTAAAATAAAACAAAAACAATATTTAAAAATAATAGTAAGTAGCTATAAATTGCTGTTTCATGATCATCAGCAGCGCTAGCCATATTTTTTTTATCGGTTACTTCACAATGATGACCAATGAATCTCAGGATCAAGACTAATACAAAAATAACTCATTTATGTCAACTTGGGCAGCCTAAACTACCAGCCTCTGTATACCAGCCGTGTACTATACATGGCTCGCGCGCATTGGATCAAGAATCTTCCGTCGCCTTGCACAAATTATGGTGTAACTCATGACAGCTCAGCACACTCTCGTATTCACTTCCAGGGTGTAAACGGACCATTCGCGAAGCCGTCGACCAAGCATTATGTATATCAAACTAAGTAACTTTTAGCAAAAAATATTGCTGGGAAACGACTTTTTTTGGCGGTGGAAAATCACGTTTTACGGTAGGACTCAATGTAACGCACTCAAAACATTGTGCTGATGGATGGATTGAATAGTAAGGGGATCATGGAGGTGTTGAAAGTAAAAATCTTACGTTAAAAACATGTATTTAAGAAAAAACTTGTGAAAAAGTTGGAACTTTGACCCCTAATATCTCCGTAACTAGAAGATTCCCAGATACCATATCTGGGAACCTTCTAGTTAGAACAAAAAATGATCGCTATGACGGAGAGAACAAGTGTCTTTCGGTTTCGTTAGGGGTCTTGTTACACCCTTTATACTCATTACCGTACATTCATAAGGCATCATAAGGCAAGGCCTGGTCGAAACTAATTTGACTTGAATTATTATAAGAAATTTCGTCTAGTAGTCGCAAGTGTAGTCGCACTTGCGACTACTAGACGAAATTTCTGAGCATTACGTCTCGGGTTCAATTGCTAAGTTGGGCAAAGTATAATTTAATTTTTTCATCAGGAATTTCTCAATAGCAGCCACGGAGTCGTGCCCAGTTGATGGCAATAGGCTCGTTCTTTTTGACATGAGACTTTAAAATAACTGGTGAAATATGGCTGTACTATTACTAATCTTACACTTCTACCTAAAGATAGTCCTACACGAACGGTTATGCATGACAATTTTAAATGTGCTTGAAAAACCGAATTCCATTACAAGGATACCTGTACAATTTTCTCCTAAACACGTTCATGCATGTAATAGATTATCTTCATTAAAGGTATTGTTATTGTATTGTATATAATAATGATCATGGATCATTATTTACGTAAATAGTTCGGTAATATTCAGCACAAATTTAAATTGATATTATACTATGAATATTGCTGATAACTGTGTGCTAGAAATATGCGTTACAATGGCTTTTTATTGGTTAAGTGTTTATCTACACTGATAAACTGCTATAGTTTGAGAATGGTCCAGGACAACGTATAATTGTCCTGGCATAATAATTAAAAAGATGTTACCGTGGAGTTTCTTGTCCATTCTTCTCCACGAAGACCTAGGTTTGCGAATAGACGTAGCTTGATAGGTAATTAACGTACCTATTAATAGTTGACAAGCCTAATTGAAATAAATGAATAGTCTTGTCTTTCTGTGCTTTTCTTCACAAAAACCCTTTTCCCTACACACCTCATAGGTACTTTAAGACATAGTAAATAACAAGTAACCATCCTGACACTCAAAGATTGATAATTAGTGGATATTAATACATATAATATCTATGTAGTCTTACATATACTTATTAACACATGCATGTATGACTGTACACTGTACAACTGTAAAACTGCACATGCCACATGCATAACCTATCGTCTGTGTCCGGCTTAACGTTATGTAATCTATACAAATAAATAAAAGTGAAGTGCTTGTTTGTAATTTCAAAATGCTAGAAAGTATATACGGTACTTCTAAAATTTTTCTGGCTTTCTACCTGTTTGTTCCGGCTAATCTCCGAAACGGCTGTACCGATTTTTATGGGACTTTTACTGGCAGATAGCTGATGTCAGACGGAGCTAAATAACGAGCTAACTTGAGCTACTTTTATTTTAGAGAAAGGATTGAGATTCCGTGCAAAAAAATTAAAACCCTTGAATTGTTAACGAAATCCGATTAAAATAGGGAAGGAATTTTTTTAATAATAAATTTTTAATTAATAAATAAAAATTAATAATAATTTTTAATAATTTTACGAAGCATAGTGTAGCTAGCTGTGTGTACTAGAGTATTATAATAATCATTGGCATGACAAAGAAAAAGAAGTGAGACTTCTGTTTTTTCTGTATCAGGGTTCCATGAAAGTAAAGCCGTGACGTAGCCAAGTTCAGGGGGGACGTCGATGCACTCAGCAACTGCAGTAGTGAGTGCATTCAACTGCACCTTATGTTTTACTCAAAGCTCCGTCAATGCTCGCTTTTATGAATTCGGTTCTTTATATTATTTATTTAATTTGTTTTTTGTTTGCAGATCACAATGAAAGTTGTTTACAGTATAAAGTAAAAGGAATGCGACTGTTTCTGACTAAAAGCGTGAGTTTACAGTATTCTAAGTGATTAGGTATAGCCACCATATCTTTGTGACAATCCTAGTCCTTGTGCTGGCGGCCCCGACTTACGAGCAGTAACTCGTTGGTTCGAACCCAGGTAGGCGCATTACTTTATGTAATTTATTTCATCACCACTGCTCTCGAAACGGTGAAGGAAAACACCGTGAGGAAACCGGCATGTCCTAGAACCAAAAATTTGAAGACTTGTGACATCTACCAACCCGCACTGGGCCCGGGTGGTGGATTATAGCCCATTCCCTCTCATAGAGAGGAGGCCGTGTGTCCCAGCAGTGAGAACATTATAGGCTGATTATGCTATGCTTATGCTAAGTATTCTTCAAGAAAATGAAGCTCTTATCTTACGCTGAAGTATTTATCAAATTCACTGCATACTTTCGTTTTCATGGTTCAAGTTATTTTCTGCTAGTGCCGCTGCCGATAATATTATAGCTACTAGAAAACAGATTGTCGTAAAAGCATGCTATCAGTGTGGAAACAGCTGATATCCATTCCCCTGACACGATCCCCTAATCCTCTCTTACGGACAAGCCAAGGAGGTTACGGATATTTCTATGTGGAGTCTAGACGGCGAATACATTGATGTTGGCTTCTTGGTAGTATTTTCATTCATACATAGGGCACCGTCTTTTGTTTTTCTCGCAGAGTGCTGAGGGAAGACTGATTTGTTGAGAGGTTGAGAAACCGGTAATGCCGTATATTACCGGTTTCTAAATTGAGTACTAAATTAAGTACTACGTACTAAGTATAGGACTTACATATCCTCGTTGGTCTAGTGGTCGCCAGTCCAACTGATGAGCATGAGGTCCTGGGTACGATTCCCGGGTCGTGCTAATTGTTATCGGGTTTTCTATCAAGAATTACCCTGTAGCAATCGTAAATTTTGGATCTGGGCCCGTTTGATGGCAATAAGCTCACCCCCTATTACATGGACCTTAAACTTAACTAGCAAAATGTGGGTGTACTAGTAGGTATACAGCTCTGCCTAACCTACGGGAATTACAAGCGTGATGTTATGTTAAAACTTACTTTCATTTTACGATTGCTACATTACAAGGAAACACTTAGATTGGAGTTTAAGTAGTTTTACATAGAATTAGAAAATCAAACCAGAAACTGGGCAATATCGACCTCCAAGTGCGAAGCATGGCGGAGTGGCCAAGTTTCCAGTTATACCAAGTATTGGAATCAACATTAATATCTTCATTCAAGACTACAGATTCCATCGACTGATAAAAATTGTAACTTTCATTTAAAAGTCAACATATTAAGTTCAATCAACCAAACTACTATCATACAGTAAACATCGAGTTCCATCAACACAGTTTAATATTACCTGTATTCAACAACGGATGAACTGGTATTCACCTGATCCGTGCAAATACAACATTTATTTGTAGTACCGAGCTCAGTCATTATCGTGAGATTTGTATGCAACAGTTACAATTTGCTGCTCCTGTCTCTACAGTTCGTGGCGCTCATTCATCAGTAGAATATGTTAATGTTTAAGCTCTTGCCAAACTAAAGCACATCCCGGGCGGGATGGGGGCGAAATGCCGGTGCCAATTAACTTGTATGAAAGTTTTTGGATTAGTGCAAATGCAAGGTGTAGATGGAATCTTCACGATGCCGTCGTCAAGCATTCTGTATATCACGCTAAGTAAGTAACTCAACGCAAAAAAAAATTCTGGGAAATAATTTTTTTTGTGGTTAAAAATCACGTTTCAAGGTAGGACTCAATGTGACGCACTCAAAACACTGTGCTGGTGCATGCTTTGTATAGTATGGGGGTCGTGGAGGCATTTAATGTTACAAAATTCAAGACTAGTATTTTTTAATACTAGTTTTAAATTTCAATATTTATGCTCTGCGCACAGCAAGACCCTTCGTTCCTCTAATAATCGTCTTCTCGTCTTTCGCCTGCTCTAATAATCGAAGAAAACCACAGCAGTGAGAAGGACATGGTTGTCCTTCTCACCGCTGTGGTTTTCTTCAATCTTCTTTTAATGTCCAGGCGGTTTTCCTTTGGAATGCGCTCCCTCAGAATATCAGGACGGCCACCAGTTGGTCCACATTCAAGGCAAAAGCTCGCGAACACATTCATAAGAAGTTGGTAGACTCGTCACACAAATAATTTGTCGTTTTTCTCCATCTATGTTGTTTTTTATTTTATCTTTCTTTACTTTGTATATTTTGTTTGTATGTATGTAATTATGTATATATGTATTTATTATTATATTTTGTCTTCGCAATTTTCTATACTATTGCACCTACTGTTTTGTCTCTGCATCACCCTAAGGTAGACTGGTAGAAAATGCCCAAGGCATTAAGTCCGCCTTTGTACATTATGTGCATAAAGTTTTAATAAATAAATAAATAAAATAAAAAACGTGAAAAAGTAGGAACCTTGACCCCCAATATCTCCGTAACTAGAAGGTCCCAGGTATGGTCTGGACGAGAACAAGCACCTTTCGGCTTCGTTAAGGATATTTTTACACCCATTATTCACGGGACTTCCTAATCATTGTAACAATCGACGCGGGCGGTCTTGTCCCGCGGCCCGCGTGACAACCGCCTCAGTGAGATAAGAGTCGAAAGCTGCAAACCTTAAACCGAGAAAGCGATACAAGGAACACTGCAGTTAGTCCTTGGATGGCCATTCGGTCAATTTGTCAACACATCGAGTCCTCTGAGAAAGCGCAGGTTTCGAGATACCTGTCAGAATTTTCCGATAATTGGGTTACGAACGATATTCCACGTACCTACGTAAAGTTGTTTCCCTCGGATGTGATTGAAACCACGCGCTATAGTTACGTACATATGTATAGTTACTCGCTATTATTCAGAGGTAATTTGTATGTTTGGAAATATTACCTATCTGTAAGTACCGAAGGCTCAAAAAATCTTTCACCGATAGAACGATACAGTATCGGCCGATGTGTCAAAGCAAAGGTTACTTTCAAACACTGTTTTAAACTTTCATTTACTTATACATAAACTGTCACTTACGGAATATCTTCCGTGATTCTTTAATTTGAAAGGTTACTTTGTATAGTACTAGCACTTAGCCCGCGACTTCGTCCTTGAAAATTTTGATAGCTCGGCTAATATGCACCATACACAGTATAATTATATACATAGTATAATTTATAGCCACCCACGAATAATTTAGCTTTCTACGCGTAAAGAATTATTACAATTGGATCATTAGGGGGTATCTCCAGAAAGATAACCCCTACCTACAAACTTTCATACAACTTTAATCTCTTCATAATATTAGTAGGTACCTATAAATAAAAACGCGGAGCTTCTCTACAAATCTCTTTGTCGGTAAGATCATGATGCGCAACTCTATGAATCATAAAGCCAATGTCAAAAGTCCTATCTGAAATAATTCAAACGGAATTGCACCATTAGAATTTCTAAAGCTATCGCCGTATCTAGCATTAAGCTTGAGTTTGTCGTCTCAAAGGCGCAACCGCAGGTAGCAGATAGATATAGTATACCTAGTATAATATGTAGTATAGTATCTGTACTCTAGTATTATAAACTTAGTGCTTGTAACACGACAAGGTTTTATAAAGAATTTAGAACACAGTAATTGCATGTGTATAAAATATACTGCTGAAATACGTCATACATTACTATTTACAATTGAATGTGAATTTGAAATTTCTTTGTGATCATTATGTAAGTTATTTCGTGGAAGGAAGAAAATGCAAAAAAAGGGTTTGAATTTTACAGTCGTCACTTATTAGAGACCAATATTCTTTTTTATGAGTAGAGGAAGACCAAAGCAACAATGGACTGTGTGAAGGATGTCATGGCAAGAAAGGAGGTACCTATCTGATGTGACATACGCATGCGACTGCGCCGATCCCAAATAAATTGCGATAAGAGCAGGAGAATGATGATGATGATTATTTTTGAATTTGGAAGACCAGGTGGCCTATCATGAGAGAGATCGCGCTAGACGACCTGTATAGCTCGGTCTCTTTCCCACACTGGAATTACTCCTTCTTTAAGACGTCTTAATAACGCCCCAGAACTCTAGTCGGAATTTAGATTTAAGCGGTATCAAAAACATGAAGGCAATAAGATACAAAACGACTGTCCAATTTCGCAAAAGGGGTTTCCCCTCTCGACAGTAAGTTTAGTGACACGTGTTCTTGTGCCTTTTTACAATCAATGTTGCCCGACATAAAAAACTTATTATCTGTGTTGGGATGCCAACAACACGCTCAATCCGTTGGTCTTTAAACTTTTTTTATAAACAAGCATACTTAGACAAAAAGGTCACTGAACATGAAAAGATCCCAACAAATTTATTGTAGCACTAATGAACATTCATACCTGAGGAAAGGTTTAATAATATATAAGTTACGGAGTAGATTTCCCCCCCTCTGGGGTTGTAACTCAGTGCTCGACGTCAGTATTCGGACGAAAGCTCACGAATAATATATCGGTATTAGATTCGTAGCTCGTTTTGTGGACGTTTGTCATTATTATTTACTTTTATTTTCACAGTTCATCGTAAAATTGTGTTGGATTTAGTGCAGTCAGATGTTGTTTGTGCAGCCGTGTTGTTGTTTTAGTGTTTATTTAGAAGATAAATGCGATTGCGGTTGTTTGTTTGTTGTTACAGACTAGTTAGTTTAGTGGTCACAAGGGTTATTGGCAAGAGGCCTTGAGTTCGATTCTTAGGTCGCGCACAGTGTCATTGGTTTTTTTTTCTGATATTCGGTAGCAGCACTAAGTCTGGTGCCCGGTTGATTGAAGTATGTATATTACATGGGGTTTAAACGTAACTAGTGAAATGAGGGTGTTCTACAGGCCGCTGCCTAGCCTGTCCTGGATTACAGGCGTGATGTTGTGCTATTTTATAAACTGGTTGTATTCTTACTTAATATTTTTGTGTCCCTTTTTGGACGAGGAATGGGAAATGTGATCGTGTTATATTTTTATAGCTGTTTCTGTACATTGCTTTATTGTTCGTTTTGTACGTCAATAAATAAAAATGAAAGTATTTTTTATACTGTCTATAAAAAAAGCTTTAAATATAAACTGTTCCGCTTTGTAAAAAACTTTCAATAAAATGTATTGTCTGTTGTAGTAGAATTATTCATCCATCCATCTATTACATACCGAGTTTCATCCGTGCCTCGGAAAGCACGTTATGCGGTTGGTCCCGCCTGTCAATTGTATGTCTTTGGCAGTCGTTACAAGTACTCCGTGGCCCGAAAGACATTCAACCAGTCTTACCAAGAGGTATCGTATAACCTAGTACTAACTAGGTTGTGGAGGTCAGATAGGCAGTCTCTCCATGTAAAAGTCTAGTATTCTGCTGCATCCGGTAAGACTGGAAGCCGACCCCTATATAGTTGGGAAAAGCCTAGGCAGAACTAGTAGAATTATTATATTTTTATTGGAAAAGTCAATTAAAAAATCATCATCATCTGCTTAACGTTTACCCAAATAGTGTATGATTGGCTTTTTGTGTAGCCGAATGCAGCTGAACACCAGTATTTTACATGGAGCGACTGCCTCCACAACCCAGTTAGTAAGTAACACAGTAATTACGAAAATAATAAACAGAATAAAAATGTTTCTCTTTTCAAATACCTGACTACCTACTTACCATCGTGATCTTCCCGTCCTTGGTCAAATTCTACTTGGGGTCGGCGCAACATGTTTTCTTCTTCCATTCTCCCCTGTCAGACGTCTCGGCTCCATTAACTCCTTTCTCTTTCATATCATTCCTCACACAATTTATCCATCTTTTCTTTAGCCTTCCTCTCCCTGTCCCTCTCCATCCATCAACATTCATGTCCTATACCTCACTACTACTAAACCTTTAAGGTTCGCTATCGCGAACTACTTCCAGTATATCAATCAGGCAATGCATCTTAGGTAAAGACTAGCGCTGATAAACGGCAGCTCTTCAGTGCTACTGAGCGCTTTACAGACAAGTTAACAGTGCACCAACCTTGCGAAACTATAGCTAGCTTTTATGAGATACGGTTGGTAGTATGTTCTAGTTGGGTCCGTATTAGACACACTGTAGGAATAATATTGTTTGCGATAACGTAGATAAAAGGTAATTGTTCCATCTGTTGATGTTGTGACTCAAGCATGTGAATGATTATGGATCTAAAGGACCTGTCGTTAAGGTCCATCACAAGAAAGTCGCGCTAAAATTCTGCCATGCTTCAAAGAATGGCCATATAGATGAGAATAATAGCAACCCCTGAACAGATTTTATTTCACGGTATCTCTCATAGATTTTGATTTCCCAATGAAGTGTCAATTAAAAAAAAACTAAAAATGTACACGAATATGATAATTATGGTAATGGGGACTATGGTGAAACAGAAGTCAAAGCGTTATGTATGGAAGCTTAAATGGTCTGAACCTTAGATAGATTCTCTCCTCCTTCTAGTAAATATCTGTTTTATACAACCATCTCATAAATAAATCACTTTAATATCTAACTTAGAACATAGGAAACGAGACCTCATACGTCATCAACACTCGCAAAATAACAAGTTCGCAACAAAACAAGTCTTTGTAACTCAACATATTGTTTTAAACATGTGAATTGTGTAAAACAGTTTGAATTGAAACAAAAATCAACTGTTTGCTAATGAAGTGGGTGATTATATTAGTGGCGTAGTCACACCTCTGATGTCATAGATAATAATTTACATAGGAATTGGTATCAATATGGTGTTAACTAGGCAAATCGTGCATATGCAAATTGTTATACGTATGTTATTATCTCGCTAGGATAATTTTGTTGTGATGAAGTTTCCTAATGATGTACGAGCCTTACGGACATAGCAAAAGAGATAACATAAAGAAAGTGGTACTTAGTGAACCTTATATGCCGTAGACTGGATGGAAGATGGGGGAGAAGTACTGGGGTGGAGACCACGGACTCCCGTCCAGAGGAATATATGTGGGAAGATAACCGACTTGATGACAGACGATCTGATTAAGAAGAAGTGAAGTGTTATTAACATAGTTTTAAGGTTCTATTTACTAACACAATTTGTATTTTATCATATGTATGTTAGTATGTAAGGTATATATCTATGGGCCAAAGAAGCCTGAAAATAAATGGATGTAGTTGTTGTTATAAAAGTGACCGGATTAGAATGGATACCTATGATAAAACCGCCAAAAGTGGAGAGATTTGGAAGAGATCTACTGAGTGGCCAAAGATTGAAGAAAAGAAGTTTTCTACTTCAGTCAAATAGAAATCATAACCAGATGTAATAGGTATTTCTTATTGGAGATTTTAAGTGATTGAGGGTTCATTAAAATATTACGAATATTAATATGTCGGAGACGGTCATTGGTACGGGCTTAAAATGAATCACAAGTGCGCGGTGGTGACATCACGCGATCTACTTACAAATCTACCCACACCACAGCGCCACTTGTCACAGAGCCCTGTTGGTCACAAACTCTGAGCCAGGACGACAGTCAGTGTCTGATCGCGGCCGAGTTAAGACCTCTTGGAACTGTACCTGATTCATTGTGCCTAAGTTGTAATCTCAAGTAATTCGTTAGTTTTGCTAGAAACAATGTATCGCTCAGTGTCTTTTCATAGCACGAAACCCATCATCTGCCCACATGATGTAGAAGCCTAGCGGAGTAAATCCAGCCACTCCGACAAATATTTTAGTAAACTGTTGTGATTTAATTTTATTCTTTATCGTGTGGTTAGTGCCTAACCTGGTATCAGAGTTTTTATGCCACCCATGGGCCTCTGACTTGGCTTTACATGCCGACGAGAAGAATCGGTCAGTGGGTCGTCTTCTCAGGCATGCTGGTATGGTCTCACGATGTTTTCACCGAAGCAAGTGATACTTATACAATACGCAATGGAATAAAAAAAAAGCAGAGGTGCGTGCCTTGGGTTCGAACTCGAGACCTATGATTGGGCAATCCGATGGCTACACCACTAAGTTAGCACTGCTGACACAAAATATTGAGCCTGTGATTTCCGAAAGAAAAGATAGATGTGAAGGTACCTACACAGTACATCCACATTTCGCCAGTTTTAATGTTTTTTCACCTTCAACAAAGGTTGCACTCGCAAGTGCCAAGTGCAACAAACCAACGCGACTACAAGACTCGGAGAGCTCGCTCAGACAGCTCAAGATCAGTTAGTTTTTAGATTGGATGGCTGCCCTGTGACCACTCTCTACGTAATTAGCTAGAAGGTACTGCTATAAACGTGTCTTCATGATCATTCAGATCTTGTTTATATTTTTTAAAGTCTGATGAAAATTATGGAAGCTGGAGTTGAGAGACAAGATGAACGTTTGTGACCGGTATATAACAGGATGCTTGCTTTAAAAAAATAAAAATGATCCGCTGAAGAGTCGCTCAAGAAAACACGTCGTATATAAACTGATGAAAAAAAACATGAAATTAAGGTTTGTTAAAGCTCACATTTACGTTAATTATAAAAATGGAGGTTTAGATAGCCATAACAAAGCCAAAAGGCACTTGTTGTCCCCGTTGTTGCGATATTTTTTTGGTTCTATACCTTAACTAGGAACCTTGGTTGACGGGTTCATGTAGGGTCCTTTTACACCTTGTATTTGAAAAGGCTCAATTATTATGAAAAATAAATTTGAAAAACAGAATTGTTTCAAGCCTTTTAAAAAAAAAAGAAAACTAACGGAAAGAGGAATAAAGGCTACAATTCCACATACACGTGTCTATTAATCAACCTATACAGTGTGTATACATACAACATAATCTCCTATAGTATACACACTTAACAATAACCCATAATCACCGAAAGAAAGGTCCCCATACATCATCAAGATCTCCTATATTCGGGTCACAGTTTATCACGCCGCTTGCGCACCAAATTCGCCCGAATCACCCATATTGGTAACATATGGCCACTATTAACGTGCTGAGGTAGCTAACAGGGTATTACCAGACCGGGAAAATACGGTAATTGGGGCTTATTCGGGTGCTGTGGTACTTACGTTATCTTTTGTCTGTGTCGAGGGCACTTAATCTTATATTGTTTGTTATGATCATTTGTTTTTATGTTTTGATTATTTTGTTGTAATAATAATACAAGAATATTTCCTGGCCAAAACGTTGAAGCATTACTATTGTATAATTGATTTTTTAACATGAATTTGTCAATATCTGCACAAATAAAAAAAAGAATCAGAGTGAAATGATGGAACACACGATTTGCCGGAATGTTTTGAGTGTTTACTTATGAGGTTTTGGGTGGGTTGACAGGCAAAGTTAGGGACACATAAATAAAGCTGAGGTAACGTAGTAATACATATTATATTATCATGCAAATAACCAGGAACTCAGAAGTTTCCGGATGATGGAAGCTAATAGTGAAACTTTGCAATGAACCTTTAAACAGTTCACGAAATCTCCACAGAATCGAAACCCATAGCATGAACTCGAGTTTGCTCAAGTTCTTTTCCCTCAGCCCTGAACTGGTGACGTGGCAAGGTGGCATCCCTGATGCCAGTGGCGTGCAGTGCTTCCCGACGGCGAGCAGGCCACGCAAAAAAAAAAAAACTCGTCAACATCACAGCGTCGCTCTACTTAGGATGACCCTCAAAGTAGTCACATCTATTGATATATTCACTCACCCTTCCAGGCCCCCGCATCTGCCCCTGGTGTTTTTAGTAAGCGTATGAGAAAAAACGCCATCTAGCTTAAATATAAGGAATTTCAATGGTGTTCTGTCAATACAAGAACGAAGGATGTCACTTCGTTACAAAAAATTCTACAAAATAAAACAGAGTGCGCTGTTAACAAAAAAAATAGTTTAGTTTTCGTTCCGTACCCAATTTTGAGCGTCGACCGGAATATTTGAAAAACAAACATTGAAAATAAGCCTGTAAAAACCAAAGTTATAAATACAAGAACTCACCACATTAATCAAGGTTCAAATCACGATTTTCTGACAATGCAAACAGAAGAAAGATTCATTTGAAATACCGAGTACGAGATGAATTTTGGGTTAATTCTCGTAATTCGGGTACCTACACATTTGCCTTTAGACACAACTTGAATCTTAACATCAAACAATCGTGAATACTTATTGTTTTTAACTTCTGACAAACACATTATCTGATCAGCGCAAACTTCACAACAGAACACCATTTTTAAGTAAATAAACAAATACAACAAATAATATTTACACTACTGTACGTTTCAAAACGAATTACAACCGTCAGATAATATAATAATCAAAACATTCAAGATCACGAAATAAATTTTGCTTGTCACATGAAACAAATATGGCTTCTAAGAAAAATACAATTGTTATTTTGTCAATGAAAAAAACACTACCAAATATAATTACATCACCGCATACCGTTTTAGCCGGATAATACTTTGTGGGGCAGCCAATCAGTGGCCAGCTAGCCAGCTACACTCGCAGGAGTTTACGCCCCTATTTACTATGTGTGCCGTTTATATACATGAAAATACGCATCAGTGTGCTTAAATTTATCAATGGAAATTAGGCCGGCTGGGGCCTTGCCTAGACGGCCGGGAGCGAGCGTCGTAGTATTATTACCAGTTACGTCACACGGCCGCGACAAGTTGCTTTAAGTATTATAACAGGCGTTTTATTTTTTTATTTTTGATTAATATAGTTATAATAAATGCATTTGTTGCGTTGTTGGTAGGAATGGTAGGGCAGGCTAGGCCTAATTGCCTCTATGGACGGCACGCCCCTGCCTGATGCCAAATTCACCTTTGCAAGTCTCCATCAATATCAGCTGTCCACTGAGTCCACTGACCTGACTGACTCATCCAACTGATTACTGTTTTGGTGCATTCCCATGTGCAAGTATCAAGACCAGACTAAATTCAATTTTCCTCTACCTATAGTTCTCTAATAACATCCTAGTTGATACATAGAACGTCGCAAACACACAAGGGCTATAATTATAATTACTGTGTCCGGTAGTTCGTGTAATGCTCGGCTATTTGCTTGCAATTTAATTAGTGGCTAAGCTCTGCTGTTCATTAATTACAGCTTGCAGCTTCCTCTGATAATAGTGACGGAGTTAGGTATTGAACACAGGGGTTTACGCTAACACGTGTGGTATATTGGGTTATTTTTCTTTTTTTTTACCCGCACTATTGACCACTGATTAAAAAAAAAGTACTTAGAGGAAAGGACGGACGGTCGTTTATCTATGAATGAAAAGTAGAAAACAAAAGAAAAGTAAGTTATGAAAGGTTGTCGATAAGTAAAGCTATAGCTTGTTTTCTTAAATGTTAGTTATAGACTTTTCAAAGAGGAAATCTTGCAGAAGTCATCCGAAGTAAATAGGCAGGCTTTGGGAGGAAGTGGTGTGATTGATTGAAGCTATTTTTTTATTTAAAAAAAACCGGCCCAGTGCTAGTTAGACTCGCGCACCGAGGGTTCCGAATACACTAGTAGGTATTTTGTTATTAAACTGCATATTTACGGTTATCAGATTTTTCTTACGGACAGACAGAAAGACGGGCAGACGGTCAACAAACTGATTCTATAAAGGTTCTGTTTTTGCCGAATGAAGAAAGGAGCCCTAAAAACCACAACAGTTTACGAGAGGATTAGCCCGTTGTGCAAATCTGATATTATAGTCTTGATAAGGGGTGCTAAGAGCTTTCCCGGATCACTCATTCAATTCGGCAGTACTTGTTGAACAAGCTAGCAAGAGCTGAACCGAAGGAATTGCAAGTAATATTCGGTTTTCATTCGGCTCGTGTTGATCGTCAAACGCCGCTCAACATTGCTGGGTGTCTCAGATTCTATGAACCCTGAGGGTTGCCAGTTGCCATGCAAGGTTCTCTCTTTGTGCCGATTGTCTCGGAGTCCTTTGATATTCGAACCCAGCTTCAATTGTTTGTGAGCCAGAAACCTTGAGACAAAGACTACAACGACAATAGTTAATTTGTAAAATAAAATAAAAGAAGAAAGGAGGAATGTAATCATTGGAGTCTAGCCCTTATTTTGATGAAAGAATATGATTCTATCGCTTCACGTACGGGCGTGGGCGGTAAATATCGACCTCTCCTTAATTACAGCCAAGTTATGGCTTTGCTATATTGATATCGATTTCTGGGACCGTAATTACAAGGATCACATACATTTTGTTCAGCTACTATATACGAGTACCTTCATCTGCCAGTAATTTCGATTTCGTGGTTGGTGTCTCGAAGTACCCGTGACCTTTGTCGTCGGTCGCGAGACACATCTTGTGTGTTTGTTCTCATTGTTTGCCTTGTAGGTAAATATTTCAGATTGTAAAACACAATTCTATGATTAGTTTCATTTTTCCAATACAACTTAGAAAGCATATTTATAAGTAGGGCACCGAACAAGATTTCTAAAGGCCAAGTAATCCTAGACATTAAATAGTAGTAACTAGAAGGTGCTTATAAAACGCAGATTTTGTAAGATATGTAAAATTATGTCAATTAGTAAATACTAGCTTAAGCCCGCGGCTTCGACCGCGTTGCGTTTTATTGTCCCACGGTATTATACTATCGGGAGAAAAAGTATCCTATTGTTAATCCAGGTTATAACCCTTGGAAATCGTTATAGCCTGTGTAAATGTATGCAAAATTTCATCTAAATTCGATCAGTATTTTTTGCGTGAAAGAGTAACAAACACCCATTCATCCATCCTCACAAACTTTCGCATTTTTAATATTAGTAGGAAGCAGTGGCGAAAGTTCCATACAACTCTATTCCTACCGGCTTCTCTTTGAAATATGGCACAGTCAGTATTCTATAGACAAATAATTTACTCACATTAAAGATAGTATGTATTCCGGCTTACCTCTTACAAAAATTGACACTTCGCTACTGGTAGGAAGTAGGATAGGTAAAATTCGAAGTTTCAAAAACCTGGTCTATAAACTTGGCCTGTTTATTTGATGAAATCAAGATGCTTTAAAGTTCGCATTGAAAATATCTTCGGTCCAAATTGGTTTTAATTTTGATTTTAATTTTTTTATTTAATTTAGATTTTAATTTTGGTTTTAAGTATTGAAATCAAAATTTTGGTTTTAATTAATTGTGGGTTTTTTTTTTTAATAATTTAATTTAATTGTGTTTAACTAAGTGTATTTTCATCTTAAATGTAATTTTTATAATCATTTTTAAATTTTTAATTACTTCGTTCATCACCTGGGACAGTCGAGAAAATTTTATTTAAAAAATCAATAATGTTATTTTTTTCACACTAAAGCCTGTTTTACCTACCGAAATGAATGCCTAATCTCACAAGCTGATCTTTAATAGTATCAGAAAATTGTGAAAATTTTAAAGTTGACGTGCTATAACCACTACGCACGACAGAATTTTGACACATGACACATCAGCTGAATCGGCGGGGTGATGCGCATTGTCAAGAAATTCAAGAATTTTCGTGAACTTTCAGCATTCGATTTTATAATGAAAAATATATCGCGGCAGCTGTTTCATACGATAAGTTTATGGTTAATATCTCCAAAAACGTGTTGATGTCGGTAAAATGGCGTCAGTCTATTGCCAAATATGTGTAAATTACATACCACTACCAAAAATACTACTACTTCCAAAAATAGGTAACTTAGATGCGCTTGAAATAATGTACATGGACAAGTTTCTCGTTTGCTAAAAAAAACTCGAAAGGGTAAAATAAAGACAGTAACATTCTATCTGCGTTCTTATTTTTACCATTATTCATACAAAATTTCATAAAAAAACACGATCCAAGTCTTGACAAATATTACTAAAAACTCTTAGTGCTGACCGTAAACCCAAGATTCAACATGCGATTAAAAAGTTGCAGTCAGCCTAATCGATTACTCGCAATGAAATCAAGTTTGGAAAAAAAAAGTTGAAACGGAAAAAAACTCCTTGGTATAATTTCAAATAATTATATCATTCTAAAATTAACATTTATGCTATCTTTTAGAATAATCTTATTTAGTAATTATTCGATGCTTTTGGCTGATTTCAAGAGAAGGAGAATAAATCTCCTCTCCTCCTCCTCTATTCTATAAGATATATTATAAAGAGTTAAAGTTTGTGAGGTTGTAGGGGTTAAACTCTGGATCTGCTGAACCGATTTTGAAAATTCTTTCACTAATAGGTAGCTACATTATCCGCATTATATTTATTATATTTACAATGTGCCCGTGGGATAATTTTCGACCAAAACGCTAGCGAAACCGCAGGCAACAGCTAGTAAATAGACAGACGGACAGATCGACAGACTGACTGACAGACAGATTGACAGACTGACGGACCGACTGACAGACAGACTGGTAGACAGACTGACCGACAGATCGAGAGATAGACAGATAGACAGACTGGCAGACTGATTGAAAGACAGACTGATCAACAGCCTGACAGACAGACTGACAGACTGACTGCAGACAGGCAGACTGATAGACAGATTGAAAGACAGACTGATAGACAGACTGACAGACGGACAGATCGACAGACTGACATACAGACTGGCAGACAGATTGACTGGCAGACTGATTGAAAGACAGACTGACCGACAGACAGACTGGTAGACAGACTGACCGACAGACTGATTGACAGACAGACTGGTAGACAGACTAACAGACAGACCGGTAGACAGACTGACCGACAGACCGGTAGACAGGCTGACCGACCGACTGACAGACGGACGGGTCGACAGACTGACTGACAAACAGATTGACAGACAGATTGGCAGACAGATATCAATCTGTCTGTCAACAGTCAGTCAGTAGGGTGGGGAGGGGGGTAGGGTGTGTAGTCAGTCGATCGGTCTGTCTATCAAGACAGACCGATCGACTGACTGACTGACAGACATACTGACAGATTGACAGACCGATTGATACACAGACTGATCGACAGACTGACAGGCAGACTGGTAGACAGACTGGCCCACAGACGGGTAGACAGACTGACCGACAGACCGGTAGACGGACTGACCGATAGACTGACAGACGGACGGGTCGACAGACTGACTGACAGACCGGTAAAAAGACTGACCGAAAGACTGGTAGACAGACTGACTGACACATCGAAAGACAGACAGACTGATCGACAGACTCACAGACAGACCGACAGACTGACTGCAGACAGGCAGACTGACAGACAGACTCGTAGACAGACTGACAGTCAGACTGGTAGACAGACTGGCCGACAGACCGGTAGACAAACTGACCGACAGACTGACAGACGGACGGGTCGACAGACTTACTGGCAGACAGATTGATAGACGGACTGATCGACAGACTGACAGACAGACTGGTAGACAGACTGACCGACAGACCGGTAGACAGACTGATCGACAGACCGGTAGACAGACTGACCGACAGACTGACAGACGAACGGGTCGACAGACTGATTGGCAGACAGATTGACAAACGGACTGATCGACACACTAACCGACAGACCGGTAGACAGACTGACCGACAGACTGATAGACGGACGGGTCGACAGACTGACTGACAGACAGATTGACAAACGGATTGATAGACAGACTGATCGAGAGACTGACAGACAGACTGGTAGACAGACTGACCGACAGACTGACTGACAGATGGAGAGACAGACAGACTGATCGACCGACTGACAGACAGACCGACAGACTGACTGCACACAGACAGACTGATAGACAGATTGAAAGACAGACTGGTAGACAGACTGGCTGTCAGACCGGTAGACAAACTGACCGACAGACTAACAGACGGACGGGTCGACAGACTTATTGGCAGACAGTTTGATAGACGGACTGATCGACAGACTGACAAACAGACTGGTAGACAGACTGACCGACAGACCGGTAGACAGACTGATCGATAGACCGGTAGACAGACTGACCGACAGATTGACTGACAGACAGATTGACGGACTGGCGGACCGACTGACAGGCAGACTGGTAGACAGACTGACCGACAGATAAAATTTTTAGTTTTGTCGTTTCAGTAAACGGCAAAACTAAAAATTTTAAAAAGAGACTTAAGTATTTTTTTGTTGAATTATTTAAAAATATTATTATATTTTATTTTACATTTTTTTTTTTTTTTTTTTTAATACCACAGATAATATAATACTTCGTCCAACCGACCAAACAATAGATTGTTTGGTCGGTTGGACGAAGTATTATATTATCTGTGGTTGGATATAGAATACCCAGGTCTTGGGCCCTTAGAAAAAAATTTATTTGGTTCCCAAGCAAGGCCTCCCCGTGGGTAAATGCAAAAAATGAAAAAAAAAATGTAAATGTAAATGCCAAATCTCACGCTGTTAGTTCAACGGAAAGTTAGGAGACTATCTATAAGTTTTAAAAATAAAGATAAATGTCATCAGAATGATTACCTGAAGCAATTTTTTTTTTGGATTTCACATTTCTGAATGTTGAATCTTGGGTTTACGGTCAGCACTAAGAGTTTTTAGTAATTTCAAGACTTGAATCGTGTTTTTTTATGAAATTTTGTATGAATATGTAATAAAACTCCCGCTGTACTTATAATCACTCGTTTAATGTTCTCACTTCCACAGCAATTTGCAATGTCAACTCAACACTTTTTATAATTATTATCACTTTACTCTTGTATTCACAGTTTCTTTTCGGCTCGGTAGCTCGCATGCGACCAACACTTCCAAGCACTCGGAACAGAATATCCCCCCCCGAGCATTGAGGCCGCTATTTATATACCGTACCCGAACGCTCGAGACTCACCGCCATCTTTTTTTCTACCGGAAGTGTTGCCCGCACGCAGTACTTGCATTTTAAATAAATCCCAAGAATAACAATATTTTTACACTGAACAATTTAACGATTTAACTTTTAAAATAGTAATAATAAAATACAATATCAATTAAATCATTATCAATATACAATTAATACATACATATCCGCTAACTCACTTTAAATCATTTGATTTGACCAACTGACTGTACATAATCACTTATAAATCAACAAAGTCATCTAAAATCAATATTAAATTATACAAATGTAACCAATTATTCCAAAAATGGTTTACTTAACTAGTCAACGCTAACAAATAATGGTAAAAATAAGAACGCAGATAGAATGTTACTGTCTTTATTTTGCCCTTTCGAGTTTTTTTAGCAAACGAGAAACTTGTCCATGTACATTATTTCAAGCGCATCTAAGTTATCTATTTTTGGAAGGGTGTAGTGGTATGTAATTTAAACATATTTGGCAATAGACTGACGCCATTTTACGGACATCAACACGTTTTTGGAGATATTAACCATAAACTTATCGTATGAAACAGCTGCCGCGACATATTTTTCATTATAAAATCGAATGCTGAAAGTTCACGAAAATTCTTGAATTTCTTGACAATGCGCATCACCCCGCCGATTCAGCTGATGTGTCATGTGTCAAAATTCTGTCGTGCATAGTGGTTAAAGTAATTTTTGGCCACCACAGGATGTCGTTAAATCTGTCTATCAGTCTGTCGGTCAGTCTGTCTACCAGTCTGTCTGTCAGTCTGTCGATCAGTCCGTCTATCAATCTGTCTGCCAGTAAGTCTGTCGACCCGTCCGTCTGTCAGTCTGTCGGTCAGTTTGTCTACCGGTCTGACAGCCAGTCTGTCTACCAGTCTGTCTTTCAATCTGTCTATCAGTCTGTCTGTGTGCAGTCAGTCTGTCGGTCTGTCTGTCAGTCGGTCGATCAGTCTGTCTGTCTCTCCATCTGTCAGTCAGTCTGTCGGTCAGTCTGTCTACCAGTCTGTCTGTCAGTCTCTCGATCAGTCTGTCTATCAATCCGTTTGTCAATCTGTCTGCCAGTCAGTCTGTCGACCCGTCCGTCTATCAGTCTGTCGGTCAGTCTGTCTACCAGTCTTTCGGTCAGTCTTTTTACCGGTCTGTTAGTCAGTCTGTCGACCCGTCCGTCTGTCAGTCTGTCGGTCAGTCTGTCTACCGGTCTGTCGATCAGTCTGTCTACCGGTCTATCGGTCAGTCTGTCTACCAGTCTGTCTGTCAGTCTGTCGATCAGTCCGTCTATCAATCTGTCTGCCAGTAAGTCTGTCGACCCGTCCGTCTGTCAGTCTGTCGGTCAGTTTGTCTACCGGTCTGTCGGCCAGTCTGTCTACCAGTATGTCTGTCAGTCTGTCTACGAGTCTGTCTGTCAGTCTGCCTGTCTGCAGTCAGTCTGTCGGTCTGTCTGTGAGTCTGTCGATCAGACTGTCTGTCTTTCGATGTGTCAGTCAGTCTGTCTACCAGTCTTTCGGTCAGTCTTTTTACCGGTCTGTCAGTCAGTCTGTCGACCCGTCCGTCTGTCAGTCTATCGGTCAGTCTGTCTACCAGTCTGTCTGTCAGTCTCTCGATCAGTCTGTCTATCAATCCGTTTGTCAATCTGTCTGCCAGTCAGTCTGTCGACCCGTCCGTCTATTAGTCTGTCGGTCAGTCTGTCTACCGGTCTGTCGGTTAGTGTGTCGATCAGTCCGTTTGTCAATCTTTCTGCCAATCAGTCTGTCGACCCGTTCGTCTGTCAGTCTGTCGATCAGTCCGTCTATCAATCTGTCTGCCAGTAAGTCTGTCGACCCGTCCGTCTGCCAGTCTGTCTGTCAGTCTGTCTACGAGTCTGTCTGTCAGTCTGCTGTCTGCAGTCAGTCTGTCGGTCTGTCTGTGAGTCTGTCGATCAGTCTGTCTACCGGTCTATCGGTCAGTCTGTCTACCAGTCTGTCTGTCAGTCTGTCGATCAGTCCGTCTATCAATCTGTCTGCCAGTAAGTCTGTCGACCCGTCCGTCTGTCAGTCTGTCGGTCAGTTTGTCTACCGGTCTGTCGGCCAGTCTGTCTACCAGTATGTCTGTCAGTCTGTCTACGAGTCTATCTGTCAGTCTGCCTGTCTGCAGTCAGTCTGTCGGTCTGTCTGTGAGTCTGTCGATCAGACTGTCTGTCTTTCGATGTGTCAGTCAGTCTGTCTACCAGTCTTTCGGTCAGTCTTTTTACCGGTCTGTCAGTCAGTCTGTCGACCCGTCCGTCTGTCAGTCTATCGGTCAGTCTGTCTACCAGTCTGCCTGTCAGTCTCTCGATCAGTCTGTCTATCAATCCGTTTGTCAATCTGTCTGTCAGTCAGTCTGTCGACCCGTCCGTCTGTCAGTCTATCGGTCAGTCTGTCTACCAGTCTGTCTGTCAGTCTCTCGATCAGTCTGTCTATCAATCCGTTTGTCAATCTGTCTGCCAGTCAGTCTGTCGACCCGTCCGTCTATCAGTCTGTCGGTCAGTCTGTCTACCGGTCTGTCGGTTAGTGTGTCGATCAGTCCGTTTGTCAATCTTTCTGCCAATCAGTCTGTCGACCCGTTCGTCTGTCAGTCTGTCGGTCAGTCTGTCTACCGGTCTGTCGATCAGTCTGTCTACCGGTCTGTCGGTCAGTCTGTCTACCAGTCTGTCTGTCAGTCTGTCGATCAGTCCGTCTATCAATCTGTCTGCCAGTAAGTCTGTCGACCCGTCCGTCTGTCAGTCTGTCGGTCAGTTTGTCTACCGGTCTGTCGGCCAGTCTGTCTACCAGTCTGTCTGTCAGTCTGTCTACGAGTCTGTCTGTCAGTCTGCCTGTCTGCAGTCAGTCTGTCGGTCTGTCTGTGAGTCTGTCGATCAGTCTGTCTGTCTTTCGATGTGTCAGTCAGTCTGTCTACCAGTCTTTCGGTCAGTCTTTTTACCGGTCTGTCGATCAGTCTGTCTACCGGTCTATCGGTCAGTCTGTCTACCAGTCTGTCTGTCAGTCTGTCGATCAGTCCGTCTATCAATCTGTCTGCCAGTAAGTCTGTCGACCCGTCCGTCTGTCAGTCTGTCTATTTATTTATTTATTTATTTATTGACACACCAACGACTTATTCACTAAATAATTAGTACATTAAATATATTCTATTTAAGAGCTTTGCGGTGAATGCGTCACTTATAGGTGTGCACAGCACTTGTATAATCAATAATAAAAATTAAAATGGAAATAAATGTGATACTAACAAAATTAAAATTTACAAAGTTTGCATTGAATTTAAAATTTCAAGTAGTTAAATTAAATTACAGTATAATAAAAAAATAAAAATACAATTAAATTGGAATAGAAAACCAATTATAAATTAAAACTATAAAATTACAAATAAATTAGGACAAAATAATTACATTAATTATAATTCAAATTAAAAGAATAAAATACATTGAAATTTGAGTTCAAAAATTAAATTAAATTAAATTTTACAGTATTAAATACATTGAATGGAGGCATACAAATACACAGATTAACATTTTGCAACAGAATTAACAAACAAATCGATCAAGAACTGAGGACGTATCGTCTGAATTCATTCAGACTGTTCGAAAATATGTCCAAGTTGTTAGTACGCGTGCTCAGCTTATTGTAACTAGACAAAAACCGGTATAAAGGAGCGGAACGGCCAAGATTAGTTCTATTTTTAGGCATTTTAAATGTTTCTGTTTTAAAATTGGATCTGTATGAGGTACGCCGGGACACATTTAGACTGATTTCCGAAACCAACTCCGGTACATTCGCCAAATTGTGGAGGGTCTTATAAAGAAAAATTAAATCTGAGCACCTTCTTCGTTGCTCCAAGGAGCTCATCTTGAAATGACAGAGCCTTTGACGATAATCAGCTTCGCGATCACAAGTCTGTAATCTGTAGCGGAGGTATCTCGTAAACTTTTTTTGGATGCATTCTATTCTGTCGATGTGGACACGATACGTGGGATTCCATACAGGAGATGCATATTCCAGTGTACTCCTCACCAGAGAGTTATAGAGAACCACCAGGGTGCCACTTGACCGGAATTCCTTGCAAGTTCTTTTTACAAATCCTGACATTTTATTTGCTTTGGCGACAATAGTGTTAAAGTGATTTATAAAAGATAGTTGACTATCAAGTTGGACTCCCAAATCACGAATGGTATCGACTTTCTGAAGAGTTATGCCGTTTAAGTGATATGCTGAAGGCTGAATCAACTTTTTCCGTGTAAATGTTATATGATAACACTTTACGGCATTGAGAGTCATCATGTTACTATGACACCACTCATGTATTGCGTCCAAGTCTTTCTGAAGCAAGGCAATGTCGGTACTTGATTCAATTTCCTTGTATAGTTTTAGATCATCCGCAAACATAGAGCATTTTGAGTTTTTAATGGAGTGTATGATGTCGTTCACAAATACCAGGAAAAGAATAGGACCAAGATGCGATCCTTGTGGCACCCCAGATGTTGAGTAATAAAGTGGCGACTGATAACCCTTTACAATAACTCTTTGTTGTCGTTCTGAGAGATATGATTCGAACCAGCGCAACAAATGACCATGCATACCATAGTTCTCAAGTTTTTGAAGTAGAAGCACATGATTTACTTTATCGAACGCGCTACTGAAGTCAGTGTAAATTGAGTCCACTTGCACACCGGAGTCTACGGATCTGCTGATATCATTAATGTAGTGAACTAAGTTGGTGGTAGTGGATTTATTGGTACAGAAACCGTGCTGTTGCGTAGCCAATTGAGTTTTAATGAGCGAAGTTAATACAGGACAAACTAATGATTCGAACAGTTTCGAGAAAATTGAAAGAAGAGATATGGGCCGATAATTTTTAACATCATTAGGCTCCCCTTTTTTAAATATTGGAACTACGTGTGCGATTTTCCACTGCGTGGGAAACTTAGAAGACATAAGGGACTTATTAAAAATAAGTTTGAGCGGTAATGATAAATATTTGGCACATTGCCTTATGAAATGCGGCGGTAGGCCGTCAGGCCCTGGACCTTTGCATATATTTAGCTTTTTTAATTCTTTGAGTACGTCTCGCTCTGTGAAATAATGGCTTCCTAGCGCAAGCTGAGGGTACTCTTTTGATTTTGTTTGTACCGCGACTGTACCAGCTGGAGATGCAAAGGTGGCAGAAAAGTGTGAGGCAAACAGTTTACTCACTTCTTCTCCAGAAGTTGCAACTTTCCCGCTCCAATACATCTCAGATGGAATGTCATTAGACTTGGCTTTTTTGGCCTTAACGAATGACCAAAATGCCTTCGGATTCAGTCTGATGTTATCTTCAGTGTTACTGACGTATGTGCTGTAGCACTTTTTGATCATGTTTTTAGAACGTTCCTCCAATATACGGTATTCATATTTGTCCCTGGGATTTTTGTATTTCTTAAATCGAAGTCTTAATTTTTCCTTTTCGTTGAGGAGTCTGATCAAACATTTTGAAAACCATACAGGAAATTTGTTATTGCGTCTATTATGTCTAGGAACACATTCATCCACTATTTGATTCAGTTGTGCGTAGAACGTGTCTACCATTAAGTCCACATCCGCCAGATCCGAAAACAAACGCGCCCAATCGATGTTTCTCAACCTCTCATTTACGAGTGCATAGTTGGCTTTCCAGAAGTTATATTTGAGAGAACTCTTACTTTTTAATATTGCAGGTGAAATGTTCTTGATGGTGATGTCAAGAGGAGGGTGATGAACATCGACCAGCGACATTGGACTTTTACATTCACTGACAGATCCACCGTGGAAGTTACATAAAATAAGGTCTAAAGTTCTGTTGTAACAGTTCCTAACAGTGTTAATTTGCTTAATGCTATTTGACGACATAAAATCAACCAGTGAGTAACCTAACCTGTTCGCAAAGTTCCTAGCAGTTGTACACGGTGAGCTGGAGAGAGTATTGTCCGTGCTCCAGTCGATGAACCCGAGATTGAAGTCCCCAGCAATTATTACATCTCCTCCCGTTGATTCAATCACTGTATCCACGTTGTCCAGGATCAAGTTAAGTGGGGCATGTTGCACAGGTGGTGGCAAATAGGCCGCACAGATGTAAAGGTTGCCCTTTCCGTTATCGGTTTTGAGCTTGACCCACAGATCTTCAGCATCTGATTCCCATTTTGTTACGCGTGTTGAGTCTATCGCCCTAGAAACAGCGATCAGTACACCTCCGCCCTTTTTGCTGCCAAGAGGAGTAGAAGCTCTGTCTCTACGATAAATGATATATCGGGAGTCGAATAATTCGCCATCATTTACGCTGTCATCAAGCCATGTCTCTGTTCCAATGATCACATCATAGTTATTAAGCTGTGCGGCTAGCCTGAGATTATGCAGTTTAGTCTTAAGACCTCTGAAGTTCTGATAATAGATGGTGAATTCTGACAGCAAGATCACGGTCTTTGTGCGTCTTTGATCCCTTTATAGTAAAGAGACAGCCTCCAGGCTTTTTATTTGCTTAGCTTGATGTCCATCCTCCTTCCTTATCAAGATTTTGCCATCACGAACCCAAACATATTTGTATCCTTTTTCTTTCGCGACTTTTCTGGCAGCCGCATGAATTTTTTTGTTTAGGGGTGACAGGTGCTCCGATACGAAGACAGGCTTAACTAAGTTGCCGTACCCAAGGTGTTGCGAGTTAAGCTTTTTGTCGGGGTGCGATTTGTTAAAATTCATCACTGAGGTTAGCATGGTATCCCTCAGCAGCATGCTACGCAGCTTGACAACTACAGCTCTGGGGTTATTGCTTTCAGGGTCCAGTTTCCTTACCCGTACTACAGACAGGATGTCGTCTTCTTTGACGGAACAAGAGACTACATTTCCAATTTGTTGAACAGTCTTAACCAGATTTTCTGCTTTGCTTTCCGGTATGCCGTTGATTTCTAAATTCTGTTGACGTGCATGCTGTTCAATCAAGTTTACTCTTGATGAAAGTTCAGAGACTGTGTGCCGGAGAGAATCGTTCTCCTTGTGAAGGATTTTATTGCCGTTCCTACAGGTCTCAAGTTCGGCTTTCATCCGATCAAACTCTTCACTTATAAAGTCGACTGACTGTTTAAGTTCATGGAACAACGATTTTATATCACCCAGTTCATTAGTGAAACTTTTTTTGATGTTGGCTGATATTTCCAATGACAGGACACTCCGTATTTCTTGACGAATACAGTCGATCAGTTCACTTTTTGAGCATTGAAATTCTGGATCAGGTGAGCCATCAATGCGTGGACGTTTCTGTCTAACACATACATTAGATAGTTCAGGTGTACTTGCAGTAGGTATGTTAGGTTCAGAGGATGCCTGAGATATGTTACTCCCACCGGATTCTTCAGGCGGGGTACGCGCTTGTCGTGACATTTTATTTAAAATTAATAAGTTGTGCACTTTTCTCAGTCACAGTCACAAAGTGCGTTAGCTGGATCGGTTTCCTGGTATACAAACACACGGTTAAATTTGGGACAAAAAAGAAAAAAAAAAAAAAACGATTATTAGTTTAGTCGATTGTTGTGAAAAGCCCAGTGTCCGAAACTATGATAGAAAAACACCTCTGCGTTTCCGAACGAGAATATATGTGTCAGAAGTTGTACGTGTTTTCATTGGTGGATTAACTTGGCGTGACTCAGCTTACTTTGGACTTTTATTGGCAGATAGCTGATGTCAGACGGAGCTAAATAACGAGCTAACTTGAGCTACTTTTATTTTAGAGAAAGGATTGAGGTTCCGTGCAAAAAAATTAAAACCCTTGAATTGTTAACGAAATCCGATTAAAATAGGGAAGGAATTTTTTTAATAATAAATTTTTAATTAATAAATAAAAATTAATAATAATTTTTAATAATTTTACGAAGCATAGTGTAGCTAGCTGTGTGTACTAGAGTATTATAATAATCATTGGCACGACAAAGAAAATGAAGTGAGACTTCTGTTTTTTCTGTATCAGGGTTGCATGAAAGTAAAGCCGTGACGTAGCCAAGTTCAGCGGGGACGTCGATGCACTCAGCAACTGCAGTAGTGAGTGCATTCAACTGCACCTTATGTTTTACTCAAAGCTCCGTCAATGCTCGCTTTTATGAATTCGGTTCTTTATATTATTTATTTAATTTGTTTTTTGTTTGCAGATCACAATGAAAGTTGTTTATAGTATAAAGTAAAAGGAATGCGACTGTTTCTGACTAAAAGCGTGAGTTTACAGTATTCTAAGTGATTAGGTATAGCCACCATATCTTTGTGACAATCCTAGTCCTTGTGCTGGCGGCCCCGACTTACGAGCAGTAACTCGTTGGTTCGAACCCAGGTAGGCGCATTACTTTATGTAATTTATTTCATCACCACTGCTCTCGAAACGGTGAAGGAAAACACCGTGAGGAAACCGGCATGTCCTAGAACCAAAAATTTGAAGACTTGTGACATCTACCAACCCGCACTGGGCCCGGGTGGTGGATTATAGCCCATTCCCTCTCATAGAGAGGAGGCCGTGTGTCCCAGCAGTGAGAACATTATAGGCTGATTATGCTATGCTTATGCTAAGTATTCTTCAAGAAAATGAAGCTCTTATCTTACGCTGAAGTATTTATCAAATTCACTGCATACTTTCGTTTTCATGGTTCAAGTTATTTTCTGCTAGTGCCGCTGCCGATAATATTATAGCTACTAGAAAACAGATTGTCGTAAAAGCATGCTATCAGTGTGGAAACAGCTGATATCCATTCTCCTGACACGATCCCCTAATCCTATCTTACGGACAAGCCAAGGGGGCTAGGGATATTTCTATGTGGAGTCTAGACGGCGAATACTTTGATGTTATGTCTTCTTGGTAGTATTTTCATTCATACATAGGGCACCGTCTTTTGTTTTTCTTGCAGAGTGCTGAGGGAAGACTGATTTGTTGAAAGGTTGAGAAACCGGTAATGCCGTATATTACCGGTTTCTAAATTGAGTACTAAATTAAGTACTACGTACTAAGTATAGGACTTACATATCCTCGTTGGTCTAGTGGTCGCAAGTCCAACTGATGAGCATGAGGTCCTGGGTACGATTCCCGGGTCGTGCTAATTGTTATCGGGTTTTCTATCAAGAATTACCCTGTAGCAATCGTAAATTTTGGATCTGGGCCCGTTTGATGGCAATATGCTCACCCCCTATTGGATATGGACCTTAAACTTAACTAGCAAAATGTGGGTGTACTAGTAGGTATACGGCTCTGCCTAACCTACGGGAATTACAAGCGTGATGTTATGTTAAAACTTACTTTCATTTTACGATTGCTACATTACAAGAAAACACTTAGATTGGAGTTTAAGTAGTTTTACATAGAATTAGAAAATCAAACCAGAAACTGGGCAATATCGACCTCCAAGTGCGAAGCATGGCGGAGTGGCCAAGTTTCCAGTTATACCAAGTATTGGAATCAACATTAATATCTTCATTCAAGACTACAGATTCCATCGACTGATAAAAAATGTAACTTTTATTTAAAAGTCTACATATTAAGTTCAATCAACCAAACTAGTATCATACAGCAAACATCGAGTTCCATCAACACAGTTTAATATTACCTGTATTCAACAGCGGATGAACTGGTATTCACCTGATCCGTGCAAATACAACATTTATTTGTAGTACCGAGCTCAGTCATTATAGTGAGATTTGTATGCAACAGTTACAATTTGCTGCTCCTGTCTCTACAGTTCGTGGCGCTCATTCATCAGTAGAATATGTTAATGTTTAAGCTCTTGCCAAACTAAAGCATATCCCGGGCGGGATGGGGGCGAAATGCCGGTGCCAATTAACTTGTATGACAGTTTTTGGATTAGTGCAAATGCAAGGTGTATACAGAATCTTCACGATGCTGTCGTCAAGCATTCTGTACATCACGCTAAGTAAGTAACTCAACAAAAAAAATTTGCTGGGTTTTTTTTTGTGTTTAAAAATCACGTTTCAAGGTAGGACTCAATGTGACGCACTCAAAACACTGTGCTGGTGCATGCTTTGTATAGTATGGGGGTCGTGGAGGCATTTAATGTTACAAAATTCAAGACTAGTATTTTTTAATACTAGTCTTGAATTTCAATATTTATGCTCTGCGCACAGCAAGACCCTTCGTTCCTCTAATAATCGTCTTCTCGTCTTTCGCCTCCTCTAATAATCGAAGAAAACTAATCACAGCAGTGAGAAGGACATCGTTGTCCTTCTCACCGCTGTGGTTTTCTTCAATCTTCTTTTAATGTCCAGGCGGTTTTCCTTTGGAATGCGCTCCCTCAGAATATCAGGACGGCCACCAGTTGGTCCACATTTAAGGCAAAAGCTCGCGAACACATTCATAAGAAGTTGGCAGACTCGTCACACAAATAATTTGTCGTTTTTCTCCATCTATGTTGTTTTTTATTTTATCTTTCTTTACTTTGTATATTTTGTTTGTATGTATGTAATTATGTATTTATTATTATATTTTGTCTTCGCAATTTACTGTACAATTGCACCTACTGTTTTGTCTCTGCATCACCCTAAGGTAGACTGGTAGAAAATGCCCAAGGCATTAAGTCCGCCTTTGTACATTATGTGCATAAAGTTTTAATAAATAAATAAATAAAATAAAAAACGTGAAAAAGTAGGAACCTTGACCCCCAATATCTCCGTAACTAGAAGGTCCCAGGTATGGTCTGGACGAGAACAAGCACCTTTCGGCTTCGTTAAGGATATTTTTACACCCATTATTCACGGGACTTCCTAATCATTGTAACAATCGACGCGGGCGGTCTTGTCCCGCGGCCCGCGTGACAACCGCCTCAGTGAGATAAGAGTCGAAAGCTGCAAACCTTAAACCGAGAAAGCGATACAAGGAACACTGCAGTTAGTCCTTGGATGGCCATTCGGTCAATTTGTCAACACATCGAGTCCTCTGAGAAAGCGCAGGTTTCGAGATACCTGTCAGAATTTTCCGATAATTGGGTTACGAACGATATTCCACGTACCTACGTAAAGTTGTTTCCCTCGGATGTGATTGAAACCACGCGCTATAGTTACGTACATATGTATAGTTACTCGCTATTATTCAGAGGTAATTTGTATGTTTGGAAATATTACCTATCTGTAAGTACCGAAGGCTCAAAAAATCTTTCACCGATAGAACGATACAGTATCGGCCGATGTGTCAAAGCAAAGGTTACTTTCAAACACTGTTTTAAACTTTCATTTACTTATACATAAACTGTCACTTACGGAATATCTTCCGTGATTCTTTAATTTGAAAGGTTACTTTGTATAGTACTAGCACTTAGCCCGCGACTTCGTCCTTGAAAATTTTGATAGCTCGGCTAATATGCACCATACACAGTATAATTATATACATAGTATAATTTATAGCCACCCACGAATAATTTAGCTTTCTACGCGTAAAGAATTATTACAATTGGATCATTAGGGGGTATCTCCAGAAAGATAACCCCTACCTACAAACTTTCATACAACTTTAATCTCTTCATAATATTAGTAGGTACCTATAAATAAAAACGCGGAGCTTCTCTACAAATCTCTTTGTCGGTAAGATCATGATGCGCAACTCTATGAATCATAAAGCCAATGTCAAAAGTCCTATCTGAAATAATTCAAACGGAATTGCACCATTAGAATTTCTAAAGCTATCGCCGTATCTAGCATTAAGCTTGAGTTTGTCGTCTCAAAGGCGCAACCGCAGGTAGCAGATAGATATAGTATACCTAGTATAATATGTAGTATAGTATCTGTACTCTAGTATTATAAACTTAGTGCTTGTAACACGACAAGGTTTTATAAAGAATTTAGAACACAGTAATTGCATGTGTATAAAATATACTGCTGAAATACGTCATACATTACTATTTACAATTGAATGTGAATTTGAAATTTCTTTGTGATCATTATGTAAGTTATTTCGTGGAAGGAAGAAAATGCAAAAAAAGGGTTTGAATTTTACAGTCGTCACTTATTAGAGACCAATATTCTTTTTTATGAGTAGAGGAAGACCAAAGCAACAATGGACTGTGTGAAGGATGTCATGGCAAGAAAGGAGGTACCTATCTGATGTGACATACGCATGCGACTGCGCCGATCCCAAATAAATTGCGATAAGAGCAGGAGAATGATGATGATGATTATTTTTGAATTTGGAAGACCAGGTGGCCTATCATGAGAGAGATCGCGCTAGACGACCTGTATAGCTCGGTCTCTTTCCCACACTGGAATTACTCCTTCTTTAAGACGTCTTAATAACGCCCCAGAACTCTAGTCGGAATTTAGATTTAAGCGGTATCAAAAACATGAAGGCAATAAGATACAAAACGACTGTCCAATTTCGCAAAAGGGGTTTCCCCTCTCGACAGTAAGTTTAGTGACACGTGTTCTTGTGCCTTTTTACAATCAATGTTGCCCGACATAAAAAACTTATTATCTGTGTTGGGATGCCAACAACACGCTCAATCCGTTGGTCTTTAAACTTTTTTTATAAACAAGCATACTTAGACAAAAAGGTCACTGAACATGAAAAGATCCCAACAAATTTATTGTAGCACTAATGAACATTCATACCTGAGGAAAGGTTTAATAATATATAAGTTACGGAGTAGATTTCCCCCCCTCTGGGGTTGTAACTCAGTGCTCGACGTCAGTATTCGGACGAAAGCTCACGAATAATATATCGGTATTAGATTCGTAGCTCGTTTTGTGGACGTTTGTCATTATTATTTACTTTTATTTTCACAGTTCATCGTAAAATTGTGTTGGATTTAGTGCAGTCAGATGTTGTTTGTGCAGCCGTGTTGTTGTTTTAGTGTTTATTTAGAAGATAAATGCGATTGCGGTTGTTTGTTTGTTGTTACAGACTAGTTAGTTTAGTGGTCACAAGGGTTATTGGCAAGAGGCCTTGAGTTCGATTCTTAGGTCGCGCACAGTGTCATTGGTTTTTTTTTCTGATATTCGGTAGCAGCACTAAGTCTGGTGCCCGGTTGATTGAAGTATGTATATTACATGGGGTTTAAACGTAACTAGTGAAATGAGGGTGTTCTACAGGCCGCTGCCTAGCCTGTCCTGGATTACAGGCGTGATGTTGTGCTATTTTATAAACTGGTTGTATTCTTACTTAATATTTTTGTGTCCCTTTTTGGACGAGGAATGGGAAATGTGATCGTGTTATATTTTTATAGCTGTTTCTGTACATTGCTTTATTGTTCGTTTTGTACGTCAATAAATAAAAATGAAAGTATTTTTTATACTGTCTATAAAAAAAGCTTTAAATATAAACTGTTCCGCTTTGTAAAAAACTTTCAATAAAATGTATTGTCTGTTGTAGTAGAATTATTCATCCATCCATCTATTACATACCGAGTTTCATCCGTGCCTCGGAAAGCACGTTATGCGGTTGGTCCCGCCTGTCAATTGTATGTCTTTGGCAGTCGTTACAAGTACTCCGTGGCCCGAAAGACATTCAACCAGTCTTACCAAGAGGTATCGTATAACCTAGTACTAACTAGGTTGTGGAGGTCAGATAGGCAGTCTCTCCATGTAAAAGTCTAGTATTCTGCTGCATCCGGTAAGACTGGAAGCCGACCCCTATATAGTTGGGAAAAGCCTAGGCAGAACTAGTAGAATTATTATATTTTTATTGGAAAAGTCAATTAAAAAATCATCATCATCTGCTTAACGTTTACCCAAATAGTGTATGATTGGCTTTTTGTGTAGCCGAATGCAGCTGAACACCAGTATTTTACATGGAGCGACTGCCTCCACAACCCAGTTAGTAAGTAACACAGTAATTACGAAAATAATAAACAGAATAAAAATGTTTCTCTTTTCAAATACCTGACTACCTACTTACCATCGTGATCTTCCCGTCCTTGGTCAAATTCTACTTGGGGTCGGCGCAACATGTTTTCTTCTTCCCCTGTCCCTCTCCATCCATCAACATTCATGTCCTATACCTCACTACTACTAAACCTTTAAGGTTCGCTATCGCGAACTACTTCCAGTATATCAATCAGGCAATGCATCTTAGGTAAAGACTAGCGCTGATAAACGGCAGCTCTTCAGTGCTACTGAGCGCTTTACAGACAAGTTAACAGTGCACCAACCTTGCGAAACTATAGCTAGCTTTTATGAGATACGGTTGGTAGTATGTTCTAGTTGGGTCCGTATTAGACACACTGTAGGAATAATATTGTTTGCGATAACGTAGATAAAAGGTAATTGTTCCATCTGTTGATGTTGTGACTCAAGCATGTGAATGATTATGGATCTAAAGGACCTGTCGTTAAGGTCCATCACAAGAAAGTCGCGCTAAAATTCTGCCATGCTTCAAAGAATGGCCATATAGATGAGAATAATAGCAACCCCTGAACAGATTTTATTTCACGGTATCTCTCATAGATTTTGATTTCCCAATGAAGTGTCAATTAAAAAAAAACTAAAAATGTACACGAATATGATAATTATGGTAATGGGGACTATGGTGAAACAGAAGTCAAAGCGTTATGTATGGAAGCTTAAATGGTCTGAACCTTAGATAGATTCTCTCCTCCTTCTAGTAAATATCTGTTTTCTACAACCATCTCATAAATAAATCACTTTAATATCTAACTTAGAACATAGGAAACGAGACCTCATACGTCATCAACACTCGCAAAATAACAAGTTCGCAACAAAACAAGTCTTTGTAACTCAACATATTGTTTTAAACATGTGAATTGTGTAAAACAGTTTGAATTGAAACAAAAATCAACTGTTTGCTAATGAAGTGGGTGATTATATTAGTGGCGTAGTCACACCTCTGATGTCATAGATAATAATTTACATAGGAATTGGTATCAATATGGTGTTAACTAGGCAAATCGTGCATATGCAAATTGTTATACGTATGTTATTATCTCGCTAGGATAATTTTGTTGTGATGAAGTTTCCTAATGATGTACGAGCCTTACGGACATAGCAAAAGAGATAACATAAAGAAAATGGTACTTAGTGAACCTTATATGCCGTAGACTGGATGGAAGATGGGGGAGAAGTACTGGGGTGGAGACCACGGACTCCCGTCCAGAGGAATATATGTGGGAAGATAACCGACTTGATGACAGACGATCTGATTAAGAAGAAGTGAAGTGTTATTAACATAGTTTTAAGGTTCTATTTACTAACACAATTTGTATTTTATCATATGTATGTTAGTATGTAAGGTATATATCTATGGGCCAAAGAAGCCTGAAAATAAATGGATGTAGTTGTTGTTATAAAAGTGACCGGATTAGAATGGATACCTATGATAAAACCGCCAAAAGTGGAGAGATTTGGAAGAGATCTACTGAGTGGCCAAAGATTGAAGAAAAGAAGTTTTCTACTTCAGTCAAATAGAAATCATAACCAGATGTAATAGGTATTTCTTATTGGAGATTTTAAGTGATTGAGGGTTCATTAAAATATTACGAATATTAATATGTCGGAGACGGTCATTGGTACGGGCTTAAAATGAATCACAAGTGCGCGGTGGTGACATCACGCGATCTACTTACAAATCTACCCACACCACAGCGCCACTTGTCACAGAGCCCTGTTGGTCACAAACTCTGAGCCAGGACGACAGTCAGTGTCTGATCGCGGCCGAGTTAAGACCTCTTGGAACTGTACCTGATTCATTGTGCCTAAGTTGTAATCTCAAGTAATTCGTTAGTTTTGCTAGAAACAATGTATCGGTCAGTGTCTTTTCATAGCACGAAACCCATCGTCTGTCCACATGATGTAGAAGCCTAGCTGAGTAAATCCTGCCACTCCGACAAATATTTTAGTAAACTGTTGTGATTTAATTTTATTCTTTATCGTGTGGTTAGTGCCTAACCTGGTGTCAGAGTTTTTATGCCACCCATGGGCCTCTGACTTGGCTTTACATGCCGACGAGAAGAATCGGTCAGTGGGTCGTCTTCTCAGGCATGCTGGTATGGTCTCACGATGTTTTCACCGAAGCAAGTGATAGTTATACAATACGCACTGGAATAAAAAAAAAGCAGAGGTGCGTGCCTTGGGTTCGAACTCGAGACCTATGATTGGGCAATCCGACGGCCACACTACTAAGTTAGCACTGCTGACACAAAATATTGAGCCTGTGATTTCCGAAAGATAAGATAGATGTGAAGGTACCTTCACAGTACATCCACATTTCACCAGTTTTAATGTTTTTTCACCTTCAACAAAGGTTGCACTCGCAAGTGCCAAGTGCAACAAACCAACGCGACTACAAGACTCGGAGAGCTCGCTCAGACAGCTCAAGATCAGTTAGTTTTTAGATTGGATGGCTGCCCTGTGACCACTCTCTACGTAATTAGCTAGAAGGTACTGCTATAAACGTGTCTTCATGATCATTCAGATCTTGTTTATATTTTTTAAAGTCTGATGAAAATTATGGAAGCTGGAGTTGAGAGACAAGATGAACGTTTATAGCCGGTATATAACAGGATGCTTGCTTTAAAAAAATAAAAATGATCCGGTGAAGAGTCGCTCAAGAAAACACGTCGTATATAAACTGATGAAAAAAAACATGAAATTAAGGTTTGTTAAAGCTCACATTTACGTTAATTATAAAAATGGAGGTTTAGATAGCCATAACAAAGCCAAAAGGCACTTGTTGTCCCCGTTGTTGCGATATTTTTTTTGTTCTAGACCTTAACTAGGAACCTTGGTTGACGGGTTCATGTAGGGTCCTTTTACACCTTGTATTTGAAAAGGCTCAATTATTATGAAAAATAAATTTGAAAAACAGAATTGTTTCAAGCCTTTTTGAAAAAAAAGAAAACTAACGGAAAGAGGAATAAAGGCTACAATTCCACATACACGTGTCTATTAATCAACCTATACAGTGTGTATACATACAACATAATCTCCTATAGTATACACACTTAACAATAACCCATAATCACCGAAAGAAAGGTCCCCATACATCATCAAGATCTCCTATATTCGGGTCACAGTTTATCACGCCGCTTGCGCACCAAATTCGCCCGAATCACCCATATTGGTAACATATGGCCACTATTAACGTGCTGAGGTAGCTAACAGGGTATTACCAGACCGGGAAAATACGGTAATTGGGGCTTATTCGGGTGGTGTGGTACTTACGTTATCTTTTGTCTGTGTCGAGGGCACTTAATCTTATATTGTTTGTTATGATCATTTGTTTTTATGTTTTGATTATTTTGTTGTAATAATAATACAAGAATATTTCCTGGCCAAAACGTTGAAGCATTACTATTGTATAATTGATTTTTTAACATGAATTTGTCAATATCTGCACAAATAAAAAAAAGAATCAGAGTGAAATGATGGAACACACGATTTGCCGGAATGTTTTGAGTGTTTACTTATGAGGTTTTGGGTGGGTTGACAGGCAAAGTTAGGGACACATAAATAAAGCTGAGGTAACGTAGTAATACATATTATATTATCATGCAAATAACCAGGAACTCAGAAGTTTCCGGATGATGGAAGCTAATAGTGAAACTTTGCAATGAACCTTTAAACAGTTCACGAAATCTCCACAGAATCGAAACCCATAGCATGAACTCGAGTTTGCTCAAGTTCTTTTCCCTCAGCCCTGAACTGGTGACGTGGCAAGGTGGCATCCCTGATGCCAGTGGCGTGCAGTGCTTCCCGACGGCGAGCAGGCCACGCAAAAAAAAAAAAAAACTCGCAACATCACAGCGTCGCTCTACTTAGGATGACCCTCAAAGTAGTCACATCTATTGATATATTCACTCACCCTTCCAGGCCCCCGCATCTGCCCCTGGTGTTTTTAGTAAGCGTATGAGAAAAAACGCCATCTAGCTTAAATATAAGGAATTTCAATGGTATTCTGTCAATACAAGAACGAAGGATGTCACTTCGTTACAAAAAATTCTACAAAATAAAACAGAGTGCGCTGTTAACAAAAAAAATAGTTTAGTTTTCGTTCCGTACCCAATTTTGAGCGTCTGACCGGAATATTTGAAAAACAAACATTGAAAATAAGCCTGTAAAAACCAAAGTTATAAATACAAGAACTCACCACATTAATCAAGGTTCACATCACGATTTTCTGACAATGCAAACAGAAGAAAGATTCATTTGAAATACCGAGTACGAGATGAATTTTGGGTTAATTCTCGTAATTCGGGTACCTACACATTTGCCTTTAGACACAACTTGAATCTTAACATCAAACAATCGTGAATACTTATTGTTTTTAACTTCTGACAAACACATTATCTGATCAGCGCAAACTTCACAACAGAACACCATTTTTAAGTAAATAAACAAATACAACAAATAATATTTACACTACTGTACGTTTCAAAATGAATTACAACCGTCAGATAATATAATAATCAAAACATTCAAGATCACGAAATAAATTTTGCTTGTCACATGAAACAAATATGGCTTCTAAGAAAAATACAATTGTTATTTTGTCAATGAAAAAAACACTACCAAATATAATTACATCACCGCATACCGTTTTAGCCGGATAATACTTTGTGGGGCAGCCAATCAGTGGCCAGCTAGCCAGCTACACTCGCAGGAGTTTACGCCCCTATTTACTATGTGTGCCGTTTATATACATGAAAATACGCATCAGTGTGCTTAAATTTATCAATGGAAATTAGGCCGGCTGGGGCCTTGCCTAGACGGCCGGGAGCGAGCGTCGTAGTATTATTACCAGTTACGTCACACGGCCGCGACAAGTTGCTTTAAGTATTATAACAGGCGTTTTATTTTTTTATTTTTGATTAATATAGTTATAATAAATGCATTTGTTGCGTTGTTGGTAGGAATGGTAGGGTAGGCTAGGCCTAATTGCCTCTATGGACGGCACGCCCCTGCCTGATGCCAAATTCACCTTTGCAAGTCTCCATCAATATCAGCTGTCCACTGAGTCCACTGACCTGACTGACTCATCCAACTGATTACTGTTTTGGTGCATTCCCATGTGCAAGTATCAAGACCAGACTAAATTCAATTTTCCTCTACCTATAGTTCTCTAATAACATCCTAGTTGATACATAGAACGTCGCAAACACACAAGGGCTATAATTATAATTACTGTGTCCGGTAGTTCGTGTAATGCTCGGCTATTTGCTTGCAATTTAATTAGTGGCTAAGCTCTGCTGTTCATTAATTACAGCTTGCAGCTTCCTCTGATAATAGTGACGGAGTTAGGTATTGAACACAGGGGTTTACGCTAACACGTGTGGTATATTGGGTTATTTTTCTTTTTTTTTACCCGCACTATTGACCACTGATTAAAAAAAAAGTACTTAGAGGAAAGGACGGACGGTCGTTTATCTATGAATGAAAAGTAGAAAACAAAAGAAAAGTAAGTTATGAAAGGTTGTCGATAAGTAAAGCTATAGCTTGTTTTCTTAAATGTTAGTTATAGACTTTTCAAAGAGGAAATCTTGCAGAAGTCATCCGAAGTAAATAGGCAGGCTTTGGGAGGAAGTGGTGTGATTGATTGAAGCTATTTTTTTATTAAAAAAAAACCGGCCCCGTGCTAGTTAGACTCGCGCACCGAGGGTTCCGAATACACTAGTAGGTATTTTGTTATTAAACTGCATATTTACGGTTATCAGATTTTTCTTACGGACAGACAGAAAGACGGGCAGACGGTCAACAAACTGATTCTATAAAGGTTCTGTTTTTGCCGAATGAAGAAAGGAGCCCTAAAAACCACAACAGTTTACGAGAGGATTAGCCCGTTGTGCAAATCTGATATTATAGTCTTGATAAGGGGTGCTAAGAGCTTTCCCGGATCACTTATTCAATTCGGCAGTACTTGTTGAACAAGCTAGCAAGAGCTGAACCGAAGGAATTGCAAGTAATATTCGGTTTTCATTCGGCTCGTGTTGATCGTCAAACGCCGCTCAACATTGCTGGGTGTCTCAGATTCTATGAACCCTGAGGGTTGCCAGTTGCCATGCAAGGTTCTCTCTTTGTGCCGATTGTCTCAGAGTCCTTTGATATTCGAACCCAGCTTCAATTGTTTGTGAGCCAGAAACCTTGAGACAAAGACTACAACGACTATAGTTAATTTGTAAAATAAAATAAAAGAAGAAAGGAGGAATGTAATCATTGGAGTCTAGCCCTTATTTTGATGAAAGAATATGATTCTATCGCTTCACGTACGGGCGTGGGCGGTAAATATCGACCTCTCCTTAATTACAGCCAAGTTATGGCTTTGCTATATTGATATCGATTTCTGGGACCGTAATTACAAGGATCACATACATTTTGTTCAGCTACTATATACGAGTACCTTCATCTGCCAGTAATTTCGATTTCGTGGTTGGTGTCTCGAAGTACCCGTGACCTTTGTCGTCGGTCGCGAGACACATCTTGTGTGTTTGTTCTCATTGTTTGCCTTGTAGGTAAATATTTCAGATTGTAAAACACAATTCTATGATTTGTTTCATTTTTCCAATACAACTTAGAAAGCATTTATAAGTAGGGCACCGAACAAGATTTCTAAAGGCCAAGTAATCCTAGACATTAAATAGTAGTAACTAGAAGGTGCTTATAAAACGCAGATTTTGTAAGATATGTAAAATTATGTCAATTAGTAAATACTAGCTTAAGCCCGCGGCTTCGACCGCGTTGCGTTTTATTGTCCCACGGTATTATACTATCGGGAGAAAAAGTATCCTATTGTTAATCCAGGTTATAACCCTTGGAAATCGTTATAGCCTGTGTAAATGTATGCAAAATTTCATCTAAATTCGATCAGTATTTTTTGCGTGAAAGAGTAACAAACACCCATTCATCCATCCTCACAAACTTTCGCATTTTTAATATTAGTAGGAAGCAGTGGCGAAAGTTCCATACAACTCTATTCCTACCGGCTTCTCTTTGAAATATGGCACAGTCAGTATTCTATAGACAAATAATTTACTCACATTAAAGATAGTATGTATTCCGGCTTACCTCTTACAAAAATTGACACTTCGCTACTGGTAGGAAGTAGGATAGGTAAAATTCGAAGTTTCAAAAACCTGGTCTATTCTTGGCCTGTTTATTTGATGAAATCAAGATGCTTTAAAGTTCGCATTGAAAATATCTTCGGTCCAAATTGGTTTTAATTTTGATTTTTTTATTTAATTTAGATTTTAATTTTGGTTTTAAGTATTGAAATCAAAATTTTGGTTTTAATTAATTGTGGGTTTTTTTTTTAAATAATTTAATTTAATTGTGTTTAACTAAGTGTATTTTCATCTTAAATGTAATTTTTATAATAATTTTTAAATTTTTAATTACTTCGTTCATCACCTGGGACAGTCGAGAAAATTTTATTTAAAAAATCAATAATGTTATTTTTTTCACACTAAAGCCTGTTTTACCTACCGAAATGAATGCCTAATCTCACAAGCTGATCTTTAATAGTATCAGAAAATTGTGAAAATTTTAAAGTTGACGTGCTATAACCACTACGCACGACAGAATTTTGACACATGACACATCAGCTGAATCGGCGGGGTGATGCGCATTGTCAAGAAATTCAAGAATTTTCGTGAACTTTCAGCATTCGATTTTATAATGAAAAATATGTCGCGGCAGCTGTTTCATACGATAAGTTTATGGTTAATATCTCCAAAAACGTGTTGATGTCGGTAAAATGGCGTCAGTCTATTGCCAAATATGTGTAAATTACATACCACTACACCCTTCCAAAAATAGGTAACTTAGATGCGCTTGAAATAATGTACATGGACAAGTTTCTCGTTTGCTAAAAAAACTCGAAAGGGTAAAATAAAGACAGTAACATTCTATCTGCGTTCTTATTTTTACCATTATTCATACAAAATTTCATAAAAAAACACGATCCAAGTCTTGACAAATATTACTAAAAACTCTTAGTGCTGACCGTAAACCCAAGATTCAACATTCGATTAAAAAGTTGCAGTCAGCCTAATCGATTACTCGCAATGAAATCAAGTTTGGAAAAAAAAAGTTGAAACGGAAAAAAACTCCTTGGTATAATTTCAAATAATTATATCATTCTAAAATTAACATTTATGCTATCTTTTCTAATCTTCTAATCTTATTTAATTTTCTAATCTTATTTAGTAATTATTCGATGCTTTTGGCTGATTTCAAGAGAAAGAGAATAAATCTCCTCTCCTCCTCCTCTATTCTATACTAATATTATAAAGAGGTAAAGTTTGTGAGGTTGTAGGGGTTAAACTCTGGATCTGCTGAACCGATTTTGAAAATTCTTTCACTAATAGGTAGCTACATTATCCGCATTATATTTATTATATTTACAATGTGCCCGTGGGATAATTTTCGACCAAAACGCTAGCGAAACCGCAGGCAACAGCTAGTAAATAGACAGACGGACAGATCGACAGACTGACTGACAGACAGATTGACAGACTGACGGACCGACTGACAGACAGACTGGTAGACAGACTGACCGACAGATCGAGAGATAGACAGATAGACAGACTGGCAGACTGATTGAAAGACAGACTGACAGACAGGCCCACAGACAGACTGATCAACAGCCTGACAGACAGACTGACTGCAGACAGGCAGACTGATAGACAGATTGAAAGACAGACTGATAGACAGACTGACAGACGGACAGATCGACAGACTGACATACAGACTGGCAGACAGATTGACTGGCAGACTGATTGAAAGACAGACTGACCGACAGACAGACTGGTAGACAGACTGATTGACAGACAGACTCGTAGACAGACTGACAGACAGACCGGTAGACAGACTGACCGACAGACCGGTAGACAGGCTGACCGACCGACTGACAGACGGACGGGTCGACAGACTGACTGACAAACAGATTGACAGACAGATATCAATCAGTCTGTCAACAGTCAGTCAGTAGGGTGGGGAGGGGGGTAGGGTGTGTAGTCAGTCGATCGGTCTGTCTATCAAGACAGACCGATCGACTGACTGACTGACAGACATACTGACAGATTGACAGACCGATTGATACACAGACTGATCGACAGACTGACAGGCAGACTGGTAGACAGACTGGCCCACAGACGGGTAGACAGACTGACCGACAGACCGGTAGACGGACTGACCGATAGACTGACAGACGGACGGGTCGACAGACTGACTGATAGACCGGTAAAAAGACTGACCGAAAGACTGGTAGACAGACTGACTGACACATCGAAAGACAGACAGACTGATCGACAGACTCACAGACAGACCGACAGACTGACTGCAGACAGGCAGACTGACAGACAGACTCGTAGACAGACTGACAGACAGACTGGTAGACAGACTGGCCGACAGACCGGTAGACAAACTGACCGACAGACTGACAGACGGACGGGTCGACAGACTTACTGGCAGACAGATTGATAGACGGACTGATCGACAGACTGACAGACAGACTGGTAGACAGACTGACCGACAGACCGGTAGACAGACTGATCGACAGACCGGTAGACAGACTGACCGACAGACTGACAGACGGACGGGTCGACAGACTTACTGGCAGACAGATTGATAGACTGGCGGACCGACTGACAGACAGACTGGTAGACAGACTGACCGACAGACTGACAGACGGACGGGTCGACAGACTGATTGGCAGAAAGATTGACAAACGGACTGATCGACAGACTGATCGAGAGACTGACAGACAGACTGGTAGACAGACTGACCGACAGACTGACTGACAGATGGTGAGACAGACAGACTGACAGACAGACCGACAGACTGACTGCACACAGACAGACTGATAGACAGATTGAAAGACAGACTGGTAGACAGACTGGCTGTCAGACCGGTAGACAAACTGACCGACAGACTGACATACGGACGGGTCGACAGACTAACTGGCAGACAGATTGATAGACGGACTGATCGACAGACTGACAGACAGACTGGTAGACAGACTGACCGACAGACCGGTAGACAGACTGATCGACAGACCGGTAGACAGACTGACCGACAGATTGACTGACAGACAGATTGACAGACTGGCGGACCGACTGACAGACAGACTGGTAGACAGACTGACCGACAGACTGGAAGACAGACTGACCGACAGATCAAGAGATAGACAGATAGACAGACTGGCAGACTGATTGAAAGACAGACTGACAGATAGACTAAAAGACTGACTGACAGACAGGCAGTCTGGCAGACAAATTAAACGACAGACTGACAGACAGACTGACCGACAGACTATAAGACTGACTGCAGACAGGCAGACTGATAGACAGATTGAACGACATCCTGTGGTGGGCAAAAATTACTTTGACCACTATGCACGACAGAATTTTGACACATGACACATCAGCTGATGCGCATTGTCAAGAAATTCAAGAATTTTCGTGAACTTTCAGCATTCGATTTTATAATGAAAAATATGTCGCGGCAGCTGTTTCATACGATAAGTTTATGGTTAATATCTCCAAAAACGTGTTGATGTCGGTAAAATGGCGTCAGTCTATTGCCAAATATGTGTAAATTACATACCACTACACCCTTCCAAAAATAGGTAACTTAGATGCGCTTGAAATAATGTACATGGACAAGTTTCTTCTTTCTTTTTTTTTCTTACTGTCTTTTAGTCTGTCTGTCAGTCTGTCTTTCAATCAGTCTGCCAGTCTGTCTATCTGTCTATCTCTTGATCTGTCGGTCAGTCTGTCTTCCAGTCTGTCGGTCAGTCTGTCTACCAGTCTGTCTGTCAGTCGGTCCGCCAGTCTGTCAATCTGTCTGTCAGTCAATCTGTCGGTCAGTCTGTCTACCGGTCTGTCGATCAGTCTGTCTACCGGTCTGTCGGTCAGTCTGTCTACCAGTCTGTCTGTCAGTCTGTCGATCAGTCCGTCTATCAATCTGTCTGCCAGTAAGTCTGTCGACCCGTCCGTATGTCAGTCTGTCGGTCAGTTTGTCTACCGGTCTGACAGCCAGTCTGTCTACCAGTCTGTCTTTCAATCTGTCTATCAGTCTGTCTGTGTGCAGTCAGTCTGTCGGTCTGTCTGTCAGTCGGTCGATCAGTCTGTCTGTCTCTCCATCTGTCAGTCAGTCTGTCGGTCAGTCTGTCTACCAGTCTGTCTGTCAGTCTCTCGATCAGTCTGTCTATCAATCCGTTTGTCAATCTGTCTGTCAGTCAGTCTGTCGACCCGTCCGTCTATCAGTCTGTCGGTCAGTCTGTCTACCGGTCTGTCGGTTAGTGTGTCGATCAGTCCGTTTGTCAATCTTTCTGCCAATCAGTCTGTCGACCCGTCCGTCTGTCGGTCTGTCGGTCAGTCTGTCTACCAGTCTGTCTGTCAGTCGGTCCGCCAGTCTATCAATCTGTCTGCCAGTAAGTCTGTCGACCCGTCCGTCTGTCAGTCTGTCGGTCAGTCTGTCTACCGGTCTGTCGATCAGTCTGACTACCGGTCTGTCGGTCAGTCTGTCTACCAGTCTGTCTGTCAGTCTGTCGATCAGTCCGTCTATCAATCTGTCTGCCAGTAAGTCTGTCGACCCGTCCGTCTGTCAGTCTGTCGGTCAGTTTGTCTACCGGTCTGTCGGCCAGTCTGTCTACCAGTCTGTCTGTCAGTCTGTCTACGAGTCTGTCTGTCAGTCTGCCTGTCTGCAGTCAGTCTGTCGGTCTGTCTGTGAGTCTGTCGATCAGTCTGTCTGTCTTTCGATATGTCAGTCAGTCTGTCTACCAGTCTTTCGGTCAGTCTTTTTACCGGTCTGTCAGTCAGTCTGTCGACCCGTCCGTCTGTCAGTCTATCGGTCAGTCCGTCTACCGGTCTGTCGGTCAGTCTGTCTACCCGTCTGTGGGCCAGTCTGTCTACCAGTCTGCCTGTCAGTCTGTCGATCAGTCTGTGTATCAATCGGTCTGTCAATCTGTCAGTGATACTGATGTATACCGCATCATTATATTATGCTATTCAGCGTTGAGTAGTGTCATCCTGAAAAGATAATCCTGGCTGAAGGATAAAATACGATTGAAATTATGTCTATTCATCCAAATTGAACAAGTATCTATACAAAGTTTCGTGTCTGGGCTATTAACCGTTGAGGAGTTCCCTCGTGAGGAGAAGATCCTGGCTGCAGGTTGATGTCATGATAGAAATCATATTTATTCATCAAATATGAACGCATATAAATTTTTTCTTATCTGTGCTATTAACTGTTAAGGAGTTCCGTCATGAGAAGACGATCCTGCTTGCAGGATAAAGTCATGAAAGAAATTATCTATATCTATCAAAATCAAACGCGTAGATAGTTTTGTGTCCGCGCTATTAACCGTTGAGGAGTTCTATCGTGAGGAACCGATCCTGGCTGCAGGACTAAGTAATGTTTCTCATAAGAATGTATTGTCACCAAAACCAAAAGTGTGTGCAAAATTTCAGCTCAATCGGTATAGGGGAACTGGTTTGAAATTCAGTTTCAAGATTGGCCAATACTTACTAACAAATTATGTAGATAATTTAAATACAATATAAAATTGAACAGCGAATGCATTCATAATTTAATTTTTTATAAGTCTATACTTATAAATATTTAAATTATTCGTTTTTATTCTATAATAAAAACGGCGCGAATTTAGCCATAGTTAGTCTGTGCTGTTTGTTGTGTCGGTTTTAGTACAACAATTTACGAAAAACTATTAAAATGACTATTATAAACTTAAAAAAATAATTAGTGTTTATTTATTGTATTTTACGCTTAAAACAAAATTATTTTAATTTCAATCTATCAATTTTTTAAATTCCTTAATTTAATTTCTCGATTTGATCGAAATTTACAAAAAAAGAATCGATTGAAATAATCGCTTCCACACATCAAGATAACAAAAAAAAAAAAATGGTCGTCAATTTCGAATATAAATTGAGGAATGGTAATGAATATTACGAGTTATTGGTCCCGCATTAGTAAATTACTCTAAGATCAGGGCATTTTCATGTTGTTTAGAATAATTGGAATTATATTTTGTCATATTTGTTATCGAATTAATACCCGTCTGTGTGATGTAATGTGAAAAATAAAAATGTAAACACGCAAGATTGGCGCGAAACTTCGACTTTTGATATCAAAATTCGTCATTACCACTGCTTACTTAAATTGAACTCTGGATTAATTCGTCACATAATTAAATGACAAGTTAATCATTCTCAACATACTGGAGCTTGGATGTCCGAAAACCACTATTTTCATGATTTTTAGCCTCGGCCAGCACTGCCGTCAAAATGGCGATGACCGTATTTACGCACTTGGATTTTTTAAGGGTAAATTAAGAAACTTGCGCGCTAAAGACAGAAGTTTTAATGGCGAGGACATGTGAACTTTTTATCCAACTCTCTTAATTAGCGCACACTCATAGCATTTGATAATCGGAATATTAAATATTTACTTATTTAATGAGGATGACGTATGACTTAAACGCTTGCCCCTTTAGGGGCCGGTACCAAGTCAGCGGAGGTTTGTGTGTCACGCCCCCAAAGGTACCCGTACCGAACTTTATGGTTAAAATTTTCACAATTTTTGTTAGGTCGTTTTGTTAGGTTTATTTTTTAAGAATTAGTTTAATGAGTAGTAGCAGCAGCGATGTGGTGGGGAATAGTAGTAGTCAACCTTCAACTTCACTGAACACCCTGGAGAGATGCCCGCTTTGTACCCAGGCACGATTTTTTAAAGGTAAGCGGGGTCTGAATGTGCATATTGGTAAGGTACATAAACCTCCAAATGCCTAAGACCCTGTTTCAAATCTTCCACCTTCAACTTCGGCTACATCAACTTTCGACCCAATCTGGCAAACCCTTTCCAAATTCAAAAACTCAGTTCCTGTTTTAAAGCGAGTTCCCCGCGGTGCTAGGCCGCTAGTTGCACAAAACCTAGCAGGTTGTGTGCGCCTTGCCGTCCGAGAGAACTCGCTAAGTGCTTGGGAACAGTTGCTTACCTTCCCTTACCGAATACTTCATGTTCAAAAGAATTTGGCCACAAAAAAGACTTTAACAGCTCAAATTAAAGATAATTGTAATATTTCGGCTCAAAATTTTTATTTAAATTTAACGTCCCAGGGATATACCTCTCGAAGAGGTATATCCCATCTAGTTGAATCAAAGTTAGGGGAAGGTGACATTAGCGGTGCAGCCAGGATTCTCTTCAGTAGCGATGTGGTGTCACCGTGTTCTCCAGAAACACTCGCGGCTCTGGAGACCAAACATCCCGCCCCCACGGATGGCCTTTCTTTTCCCGAGCCTCCTGATTCAGACATTCACTCCCTCACCATTACAGGTCGAGAGGTGGTCACAGCTGTTTGCTCCTTTCGGAGCGGCTCCGCAGGCGGCCTCGACGGCCTAAGTCCCCAGCACTTAAAGGACCTAATCTGTTCAGGCGCCGGGGAGGCCGGTGAGATGCTCTTGAAGGAGCTTACAGCTCTGATTAACCTTATGCTCTCCGGCAAGGTTAACGAGGCCGTCATCGACGTCTTGTACGGGGCCAATTTATGTGCCCTGCGTAAGAGGGATGGCGGCATTCGTCCCATTGCCGTGGGTACTACTTACCGTCGTATGGCAGCCAAGATTTGCTGTAAATTTTATGGTGAGGCTGTTTCGAAAAATTTAAGCCCCTGCAGCTAGGTTACGGCTCCAAAGGGGGCTGTGAGGCTGCCGTACACGCTTTGTCGACCTACCTAAATTCTGGCAAAGGTGAGGTCATCCTGAAGGTTGATATAAAGAATGCCTTTAATTAAGTTAATAGGGACACCTTGTTAACAGAAATTAAAAAAGAATTACCTCAAATGTATAGTTTTCTTTGGCAGTGTTACAGACATCCGTCTAAATTACTGTATCGGGACAACCTTCTGGAATCTGCTGTTGGCTGTCAACAAGGTGACCCGCTCGGGCCAGTGATATTTAGTTTAGCTATTCACCCAATTGTTCGACAACGAAATTCTAAATTTAACGTTTGGTATCTTGATGATGGAACCTTGGGGGGCGACGTAGATACTGTTTTAAATGATTTAATTTACTTAAAAAATAAACTTCATTCCATTGGCCCTATTAACCTTAACCTTGCAAAATGCGAACTTTATTTAACGGACTGTACCAACAGACAATTGACTATTCCTAAATTTAACGCAATAGCCCCTAACATCAAAATTATTGAAAAAAGTTCTCTTCGTCTCCTTGGGTCTCCAATCTTCGAGATTTCCTTTCCCGATTTTATCGAGGAAAAAATTCAAAATTTCAATGACATTTCGGAAAGATTACTCCAAATTAATATGCATTCGGCCATCACCATAATCCGTTATTGCTGTTTCGGCCCAAAATTAACTTATTTTCTACGTGCTTCCCCTTTATGGAAGCACACTCATCTTTTGGACCAAATGGATCAAATTATCAGAAATACCTTATCATCCATTTTAAATGTGGCCTTGGACGATCGAGCTTGGACACAAGCTACTCTTCCCATTCGTATGGGAGGACTTGGCGTCCGCAAAATTTCTAGTATTTGTTTACCGGCTTATATATCCTCGGTCCACGGCACGGAGAAATTAATGAGGCTTCCACACTGATTGATTTTGATGTGCCGTGCTTCTCCGAGGCTATCAATGCCTGGAAACTCGCTTGCCCAAATTCTGAAGAACCGGACCATCCATTTTCCCAGAGACGGTGGGACGAGCCGCTCTGCAGAGTAGTTCAGAACAATTTACTGAACACGTCTGCTACTACTGCTGAGCGCGCTCGTCTGCTGGCTGTGGGTGAGTGGGAGTCGGGTCTTTGGCTTCACGCACTACCGTCGTCGAACACAGGTACGTTGGTCGACGACACTACTTTCCGCCTCGCTGCTTCTCTGCGCCTAGGTGCCGCATTATGTTCTCCTCATCGCTGTCACTGTGGTGAAGTTGTCAACAGCCTCGGACATCACGGCCTGTCATGCAGCCGAAGTGCGGGCCGTTTTGCTCGGCATGCGAATTTAAATGACATCATCCGACGAGCTCTTGTCACCGTCGGCGTTCCAGCTATATTAGAACCCAATGGCTTGGCACGCGACGATGGCAAGAGACCGGACGGGATGTCTTTGTTTCCATGGAAGATGGGTAGGCCTTTAGTGTGGGACGCAACATGTGTCGATACTCTTGCGCCATCCCATCTTCCTAGCTCATCGTGCTGTGCTGGGGCTGCCGCTGCGGCTGCAGAGAACCTCAAGCGGCGTAAATATAGTAACCTCATTGGTAACTATATTTTCGAGCCGTTTGGGGTTGAAACTCTAGGATATTTCTAAGCGTTTAGTTGACACTTCCCGTGACCCAAGGGCTGGCTTTTACCTTGGCCAATGGCTTAGCGTTGCCATACAACGTGGCAACGCCGCCAGTCTCTTGGGTACATTACCAGTTGACAGCGTTGAGGAGGAGTTTTTTGACGCCATTTTTTAAGTTTGTTGCTAGGTTATTTACTTTAGGTTATTTTAATTAATAAATGTAATACTTGATTAGTGTAAATAAATAAATAAAAACCCTGTTAGATACTTTTGGTAATTGTATGATCCAAAGTTGATTGAAATAAATACATATACTTTATACCACAAAAGCCAATTCTTCTCAAGACCTTAAGATTATTCGTTAACACATTTATGTGGCTCTCATCGAAAACTAAAAGCCTAAAGGAATTACTTTAAAAGCCTAGCTGTGTACATTTATTTTTACGATGTAGACACGAATTTACTTTAAACAGATTGTCATCAAAATGTTACTTATGTGCACATAAAACAAGGCGCTTTTAGGATATTTGTATAGATGTGCTACAAGGACTAAGAACGGGGGTATAAACAGACCTTTATCTTTTCTTCTTAGCGATTGTAGCAAAAATATTTAAATACAAGGTGTAAACGTTCCGGGGCTGCGGGTCGGTTCGAAAGGGATACCGCGGCCCTGGAACACAAAGGGATAAGAAGGAACATGGACAGGTTTTAGTCAGTACAAGTCTGACACTCCCTTCCGCTCCGCCCAGAGCTGGAGGGGGGTAATTTGATGATTTCATCCGGAAAAAATAAAAGTGTAAACGTTCACGAAGCCGTCAACCAAGCATTCTGTACATCAAACTAATTAAGTCTACGCAAAAAATAATTGCTGGGAAAAGACTCTTTTTGGGGTGACAAATGTGTGTGCTGATATGGATGCACCAGCACCCACATTTTCATCAATATCAATACGGACAAGTCGCAATAGATTGGTACCGACGGATGCGGATAAAATAATTCCATACTTGATGTATGCGCTCGCACGTAAAGAAAGAGGCGATTGAAATAATAAAATAGTTATTTTCAGGTCCCCGTCCCACAACTCGGTATCGGTAAACCTGTATCATTATGCAAGCCATATACTTTTGGATTTCGTGGTACATTCTCATTGTGGCTTCTGTATAATCTACACCGAATCAGCATAGAAACACACAATAATTATTTACCATATTCCTAAACGTAGCATGTACCTCGTTACCTCCGACAAACCATTACAATTAACAAACAAAGCCAAGTTATATTTATCATATCACGCAACGATTTCAATTTCACTGTCTGTTGTTATTCCATTTCGTAATATCACGATACGTTACATTGCGCATAAATAAACATACATATTACACCAATGTATTTATTAATGTATAAACAAAGGCATTATTATAAATGACTTAAAATCAATACTAGATTTACTGTACATATCTAAATGCGAGGGACGGATTAATAGTTTTGTGCTACAGCAATGGGGAAATCAATGGGCCCTAGGCTTCCAGTTCCAAACCCATAGAAAGATATCTTTGTTGACATAACTGTGACTTTCACCCTAATAACTGCCATTCAGTAATAGATCTTTTCTTACTTTTACAGGGGTTCAATTGTGAATGTCTCTAGTTTAACCAATGGGGTTCACACAACTTTTTACAACACAATTAATATGCCTCAATGGTAGTGTAAACATTACTGAAGTGAAAACGATTGTAATTGAATATTAACATTTTCCAAAACCATTACTTAATGTAAAGTTTGTTTTTATTAGCTAAATTTAAATACATTTATAAATTAAAATAACATAAAGTAACAAACTTAACTAAAAACTTAAAAAATGTCATCAAAAAACTCCTCCTCGACGCTGTCAACTGGTAATGTACCCAAGAGACTGGCGGCGTTGCCACGTTGTAAGGCAACTAAGCCTTAGGCCAAGGTAAAAGCCAGCCCTTGGGTCACGGGAAGTGTCAACTAAACGTTTTGAAATGTCCTTTAAAAGGCTATGAGCATTCGGACCCCACGGTTCTAGAGTTTCAACCCCAAACGGCTCGAAAATATAATCCATACAAATAAATAAAATTTGAGTGTATGTTTGTTATATCAAAATTACACCTTTTTACTGAATGAATGTTAAAATATACGGCACTTCTAACAAAAACACTTTTTTTTAAGTTTTGTCTGTCTGTTTGTCGATCTGCCTATCTGTCTGTATGTTCCGGCTAATCTCCTAAGCGGCTGAACAGATATTGACGAGATATTTTTTCTGGCAGATAGCTAATGCTTTATGTTCTAACATAGGCTACTTTCATTTTAGAATGGCAACTAAGCCAATAGTATTAGAATATTCAGACGTTTTGTGCATTACAGTGAAAGACGTAAGGACGAGTGCTCGCTTAAAGTCGGCTCTGTAAACAACAACAATGAGTAATAATAGTTTGTTACGATTTGCCAGCTTTAATTGTAAGAGTGTTAAGCGTTCTATTGAGCCGTTCGTGCACTCTGCGCAACTTGCGACATAATAGCGCTTCAGGAGTGCTGGCTGCTGCCGGAGGAGCTGCCGGTCCTGAGCACCATCCATGGGTCACCATCCACGGCCGACGTCCCCGTGCTGCTGAAGTCATTCAGCAGCACGGGGACGTCGGCCGTTGACACATCTGCGGGCATGCTGCGTGGGCGACCCTATGGTGGGGTGGCTCTGCTATGGCGAAAAAGTGCTTTCAATAATGTGTCGGTCGTTCTGAGTGATAACCCGAGAGTGTGTGCGATACGTATTGATACGAGTGAAAGGTCTTTATTGTGATGAGTGTGAACATGCCCACGGATGCAGTGAGTAACCTGCCAGAATTCTCACGTTGTTTAGGACTGATAAGTGCGATTATGGACAGTAGTGATGTGGAGGCGGTTTATTGTCTTGGTGACTTTAACGCACATCCGCATGGACTATTTTTTACGGACTTGTCCAGCTACTGTAGTGATAATCTCTTTTCGTGCGTTGATGTATATAGGCTGGGATTGACGTCGAACACGTACACGTATATCAGTGACTGTAATGGGGCAAGGCGATGGCTTGATCATTGTCTCTGTACAGAATCGTCTCTGGAGACTGTTCGTAGTGTTAGCGTTATGTACGATGTTATGTGGTCGGATCACTACCCATTGTTGATCGAATGTGATCTTAATATAATTAGGCCGAAGGCAAAACGGAGTATGTCCTACGACAACTTAACTTGTGGGGAGAAAAAGTTTGGATGCTATCAACACCTACAGGCAAGAATGTCATCGGCGATTGCGAAATGTTGACTTTCCTCGCGTATTGTCCAATTGTTGTGATCGCATGTGTAGTGATTCGGACCACAAGCTAATAATTGATTGCCTGTATCGGGATGTGGTATCCACTCTAAGGGAAGCCACCATTGTTAGCAGGGAGACACGAGGCATTGGTAGGAGGCTGAAGCGCGTGGTGGGTTGGAATAAGCACGTCAGCGAGGATCACTCGTACGCTACGCTTAGGTTTAATGAGTGGATTAATTGTGGCAAACCTACGTCTGGCGTGATTTACGAGGAAATGTGTGGCAGTCGAAAGACATTTAAATCCAAATTAAGGTGGTACCAAAATCACCAAGACCAAATCCATATGGACATCCTAGCCGAGTTGCACACTAAAAAAGACGTTCGGGATTTCTGGATGTCAAAAAAAGCACAACCTTTGGCCTGGTTTGCCGGTGAGCGTCGGTGGCGTGTCTGATGAAAGGGATATTGCTAACGTTTTAAATCCCAGTTTTGTGTCGAGCCAAGTAGTATTCCACCTTCTGAGGAGGTCGCTGCTGAGTCACAGTTCACCGTCCTGGAACCAAGAGTTAAGTTCTCAGCTGCGAACATAGCTACGACCATAGGGTGTATGACCAGGGGTAAGTCTTCAGGAGATGACGGACTCAGTATCGAGCACCTACAGCATGCAGGTCCCAACCTACCACGTGTTTTGGCCATGTTGTTCACGTTCTGCCTTCGCCATTCGTACTTGCCGGACGAGCTAATGAGGACTGTCGTAGTACCAATTGTTAAAAATAAAACAGGTGATATTTCAGATAAGAACAATTACAGACCGATCTCATTAACGACATTATTTGACAGCATGCTTACTGCTCAGTTAAACAATATAATAACTTTGCACGATAACCAGTTTGGGTTCAGACCCAAACTGTCCACAGATAGTGCTATACTGAGCTTAAAGCATGCTGTCAGATATTACACGGATCGGAACACGCCTGTTTACGCCTGCTTCCTCGATCTGTCCAGGGCATTTGACCTGGTTTCGTACAAAGTGCTGTAAAAAAAGTTGCTCGATAGGCAGGTTGCGCCTGAAGTTGTTAAAATCTTCCAGCACTGGTACGGGAACCAGGTTAATAATGTTAAATGGTCGGGAGTGCTGTCGGACTCGTACAGGTTGGAGTGTGGGGTGAGGCAGGGGGGATTGAGCTCACCAACGCTCTTCAATCTGTATATCGATGGACTTGTAGCCGAGCTCAGCAGCCGCCATGTTGGATGCCATGTTGATGATGTTTGCTTTAACAACATCAGCTATGCTGATGATTTTCGGAGTTTCCACCAGTAAGGCTATGTGGGGTGCCCTTGGAGCGGGTACATACTTTTAGGTATCTGGGCCATATTGTGACGTCCGACCTGAAGGACGACGCTGATATTGAGCGAGAAAGGAGGGCGCTGTCGGTGAGGGCGAATATGATTGCCCGGAGGTTTGCTCGTAGCTCCAAGGACGTGAAGATCACCTTGTTTCGAGCCTACTGCACATCTTTTTATACAAGTAGTCTGTGGGTGTCATATTTGCAGAAATCCTACAGTGCTCTCCGCGTTCAATATAATAACGCACTGAGGGCGCTGCTGCGGCTGCCGCGCTTCTGCAGTGCATCGGGAATGTTCGCAAGCGTCCGCATCGACTGTTTTTATGCCAGCATGCGCAAGAGGGCGACCACGATAACGGGTAGAGTGCGGGGCAGCGGCAACAGTCTTATTACCGTTGTCGCCAACAGGTCGGTCGGACCTTTCATGCAGCACTGGCAGGCCATACATGCACCCGTTTATCAGGCCTGGGGCAGATGAAAATAGAAAATAGTCACCACAGAATTTAATGCAATTTATAATTTTATCAATTTTTATTATTTGTTTTGTATTTTAACGTATTTTTATTTTAAAATTATGGTTGATTACTATGTATTAAAATGAACTCACTTTATTTTATTTTTATCGGACATTCTACAATTTATATTTATTTGACGAAATATTTTTGTATTAATTTAATTTAAATTTAATTTTGTGTACAATTTAGTTGTATGATATTGTGTGGTGTGTATTGTGTCTCTGATTATTTAATTTCATACTAACATTATTTTTAAACGTGCTTACTAACTAAATTATGGATCTTTGTGTCTGATGCAAATAAATTATTATTATTATTATTTAGAAAAGGTTCGTGCAAAAAAATTAAAACCCTTGGAATTGGTAACAAAATTCGATTCAAAAAGGGTAAATAATAATTTCACGCGAACGAAGGTCGCGGGTAACAGCTAGTTATCAATAAGGTTACTATATTTACGCCGCTTGAGGTTCTCTGCAGCCGCAGCGGCAGCCCCAGCACAGCACGATGGGCTAGGAAGATGGGATGGCGCAAGAGTATCGACACATGTTGCGTCCCACACTGAAGGCCTACCCATCTTCCATTTCATTTCAGTTAATATAACAAGTTAACAACTAACCCCACTAATGTAGACGAACATTAAAACAGACGCGAACGTAATTATAATAATATGGAGCCACATTATAATTATTTACAACAAACTTTCACAATTTTGTTTGTTTATAGGCTTTATTAATATCCGAAACTATCAGGTTGTCATCAAAAGTTTCGTGCCTTCAATATTACACAAATTGCTGAAGCTCATGCAAAAAGGTTCAACAACCCTGATATCGCTTGCCAAATTGAAAATGGCACATGTCTAAACATCGCGTTTACTGTCCACAAATTATTGTTTACAATCGGCAATCAATACGCTCTCGATAACCATCTTAAAAAGTTTAGTTCGTTCCTAATTACCTACCTCGTTTTTTTTTCGGATGGCATGTCTTCAAATGACCCCTCCCCCTCTGGACGGAGTGGAAGGGAGTGTCAGACTTGTACTGACTAAAACCAATCCATGTTCCTTCTTTTGCCCTTTGTGTTCCAGGGCCGCGGTATCTCTTTCGAACAATCCCGCAGCCCCGGCAAGCATCACCTCTTGCGGACCCCTTCCTGGCTGCTGACATCTCTTCGAGGCGCGCGTGGAACACGAATGCGCCGTCGACGTGGCCTGTCGTCATAAGACGGCCGGACGGCGAGCTAGCCTATTACTCACCGTCCACAGGCCCGCGCCTACGGTGGCCGGGAACCACCACGTGGCCCCTGACGCCCGGGGCGTCTCGCGCGGTGGCTGGGACGTGAGGTTCTCTCCCTCTCACGTTCCGCCACTTCGCAGAAGGAGGCTTCCCATTCCCTCTTGCCCCTGTCCATGGATTGAACCAGGGCCGGACGCGAGAGACCGCCGCCATCAAAGGTAGCCTATACTTCAGACTAACTTTTTGGGAACTATTTATTTATTTAGGTTAGCCAACAATTGTTTACACGTTACATTTAATTTAAAAGTACACGATATACATTTATAAGTGCAAAAATTACTTACAGGCTAACACCACATGCACTATTATAATTATATTTCATTACACATGTTCATTAAGTATTGCAATTAATTCATCTACTGTCAGATCGAAAACCTGAGCCTCGGTTTTTCAGTTCTACTCTCAAAGGAACTACTATCAGTATCCCCAGCTTATAAACGTCCCACTGTAAGACACCTGCTTCCCCTCACAAAAGGAGATTCCGGGTAAATGCACCTCTTATTCTACCACACCATTCCAATGAGGAAGAGCTGACATTAATCTCACCATAAATTACCAATTCCACTCCATTACTATCATTGCCATTTCATCATGATCATTATAATCTAATAATATGTATAATCTCAACATGAATGATGTCACCAAAACTTTGTGACAATATTTGATTTAAAAGAGTGTCCATGGAGTTTCTTGCCCATTCTTCTCCATAGAGATCTATGCTTTGAAATAACTATAACAGTACTTTCACAAGTTATTATGCTTTGTGACTGACTGTAGCTTCGCTTTCATTGTTTTTCTGACATTAAAAAATAAATGCCTTTAATGGTCTAATTGAAATAAATCCTTTGAGTTTGATCATACAGTCTAAATTATTAACCCACTGCCAATCTATAGGTTCTGTGCCAGCCTCATCCATGTTTACCCCGATGGCAACAATGTTATTTACTTATCACCAACATTTCTCTTCGTTGGACGCCATGTCATTTTAACCCTCGTAAAAAACTAAACGGATTTTCCGGAGATATGCCACTTTCGTATACGCTGGACCTTACCCGTAGCTAAAGATATCTTTTATTTTTCTTCGCCTCTGACCCTATTTCCCTTAAATAATATAACATAGGCAATGAATACGGAATTTTCCTCGTCGGGGCGAAATATTCAATAATCTTTTACGTGTACAAGCGATAGGGAACATTGTGTTATTGTTTAATTTTCTTTGTTATTTTCGCGATGAGTTTGGATAGATACAGTGAGTAATGGATACATACTAGTAATAAAATAGATTTATTAGCTCCAGCCTAATTACCTATGTAGAAGGTCGGTCATATCATTACAGACAAATCGCGGAAGTGTCCATGGCCCGCGGATATGGACACCGGCTGATACTTCAGTTAGTAATTGTTAAGAGCTGTCCGTGTCTGTAGCCGGTCTGTAATTTCTCCGTAACAACACACACAGTTGACAGATCCGTCACACAGTATGTTCTAAAAGATAACTGTCACTGTCATCTTGACAGTTCAACAATAACCTTTGCCCTGATTTGTGATCAAGGTTGGGTTAAAAAACCACTGTCGTCGTTTCCGCGTCGGTGTCATTCCACCTTGTATAATCGCTATATATTATAACGATAATAATCATTTAGTTTTAGACCTACAGAATGTCACAAGAGAACACTTTCGTAATTTCGCAAGGCAATTTAAACGGAGCGAGCAATCTAAGCAATGTTAATGGGGCCAAGAAAACACGTTTCCCATAAATATGGCGGTAGGATGCTAGCCAGTGTCTATCTAGTAGACTATAGTTTCCTTTCGCCTTTATTTACGACCTACGCAGTGTGATGAACTATGTCGGAGAAAGACTTTAGTAGAATTTTGACTTAATTGGTTTCGAGATGGTGGTGTAAAAGCTGCATTCGCGGTAGATTGCGAAAGCACAGATGCGAAGATTTTTTCTCTAATTTAATTGAACTATATAAAGAAGAATGTGAAAGACTATGAGCAAAACATTAAAATGATACAGTACTGCCAATTCTTAGAGCTGAACAAGTTAATAGATATGAATTTTGCCGTCAGAAATGGACAGACACACAGATGACTAAAACAACTCCATTGTTTTTGTAAAGAAATTTAAGATTCTGTAGAAAATATATCAAAGAGACCTCTATCAGAAGAAGTGTCATAGAAAAAATGTGATCCCAGGTCTCAGTGACGCCTTTAAGCAAAACGAGAAAATTAAAATACATTTATTTCAAGTCATCATCATCATCATTTCAGCCGAAAGACGTCCACTGCTGGGCATAGGCCTCCCCCAAATGTCGCCACACTGACCGGTCCCGTGCGACTCGCATCTATCGGATCCCCGCAACCTTCACAGGTCATCGGTCCACCTAGTGGGAGGCCTTCCAACGCAACGTCTTCCGGTTCGCGGTCGCCACTCCAAAACTTTGCCCCCATCGGCCATCTCACTGCCACTTCAGTTTGGCAAATCTTCGGGCTACGTCGGTAACCTTAGTTTTCTTGCAGATGTCTTCATTTCTGATTCGATCACGCAAGGAAACTCCGAGCATAGCCCTCTCCATTGCCCTATGGGTGACTTTAAGCCTTCTGCGTTATTTCAAGTACATAGCATATATTAGAAATATTTTTTAATAATAATAAATAAATAATAAATAAATACAAAATCATATAAAAATAAATACAATATAAATACATACATAATTATACTTGCCAAGTATAGACACAGCGCAAACTGCACCGACTCTAACCAGTTAGTTATTGCGAGAAGTTAAGGATGTTGTTCGCTGTGTCCCACCGTCCCACCCATCGGAAGTTCTTTTGTCTCGCGTTTTTCCGTTTGTGAAAAATCCCTACACAAACCACCCAATATCGGAAGGAAATACCTACATCAAAATGACACAACACTAACAAAAACTGACCACAACCAAAACCCAGCACACACGATCGCAGATATGGGTCAAACCGTAGTCAATACACAGAATTTATGGTGGCAGCATAACTTTCGTTACATCCGCGCGATCCTGCTGATTTACTGCGCGTATTAGGGTTGTTGGTGTCCGGAACTGTGGGTTCGGATTATCGCGAATTCGATGTGAACGCCCTTTAATAGTGCGGTATCGATATCGCTTCTGGTTTTAGCTGATAAAGGCGATAGTACTGGTTTTTGTATCAAATGAGAGATGGTTTGGGAACGAATGACTCCACATTCGTTCATAATGACAATGCCAGTATCCTTTTCCGTGTCTTCATTCGCAAGGCATTCGTTAAATTACGGTATTATTATGTGGCAAATGATAGGATTTTCTATGAGATAGTTAATCTGATTTTATCCGTAGGAACTCCAAGCCTTGGCTTAACTGGTCAATTATAGGTGCGTGCTGACGGTAAATTGGTCTGTGCAAGTTGGATCTTTTGATAGACCAAAGTGAAAATACCTTACGGCTTTCCTTACATTTCATGAGATTACTTCGAAATGAACAAAAAGGAACAGGGGGCGTAAAATACAATTTATCACTGGTTTCAATGATGAAGGAAATGTCGTAAAGAAGCGCTCACATTCACGTCATAAAATCTAACGAATTTAATGTTCTGGAAGCGTTGATAGATAGGGCCACTTGTCATTGGAGGCATTTCATTTTGGAGATGCGTTGTGGGCCAAACGTTTGAAACAGTAACTGAAGTTCAGTTCAGATGTGTTTATTCGTGTTGACTTTGTCGCAACTAAAGCGTGATATTGGCATGTTCATCACATTCATAATTTAGCCAAAAGACGGCTGGTTGTAACTCAAGAAACGTCACATTTAAGTTAAACGTATTCTATTAAGTATGCATATTATTAGTATGAGGTTCCTGGTGAAGGTTGCGGGAATCCACCGGATGCGAGACGCTCGGTCAATGTGGCGACACTTGGTGGAGGCCTATGACCAGCTGTGGACGTCTTTCGGCTTAAAAGATGATTATTAGTATTCGTATGCATATTTAAACTCACGCCTTCTACTTCTTTTTCTTCGTGTCGCTAGTAGGATATTTTTATATTTTCTTAGCCCAGAACTTTGCCATTTCCACCAAAAGTCACTACGGCTGCATTTTTTTGGGCCATGAGGGCAGGATATCAGATGGAGCATGGTTTGCGACACAGCTCCACAACCAAAACCCGGTGCTGTTTCATTGAGGTGGCCCCACTTAACGAGGTTACGAAACGAAGAAGAAGCAACTAAAATACTCCGTTTACTTCGTCTATTTCATACATCTGGTTAAATAAAAACTTATCAAATTATTTTCATTGATGCCATCTAAATCCTTTCGTGTCATTTTTTTCTAGTAAAAGGCAAGGATCCGGCCTTCTTTTGCTCAAAAGTATAAGTTTGAGTCCAAGAAAAAATTAGCGTTGAATAAGCCTTTCAAAAACAAAATTCTCTCAAACGTCTTCTCGGATTTGCTTGACCAGTGCACCAGTAAAATCGGCCAACAAAAATAGTCTTTTAGTTTTTTGTCAAGCTAGGATAAACATCAAGCCAGCTAGCAAATCCTTGTTTGCTCTTTGTAACTAAAACACATAATACAGGACCGTTTTCAACATAATATCATCTACATACAAGTATTTACTCATACCGCAAGGTAAAAAGGAAGGGAATTTCATTTTCCGTGTCGCCTGAAGACAAATGTACTCGTAGACATAACGGCAATAACGTTGGGGACTGTTTGCATGTATGTGTGTCATGTAGAATTGTGTATATGTACATAGTTCAGGCGTTGACATTCATATCACACGCTTTTTATTCTCAGATTCCATAGGGAGCAGTGCCTAGTGGTGTGATTCATATTTGTTGTGCTAGGCTTTTATAAAAAAACACACCTTCACAGGTTTTGCTACTACTTTTAAAACACGGTGTACTTTTAAAACACGGCTAGTTTAAGAATGAGGTTTTCAGAAAAACGAGTTGCCACATGTCATAAGTTGCGATTAAATCCTATACACCGTGTCTTTCTAGTCGTCCTACATAGGTGGTCCACTCAATGTATCCGACAAAATTAAATTAATTTAAAAAACCCATAACGCATAAAAGAAAAGCGAACATTTAACAAGTCCAAAATAATGTCTATAGTTGAGCCATCAAATTCGATTGAGTAACACCATATATTTTAATTAGGTATAGAAATTGATGGATGGATAAGGTTTGCGGCATAATGTCGCGGCGGGGTACCGCTAAGCTTAAAGCAATAAAAATAGCTAAAATAAAAGATTGCATACTCATTACTCATAGTGCTCCCAGACTTAACAATTTAACACCCAACTAGATTTTCTACAAAAAATTGATCGTATCGAAGCAAGTTGTTTGGAAATGCTAGTAAATTAATAGATAGTCAATCAAATGAAGGGTCTGACTTACATAAGCGGCGGTACCCCACCGCGACATTATAGCGCCATTTTAACGAGCAAACCTTATCGTGCCATCCATCAGTTTCTATACCTAATTAAAATATATGGTGTTACTCAATTCGAGTTTGATGGCTCAACGATAGGCATTATTTTTGACTTTTTAAATGTTCGCTTTTCTTTTTTGCGTTATGGGTTTTTTAAATTAATTTAATTTTGTCGGATACATTGAGTGGACCACCTATGTAGGACGACTAGAAAGACACGGTGTATAGGATTTAATGGCAACTTATGACATGTGGGAACTCGTTTTTCTGAAAACCTCATTCTTAAACTAGCTGTGTTTTAAAAGTACACCGTGTTTTAAAAGTAGTAGCAAAACCTGTGAAGGTGTGTTTTTTTATAAAAGCCTAGCACAACAAATATGAATCACACCACTAGGCACTGCTCCCTATGGAATCTGAGAATAAAAAGCGTGTGATATGAATGTCAACGCCTGAACTATGTACATATACACAATCCTACATGACACACATACATGCAAACAGTCCCCAACGTTATTGCCGTTATGTCTACGAGTACATTTGTCTTCAGGCGACACGGAAAATGAAATTCCCTTCCTTTTTACCTTGCGGTATGAGTAAATACTTGTATGTAGATGATATTAGGCTTTTTCAAATTTTAATTTGAGATAAACCTGCGTGATGTTAGATTTTTCTTACACAGACAATTGCGTGACAAAGTTAAAATAACATCTTTTCTTTTAGGTACTAGATACACCTTAAAAGATGTGCTTTTCTCTATCTGTTAAACAAATATGTTGTCAAACACTACCATCGGTATTTTCACTAATAACGGTACCAAAACCACTTATTCCAATATCAGGAACTTTCCGGTACTTACCTTTCCCCTCGTTCAGTTTTCAACAGCTCCAATTTCCGTTAAACGACAAAATACATTCCGCAAGCCTTTAAAATATAATCCGATACCTTTGGAGACCATCGTAAAACATTTTTCCTCGTAACTATGCAAAATCTTTCAGATTTATAGACGTTTAATATTTCTGAGCCTTTCGTCCTGTCTCAAATCAAGGTACGAGCTTAAAATATTAATTTTCGTCTCGGATCGTAGAAACAAGAGGCTGATAGGATAATATTTGGAGAACCTACATAATAACATTTATACTTGAAATATGTGAGCCTTATTTCAGAGAAAGGATTGTTTTTATGTAATTACAGTTTCAGCTGGTTTTAATACAGTGACGGCGAACGGTGGGTATTAATATTGAAAGCTTTTAAAGGATTTGACGTGGATGGTCTGTGGTAACGGGTTTCAAAGGGAGATTTGAAAAACTTCCTGGAATAACCGGCATATATTCAGAGGATCCAATTCCAGGAATCTACATTTTTGTTCTGTTTTCCAATATCGTATTTTCATGTCACTGGTACTGCTTTTATGAAAAAATTGTTTCATTGACACACATTGCATGGTGAAGTTTTCATCATACTTTTGTAATTTACAGTGTAACTGTAGTGCCTGTGGACGGTGAGCTATGGGCTAGCTCGCCGTCCGTCCGTCTTATGACGACAGGCCGTGTCGACGGCGCGTTCGTGTGCCACGCGCGCCTCAAAGAGAGTCAGCAAACAGGAAGGGGTCCGAAAGGACCGATGCCTGCCAGGGTTGCGGGACTGTTCGAAAGAGATACCGCGGCCCTGGAACATAAAGGGCAAAGGAAGGAACATGGATGGGTTTTAGTCAGTAAAAGTCTGACACTCCCTCCTGCTCAGCCCAGAGCGGGAGGGGTTATTTGATGATTTCCCATCGATAAAAAAAAAAAAACAAAAAAAGTGTAACTGTAGTGATATATTATACTTTATTAAATTTCAGTGCGCTTATATCCTGTTCGATTTACATGATTATTCCTTTGATTCTGAAACATAATGAATAACAAAAGTAACTGTCAACAAATAAGATGACAAAAAAATGCAAGAATTTTAAAAAGGCCAAAGCAAAAAACAAAACAATGATAACATGAAAAATGCCCAAAAAGCTGGCAGCATTGCCACTCAACGCGATTTGAACTAAGAACGGGCCTTCTGTGTATTTCTGAAAAAAACTTCGTACATCTCAGTGCTGACCTGGCCAGACTGTAGCTTCCGCCAGACAAATGCGCGAATGATGATTATTTAATCCAAGCATGTTTACTTTACAAACAGGGCAGGCAGTACCTTGAACTGGTCTAGGTACCCACTTGTTTGTTTCACCAAGAGGAATACGTCATAGAAAGCTATAAATCTCACGTAAATACTTTTAGAGTGAGGTCGTTATTCTTGTTTTTTGAAAGGAATATAAAGTTGCCGGTAGGGTTTGGGTCAGAACAAGTTTGATGATAAAAATATTGTATATTTCAAGTGATAAAAGGTGTTACTAACTCTGCTAGATTTTCACAAGAAAAATGCCGAGTCGTAAGTATCTATATACCCATCCTAAAAAAAAACAGCCAAGTGTGAGTCATACTCACACGCACATAGGGTTCCGTAGCACCAAACAATATAATAAAAATATTTTGAAAAACAAGGTTGTTGCTGCAGTTTGATGAAAATGTCCCATATCTCAAAGTAAACATCAAATCTTATTCAAACCAGTTTTGGTTGAAGGTTTTATTAAGTTCTATAATCCTATAATTTTTTCAGAATTTTCCTCCTCTTACTTTAGAAATTAGAGGAGGGGGACACACATTTTACAACTTTGAAAGTGTCTATGTTTTAAATCATTGACTTTGAGAGAAAATGATTTTAGGAACCTCATTTTCATATTTACAGACCTATCTATAGACACCCCGCACGTATAGGTTTGATGAAAAAAATATTTTTTAGTTTCAGTTCCCCGCATGTATGGGGAGACCCCCCTTAAATCTTATATTTTTTTTAATTTTGTATAAAAACCGTAAAGCGGTTCACAGAAACCATCTACCTACTAAGTTTCAACTGTGTAGGCTTAATGGTTTCGGAGTAAAGAGGCTGTGACATACTCGGACAGACAGACAGACAGACAATCTTGGCGAATCTCTAGGCGGTTCCGTTTTTTGCCATTCGGCTACGGGACCCTAAAAAACATTTGTATTTTGAGCAAAATATATCAAGTCTATGAAGCAAGTAAACAATCAATCTATTTTTCAGCATGAAGCATCTCAATCTTCCATTGACTTAAATCCATCGTCCTCTTTCCACCCCAAATCCTATAAAAATAAATTACCACAAACTTACCAATACCTATACCAGTTCTTCAAGTACCCAATTCCACATCCCCTCATTTCTTGAACCATCAACACCCCCTACCCCTCTCCTGTACCACCCCCTTCGGAATCCGTTAATACCAAAGAGTTCTTATTCAGGATCACTGGCTTACTCTGATGGATTCGGTGCTGAAATGATTGCTTCAGCTTAATGCAACAGTAGAGGGTTGAAGCTTGAAGATGACATTCGAGAGAGGATGGTGGGTTTTTATTTTTTATTTAAAATGTGGTAAATATGTGGTAGAGTTTTTTTTCTTTTACAGATTTAAAGGGTTTGATAAGAGAGTTACTCGGGGAACGTAAGGTGATAAGGTCATTATTATTTTTAAGAAGATGGCTTAAACCCATACAAATAATATTATTATTAATGGAAAAATTACTCTGACAGTTTTTATGTTTTCACACCCCAATCGCTGAACGGATTTCGATGTAACTTTGCACACAGGTAGACCACAAGCTTTTTTCCCGGCAGTCCGTTCCAAGAGGATAATTTCCGACCTCCAAGCGGAAGCCGTGGGTTAAAGCTAGTCTTTGATACTTGTGCTCTAGCCGATGTTTTAGAAAATAAATACGAGTATCTTCATGCATACCTAAGTATAACTCGTGAACTTTGGTATTTTATATTCAAACACGAGTACCGATCGTACTAACCTATTTATATTTGGGAATATAGGCTATTACCATTAAAATAAACATAACCACATAAATATTTACAAGCAATGAGAACGTTTTATGACATCTGATGTAATACGAACTGTCAATCTCGAGATATTGGCTGATATTGAAACCCACATACACGTTCTTATATTCACCATTACATAAATGACATGCGAAAATATACTGTATTTGACGATACACATGTTTCAAAATTGGGAAGCAATAGAGTAAGTGCGAAAATTAAATATGTATGTATTTCAGGCGTTTCTATATAGAACAAAATGCGCATAAATGTGTTTACCTGTTTAAATATTTACAACCTTCCGTAATACCTAGCAAATAAGTGCTAATTTTGGTTGAAGAATAAATTGATAAAGTGCTTAACGGTTTAGCACTTAAAACGCCACAGCGCTCCGCCATATTTCTTCCCGTACTTAATGGAAACTGCTTCAGTGTAGCAACACTAACAAGTGTATAACTTCACACGAAGCTTAGGACATAGGTTGATAAACAGATCAACGGCCCACCTGATAGAAAGTAGATAAATCCTCCTTTAGGTATTGTATTTTCAATGGTATTTTATACCTCTGTTTTTTGCATGACAGTGGCCTATATTCTTGTCATCCATACCTTAGGTTTATGTCAGAGGAAATATATAAGATGGAGGGAACACCGACTATAAAACGATATCCTTCCAGCCTGTATATTTGAAAGAACTATATAAATCTGTTACACCAAGGGTTTTACAATGCATTGCCAACCTTACAGTTTCTAATCTAGAACTTTTAATTCAGTCATTCACTTATTTAGTTCGTTTATGCGAGGGTTTTTGCAGAAAGCGAATTTTTGTTCCGAAGCTGAAATAAATAAAATAAATTCTTTATTTCACCAAAAGCCACAGTACAAGATCCACAGACTAAGACCACATAAGTCTTAAAACTGCGTCACAATAATGTTAATGCTCTGGCTCCTAAACTAGGTGTATGTGCCTGTGTCTTAGGAGTCAGTGATTCTCCGTAACAAACAAAGCCATAGTATACTAATACGGGACGTTACAGCAATAAGCAAATGGTGTAAATATCCAAATAAAACATACCCTGTTTTGTTTGCATAACATAATCTTAACCCAGTCGGGTAAAAAGTCGTGTAGCGTCCCCCACGTAAAAGCGGGAAACTGCAATATTAATTTCCTATATTTCGACACTAAAATTCGCAAGCGACACATTACACGTCACGTGGTTTTAACCAAATAATTTATACGAAAATTAAATTATGTTTCGCTCATTCCGCTCTCACGAACACCACTAAATAACCCGAAATCAACGCAGTATTTCTTAGAAATTTAATAAATTTAACGTCTGACGCTATCTGAATTTCAGTTTAGAAGGTGAAGAGTTTCCTAATTTATGTAGATTGTTAGCACTTCCCACGGTACAAGGTGAGTTGAAATAGAAAATAATTTTCTTTAATATCCTTAAAGGAAATGGAGTGAATATTTCTTAGAAAACATACCAGTCAGTGGTTAATTTTTTCTGTGTATTTTTTAACCCGGAGTCTTCTGTTGGAACTCATTATATCTATCAAGCGGCTTCACCAGCGTGAAGTACGATAATTGTCCCACCAGATTATACAACAGGGATAACAATTAACCTATGTGTTAATACAGATTTTAAGCTAGCTGTGTGAAAAAAAAACATACAAATCCGTTCAGCAGTTTTTGCGTGAAAGAGTAACAAAACTCTATCCATCCATCCTTACAAACTTTATAATATTACTAGCTGTTGCCCGCGGCTTCGCTCGCGTTTTGATCGGAAACTATCCCACGGGCACGTTGTAAATATTATTAGTGAAAGAATTTTCGAAATCGGTTCAGTAGATCCAGTGATTACCCCCTACATACAATCTTACAAACAAATTTTACCTCTTTATAATATTAGTATAGATCTATGATTTTTAGAAAATATTAGTAGGATGTTTAGGTGCCTAAAGTACAAAGGTGTTATAGATTCTAAATCATATTAACACGGTCGTAAAGAGTAATATTGACACAGCTAGATGGGCGATAATCAAAACTGGTCAGGCGGTCTGATAATTTTAAATGAGAATATCTGGATGTAGAGAACTGACTGTAGCGCTGCTAGAAGCTTCTTAGAATAGTTTGAATGTCCGGTAATGCGGTCTGCAAATACCATTGCACTAATTAAATTAATTCTTTGATTGCGTCATAATTACCCGAAGTTCGTTTGCGAAGAACGTTTGACCGATGCTATCATGGGGCGGAAGAACCCGAATGATACCAGTCCACATTTTTAAATCTTTTATGGAAAACTAACCGAAATGTGTTTAGAAAGTAAACTTCAGCAAATCGACAAGCAAAGCATATGTATAGCAGAGGAAGGGATGAAAAAACGCGGGGCTAAAATAGGCCCTACTTTTCCACTCAACGTAAAAGCAAGCGACGCCGCAGGCCTTATGTAGTACAGAACAGCGTGTATACTATGTGTAGATCTCCTTTCAATCGTGAAGAAAATGATGAGGTGTGGATCCAACGGAATGGAAGTGATTGTCAAAATAAAATTATGTTGCCTCATGTAGAACTGTGTGATTTGTTCTTATGTAACTTACTTGAATACGTCTTGTGATGTTTTTGCGTGACAATTTTATGTTATTTCTAAAAAAAAATCCTAACCTAATCACAACTTCGAAAATGAGGGTCGTTTAAAAAAAATGTTTTTTAGGAGCCGAATACCCATACAATGCCTATTTTAATTTTATTTTTTGCAAATAACAAATGCAAGAGAGTCCATAGACTGAAAAGCTGGTGCCTTGTGCTTACGTCACGTCCGTAAATAAACCAAAATCCATAAAAATAACATTGTTACGTATAAAATAACGTTTACACAAGAAATATTACGACAAAATTAACTCCTTCAAGTAAAGTACCAACGTCTGAATGCTCTAATTTTAGTTCAAAATGAGATACAGCCTTCTAAGTGTCTAAAGTTAGGATATTTACAGCCTCCTCCGCGATATCTCTAGAAGTCTAGAATATTATTTATGTAACAATTCACAAATGATTTGCTCCAAAACGGCGTAGAATTAGAATATCTATAGGTTCATTAGGTACAAGTAAAATATTACAGTGTTCGTCAGTTAGGTATAATAAAACATTATTTATTTTTATTGAACTGTTAAAAGTTTCAGCTAGTAGGTTATATCAATTGAGATCAGAGAAAATCAGTAAAATCTAGATGATTAGTCTTCAGATGTTTTTAACAACTAAAAATTGATTCAAAATACATATACACGATATTGATTGACTGGTTTACAAATGCGACTATTCCGAAATTCTCAAAAGGTGTAAAAGTGTACCTATCTCTATACCAACAGATAGCAGAATCCAATTACCAATACATGGTGTGGGCGCACAAACGGTTACGTGTTCAGTACATCAGACCAAACCGAATAAAATATACCCAAATATTTTTATTTTTTTCGGTTATTAATAAGAAAGTCGGCTATTTTCTACAAAAGTGCAATACCTACACGGTTGAAATATGTAATGGTAAATATGTATACGGTATGGAATGGAACAGCAGATTTATTTTTTCCGATTAAAAATTTCTATGTGGGGTGGTTTGGAATGTTGTACTGAACAGCTAACCGTCACCCATTTTTGCGTCGGTGTCCATTACATCAAACTCAAAGCATTTATTGAATGTCAGAAAAATAAAGAAGGCGAAGCTACATTCACAGACACAAGGCATAATAACTTGTGAAAGTACTGTAGTTGCCCATCCCAAAGCGTAGATCTCTATGGAGAAGATTGGGCAAGAAACTTCATAGGACTCTTTTCAATCAAAACATTTTTACAAGATCTTGATTACATCATTCATGTTAAGATTATACTTAAATGCACATTAAGAGCGCCCAGAGTAAAATATTAAATCCACAATTTAAAAACAAAGTAGTTAAAATAAACCGTGGCAGCTAAGAGATGACCAGTCCCAACTGGCAGTGCCACGAACATGACGCAGGGATGAGCACCATTCAACTCAACCATTTTGAAGGGAACTAAATGATCCGACACACTCTCCACCGTCAGCGAGACATTTGGGTGAGCATGACATTCTCTCAACTGCCAGGGCAAATTCGTGTCAATGAATGATAACTAAATGTAAATGGTAGCCTTACAGTACATAGTACTCACACATGTGCTACGCAATTATATAATACTAAGAGATTGAATTTATACAATGCAAAGGTATTTTTACAATCTTCTGCAGCTTCCACAATAACTCACATGGTAATCAATTAGTTTGCCCTTATGGTTGTGGAGTAGGACCAGCATTGAGCCAAGCATTTTTATCATCAATGTAATCCCCCAACTTAAAATATGTAGGCACTACATAGTATGCGTTTTATACAAGATTAAAATTTCGTCTCATTCAGTTGTAGAATATGGGGAGGTATTTTATTGTAACATTTTAAACTGTACCCCATTAAAGATGAGTCTACTTTAGCTAGCCTGAAACCTAGCTGTACTAGTGGGTCCCTGTTTCTAGTATTATAGTGGTGTCTGTCACCTCTTTTACTAATAAATGCAGATTTTTCCTAACGTACATGATGTTTTAAAACCTCCAGACAAGGCCATTCTAAAATAACTATAAATCAAATGATCACTTAAAATCTATTAAAAGAGTGAATGGTAGTATGAACGCATCAATCTCGAGACAATCTCGACACACTTTTCAAGATAAACGATAAAAAGTCGGAGCTCATCTCCGATCAATTTGTTTTTTGTTGGACGGACTCCGTCAGAAGGCTTATTCTGGGAGATGAGTACCGTGAAGTTGCGTGAAATTGACCATAGTGAAGAGTATCAAGCAAAAGTCAATGCCATGCATGAAAAAGGTTTTAATGGACTCATTCTAAGAATCGACAAAAAAAGTAGTACGGCAACATAGTGCAAAAAGTACTACAGCCCCATCTATGCCACAAAGGAAGAACTTACATCAAAAATCTAAATAGCGCTATTAAAGTTATCCGCGATTTAGGACTATACAGGAAAACCCGACAACAACTAGTTGTCAGGCAGGATCCCACCAGACTGGTAGCATCCGTCTGGTCGGAGGGACCATTTCTATGGGGAAACCTTACGTTAACCTTATATTACACGCTGTTCGTCATAACCTATATCTGAGCTGAGCTGAGCTGGACTCCCATTTGGTGCAACCGTGAGGCGCACACCGCATCTTGTCTAGGTACACGTTATTTAATTTGAAGATTGTTATGATGTACTAAGCTTCTTTCGTAAATTATGTTTTCCTTTTTTGTATTGGCACCTTGTTTTTTATAGGTATTTAAACACTATTCATGTAAATTGTATAATTTAATAAATTGTGCTTCTGTGTGTTGTGTCTTCTGTGTGCACTAATTAAATGATTTATCTATTTATCTACGAGTATTCAAACTTAAGTACTTTTTAACAGAATTTTATGCGATGCTGGGTATATCAAGATTTTTTTTTTTTGTTAAATATAGCTTTGCCCCACACTAGGAATTTCTCCTGTATCGTGGGTGCGTTTAAAAACATTTATACTCACACACACAATCAGCCAGACCCGGAACAACTACTATACCTGTAGATTATACAAATATTTGTTCCGTGCGGGGATCGAACCCGCGACACGCAGCGCAGCAGCCAATCTCTCAGCCACTGCGCCAACCGTGCCGTCGAATTCGATATGTTGTGGTACTCTTGATCAGCTATTACGCCTGTAACACCTGAAAGTCATATGTGTACCTTAATTTAATTCCTATGGCATCGACTATTTCCATCAACTGGATACCAATCCAGAAACCGCAGGCTGCTACTGAAGAATTCTTGTAGGGCTTCTGGCCTCCGTCTAAATATTACTGTGTTCATATTCACACACAATTATGAGTACGCATCTCCTTTTTAAGGAAATATCTCGCCGACTGGTCGACACTTTGCGTGACCAGAGGGCTGGCTCTTTCTTTGGTCAAAGAATTAGCATTGCCATTCAACGTGGCAATGCTGCCAGTCTTCTGTCTCAGTTTCCAGATGACAGCAATGGGGAGGAGTACTTTGACGCCTAAGTGTCCTATTGTCGTCGTTGTATATATGTAGGAACTTACTTTTAGTCTTCTTTTTTGCATTATTTTAGTTCTATTTGTAGTCTGTATATAATGTACATATTAGATATACTTCCTAAATATGTTATGCCAGATATATGAATAATTAAACTAACAAAGTCTTACCTATTAAATTCAAAACATTAATTAAATAAGGGCAGAATAAAACAGTTTTTTTACAACCTTTTTTTTTTTTCTCTCGTTAATATCTTCTTAGCTCCACAAACGTTCTAACTTCCTTATCGTTTCGATATCGCATCCATCTCGTTCCCCGAATAGGGCTCCTGTAATTCATCAAGTGCGGGACCATCTATCATTGTCGTGGCGGTCTGCAATGGCCTTGTGAGCCTGATAAGGAACAAACCGAATCGGTTCCGAGATTAATCGATCGAAAGTGTATGTTATGTCACATGAGTTCTTTAGGGAGGATGTCTCCAAATTTTGTATTTCTTTAATCTGTTCATACTTTTGTCAGCCTAGTCTAGTTTGGATCTAGTTTGTTGGTTATGTGTGGTTTGCTGGGTCGTATTTTCAGTGACTATCATAACATTGTTTTCAAAGCAAAAGTTATGTCCTTTCAAGTCTGCAAGAAAGCTTTTGATGATATAATGATGAAAAAGAGTACCTCATGTTATCATTGTTACGATAAAGCCTGCTGCAACAGTTCACAGTCAAATCAAATCAAAATATTTTTATTTCACATAGGCCTAGATGGGCACTTATAAAACGTCGACCAAAAGGTCCACGGTTCGGGTTGGTCGTTTCCTATGGAGAAGAACCGGCAAGAAACTCCATGGTTACTCTTTTCAAATCATTTGGTGTTACAATATTATCATGTTACAGCATTAGTATTTAAGTATGGGGGGACAGCATAGGCCCGACAATAAGTCGTTGCTTACTACACAAAAAATGTAAAAAAAGAAAAAAAAAATAACAAAAATAAACGAGCATCTGGGAATCTACAGAGCCTATAATGTTCACACATTCACAGTTGTAACTTCCTCCATTATCTATTTTTTTCCCTCAATTAACCTATCCAATTTGTAAATCTATGAAGACACTGTCCTGCGGTGTTCACAAAAGACATTTCACTTACAACTAAGTACAAACTCTTTAGAAACAAAGGAATAATTTCCAAAGATTTCCCAAACTATAAACACTTGGGTCTTCTCCACAAACTTGGGATTTAATCCACTTAAATTCACGAACATGGTCGGGAACTCCTGTTGAAACCACAAGTTAATACAATGAACTTAACGTTGTAGGTATGGAAAATAAGACTGACTTATAATTTCTATTGCAAAGAGAAACAAGGGATTCGAGAACTCGAATCACGGGTAAGTTTGCTGCTTAAATTCGGGAAATAGGTGTACCAACCTAAATAGAAATGTATTGTTGTTTGGATTTTGTGAAAGTACGTAATTACAGGTTTGAATTTGTTGTTAAACTTCTGGTGAGTTCATTAATTATTTGGTAGGTACTTGTTACCTAGGCTTTTGTAGTTGTTACGTTAGTAGGCAAGGTCTTTGGAGATAAAAACGAAAGCCCGAGGGTATTTTATATGTAGGTAAAGGTACCTTAGTCGGAAAGTCACCGACCTCTAAGAGCCTCGCAGGTATATTTAGATATAGAACGCGTCCCTTCCCAGTTTCTAGGTGGATTCCCGGCAAAAGGATAATAAAATAAATAATTCTGAAAGAATATAAAAGCGCTCCACGGTAACTCCTCTCAATTTAGAACAAAGCAAAGGAACGACCCGTAATCAAACATGTGTTAGCAAAACTGTGTATCCAAAATGTTGTCTTTTATCTTTTAGTTACGACAAGCTACAAAAGATAAGAAACAGATTTCGTCGTAAACGAAGCACAAAGAAAATGAGAATATTAACGACTCAGCAACGCGCTCAAAGAATACTAAGTAATATAGAAATTGACCTTTAACTAGGAAGACAGGAGAAAATTTGAACAACGAAAAATAAGGAAAATTGCGTATTTCTTCGATCATTTTTTCTACGAAACCGGGGTTATTTTCAGAGATTCTTAATCCACTTATTCCCGACAATTACATACACTTCCCACGCAATATTATTCCTACCATGATCGTTAACGAATAAAATAAATGTATCACTATTTTCTGATCCTCCCTTTTTGTTACCACATTCATTAGCCGTGCGTGATTTTCCTTTTTCGTTTACGATACGGCAAATTAATGTTTCTTCTGTGAATTGGATTTCAACCTTGTTTCTTATTCATCCCATTTTAGCAGATATACCTACGAAACGTTTTTCAGCGCACGATTGATCGAGTGATTGCTTACGTGCGATTCGAATTAACAGATTTTATTAGACGTGTACACATCCATAGTATAAAACAAAATTTCGCGTGTGTATGTGTGACCACTGTTCATCGAAACTACGTCATGTTTTCGATGCGGTGGTCACCATAACGTCTAAAACATTTGTGCTTATCGGAAAGTCTGTTATCTTTCGGTTGCACGGTTTGGATAAAAATACCTAACAGACCATGGCACATGACCTGGTGGCCGACCATGATGTCTTATAGCAGAAGTAATTCCATTGTGAGAAAGAGACGGCGCTAGACGATCTGTATAGCCCTGTCTCTTTCCCACACTGGAATTACTCCTGATTTAAGACGTCATAGTAACCTTCCTGGTTAGGACGTAAATTTCACTTTTCACATATTCGGATCGAACAATAGTCAGGGATAATTTCCGATCTCCACGCTGGTGAAGTCGCTAGCAAAAGCTAGTGTTATATACAACGTGTACCTGTACATTTCAGGGTGTGATTCAGACCATCAAACTGAACCACTTTCTCCATGGGACGACTACAGTAAAAGCAAAACAAAATTTGCTGTCCAGTACAAAACTTCAATACCAACTCGACCCAAATGTATGGAATAGCGGATTTCGATGCTGATCCCATGCAGAAAGTTGTTCAGTTTGATGGTCTGAACCACATCCTAAAATATGACCACGCCTTTCTGGTACAAATTGTATATACGCCTAGTTATCCGTCGACTCGCGTTTGATCGGTACGTTCAACGCTTCGTTTCCTGCCTTTTAGGCCTCGTCCTAATTGTGAGATTTTCTCATGCCTTTGACCTTTGCCCTTTGAGAGACTTTCCTAACTTCGATCATCCGTGTGGCCTGATGCGTGAACGTGGGATAAATTGGTCATGATAACACTGTGCCAAATGCCAATATCAGGGTCTGGGGGACCCGCGTAATCCTTTGGTACAATTTATTGGGAGATGCTGAATACTATTGATTTAGGGTTAAGGTATAATGCGGACAGGGGTTCAGCCGATATACATAGGTCTCGGCACGTATTGGACTTCTACAAAATATTGAAACAAAAGTATTTTCTTGTCAGTGGAGTTAAATTTTCGGAATTAAAGTTATTATTCTATTCATTAAGATGAAAGAAGGTTAAAAAGGCATCATTACTTTTGCCAATGGCCAGGAACTGTAAAATTTTCATCATTATCCTGAAAACTGCCCACAATGACCCATATATTCAGGTATTTTTGACCACAAATTTCTGAAAATGGGTTCTGTGTGAAACTAAATTGTTCCTAATTTCCTAAACCACATTTATATGTGGTTGGTACCAAATTAGTGCCAATAAATTACGGTTGCATTCAAGCTAGAACTGAACACAGGTAGAACCATCAACCGTTTCGGACATTTACTAGTTCCCAAGACAGTTTGCAACTATCCAATGTACATAATATATGGTGTACGGGACAGCCGTCCACAAACTGACAGGATGCATTCTGAATCATATTCCACCGGATTTTATCTCCGGAAAATAAACATTTTTTATATGGTTTTTTCAGTTACTAATTCCTTCATTTCAATGTAAAATTACATTGTCTGTACGCAGCACTCCATTAATGTAAATAAACGGCTTTAATTAAAAAAAAAAAAACAATAATGGATGTTGAAATACTATAACGAACGACGCGTCAAATCAGCTGTTTAATTCCTGCCTAGCTACAGAGTTCATCAAACTCGCCGTCGCGCTTGCCGTTCGCTACGTGAGTTTTACTACGGTAACGATACATTGCGTATGAGGAAATAAAACAAATCAAATTTATTGGATTCTCATAACGTTCCTGAAATAATTTCTTATACCGGTCATCTTAGTATAGGTACTTAATATACTAAATTCAGCCTCAGCCTGCGGAGGGCTGTCCCTTACACCCTGTATGGAAGTATTATAAATACGAATGTATACTTTCGCTATTTATAACATAACATTAAACCTGTAATCCCCGAAAGGTTAGACAGAAGTGTATCTAATAGTAAGCCCAGATTTTGCCAGTTATGTTTAAATCGCATGTAATAGGGAGCGAGCCTATTGCCATCAACCGTGCAAAAATCCAGCCTCCGTGGTGGCTAGTTTGCTACCCCATCGTCATCATAATCATTTCAGTCAAAAGACGTCCACTGCTGGACATAGGCCTCCCCCAAGTGTCGCCACATTGACCGGTCCCGTGCGACTCGCATCCAGCCGATCCCCGCAACCTTCACCAGGTCATCGGTCCACCTAGTGGGAGGCCTTCCAACGCAACGTCTTCCGGTTCGCAGTCGCCACTCCAGAAGTTTTCGGCCCCATAGGCCATCCGTTCGGCGAGCAATGTGCCCTTCCCACTGCCACTTAAGCTACCCCAAACCCCAATGCAATTGCTACCCCAATTTATAATGTATTATATACATTTTCCCTTGTTAATAACTTAACGGCTGATTAGATTTGGTTTAATACGGATAGACCAAAATCTGGATTACTCGTAGTATTGTTTTATGGACATCCTCGTAAGCGAAACCGTGGGAAAAAAGTAATATAGTAATATAGGATAACCCAGACATTATAATTATACACCGTGATAATGATTTTCAAACAATACCTTACAATTAATCTCAACCTGTCTGAAGTATTACCTTAACTATTATTATACCGGGGTCGTGTCCGTTAATTACACAGATAAAATCAACGAAAGTTCCCTAACAAGACACCACGAATGATCTGACAGAAGTTTATCCAACCAAAGTTGGATGTACAGAAATTATCTCGGTTTAGTTGACCTCGGGAACGTCTTCAATTTGGTCGGTTTAATTATCAAGATTCAAATCTTCGGAGTTTGTAGGTACGGTGCTATCTTCGTGTTGTAATCGGCCTCCTTGATTATTAATTACTTTTTCCTGTACGTTTCCGATGGCAGGAGTTTCATTAATTTTTGGAAGTAATTTCTGGGTGCGGGAACGGCTTTCTGAATCTTGGAATTAATAAGCTCCTTCTGACACCGCTTCAAAATGGTTTAGGGTAAGAATAAATCTCGACTTTGGCTCATTTACTTCTAATGCTAGATTTCTTTCAATAAAAATTTGGCTATTCAGTGGATTATGTAAATGAAGTCTTTATTTTAAAAGAACCCAAAACAATTAAAAGCATGAATGGTTTATTTTTTCTCAGAGACTGAATATAAAAAATAATAATTGGTTAGTTACTTACTTTCTGTTTTACTTTATTGTAAATTTCTTCAGTTTTATTATTGCCGACTATTTTGCTTATAAAAAGGATAATTGAGAAATATCTAGGTATCTATTATGAATGCCTCGTTGGCAAAGTGGTCACCCAAGCATGAGGGCCTGGATTCCGTTTCGAGGTCGGGCAAAGTGTTAGTGGGTTATTCCATAAGGGATTTCTGGATATATGCCCGGTTGATGGCAATAGGCTCGCTACCGATTACATGGGACTTGAACATAAGTGGTGAAAATTGGGCGTACCTACCTACTATTAGGTTCACATCTGCCTAAAACCCTTCGGGGATAATGGTTTAGTCCTATTAAACTTCCATGGGCGTATATTATAAATACCAATCTCACCAATACATATCATAATACCGAATTAATTGGTATTGAGTGGGAGTAGGTACAGTACTAATACCAAACCATTAATTACTTATCCGTGTGTTTATTTTATAAATAAACGTTAATTAACAAGTACCTACGTCAAACGCAGTAGACCCCACAAACGTTGGAGCGACGTCAAAGTGAAAATCGCAGAAAGAACTTGGGCCAGGTTAGCCAGAGACCCATATGACTGGCATAGCAAGAAGGAGGCTTTTACCGCCTAAGACGTTTCTTACATTAAAACTATACAATATGTTAAAAAAACCCTGTCCCATCCGAAAGGGACATATAGGTATACCAATGACATTGCCAAATAGAATAAGAAACATAAAATATTCATGAAAGTAAAAATATTAACGAATTTTAAAATGCATGATTTTTGTCCCATATCACCACCGTTTCCCTAAATTCTAACTTACTTTTAAAACGTGACTACACCATCTTTAGCATAAGTCTGTTCAACCGTCATTGTTTTTTTATCTGACTTTTAATTGACTTTTACTGGGTAAAACCAGTAAAACTCTAGAATCTAAGTGGAACCAGTAACATTCTCGTACTCAGTTCAAATTGTACATACAAAAAACCTAACTTATACTATTTAAATGTAACTTACATTTAATTAAAAGTATCAAAAAACCCGACTACTGATTTTTAGAACACTTAGATTTTTGAGACGAATCTAATGATACCTTAATCGTCGAAATCCACCCTGCCATTTGGAACATACGAGATAATAAAGACATTTTACAAAAAAATAAACAAACATACAAGATACACGCGAAAAATATAACCCTTGGCAGTCGGGTAAAAATCGGATAAAAAGATAATAAGTTTTTGGCATGACACACAAATAAAATAATTTAAAAGTAATTATAAAAATGACACGTGTACCAAAAGGGCTTAGGTATAATTTAGGTTACACAACGTACTACCTACTTCCTTCCGGCGTAGCTGCAGCCCGCAACTGTACATAGACTACGTACGTTTAACAATTTAATATTATTAGTCTATTATGTTCAGTTAAACCAGCGGAGGAGCCCGTAGCTACATAATAACAGCCACTTGGATCGATCTTTAGGTTCAGCCGCTTAGGTTGACCCATTACATACCGAGTATCCTTGCTTGCTTCGGAAAACACGTTAAGCCGTGGTTACCGGCTGTCATTCGTAGATC